>JANBXA010000141.1:8870000-9470000 GCA_030556225.1 Cricetiscus sungorus | reverse complement strand
ACATTTATTTACCCCTCCCCCCCAGCAGCAGCAGCAAACAACACAAATCCAAAAACAATTATGTATCATGTTTTTCACTCTTACATGACTTTGGTAACAGTACACAAAAACTTCCATTGTTTATCTTGCTTTCCTCCTTGTATTTCCCCACTGAATCCTCTCCCCACTACATCAACATTACAATTAACTCTATAAAGTCTTATCTGCCTGCTTGACTGTGAAATAAATATTTTTAAAAAGGGCACAAAGAAGTGTTTTACACGACTATTAAAATGACAAATGGTCTAATTTGGTATAATAGGATCTTCAGAAAGTCTAGACTCTGTAATGTTTCCTAAAATTTAGGCATTAGAGACTTAAACCTTTGAAGCTGCATATAGAAGTTTAGTGAATGTGCCTTTTCTGAGAGGAGGGTCCATAAACTTTTATCATTTCTTTCATGTATTATCATTTAAAATATTTTGTGTCAAGTTTGTCATAAGCACAATTCTTTGTGTGTGTTTATGTTCCCATGTGTATGCGTTTGCACTTGGATCTGAGTGCATTAGAGGTCAATGTCAAGTGGGTCCTCCCCTCCCCCGCCTTTTTTTGAGGGTTTTGCATTTTCCTGGATCTCAGCAGTTAGTCTAGGCTTGTTTGCTACCAATTCCTAGGCACGTCCTGCATCCCTCCCTCCTTCCCCCCAGTGTTGGGATTATTATGTGAGTGCATCACTGTCCCAGACATTTTTATGTAAATTCTAGGGATTGAACTCAGGTTCCTATGCTTACTACTGAGCCTCTAGTGTATAAGTCTTACATACTTTTTGTTTTATCTGGAGCTTGGAGAAAGTAACCAATCTTAAAACAGATAGGACACTGTTTTACTGTTGAAACATGGATACCAGTTATTACTACTGTAATTAAATAGATCCACATAACATTCTCAAAAATTTAGGGAGGATCTCAGAAGTGGGCACTATCTATACATAGTAAATCAACTATTTGAAATTATGGCCTTGCAATTCTTTATTTGCTCTAAGAAGTATTTCTAGAACATTTTTGTCTTGTTCTCCTGTTTATATTCTTTCCTTAAAGAAAATTTGTATGTATTTAGATTTGACTTTTCTTATTGCTTAATTTGTATATGATTTGGCAACTTGGATCTAAGACTGACTTTGACTTCCTCCTTAGATTACATGTTTGTTTTGTAGTTTTCCTTTCTATCATTAGTATAATTGACTCTAATACTGTGGATAAACATAACCAGATTGCATCTCACTCTGCCCTTTTATTGTTTGCAAAGAAGATAGTAATTATTACTTTTGTGTTTAATTGAAAATTTTAATGATGTATTTATTATCTATTTATAATGTCAGTTCTGTCCTTCCACCTGTGTATTGAAGTCAGGTGTGACAGAAATATCCTTATTCTCTGAGCCATCTTACCAGCCCTAGTTGAAATGTTTACTGATACAGCCATATTCACATGTAGATAGAAGAAATAATAAAGATCCCATGTACTTTAATTTTTTTGTAGTTTTCAACAGTGGTAACTTCTTATAAAACCGTATTGTAGTATTACAGAATACTGACCTTGGTACAGTAACCAGTATTATAAAACATTCATAGTTTTGCTTGTAAGTGTGTGGTTTTAGTTTTCTTTAGGTTTGTCAAAGTATGGTTCAATTCCATTACTACCACAAACAAAAAGTTCTTCCTGTTGGTCTTTTATAGCCACATAACTGTTTTCATCATCTCATGCCTTTCCTACGTCAATGACTACCAGCTTGATTTCTTTCCATTTTTATTATTTTGTAATTTAAACAATGTTATGTAAATGAAGTCATGCAATATTCACTCTTTTTTTTTTTTAAAAAAAAAGATTTATTATGTACATAGTGTTCTGTCTGCATATATGCCTGCAGTCCAGAAGGGGATGCCAGATCTCATTACAGATGGTTGTGAGCCACCATGTGGTTGCTAGGAATTGAACTCAGGACCTTTAGAAGAGGAGCCAGTGCTCTTAACCTCTGAGCCATCTCTCTAGCCCCTGCAATATACAATATACAATACTTTTGGGGGTTTTAAATCATATTTATCTTCTGTTCCCTTCCAGCTTCCTTCCTCTTCTGACACAGGCTCTCCTCTACTTTTGTAGGTTTTAAAAAATTAAAACCTATGTAGCATGAATAATAAAATCTCAGAGACAGATATTGGGGTTAAAGCTGAAGATCAGACAGAGTGGCTCGCCACTAGAGAATTCTCGCCTCTACCAAAGGGGTGATCCTGTCCTCAGACTGCTCTTGACTGCATTGTTCCTGTTTCCTCCCACCTTATATTCCTCTCTAGTGCTGGGATTAAAGGCATGGGATCCCAAGTGCTGAGATCACCTTTGTGTGGGCTCTGCTTCTCTTTTAGACTCGATCAATTTTGTGTAGCTCAGGGTGGCCTTGAACTAACAGATCTGTCTGTGTTTAAAGGTGTGTGCCACCACTGCCTGACCTCTATGGCTAGCTAGTGTGGCTAGCTTTACACTCTGATCTTCAGGCAAGCTTTATTTGTTAGATCATAAACAAAATATCACAGTCCTGTATGAGGGAGTATTTATAGTAGCATTGCTTTTTGCTAGTGGTCCACCACTGAAGAAATGAAACTATCTCTCCTTCTCCAAGTAGCAATAACTGATTATAGATACTAAGGGAGGAGAGGGGCTGATAAAGCCTTCTAGCTAACATCATCTACCTATAAATTCTGGAGATGGATGCGGTCTCATGGGCCTTGCTATGAAAGGATTTTGGCAGGCCCCGTCTTGCATAGGTCTTGTACAGGTATCTCAACTGCCATGATACAAAAGTGTAATAGCCTTGTCATGTTCTAACGACACTGTTTTACCTACTTCACTCCCTTTTGTCTTCTACAGTGGTCCTCATGCTGCGAAGGGGGTAATATATGTCTCATTTGTGGCTGAGCATTTCCTTGTTTTAAGTACTCTTTTTTTCTTAGCACTTAGACCAGTTACAAATATTTGTAGTAACTACTTACTGACCACAGCAAAAAGGAACTTCTCTGACCATAGGGGGCAGAAGCAGTAATATATGGGTAAAAACATTATTATTTAGATGACAATTGGATGGATATATTATTATCCATTTATAGACTTTTTTTTCATTCAGCATAATTTAGGATCCTGCTGAGTGGTTGTATGGGTTGGATCATTCATTTCTTTATTGATGAGTAGTAGTATTTTTGCTTAGCCATTTACCTGTTGAGAGACATGAATTAGCTCTACTTTATGACTATCATAAGTAAATATGTGTCTTAGTTACTGTTATATTATTGTGAAGAGACACCATAACTAAGATAGCTTGCATTCTTTTTTTTTTTTTTTTGTACTGGTCTTTTAAATTGGGAATATGTTTTATCTTTGTAACATATCTCCATTATGATTCAAAATTTTTATCAAATGTGTATTTAGAGTTCAAAAAGTCACAGTTGATAAAGTAGATTCATATACTTATGTTGGCTCAAACTCTTTTAGTAACTTAAGTCAGTGATTAACTCTTGAACTTAGGTAGGTTTTAAAAATTATTTTATGTTTATGGGTATTTTTGCTTACTTGTATGTTGGTGCACCATGTGTTCACATTGTCCATGGAAGCCAGAAATGGTTTCAGATCTCCAACAACTTAGTTATAGACAGTTGTGAGTTTACATGTGGGAGCTGGTTCTCCTGAAGAGCAGCCAGTGCTCTTAACTGAATTATCGCTCTAGTTCCTTAACTATTTTTTTTTCAATTTTGATTTATCTTTAACGTATGTATGTATGTATGTATGTATGTATGTATGTATGTATGTTCAGGTAGAAGATAGAGAAGTTGGCTCTTCCTAGAGCTGGTGGTATAGGTAATTATAAACTGCCTGATATGGGTGTTGGGATTTGAACTCAGGTCCTCTGCAAGAACAGGAATTGCTATTAACTGCTGAGTCTTCTCTTTAGTCCCACTAAGTAGAATGTTAAAAGTTAGAATGGTTTGTATTTTAAATTTATTTAGTTTCATTTCAGGCACTCTAAGTTTAACATGTGTGGTGACAGGGTTGGGCTGGGTAGCTTTGTTCTATTCTGTTGTTTCCCCTAGCTTTGCCAGCATACATTAATTATTGTAGCTTCATAATAAATGCTAATATTTCTGATAGTGTAAACCTTCTATAATTATTCTTGGCTATCATGTTTTTTTTATTAATTCTTTGTTTTTTTATAAAATTTAGAATAACCTTGCCAGTGTCCATTAGCAGCTTTCCCTAGAACTTACTATTGCTTGTACTATTAGCTGCATGTTTGATAAGAAAAACAAAGCAAATTGAAATATTGATGGTATCTAGTTAGTTAACTCATATCTTAGCTGATTCTGAAATACCAGCCTCACTGTTCTTGAGTTCTTTATTTTCACCTTTATGGAATTATGAAGTATAATATTAGTTGGCATAGTCTTTCCTGGCCATTTCAAAATATCAGTTATATAAGATAAAAATGCAAGTCACACAATTTAAACAACATACTGTGGTGATGTGTTGGTTTGAATGAGAATGGCCTTCATTGTCTCATATGTTTGAATAAAGTTTGGTCCCCAGTGGATGGAGCTGATTGGGAAATATTAGGAGGTGTAGGTAGCCTTGCCAGGGAGATGTGTCACTAGGGGGCAGGCTTTTAGGTTTCCCAGTGTGCTCTGTTTGCCTTCTGACTGTGGTTGAAGCTGTGAGCTTCGCTCCTGCCACCATCCATGAACTCTAATCATCTGGAATCCTAAGCCCAATTAAATACTTTCTTTTTGTAAGTTGAAGCAGTAGGAAAGTAACTAATACAAATGGCAAGGAAAAAGTAAATAAATGTGTTTCACACATTCCACAGAATGGAAGCTTAAAAAGGGTATAGAACCAGAGAGGAGGTTGGAACAGCCTCTGATTTTAGAGATAACATTAGTCTATATACTGCCTCTACTGTTTAATGCAGAACCTGACACACAGTAGGTGTTTAGATATTTGAATAAGAACTCTTTGACTAGAAATGGAGCCACTTATAGTTTACAAACAGGTCATCTTTTACTATAAATGGAGACTTGGTAGAAATGACTGAGAAATATTTTATGAAGTAATGCTTGGAATTTAGATTTATCCCTTTAGAGTGTGAAAAGAGATGTTTGGAGACATAATTGCAGCAGTATTGCTGAGTATATTGGTATAATTCATGAGATATAACTTTAAGGTGAACCACCCAGATTTAAATAGTGCACTGGTAAAGCACATCACCTCATGCTTTTTAAGTAGTTCTCAAATTGTATTCATACTAGACTAGTTAGCTGGTTAACTGTTCACTAGACCAGTTAGCTGGTTAACTGTTCACATTAACATAAACATTTTACATTTATTGTTTTTGATTTTTATTACCACCTAAGTGAAATGACGTTACATTTTGTTCTGGAATTTTTCCCATTGGAATAGAATGTCTACAACAGTTTTTAAAGCTAGAAAATGTAAACAAAAACAAAAACAAATAAACTTAGTATGAGTTTATGATATATGGTGAGCAGTCAAGAAAACACTAATGTTTTTCTGTCAGTATAGCCAATTGAACCTTTAAGTTATAAAATATTTAAAATATGCTTGATTTTTAAAACATGTATGATAAGAGAAACGAGTTGAGAATGAAGAGTATAACCATGAATAGGGGTTTGGTTGGGAGAAAAGCTCAGTTGGTTAAGTACTTGCTATAAAAGGATGAGTGCCAGACTTCATTGCCTATAACCAACATAAAAATACTTAGTGTGGTAGCACTTGCTTGTAATTCTATCTCTGGGGAGGCAGGCAGAGTAGATCCCTTGGACTCCCTGGCCAGCCATCCTAGCCTACTTGGTGAGTTCTAGGCCTGTAAGAGACAGAGCTGCTAGAAAGACACACATTTCTACAGATTGTATAGGTTAGGGGTTAGATTGGAATTATATAGGGGAAAGGACTAGCTCATTTTAAAAGTCTGAAAAACACATACTCTATAGAAGGGGTCAAAGAATGCTCTTTTTAGCCTTGGATTTGAATAAAACTTTAAAAATTCAGAATTTAGGGCCATGTATATGTTCATTTGGTGTTTGAATGATCATTGTTTACATGATTTATAAAAGTCTAAACCAAGAATTGCATCTTAGGTTTGGATCCTAAATGCTTCTGATACTGTATTAGTCACCATTCTCTAAAGACACAGGATTTGTAGAATGAATAAATTAGAGAGGCTAACAGGCTATGGTTTGATAGTCCAACTATGAGACTGGAAGTCTCAGCAGTCCACTCTAGTGCTGGAATCCCAGAGGATCCTAGAGAGCTTCTAGTCTTCAGTCTGTTGGAGTCTTGAGGAAGTAGGTTCTAACACCAATGGAAGAATACCTCAGCAGGATGGATGGATGGATGGGTGGGTGGGTGGGTGGGTGGGTGGATGGATGGATGGATGGATGGATGGATGGATGGATGGATGGATAGATAGGTAGATAGATATAGATATAGATATACTGACTGACTTGCCAGAAAGAGTGAGGGCACTTGCCAGAAAGAGTGAGGGCAATCAGGCAAAAAGTAAAAGCTTCCTTCTTTCATGTCCTTTTATATGGATTGCTAGCTCAAATGATCTAATCAAGAAAATCCCTCACAGTCCAGCTGCTTGGATTTTAGTTGATTCCTGATGTAGTCAGGGTGACAACCAAGATTATCACCATCTCATATGAGATGGTATTTATTTGAAAGATTGGAAACATGTTTCAACAGCCAAGTGGCTATTGGATTGGTCAGGTAGCTTTGAAAATGAACCAAATAGAAACTGTAGAAATGAAAAAACAAAAAACAAAAAACAAAAAAAAAAAACCCTTTAAACTCAGCACCAATGTTAAATAGCAGGTAGCCACACTGAAAAGAAAACTTACTGGAATGTGATTCTGAGTTTGTTAGAAAGACAGCAGCCCAAAAACAAAGGTCTAGATAATTGTGGAAAGGATAAAACATCGGAGATACATTTCAGAAAGTGATGTGGGGAACTATATTTGAAGTGATTATGGTTTAAAATTTTAAAAAAGGAGTAGAATCTTTACATTTTAGAAACTCAACAAATAAGTATGAGGAAATCTACTCAAAGCATGGTCTTATTTTATGAACTGTGGCATAGCAGACAAAAATCTTAAAATAGAAACCTGAAGATAGTGGAATAGTCAAAATGGCCAAAGAATGGCCGACTTAAAATGTATCTCTAGTAAAAAACTTTTGAACACGATAGTAGAATAAAGATATTGTACAGTTAAAAAAAGAAATACTTTTACTACCACAAGGCCATTTCTTCCTCCAAATATCTTGAGAGATTTACTTCTGATCTTGAAGTAAGAAGGGGCATAATGATTAAGTATGTGAGTAAATCTGAATGTATATTGATAATATAATATTATTTTATGTGTGTGTTTTGTATGCATGTATGCTTTGAACCACATGCATGCCTACAGCTCAGGGAGACTAGGAGAGTGTGTCAGATGATCTAATCTGCTGCTCTTGCTGGTATTTTTTTTCAAAGAGATTAAAATAATGTTTATCTTCATATAGAGCTGTACTCCTGAATCATTAGATAGAACACTATGAATCTGCTGCTACAGTTCATAACATTTGAAAGGATTAACATTTGGTTTATTCTCTCTAAATCCATAGCTATTATGAAATAACCTTAAACTTCAGGATTTACTTTGCAGAAATAATTTCCTTCTAATGTATGCTATTTGAAAGGAATTCAGAAGTCCTGTTACATAAGAGGCATTAATTCCATGCATTGATATTTAGTACCCAGGTATACATCAAAAATTAAAAAAAAGATAACTTGAAAAAATATGAACATTTAGATTATGATAAACTTTTAGTAAAATTCAAGTAATATATGTAGTATATTATTTTGCTGTTTTAATCTTTGTGTAAGTCTGGACTCTAAAATGAATTTTAACTTAGGCTAAAAATTAAATAGACAATTGATCACATTAAAACAGAGCCAATATTTGTAGTCTAACATTAATACCTGTAGCTTCTTATTCTGTCTAGTTTTCTAGAACATGGTTTTTTTTTTAAGTTGTGACCACATTAAGTCTTTTAAAGATACAAAATTGGAGCATGTGTCTGTTAAGTTTATTGCCTTTCAGTTCTAAAAGCATTGGTTTGTTATTCTGGGTAAATATCCTTTGCCAGGGTAAACATCCTCTGCCAGCTGGCACAATGATAAGCTTTATCAGTAGAGGGTGGTCCAGGATGGAAGGGGCTTTTCTTCTATGTTCTGTCCACCCCTACCCCACACCCCTGTTAAGTACCTCAGTTTGCAAAGTGGTAAAGAGAGGCAGTGAAGCTCACTACTAATGAGTTTTGCAGCCTACTTCAGGGGTCCTTGTAAATTCTTCTGGCACCCTATTTTCTCCAGTAGTAATGAATAAAATGTCTCCAGGCATTATCAAATGTTCTTCAAGAAATAGAACACATCTTCACTTCTGATGACATTTATTTCAATTCCACTTCTACACCACAGCCCATTATCATGAAGTCAGGGCAGGGACCTGGAAGCCAGAACTAAAGCAAAGGACAAAGGGAAGTGCTGCTTCTGACTTGCTCTCTATAGTTTTCTCATCCTGCTTTCTTGTACAATCCATGACCAACCTTCTGAGGATGTCACTGCCCACAGTGGGCTGGTCCCTTCCACACCAACCTAGAAAATGCACCACAGGATTCCCTTTTCTCAAATAACTCTAAGCTTGTTTCAAGTTGGCAAAAATAAATCGGCCAAAGCCAAAAACCTACCTGGACAGTTTTGGAGGTACTTTCATTATCGTCTTCATTCTTTATGTCTTTATGTTCTTTTTTGCTTAGCTTCCTCCTAAATGCCATATTCTTCTACCCAGATACTCATTAGCCATCTTTACTCAGTCATTATCAGTTCATAAACGATAAAGAAACTTGCTGTGTTTCTTCTCCCATTTACTGCTACCCTCATTTTGTTTGATGGCAGTTGTGGTTTTCCAGGCCACAGACTTTACTGTAATCCATGACCTGTTTATTTCAAGGCTCACTAATACTCTGTCAGGAAATCCTGTTGGCTCTACCTTTGCAATTAAACTTAGAATCTGACCATTCAGCCCTGTTGTCCTGGCACCATCATTTCTTGGTCAGTTTACTGCAGAAATTCTTGTGTTTTTATCTGTCATAATAGCATCTTGAGAGACTCTTTTTTAAGATTTTAAATCAAATCTTGCCATTCTTATTGTAAGAGATCTACAGTGACCCCTACATCTAACCCAGAATAATAGCCAATGTACCTAACATATAGTACATGCTCAAAAAAGAACTGTTGAATTAATGAGGCACTAAACCAAACCTACTCACGTACATTCCCTCCTCATGCTTCATCTTGTGGAACCTTATGCTATTGATTGCCTCTCTTTATTATTCTGTCTTTCAGAGCTACTTCCTCTGATTGATCTGTTTCTTTGTGGCTCACTTTCTCAGTGTCAAAATACTTGACTCCCTTCTTTTTATACTCATCATCTATTGGTTACACCACTGGATAAACTTGTTGTCTCTGTTTTGATTGCTCATAACTATAGTTTTGGTTATTCTTGTAAATCTTTTATCTTCAAATTTTTGATTTATATATTTGTATATTACAAATATATTTATATAGTTACAGTTTTAGTTGTTATATGGTTCATGTTTTGCCAAGCCTGCATATTAAGTCTTCATGAGGAAATTCACATCATGTTTTGCTCAGAAGTTTACTCTTGGTTATCACTTCCCCTTGTCTTTAAAGTATGTCTTCTATATTTTAAAATTCTAAGTTGAAGTTCTAAATCTTTTCCCTCAAGGGAAATTGGATTTTAGTATTTAGTACAGTGCTAAATATGTAGTATTTAATAAACATGTGTTCAAAGTAATAGCCCCTTCAGCTTTTTGTTCCATTGAATTTCACCCAAAATGATTATTCTTGATTGACTTTTTAATAACTAAATGAGTTCTTGGCCTTCAGCATAATAAGCATAACTTTTTCATTATGAACACAGCAATACCAGCTCTGGCTCCTCCCTGTCTTATTCTTAAAATGTTAATAAGCAAATTTAAAGTCTCTGTGTCAGAATTTCATTTTGAAATTTTTACATAAATGTTTAATTTGTAAGGTTTATAAATGAAGCTGAGGGCAATTTAGAGGAGTAAGTTACTAACTTTAAAGAATGTTATTGATAATATCATTTGTTTTTTCATTAGTTATTTACTCAGCAACTCATTGGCAAAATTTTTGAGTTGTTTACTGTATGTGAAAGGAGCTAGTATTACAAAAGGGAACTAAATATAGCTGATGTGTTAAGGTATTTCTTTATTTTATACTTGAATCTCTAAGATTTGAAAAATGTAGAAGTTTGATTATTGACATTTGTCAAGTGGGGAAAGATTGAACAAAGGATAATTGCACTATTTTTGACCTTATCTACTCTCCTTTTTGGTCATTCTGTAAAATGTAGCAACTGAGAGTTGGGTATTTGAGGTTGAAGACGTAAGAATTTAGATTTTTTAATGAGTAAAGATGTTTGAGACACTAATAGCATGTGGTTATTACTCTAAATATTTAAGACTTATTTGAAGCTGTGAGTTTGTGAGAATTAAATTGGTTGTTTGGAAATAATAGCTATTGAAAAACATTCATGTAAATATAATGTCAACATTATGTTAGTAAACTATATAAAATCTAATAATAAATTTCTTATAAGTTATTTGATTATAGATTTAGAAAAGTTACAGTGTAATAAATAATAATTTTCTTATTAATTTCTTTATATTCTACTATGTTATGTAAAAAGTATATTCTTACATAAGTGGGATCATATAATTGCCTTCTATATTATACTTCTGGTATACAGAAGGCCAAATTAAAATATGAAGACACTAGTGACATAAAAACAAAAGATTTCTCTAATGGCAAAATAGTTTGTAAAAATGATGAAGCAGGTCACATATTTATAAACCTAAGTGATTTTTTATTTAGTGTTTTGACTTAAATGAAACTAATAGTTAACCCATAGATCAGTAAGCAGTTTTAAAGTATTCAAAAATCAAAAGGTAGGACATTTGAGGGATCTAATTTCTTTATTTACTTAAAGTGTAAATGTATCAGATAACAAGCTAGGTTAGTAGTTAATGGGAGATGCTAAATGCTGCTTTTCCCCTTGTTATTTTTATGCCCCTTTAATAAGTAGACTTTTGGGGGGGCAGTATGGGTGAAACGCTTTGGGAAATAAAATTGTAGCTGCACTACTTATAATAAGGTTATTTTTAAAATTTTGAAAGTCTTTAAGCATTTTTAAAGTCTTTTTAAAGCAGTTTAAAGTTATTTAAAAGGTTCCTTTCCATCTTATACCACAGGAGTGCCTAAACTCAAAAGATACTTTGAAAAGACAGTAATTATATATTACTTTGTTTATTTTGACTAGAGTAATTAGATTCTTGTTCTAAGCCATCTTTACTCTTAATACATGTGTCTGTGTATCTATAATGTAGATATGGAGACTGAATGTGCACAAGACCTGTTATCTTTATTCCCTAAAATAGTCCAGCTTTAAATATTTACATATCCATCTATGCAATTAGTTATGTCTGAATATGACAGTAATAAAGAAGGTCCCATATTAGAATAAAAATCAGTATTTTTACAAACATTTTAAGAGTGCTTTAAAATGAAATAATTAGTGGTGATAATCTTAGAAGTAGGTGTTGTTATTATTATTATTTTTATTGCTTTGAGTGTGTATGTCAGTGTGGAGGTTAGAGGTTGACATTAGTAATCTTTCTTGATTGTTTTCCACTTTATGTGTTAAGGAAAGTTTTAAAAATTGAAACCAGGGTTTGTTGATTCGTTTAATCTTGATAGCTTGCAGGGAAGTGCCCATCTTTGCTCCTGAGTACTGGGGTTATAGGCAGGCAGCCATCAACTATCCCTGCTTGGCTTGGCATTTATGTGGGTGTTGGAATTTGAACTCAGATCCTCATGATTATACAACAAGTGCTTTAAACTGGGTGGTGGTGGCTCACACCTTTAATCCTAGCACTCGGGAGACGGAGACAGCCCAATCTCTCTGAGTTTGAGGCCAGCCTAGTCTATAGAGCTAGTTCTAGAATAGCCAGGGTGCACAGAAACTGTCTCAATAAATCAAAAATAGATAAAGAAATAAATGCAAACAAGTAAATACAGCAAGTGCTTTAAACCTACTGAGCCATCTCCCTAGCCTCAGAATACACACACACACACACACACACACACACACACACACACACACACACACACACACACACTTTTCTCTTTCTTTTTTTTCTTGTCTCTACTCCCATGCTTTGCCTAGTTTTTACATACTGCTATTTACATTTTAACATTTTTTTCCCCAATTTTTTCCTTTCACCTTTCCCTATGGAGCTAAACTTACCCATTAATATTTAAATTAAATATTTAATAATAATAAAATTGGAAGTAAGTCAAATGTATGTTACTTTTAAGCTGATGACTGATACTTCATTCTTAACTAATTAAATATCTTATTTTTCTGCACTTTTGTTTTCCATTTTTTCTTGTTTGTCTCATTAGCTTTTGATTGATTTGTCTTTTTTTTAGATAATCAAGAGGGAAAGATGGTAGAACATAAAAAGGACTATTTAATGATTTTTCATTCAATTTCTATTTGACTGTTTGCCAGTGGCAAAAAATAGACCCTTGTATATATTGAATAACATATTAAAATTTAAACATTGTAATTGCTCTTTTAGTTCACAAGAATATAAAATTACTTTTTTCCCTACTTGTATGTTAGACACCATTGTTAATGGTTCAGAAGCTAGAAAAGACTTCACAATTCTTATCCAGTATAACCTTCAGCATTCACTAGCAGTAATTTAATTATTTAAAAAACAGTTTCATTATGGTAATTTTATACTTAGATGTTGTTATACTGTATTTTAACTTAGGGCTCTCCTCTACACTCTTCCTTGTACTTCTTGTCTTCCATCTTCACTGGTTCCTTTCTTCCTGGGCCAATGGTCCTCCCTTCTGTTTTCATGTCACATTATTCTATTATCCCCGCCCTTAAGATCCTTTCCTCCATTTTTAAGATTTCCTTTCTAGTTTGAACCCCCGTCCCCACCCACACACAACATGACCAGAGCAACTCTTATAAAGGAAAACATTTATTTTGGGGTGGCTCACTCATAATTCAGAGATTCAGTTCACTATTATCATGGTGGAGAGCTTGGTGGTGTGCAGGCATGCATAGTGCTGGCTACATCTTGGTCAGAAGGCAGCAGGAAGTGGATTGTGACACTGAGAAAAGTGTAAGCATATGAGACCTCAAAGCCCACCCCACAGTGACACACACTCTCTCCCAAAGTCTCAAATCTAATTTCTTTGAAAGAAAATAAGGTAGTTGTTTTTTTAAATCTGGCTTATTCTCTTTAACATAATGGCAGTCATTCTTTTTGAAATAAGGACTTTCATAATCTGTTACTTGTCTAACTTTCTGGTCCCTTGTTACTGCCCATTGCTAGTGCCAGCTCTGCATAATTGTCGTTCTCTTCTGTGCCATTGTGTGTACTTCACTTTGGACTGTTATGCTACTGTTGTCTTCTTTCCTTTCTTGTTACCTGACAACTTTCTCAAAGCTGTTTGGAGGTTATTGACAGGGGTCACTTTATGATACCTTTTCTTTTCCTGTGCTCCTAGTGTCCCATTGTTGCCTCTAAAATTATAATGCTGGACTGTTTGTTACCTTATATGACTATAGCTCTGTGAGAATGCAAATGGGATCCTACATCACTCTCTTTCTCTGCTTTGGACAGAACATTCAATATTAGACTGGGAAGAGAAAAGGAAACTGAAGGCTTTCACATGCCAGAGGAGTTAAGTGTAGGTTTCTAGACACAATTGAATATGTTAAATTGTCCCATTAACTTTCTAAAACATATGATCTCATCATATATTATTGTGTATTAACAATCTTATAGTCAGAAATCTGAAGGTAAGTAGTTTGTCTAGTAATTAAGTGTTAGAGCTGGGGCATGAATAAAGACAAATTTTGACTTCATAATTTTTGATTATTTCATTTTTTATCATATTGGTTTCTTAACTATATAAATTTATATATGTAAAGTATAGTAGTTACAGACTACGAATACAGACATTGTACAGATGTGGATTTAAATTCTAGCTTCCCATTTAGCAATTTTCAGAATCTTAATCTCCATAAATCAGGTTTTCCCTTTAAGTATGATTGATAGGATTCATGAGATTGCTCTGAGAATTAAGTGAAGGAATGTATGAGGAAGATCTTATGCTTTTATGCTGTGTTGGATACATAACACATATGAGTGAGTTATATCAGGTAAGGATATTTATCAACAACAGAAAATATGTGATGATAAATTTTGAGGTGGTCTTCAGTGAGTTACATTTCTTAGAGAAAGAGAGAGAGAGAGAGAGAGAGAGAGAGAGAGAGAGAGAGAGAGAGAGAGAGAGAGAGAGAGAGAGAGAGAGAGAGAGAGAGAGAGAGAGAGAGAGAGAGAGAGAGGGAGGGAGAGAGAGTGCGAGCGCTCTTTTTCACATTATTGTTGGATATCTGTGAAGTTGTTAGCCCACTGCTGGAGTGATTGAGAAGGAAGAAATAGTAGGTATTGGCTATGTCTATATCTCTTACTACAAGGGAAAAGAAAATCTTTTGAGGCGGGTCACCTTATATCTCACTGCTGAAATTGGTTGTGTGGAGCATTGTAGTAATTTAACTGTTCTCCTGATTATCTAAGCTTTCATGAAAAATACCAAGAAAGTGGAGAATGTGGTGTCTTCTGGGGTAGAGTTCATAGCTTCATCTTTTAAAGTTAAGGAAACTGTCTTCCTCAGTTATGGTGGTAGTCTTTTGTGATGAAACAACCCTAAAACTGTTATACAGTATATTTATTCATAGTCTGAAGCAATAAGAGGGCATTACGCATTATTTTAATCTATATCAAGGAAAAACTAAATTCACTGTGTTTTTATGTAATATTTAGGTGCTAACATTTTTTTGCAATAGATTTTAAGTATTTTTCTATGTCATTGGCAGTAAATATGCTTAAAATATTATTTGTGCTATTTCTTCCCCCTCCCAAACAACAAAACCAACTAGATTCCAACCATCACCAGATATAAGGTAACAGAACCTCAGAACATAACTAGAGTTGACTCTAGGTTGTTTGTTTGGTAATAAGCACCTTTATTTACCTGCTGAGCCATCTCACAGACCTCATGGTATTAATGCCATTTCTTTTCAAATAGCTGTTATTTGCTACTTCCCTCCATACCTGTTTTCAGACACAATAAAAGAGGATCTTCTGTAACTCTTCCTCCTGCTACTCAGATTTCTGTTATCAGCATCTCCCACAGTTATACCCTTCTCACCCTGTTGACTTTTGGCTAATTCGAGAAAGAACTTTATTAAGTTAAACTGTGGGGTTCTTGCTGCTTTACCAAATGGTAGGGAGGACATGTTACTCAAATGCTTAAAAAAAAAAGTAATTCTGGAATGAATTTTAATGCAGAAATGGTGTTATAAAAGATGTTTGGGTTGTGTGCTATTATTACTCTTATAGTTGAATTACATATTAGCTTTGAAGATTGTCCCAAAATCTAACTACCCTCATATATATTTTTCCCCCAAAGGGAAGTACTTGATGACTTCCTAACAATCTGAAAACAAAACATTTGGAATAGAATACATTGTGTAGTGAATGACCTATCTGTAGATTTCACCTTTCTGTGTCTTGATAGGATTCTAGATTAATACCAGTCATACAAAGCAGAAAAGTGAGGCAACAAGAACATGGACAATTCAATAGTGAAGGACATGGATAATCTGTTGATTAATTTATCCTTGTATAACTAAAAGTTAAGGAAACCAAAAAATTAAGTGTCTTGGTTATAGAATGTATTATATTCTTTTCTGTGGATACTCCATTTTTTTAACATTTGGAAATTTCAGTTATTTTCCCATTATGCCTTTACTTAGAGCTTAAAGGTACATATGCAGGGAGTAACATCTGATTATTTCATGACTCATGGTGTATTTCATACTTTGTTAACCAAATGGTTATGCAAATTGCTGTTAATGCCAGATTTTTTAGATCCTTAGATATATTGGATGGCTTTTAGTCATTCATAAACCACTGATAATTTATGCAGTAATAATAGACATGTTCGTAATCAAATTCAGCTCCCAAATATTGAGAAGTATGTGTATATATATATGTATGTGTGTATATATACATATGTATATGTATATACATATACATATATATGTTTTTACTGTTACAACTTTTAGAAGCTGTTTTGAGACAGATGAAGAAAAGGAAGAAGATATACTAAGAAGTAGATAGATATATTGGATGGCTTTTAGTCATTCATAAACCACTGATAATTTATGCAGTAATAATAGACATGTTTATACTCAAATTCAGCTCCCAAATATTGAGAAGTGTGTGTATATATATATATGTATATGTGTGTATATATGTATATGTGTATATACATACATATACATACACATACACACACACTCACACACACACATATATGCTTTTACTATTACAACTTTTAGAAGCTGTTTTGAGACAGATGAAGAAAAGGAAGAAGATATACTAAGAAGTAGATGTTGTGTGACTAAAATACCCAGCTGTGTACTAACAAAATGAATCTCATGCCATTAGTTAACAGTTCTTTGGCAGTCAGAGACTTATGTAAAAGCAGTGAACACAGCATGAGGAAATAAAAAAAATTTAACATATTTTCTAAACTAAAATATAGGCAATGTCTAGTCTACCATCTGTGCTATTGGTAAGTTGGTTTTATTATGAGTAAGTCATACCAAGGTCATGTTAAAAAAAAAAAAGAGGTAAATTAGGTAACCTATTAATCTTCATTCTTGAACATTAGTGTTAAATATAGTTTCCACAGCTTTGACTTAGTAAAACTATTTTAGCAAAGTTAATTCTACTTGTGTAGTATAAAAATTGTGTACCAGCCTTTTTGGTAGGTTTAAGGATAATTTTGCTTTACTCAGACCTTGTGTGAATTCTTTCAGATCAAATCTATTTAACATTTTTTTCTATTGAAATGCTTCTTTGTTAGACTTAGATGATGACCATTTCACTGTAAAGTATATTATTGTCATGGTCTTCTGTCAGAAGGAGCAGTCTTTTTAGTAAAGGTCTTTCTTGTTTGGATGCATGGTAAAATTAGGGATGTCCTAAGTAGGCTAAAAATTCAAGTTTTAGTATTTGAAACAATCTTCCATTATATTTTTAAAAATTAGGAACCAAAATGTAAATATTTCTATACATAAATTGGTTCTGTATTAGCTCTTTGCAGTTGTTTTGTTTAGAACAGAAGTTTCCTCAATTATTTATAAATGTTGCAAACTGCTGCATGGGTTTTTTTTTCTTAAAGACCAAATGAAATGCCTTAGAACTTTATAGAGAAAAGAGGCATTATAATTTGTTAGAAAATGAAAATGAAGAACCACGATTAAACCTTTGTGTGCTTTAGCGATTTCAGTTCATGGTTTCTTGGTCCTATAGCGTAGGGTTTGTGGCAAAGCAGTACATTCTGTTGGGAATCATGCAGTAGAATGAGACCACTTACCTTATGGCTGAGGAGTGAAATAGAGAAAGGAACACCAAAATCTCTGCTCTCTATGAGAGCACTTCCCTGGTGATGTGAGCACTTCTCACTAGGAATCTCCTAAAGGCTCAGCCATCTCCCAGTAGTGCCTTGGACTGGGGCCCAAGCCTCTAACATATGGACCCTTGGAGGACATTTGTTAGTCAGATGAGAAGTAATTTTTCACTATTAGGGTAGGGCCTTCCCTTTTGAGTAGTGTAATGGGGTTACTCTAGTAAAATAATTCCTTTAAAATAGTGCTTGGAAATTGAGTAATTGGGAAGTCTTAATCAATTCTTCCCCTTTAACCTTATCATCACTAGTTTTTGTTAACTCGCTATAAAAAAATTGTCAGATAATCTTTTAAATATGGGGCAGGAGGCCAGCAAAGTGGCTTAGCCGGTAAAGCCACTTGTTGCCAAGTCTGATGACTTGACTTTGATTTTTGGTACCACCTGGTAAAAGGAAAGAGCTTACTCTTGTGAGTAATGGCATGAGTTCACCCACATCTTTGTCTCTGTCTCTGTCTCTCTCTCTCACACACATACAGGCACACACACAAACACATACACACTAAAAATAAAAATATTGGGTAGGAAAGGTTGTAATTGACAGTTTATATGTGGCAATATGTGTATACATATGTGTATATAAACAACTTTGTTATCAGGAATGATTTTCTGTAAACTAGCATCATGGTTCTGCTGTGATATGATAGCTTAGGAAATCAAAATAATAGTGGTGTTTCTTTACTCATGTAACCATACTATTTATAATATGATCAAAATTTAGTTTTAGAAATCTTGCGTTAATTGTATGAATAAGACAGCATGTCAGGTGTTAGTAATATGATATACTAGATTGTAAAAGAAAAATGTTCAGTCTGAGAAATAGGGTTGAGAAGATGATCATAATGGGGGTACTAAGAGGACATCACTGTACTATAGTAGATAGATAATGATTAATTGTAGATTCCCTCATTCAGGCAGGAAACAAGTCTTTTGTGCTTCAGTGTATTTTGGTGTGTGTGTGCATGTTGGATAAGGTATTTAACTTATGTTAAGAAAACACCAATACACTTGGGAATTTGCATTATATTTTTTCATTATTGTATCATTATGTAGTGTAAATTTCTAAACCATTGGAAAGGGTATTTATCTAGAACACATCAGGACCTAGAACTTCTTAATCATCTGAAAATAAAAAATTGAGTTCATTATCAATGTTCATTATGCCAGTACTTTTTGTTTAGATTACATTTCTTTTTTATTCATGTGCATCAGTGTCTTGCCTACATGTATGTCCATATGATGGTGTAAGATCCACTGGAACATGTGAGTGTTGGGAATTGAACCCAGGTCCTCTGGAGAGCAAACACCCAGTTCTCTTAACCACTGAGCTAACTCTCTAGTCTGCCAGTACTTTTAAAAACAAAAAAAGCAGGTTGAATTGTCGTATTCTTTGTATTAAAAAGACCTATCTTTACTCAACCTTATTGTCAGAATTATATTAGAATCAATTGAATTATTTTCTGTATGGATTAAATGTTGTTTTAACTTTTAGCCTCTGAAAATATCTTTCTCTAGACTTCAAAGGAATGTTTCAGGGGACATATAGCTTTAGGTTTCTTCACATATTCTTCTCAGGTTAGTTTTGGTATTTCATACTTTTATTAAAAAACACAGGTAAGTTTTATGATTTTTAAAGTGTTTAAATTAAAATTACACAGTTTATATGTTAAAAAAAACCTTCCATATGCAGTTACATCACTTTTCTCATTTATGATGCCCTGTAAAGTTAACTTCTGAAAAATGTCAGCGAAGGTCATTGCTAGAGCAATGGTATACTTGAGAATTTTTTTTTCTTCCCTCATAAAGAAGGTAGCTATCTATCAAGGAGGTAATTTTGATTTTTTTTATGTATAAGTGGACAGTATAGTCTCATAGGGAATAAAGCACGAAGAGGAGGGGAAAAATATCAGGTATGCTGTTGATTACATGTAGTTTTTATCCTTCAGCATTTTTCTCCTCTGTGTTTGTATTTGACTTCGCTGAGAAAATAAGCAATAGAAATAAATGTGATCCTTATTGCTATGGCAATATGTATGCACACTTTCCTCTGTGTCCACCTACCTTCCATTGGAAATGTCCTAAGTGCTTGAATAAATGAGACTGGACGGGTAAATAATTCCCTTTTGTTGCTTCTATAGACCTCACTAGAGATTCTGAACTGTTCCATTACAACAGGTGCAAGTCACAGACATACTGATAGAACCAGTTTTGCTTTATAAAGGGCAGAGGGAGGAGCAGAGAGAAAGAAGAAAAAGGAGGGAGAGAGCAAAGTCGGGGAGAGTGGGAGAAAAAAGAGAGAAAGTGGGAACACCTGCTAGCCACCAAGGTCACAGAATTCTTTCCTGAGTAGTTGACATGTAAAATGGCTGATTCCTCTTCTTTTTCTGCAAAAAGTGGACATGATTTTCTTATTTCTCCCCTTTCTGCAAAGAAGGAATGGGAAAAACAGGAAGATAAATGAGTTAGAGGTAGCACTAAGTGTGATGTTCTTGTTCTAGAGACCTAGTGTAGTTTTTATGAAATCAAGTTATGTAAACATGGAACATTCTATTTGTGAATGAAGTGTAGTGATGCCTTTGGCATAGATTCATTTTTGAAGCTATAAGATACTTGTTTGTCTCCTTAATAATTTAAATCTGAAATCTGTTGTGAAAATTGACTTTTCAATAGGTTCTCTTTGTAACTACTCCACTAGGGGGTCAAACTTAACCAATTATTCGAATGTTAATTGTATTGGGTCAGAAACTGTGGGAAAGTTTTTTTTATTACTTGACTTATTGATGTATGCTGTTAAGGAAAATTTAAAATACTCTTTTTTGTCCCCTTTCCTTTTTTATTCTTAAGAACTTTTTGCAGTGACTTGTAGGACAGTCCCTAAGAACACAGGTTCATCTTGCAGTAAGAGTAAAAACAGTGGTTTTGTGTATTTTTTCCCCATGTTAACTCAAGTAGTATTAAATAATCTCTGAGATGATCTGCCTAATCAATGGAATAGCACAGGCAAAAAAGTAAGAAGGTTTAAATATGTTAAAGAGAAACAAAATACAGTAGAGGAAACCCCAAGATTAGAAAGATTCAATAAAAACATTTACTCAAAGAAATGAAAGGGCTTTCAGTTCTACATTTCTTTCATGTCCCTATACCCAAAGCAATTATGGTAGGTATTCTGACTTCTTCATACAGCTAATAAAAATGGAATCAGCACCAGCAAATTAATACATTCTACAGCATGCAAAAGTTATTGTAAGTAGGCTGTTCTCTGCTATACCAAAAAACAAAACAAAACCCTAAGCATATATAAAAATAAAAGTTTTAAGGGGAGATAGACCAACCTAGCCATCAACAACATCATCAGTTATCTCTTACATATGCATAATAAATAAGTAGAATCAATAATTGATTAGTTAATTGAGGTAAGTAAGAAAGTTGTATACATTCTGTTCTAGTTAGCGTTAACTGACAACAACCTAGAGTCATCTGAGAGAAGTGCTTCACTTGAGGAATTGCCTAGGTCAAATTAGTTTTTGGCATGTTTGTGGGGGAATTATCTTGATTGCTAATTCATGTAGGAGAGCTCAGATTGCTATGGGCAGTACCATTCTATGGACAGGTGGTCCTGGTTTGTATAAGAAAGTTAGCTAAGCATGAACCTGTGTGAGTCAGTAATTGGCATCTTCCACCCTGCTATACTTGGCTGTGAAGTGAGTTTCTTGGTTGGAGGCAATGCTTTTTGGATTCCCAAGCAGGTGTGTCTTTGATTTCTGTCAGTGATGAACTATATAACCTGGAACTGTAAGCCAAATAAACCCTTTCCTCCCCTAAGCTGCTCTTAGTGTTATATTACAGCAAGAGAAAGGGAACTAGAATACATACCATAAACATTCAATTTTTAATTTAAATCACATAATACACTGCAAATTATCATCACCATTCCACATAGAGTGATACTCTCTCAGCCTAGACTCTTGGGTGGGAGTGGGGGGGCACTAGGCCCAGCTCCAAGTTTCCCCATGGAATGCCTTGGGGAGCAGAAAAGGGATGGGACAGGGGTCAATGGGGGGCAGGAGAGGAGGGGAGGGAGAGGGAATTGGGATTGACATGTAAAACAAGATCGTTTCTCATTTAAATTTAAAAAATCTACAAGTTCAAAAAACAAAAAGAAACACCCTTTTTTGAACTCACATTTCATAGTTATTTAATTATGTACTGTTACCTAAGTTACATAGTCTAAGCTAGCATACAGGTGATGAGTGAAGATAAATATATATATTTTAATTTGAAAATAACATGAAACATTGCTAATGAAACAGCTATTAAACTTAAATTTAAGGTTTATTTATAACATATGCCATTACTTAGTATTAAAGGGTACACTTCACTGATACATGAACAGTGTAAAAACATCTCATCATTATATTGAAAGTTATCAAGAACGACAAACTTCTTACTGTTGAGTTTCTATGTTTATAAATTTTTAAAAACATCAGATTGTTGGTAATAACAGAATAGCATATCAGGCTTACAAGAGGACATGAAAAAGACCATGAGAATTTTTTTCTAGAGTGAAATAAATGTAACAGTAGTTTCATACATCGGTCAATACTCTTTGAGTGATGGCTATATAATATAGATTTGTGTTAGCTGTTAGTGTTACTACCATGTGTCACATGTGAGCTGTACTTTGAGAATGTATCCAGAACTCAGTGATTTCTAATTTTCACTGACATACCACTGTCTAACTCTCCATTGTCTTTTGTTTGGATAACTGTCTAAACTTGGATTTGGTCTTGTGACGCTGCTTTGTGTGCTGTCAGTTACTCAGTACAGTCTGTGGCTCAACCTATTTGATGTCCAACTTAAAATAAAATAGCCCTTAAAATGAATGGGCTGTATTTACAAGATCTATCTAGTTATGCCTTCTGATCCCAATTTATTCTTGTTTTACATCCCATAATGCACTGCAGCTGCATTGCTTTCCTTGCCTTCTCTTGAATATGCCAGATAGTCCTTTTTCAGGATGATTAGCATTATTGCTTTTTCTGTAGATGTCTACATGGCCTGCTTGTTCTATTACCTCTTCACATATTTACTTACCTATTACCTTCTCAGAAGGCGGTTTCTTGATCACCTACTGTAAAGTCATTGCTGGGTTCTACTGTATTCTGTATCCCACCTTTTGGGTGCCACCAGACAATCTACTGTGTTTTACTTACTGCTTAATTGTTGTCTCTTCCACTCCCTGGTATATAAGTGCTGTGAAGGCAAGAAATTTTGTACTTTCTCATAACCCATTTCATAATATCTGGTTGTTTTGTGGCAAAACTTTTCTGAGGAGATACTACACGTTATTCACATGAGATAGGGAGCCTATGATAGGCCAAAGTACGGATATCACTAAAGTCCCTTGGTGAACCAATGAATTTTATAGGGGTTACTTATAGAAATATGGGTGAGGAATTACTTATAGGAGCAGAAATAACTCAAAGGCAGCTGCATCACCAAAGCCCACCCTATTAGCTGAGGTGACAGCTAATAAAAGCTGGGAACCTGGAGTACATTGTATACCTTGCAGGCAGCTCCACAGGTTGGAGAGTGTCCCTTCCAAGTGACTCACTTGGTCCAAACCTCTTCCAGGGAGCTTGCCTGGTTTCTGCTGCTTCCAGGTAGATGGTCTGACCTCAAAGTCTAATTTGCAGTTTGCCTAGGTTTGGTTTGAGAGGGACTTTAGCTTTTATTGCTTACTCTGGCAGTGAGGGAACCTAGAGAATCTGGTTGTTTACCTTCCTATTTAAGGAGCTTCTTATATGGTAGAATGTTTCAATCTTGCAGGAAGCTGTTTTATAGCATTGGTGAACAGTTGTCCGACAAGTATTTATATGTATTTACATGATGAGTGAAATATATTGATTTGTACTTTATATATAAAGCTCAAAAATCAAACTTACTAAAGATATAAACTTTTGAAACAAGTAATTGTAAAACTTCCACTTTCTGCATTGTGAGTGGATAATCTTCATCCAAAATGTAGTGTTTTAAGGAAGTGATAAAATGGAGAATCAATTTCATTGTGTTCTTTTTCTTTGTTTGGAAAAGAAGTGGGTAGAATGATACTTAAAAGTTTTTTTTGTTTTGTTTTGTTTTTTTAAACTTTGGAATACCCTTGAACTTGAACCCTTTGTGATTGTAAGATGCTAAGAGACTTTACAGTTATTTCTTTGAGTGAAAATGTTAGTTCCTTTAGTCTTATTCCTTAAAAAATTCCTATGCCTTTGAGACCTAGAAGTTGACCAGGAGGGAAAAAAATGGTGATAATTCATAGACCTGAATTTATTCCAGCAGTTGTGTTGGGATAGAAGCAACGGTTTGAAATGATCAAGAATGGCTAGAATGTCGCATTCTTTTGACAGCATTTTATGGAAGTTATGCCCCAGAAATTTGTTTCAGATTATGAACATAAGCCAGGAGAGAAAGTAGAAAGCGACAAACTGCATTTTAAAGGTGGAAATGTGTTTGCTCTGTAAATGGGCAGGTTTAAACATTTTTAATGACATTTGAAAATGTAGGTGACATGACACAGCTCTTGTCTTCTGGATGCTATCTTCTAAAGGGGGCTCTTGCTGAAAAGCAAGGAATCAAAAAGCTTACTGTTTTCATCTGAAATGCAGGGTTTTGTGTGTTAGGTTAGTTGGATTAGATTTAAATTTCACCTATTTTTTTTGTGCTAGCTTTGTATGTTGTTTTTTTTTTTGTGCTGTAAATTTTTGTTTTCTTGTATTGGAAATATAAGTGCTGCTGTTAGTAGGTTTGGGTTAATGAAGCATGTTTTATAAACTTGCTTTATAAAGTTGCTTTTATATGTTGCTCTTTTTAATCAAAGATTTAAAAGAAGAAATGTCTAAGGTATTTTTAGTGCACCATTACTGTTTAGATAAGATACCTAGATATTTGTAATAGGTAACCTACTGATAATTTAGAAAATAATAATGTCAGCAACACTCATTCACAATTGGTAGACACAACTATAGGATGTGTGTGTGTGTGTGTGTGTGTTATTATTATACTGAAGGTTTTCTAGACTTACCTGCTTTTGTTGGGTATGTTTGCTGAATTGGCTGGCTGTTATGCAGTCATGGAACAAGGGAAGAGAAAGAGTCTGATCATTCTACATCATTTGAACTTTATTTCTTCTTTCCATTGGAACTAAACCAACGTAGATATTGAAAGAGATTTAAAAAAATGGCAGATTTTCATTTACTTGCTATTTATAAACAGGCTTTTCTTTTGGGAAAGGAATTTGCAGGAGAGTAAAGAGGACATTCTCTCTTTTAAAAACATTATCAATTTCCTATTCAGTCTTTATAAATTAAACATAGCAATACTGACATGCAGACGTCTCTTATTTAGCTAACAGCACTGAGTTAACTGTGGGAGTGGGAGATCATTTGCTACAAGTAACAGTTTTGGCTTTGTCCTTAGTAAGGAATATATGGTAATTTTTATGGATTACCCTGTGTCAATTAAATGGCAAATATTGAGCACCTATTTATTTCAAATTCTTGTTCTCAGTTGTAGAAATAATAGTGTTGAATGAGATACTTTCTATTTTACTATTACATTGTAGCCTGACCTGTTGTACAGATCTGTTATCCCACCTATTTGGGAATTGAGGAAAGAAGATTAGAAATTAAAGGTCAACTTTGAAATTAAAATAACTAGGGATAAAGCTTAATGTGTACCTAGCACATGTGAAGCTTACTTAGGTTCAGACTTAAGGGGGTGATGGTAATTATCTTTCAAAGGGCTCTGAAAGATAGTAAACTATATGTAATATATAAATAGATTAATTACTGATAAGATGGTATTGATGAATATGGAGAAAGAAAATGGTATTCTCTAAATATGAGTGGCATGAGGGATAGCAAGAGCTGTTTAGACAGAGTCAGAAAAGCCTTTACTGCAGAGGTCATATTTATATTGACTCCAAAGGGATAATGAAGAGGACATTTTAAGAGAACCCAGACATTTCCAGCAGAAAGAACTACAAGGATGTAATAATAAACTTATATTCAAAGACACAAGAGAATGATATGCAAAACCTACAAGGGAAGAAGAGAATAATAAGTGACAATATTGGAGAATCAGCTATAGGCCAGACAGTGAGAATCTTATGGGCTATAAGAAAGAGTTTAGATTTTTCAAAATGTGAGAAAAAACTTTTAGAGAATGTCTTAGTTACAGTTTCTATTGCTGTGAAGAGGCACTATAACAACAGAAACCCTCATAAAGGAAAACATCTAATTAGGGTGACTCACTTACAGTTTCATAGATTCAGTTCATTATCATCATGGTGGGACATGACAACATGCAGGCAGACTTGGTGCTGGAAAAGTAACTGACAGTCCTACATTTTTAAGGCAACATGAAATTGTCTGAGTATCACACTGAGGGAAGCAGGGCTACGGAGACCTCAAAGCCTATCTCCACAGTGACAGGGTTAATCCAACAAGGCCATATCTCCTAATAGCGCCACTTTCTTTGGGGGCCATTTTCTTTCAAACCACCAATAGAGAGTTTGCTTTGTTTTCCAAAATAAGATGTTTATGATCTATGTAAAAAATTGACAATAAGGCAAAAATGAAACTAGAAACGCTAAGTGTGGCCCTATTGCTTGCTGTAATGACTTGGGTCCAGATGGTGACAGGTAAAACTTAGGGTATATTTTGGTAGTAAAGCAATATAACTTGGAAGAGTGTGAAATAGTCAAAAGTGACCTTAAATTATTTGCATATGTAATAAAGTGCATAGTGAGTTTATTTGCTGTAGTGGTCCTGAGGTTGGAATTGGAGATGTAAGTTGAGACGATAAATGATGATGGCTATATTCCATTATCTTTTTTTTCTTTCAGATAACAGTATTTAAAGGTTATGTTAAAATAATTTACATATGTAAGTATAATTTTAAAACTTTACTTAAAATTTTAATAATTTCAACATAGCTATTTACCTGAGATTAGGAATTATTTTGGTTCATTGTTTCAGAGGTTTCAGTCAGTAGTCTGCTGACTCCATTGAATATATGCTGATGGCAAACTGTAATGACAGAAAGATATGGTAGAATAAACCTGCTTATGGCATTCAGGAAGCAAGACACTAGGAAGGCCTGGGAATAAGGTATACTCTTTGATAGGTATGCCTTCATTGACCTACTTCTTCCAACTAGCTCCAAATGTTACTAGTAGTATCAATCTAGGCCAGGTTCTTGGTCTCTTGTTCAGAGAATTGGAATTAGAGCTCACATGGGTCTACAAGAGTAGCGAAGTGAAGCAATAATACAGATTGGAGAGGGTTATATTGTCAAGATTGACAGCATGCCCCAGGAGTAAGGTTACCTACTCAATGACCTCAGGTTAATGTCAACATTCGTTTATGAGGTCTAAAGGAAGAAGGACAGTAATATTTTCTACATTGCTAAAAGGCATACTTTGGGTGACTTTCTTTTTGATTTATGGATGAAATCATATAATCATTATTCCTACTGCATATATTCCTTTCCACAGTCCATCTAATTTTAAGCACATGGATACTCAATTATGACTAGGCATAAAATGGTGAATAGGGAATTACCTCCGAAACTTCTCTGTGGGGACATATTTTCCTTTACTGCAAATCCCCTCCAATCAGTTCAAGATAAATTTGACCTTTTTGGGTCTCCTACCTGAATACAGTAGAATATATCTGAGGAGAAACTGTTTAGTTTGGTTGTTGTTGGGGGGACAAAAATTTGTGTTATTTAGAGCAGGGTGTATGTTATATGTGTAGTCAGATGCAGGTGTGGGTTCAAGGTTGCCAGGTGTGTTTGAAGAGTAGTGTGCATGTATAGTACCTGCCTTGCTTACCTCTTAGTTTCTACCAGCTCCTAGTAATGCCATGAAATTATTAATTCAGAGCCTTCATAATTCATCTACTTTCCCAAAGCCCCACATCTTAATATTGCATTAAGAACAATGCCTTCAGCACTTGAGTTTTGGGGATACTTCGTATCTAGGTTATAATAGTAGTAAATGGGTCCGGAGAGGTGGCTCAGAGGTTAATAGTACTTAGAAGACCTGGGTTCTGTTTCCAGCATCCATATGGTCGCTCACAACTGTCTGTAACTACAGTTTCAGGGAACCTGATGCCTTCTTTTGGCCTCTATTAGCACTGCACACATGGCACACAACATGCACTCAGATAATACATGTGCATATAAAAATAAAATAATTTATTTTAAAATAGTAGTAAGTCTTAATTTTAATTCTGTATTGTCTTGGTCTTGAAGACAAATACATATACTTTTTTAAAAAGTCCATTGACTATAATTAGCTGTTCACCCACTACCATAATCCTGGAATATATTTATACAATATACATTGTATAAATTGTTTCCTGATATTAAAACTATATTTATAATAGGTTCTACCTTACTATTACCCCTGATTTTTGCATTTTCACTGTCAGAGGAAGGTGCTTTTGAAAATTTTGGTGTGTAATTTTGTTGACGAAAAGGTGACTACTTAGAGAAGCACCTTTTTTGATTTATGAACTTCAAGTAGAATAATCAAATCAGTTCACTAGTTCATTTCACTATCAACTGTTCTCTTTTATCTACCTTTGTATAGATAATTTGCCTTCCACATTTACCCTCAAAGGAACTTTATTGAGTGAATTTTGATTTATAAGCCTCATAAAAAGGTGAGAGAACGGTGCAGATATAACTATATTGCTGAATGGCATGATCTGAATTTTTTAAATTTTTATTTAAATTCAAAACAATTTCATGTACCAATCCTAGTTCCCTCTCTCTACTTGTGCTGCCATTCCCCTCACCAAACCCCCATCCAAGCTCCCCCCCCCATCCACTCCTCAGGTAGGTGAGACCTCCCATGGGGGATCATCAAAGTCTGTCCCATCATTTGGGGCAGGACCTAGGCCCTCCCGTGTGTGTCTAGGCTGAGAGAGTATCCCTCCATAGAGAATGAGCTCCCAAAGTCGATTCATGCACTAAGGATAAATACTGGTTCCACTGCCAGAGGCCCCATAGATTGCCCAGGTCCCCCAACTGACACCCACGTTCCGGAGGCCTGGTTTGGTCTTATGCTGGTTCCCCAGCTGTCAGACTGGGGTCTGTGAGCTCCAACTTGCTCAGGTCAGCTGTTTCTGTGGTCTTGACCCCTTTGCTCATCATGTCTCTCTCTCTTTCTCTCTCTATAACTGGATTTCAGGAGTTTGGCTCAGTGCTTAGCTGTAAATCTCTGCTTCTGCTTCCATCAGCTATTGGATGAAGACTCTATGAGGTAGTCATCAACCTCATTATTGGGGAAGGGCATTTAAGGTAGCCTCTCCACTATTGCGTAGATTCTTAGTTGGGGTCATCCTTGTAGATCTCTGGAGATTTCCCTAGTGCCAGATTTCTCCTTAAGCCCATAACGGCTCCCTTTATTAAGTTATCTCTTTCCTTGCTTTCCTGTTTTTCCCCCAACTTGACCTTCCTGATCTCTCATGTTCTCCTCCTTTTCCTCTTTTTTTCTACCTCCCTTCTTCCTTCCCCCTCCCCTAGTGCTCCCAATTTATTCAGATCTTGTCCGTTTCTCCTTCTGGGGAGCGGGGTCCATGCGTGTCTCTCTTAGGGTTCTCCTTGTTTCCTAGATTCTCTGGGGTTGTGGATTGTAGGCTGGTTATCCTTTGGTCAGGCACTTAAGAAATTGCTCAACATCCTTAACCATCAAATCAAATGCAAATGAAAACCAACCATGAGATACCATCTTACACCTGTCAGAATGGCTAAAATCAAAAACACCAATGACAATTTATGCTGGAGAGGATATGGAAAAATGGGGAACACTCCTCCATAGCTGGTGGGAATGCAAATTTGTACAGCCACTTTGGAAATCAGTGTGGTGGTTTCTCAGGAAAATGGGCATCAGTCTATACCTCAAGATCCAGCAATTTCACACTTAGGCACATACTCAAAGGATGCACATGCGTACAAGAACATCTGTTCAATTATGTTCATAGCAGCATTATTTGTAAGAGCCAGAACCTGGAAAAAACCTAAATGCCCCTCAACCAAAGAATGAAAAAGAAACTGTGGTACATTTACAGAATGGAGTAATACTTGGGGGGGGGTAGGGGGGGAGGAAGGGGGAATAAAATCTTGACATTTGCAGACAAATGGATGGAACTAGAAGAAACCATCCTAAGTGAGGTAACTCAGACATAGAAAGAAAAACATGGTATGTACTCACTCATAAGTGTGTATTAGATCTGAATTTTTATAACAATTATGTGATGTGGTAAAGTTTTTGTTGAATGGCTAATTGGCTAGAAGTACCATATTTTCTTTCAAAAAATTTAACGTGTGCGTGCGTGCGTGCGTGTGTATACATACCATAAAATGCTTGTGGAGAAGCAGCTCAAGGGAGCTCGTTCTTCCCTTTCACCATGTGGATTCCAGGAATCAAACTCAGGGGGAATGCTCAGTGGCAAGAGGTTTCTGTTGAGCCATCCTGCTGGCCCCCTATTTTCATTTTGTATTAAAAATATGTATTGTATATCTATTGTTTCTTAAGTTTGAGAAGATTTATCTATAATATTGTCATCTGAAGATTTTGTCTCCCCCAGGCCCTCTTTTCTCCTTTGTTTTGAGCTAGGCTATTGGTTATGTACCCAAATTGGTCTGGAATTTAGCACCTCCAGCTAACACCTCCCACCTGGGATTAAATTACAGGCCACCACTCTTGGGTTGTGCTGGTGTGCTTGAATACTCTCTCTTTCTCTCTCTTCCACTCCCCTTTGTTTTCTCGTGTTAAATTCTGCTAAGAGTTTTGTCTTTTGCTTATCAGAAATGTAAACACTAAATAGTGGTCTGTTTGTGATTTTAAGATGAAAATTTGAAAGTCTGCCATTTTTGTTCCCAGTTGTCTGGGATATAGTTAATGCTTCATGTGAATCAAGCCCACTATATAGGTTTCTTTATCTTTAGAGGCTTTTTTGAGTTGTCAAAATTGTTTGAACCCTTAGTCTTGCACATGCTAGAAAAGTAATCTACTACTATAGCATGAATAATAAAAACCCAGAGACAGATATTGGGGTTTAAGCTAAAGATCAAAAGCAAAGCAGCCAAGCCATTAAAGAGTTCTTACCTTTGCCAAGACAGGGCGATCCTATCCTCAGCATGACTGAAGTCTGAATACCAAATACAGACTGAGTCCCTCTCTAGTCCTGGGATTAAAGGCATACAACAACTACCACCCAGTTTTTCTATGGCTGCTAGTGTGGCTGCTGGGATTAAAAGTGTGTATCACTACTGCCTGACCTCTGTGGCTGTGGCCAGCTTTGTATTCTGATCTTCAGGCAAGCGTTTTTATATTTATCACCACATATCACTGAGCATTTCCCTCCCTCTTTTTAAAAATAAAATTAAAAATATATTCTTCAAAAATGTCATACATTTATACAATGCTTTGATCATACCCATCCACTGCTTCCCTCAAGCTTTCCCAAATGCCTCTAATCCCATCACTCTCTCAAATTTATGTCTTTCTGTTTTGCTGTCATTATTTTAATATGCCCTCCCTGCTCTCCACTCCTGAGTTCAATTAGTGCCTCCCTTATCCTCATGGATGTCGGTATATCCACCTGGGCAGGAACATTTTACAGTAGCTACATTCCCAAAGGAGAGTGACTGTTCCTCCCTCAGCAACTGATAACATAATATCTCTTCTACCAAGGGTGGGGCCTTGTTGGCCCCTTTGCCATTCACTTTGGGATTTGACTGGCTTTATTTTTGTGTAGGTAACCACAGGAACTAGGAGTAGGTCTGAATTATAACTCTTCTCACCCATCAGCCCTTAACTTTCTGTTCACTCTTCCACAATGTTTTCTGAGCCTTGGATGGATGGCTGCCTCACCTTTTGAGACAGAGCTATTTCAGGTTAGCCTTAAATTTCCAGTTATCCAGCGTTAGACACCCTAAAAATTGATTTACAGAGCATCATTGCAACTGGCTGGAATTCTTTTCTATTTCTGTAAAAATAATATTACTAGAAATTTGAGAGAAATTGCCTTAAATATGCAAATAGCTTCTAGTAGTAACATGATCATTATAGCAACATGAAAGTGAGATTTTTGTTGTATCTGTGTCATTTTCTATTTCTTCAGTTTTCAGTATATCCATCTTTTTTCACTTCCATTAATTCATTCCAAAGTATAAATATTTTTAAAGTGTTATTGTAAGATTAATTTTGATTTTTGAGATACTTTGTTAGCATATAGGGATATGACTGAATAAAGTAATTTTATATTTTGCAAATTGGTTTTGTTTTTCTGGTGCTGGGGATCAAACAAGGACCTATACTACATAAGCAATAATTATCACATTAGATGATTTTAAACCCATTTTCAAAATTTTATAAATGTTTTGATAAAATTCTTTATTGTTTATCTACCTGTAATTAAGAGTCATTCACTCAGGAGGCAGAGGCAGGTGGATCTCTGTGAGTTCAAGGCCAGCTTGGTCTACAGAGTGAGTTCCAGGACAGGCTCAAAAATAAAAACAAATATCACACATTACACTTAGCCATCATGCTATTTTGACCTCTTTTAAATTAAAAAAACTCTGAGTCTTTTTTTAGAGAGGTGGAAAGTCTTCCATGTTGATATTTTTGAGTCCTAGGCAAATTGTCTTGCAGGATGACCCTCAATTTATATTTTTCTCTTTCCTCATGATTTACTTTGGATTAAGTAGTTTTAGCAAGAACACAACAAGATGTCATGAAATTAATAGTTTGACTATTGATACAGACTTTTATGACTTAAGGTCAACATGGTTATTAAAAAAATCACAATTTTAAATGAATTAGTACCTACATGCTAAACGGTATGTATAACTATTTTTAAAATATAAAATTGAGGGACTGAAGAGATGATTCATTGGTTAACAGCCATGGCTGCCTTTCCAGAGAACTGTGTTCAATTCCTAGCAACCCATATGGCAGCTTACAATAAAAAAATTACGTGTGTGTGTGTGTGTGTGTGTGTGTGTGTGTGTGTTATGAGAAACTACAATATTCTAGTTTTATGCTTTTGAAGTACTGTTTCCATGTTATACAAAGGTCACAGGATCACAACATCTTAGCATATTTACAACTTTAGTTAGGAGCTTTTTCCCTTTGAATTTTGATTACCCGGGTCCTTAATGAAAACCACTGTAAGTATCTTTATGTGCTTTGTTCAAATTAATTAATGAGTTTTTGGTAATAATACTTTAAATTAGCTAGGTTTTGTTTACTTTCAATATGTTTAAAAATATCATTAATTCTTTGAGAATTTCATACAGTGTACTTTGATCATGATCAATCCCCACTTTTTTCCAGATCCATTTTCACCTCTCTACCCCAATGTCGTATCCTCTTAAAAAAATAAAAAAGTAACTAATCAACTCCAATTATTTTTAAAATCACTGGTTCCACATATCTCTTATTACAGCTTAAATATATCATTAAAATGACAGCACATCAAAAATCAATCAGAAAGCATCAAAATAGATATGTTGGAAAGAATCTTCAGGGTTTTGCCATTGCTCTAATTTTTTTGTTTTTGTTGGAATTATTGCTCATAGCTGAGAGTTGGTGGCACACACCTTTGATCCAAGCACTCAGGAGACAGAGACAGGCAAATCTCTGTGATCAAGGCTAGCCTGATCTACAAAGCTAGTTTTAGGACAGGCTCCAAAAATAACACAGAGAAACCCTGTCTCAATTGCACATTCCATCCCCCCAGCAAAAAAAAAAAAAAAAAAAAAAAAAAAAAAAAAGAAGAAAGAAAGAAAGAAAAGTACCTCATATACTATACTATTTCATTTACTTAAGAGATGTGCAACAGTTGGAGCAGGTACTTAGAAATATGGAAAATATGTGGACTAAGAAAACCACATTTAATTTGGCAGGATCTAATATAACACTTAGTAGAAGACATCCATGTAGTATAGAATTCAAGATGATATCTAGCTTGCAGATTTCCAAAGAATGTAGTGCTTTGTATTTTCATCATCTTCATCTGTTACCCTCTTTTATCCTCCAACATTTTTTGGCTTTTTGAGACACATTAGGTTTGTAGCTCAAGACTGGTCAAGAACCTATGGCTATCCTTCTGTCTTTGTCTTTCAAGTGCTGGAAACACAGGCATTTAAATAATATACTGTGTCTGGCTTGTGCTATTATTTTTAATACCAGTTTATGATGCATATTTGAACTTCATTAAGTTTATGAATGTAAGTTTCAAAAATAGCAACTTAATCTGATTAAAATTGTCTTGTTTATATAACATCATCAGTTTAACAAATAGGCTGAATAATGCATTCAGGACTAAAGTATGCAGTTGTTATTAGGGATATAAAGTCAGTAATCTCCAGGAGTTTACAAACTAATAAGAGAGAAGGAGATGTAAACAAATATTTATAGCAAACTCTATAAGAAAACATTACAGAAAATGTAGAAGATGTAAAGTTTGGCTAGCTCTTCCATGTTAAAATTAATCTATGAAATAACTTCATAGATCTAAATAGCTGACATCATTAGACTTTCTCTGATTCATGGAGGTTTTTGCCTCTGGCAATTGCCTATGTTATGCATAGAATTCTTAGGTTTTTCTTTAACATGGTAAATAAATACGACTGATGGTTTTGAAGCATTTAGTGGTTGATGTCTTTCTGTAAACATTTTAGCCTAATAATCTAAAAGAGGAATTATGCTTTAATTTGTTACTTTTTCATAATGCATTTTATTACTTCCAAATATTCTCAGGTTATAAACACATTAAAATTTTTTAAAAAGTAAGGCAATTATTCTACATTAATTAACAACTACTTAAATTTAAATTTTACTGAAATCTGTCTTGCCAAGGGTAAGTTTCTAGTCAATATAAATGATATTTACATTTTGTCTTTGTCCCAGAAAAAAAATCACTGGCTTTATGCTCTGTGAGTTTGAGTTTTCAAATTAGATTTGAGTATAATGAGTTGGAGAAATGGCTCAGCAGCTAAGAATGCGTATTGCTTTTATATAAGACCAGAATTTGATTCCCAGCACCTACGTCAGGGAGCTCATGACCACCTGTAACTCCAGCTCTAGGGTGTTCTATATCTCTGGGCTCCTTGGGCACCTACACATGCAGCATATACTCATATAGACACACACTCATGCATATGACTAAAAATGAAATAAATCTTTAAAAAGAATTGAGTATACCAACAGATAGATTGATCAATGTTTCATTAGCAAACAACCTGTGAGGTCCAACATGCATTTGTTAAATAAAATTATCAAGTGTTAATTAATTAGTAAGCAAGTTCACTAACACCAAGGATTTGCAAAGTCTTAGAATTTTGTTGAAGAAGTAAACCTTTGTTTTGATGAAAGAATCATTGATAATTAATGAGTTTCTCACTCTTGTATTCTGTTTAACTGTGACTGTATCTAATAATTTATTAATTTAACCATGATTGTATTCAGAATTGTTATTATTTATTTTTTTTACATTGGGCCAATTTCCAACTGGGTAAGTTGTAAAAATGTTTAGTGATGTTTATGGTTTTCTTAATTTTGCTCAGTTTTGGGAAAGCACTGAATACCATAAAAAAAAATCTAGTCCTTACTGGAGCAAGAGCAAGTACCTTTTTAGTATAAGAACCTTTTTTTCCTTCAGGTTTTTCGAGACGGGGTTTTTGTGTGTAACCCTGGATGTTCTGGAACTCACTCTGTAGGCCAGACTGGCTACAAAGTCAGAGATTTGCCTGCCTCTGACTCCCAAACACTGTGATTAAATATTATATTTTCTGGATAAAGCTTTATAGTTAGAACTTAATTGATTGAATCAGATATAGGAAAACATTGCACATTTTTTTTTATTGTCTAAATTCTGTAAATATGTCTTTATTGTTGTTATTTGTTTCTTTGAGATAGGGTTTCATTGTGTGTAGCTTTGCCTGGCCTGGAGCTTGCTGTGTAGACCACACTGGTCTCAAACTCATATAGAGGTCCTTTTGTCTCAACTTCTTCAGTGCTGGGATTAAAGTCATGAATGTCCATCTGTAAATGTGTCTTTCAATCTTCTACTTTTTAACTTCTATAATTTAAAAGTATTGCTATTATTATCTAATATATGTGCCACATTTTCTTAAAATAGAGCTTTAGTAGCATTTTAACTATACAAACAACTTTATATATTTATTGTAGTTGTATGTTCATATATGTGTACAATATTGAAGCGAGTTTGGAGGGATGTTCTGAGACCCATTGAATAAGTAGAGACATCGCACAGAATGTATCAGTGTGTTTGCCAGTCTTCTGCAGAAAAATGACTAAAAAATCTTGTGTGGATTTATGTATGTTGGTTTGTTCTAGAAACTTGAGGGAGACTGGAGTGACTAAGGTATAGATATGAAAAGATTGAATAGTTGAATTTGAAGAGGTAGATGGGGCCCCATCTTGTAGGGTCTTGGTAGGATTAACTTTATTTTGCCTTTCATGGGTAGCCCCTGAAGCATTAGGAACAGGGGAATGTTGTATTCATTGAAAACTATACTCATTTGGGTTTAAGAGAGATCATTCTTGCTGCTGTGTGGAAAATTGACTTTAGAGGATATGGAAAAGCAAGGAGGACTATCTCACTCTAATATAAACAAGCTATGATATAGTTTATTAGTATAAACAAGGGAATTGACAAGAGAGGAGTCAGATGTCAGCTATATTTCAAAAGTAGATGTAGAACTTAAAAGTCATGAGAGAAAGAATGAATACATTTAAATTAGGTCCAATTTAGAGTCACAGAAAACAAATATTTTGTAATTTGAATATATTTTAGTATCTTCATTCTGCAAAACTCTTTAATTTAGGGCACTTAAAAAAACAAAAACAAAAAAAAAAAACCCAAACAAACAAACCCCCCCCCAAAACCAGAGAATTTAAAAGGAACGCTTTTCTTTCTTATGTACAATTCTAAGACCCTTTTAAACTTTATGAACCCTCTTTTCCCTCCCCTTCAAATAATTGTTTATTACCACAAATGTTTTGGCTCTCATATTTTCTTAGGGCTTGCTTTGGTTCTCACAAAATATTTCTTAGCTATATATACGTAAATTATTTTAAGTATTTTAATATGTTAAACATTTCATCTTCAAACAAACCTGTAAGTTAGCAACAACTACTTTTTCAGTTTTTCACATAAGGAGACTACTAGCACCTATGTAACTTCAGATATATAAAAAACCTAGTCTTCTACCCCAACATAGTGTATTATGTTGTTCTCTCCCTTACTTTTGAGAAAATAGCTTCCTCCCTTATTTTTTTGGCTTTGTTTTACACTGTTAAAAATATGCTAAAGGAAGATTTGAGGGACTAGGATGATGCATTGTGATTATGATATATCCTTTCTTTGTATTTCTACTTTAAATGTTGTCTTAATTTTCTTTTCCCAGACCACAAAAATAACCAGAAAATTATATATTCTGAATATAAACAGTGGCTATCAAATGATGTTTCACATCTAGATAGAACTAAAAATTGTTTTTGGACAGTCTTGATTTTTTTTTTTCTTCACAAGATAAGACTGGCTTTGTATACTAATTAACCAAATAGCATTTAACACATAGCATATGTTAAGTATTTACTGAGTTGGTGGTGAATGAGTGAAGGAACCTACTTTTCTCTGTAATGTGTTCTTATTTTTTAACCTAATAAGAAGGGCTGGCTTGCTCTATGAGAAAGAATATGTGACTAACTGTCCAGTTAAGAAAGATACCACAGTGAATAAGGAAAAGGCTATCTCTCAGTATTCACATGTCAACTTTATTAATCTGGGCCTTTGGAATTATGGCCTTTCCTTGGGACTAATAATTCTGTCCAAAATGAGATATTGTGACTGGCCAACTCCTTGTCACGTTTTCCCTTAAATGGCCACAGAGAGAGCTTGGGTAGCTTAAACTGTATGCATAAAATATTAGTTAATATTTAAGCTTTAAAAAGTTCTTTTTTAAAAAAAAAATAAGATTACGTGTGTGTGTGTGTGTGTGTGTGTGTGTCTGTGCTTATGCATGTGTGCATATTTTTTTATGTAGGTCAGGGGACAACTTGTGGGAGCCTGTTTTCTCCTCCTTTGTGGGTTCCAAGGATCAAACTCAATCATCAGACTTGGCAGCAAGACCATTTACTGGCTGAGCCATTTTGCTAGTATCAGCTCTCTCTCTTAACTCTAGCACATTTGTGCAAATATATAAATTATAAAGAAAAAGAAATATGGCATGTAAGTGTGGACAGTGTACATTATAATATTTTTTGTTAAAGAAAAGAAGAGCAAAAGTTTCCACATCAGTGTGTTAAATCCCCTTGGTCAAAAGGTTGCAATCCTTGTTTGGCAAGCCTGTTTTTTCTCCTCACAGGCTCCAAAGTCCATTGATAAGTAAATATATCTTGAAACTATGACAGCTCACCTTTTTTACCTGAACTTGAGAGGGTTGTTATAGTTCCTAGTCAGCCACACTTATTTATGATAACCTGGGGAGGTGTGAGAAAAATAGAATTAGCTCTACAACCATTCACAAAGTCAGAAATGAGAGCAGCACAAGTGCTAATACACCCTTACTCCCTTCATCATGGATAAACTTGTAGCGCTTCTGTCTTTCCTTAAATGGTCATGTGTCACACTTTACTGTATGGAGAAAGTACATTCTTTAGTGGAAGAATGGAGTCAGAACTAGAACCAGACCAAAAGGAAATAACTAAACTGTATTGATCTGTGCTTATCCTACATTGCTTCTTCCTGCTGAGAAAATGATTTTTTTTTTTTTTTGAGATAACACCCCTCAGGGTCCTTTGTTGGATATTGTCACTGCTATTTCAAAACAGCAAAACAATTATGCTTAAGTTACATGGGAAAAATATTCTGCCTTGATTTTTTTTCCTCCTAAGAATGAGTCACATCTACAGGTCATTGTTCCCCATCTGCCTGCTGTCAGTCACCTGCCGAGGGACCTCTATCCTTGCTGTCTCAGCACCAGGGCCCAGGGACCTGCCACCTGCAGTCCCAACCCATTATTCTTTATTCCTAACAAAGCCAAATTAGATTAGTTTTATTATTTGTCCTCCAAATATTTTAGATCAGTTTTAGGCCTCTAACACACAGGATAAATAATTATAATTGACTATAGATTGCAGATAAAGTAAAAATAAGTTTATGAGGAAGTTTTGTATGCTATAGAATGCATGTACATCATTTGTAAAGCCCTGCATTAACATTCTAGGCAACACTGAACGAGTCCTTTATCTGTCCCAATTTCTTTGTACTATTAAAGAAGATCATAAAATTTGAAAGAATTCTCTTTAGCTAGTTATAAATAGATAGTTTTATAAAATTTAACTTTTAAGGTTGATTTATTTTATGATTATGGGTATTTACTTGGATGTATGTATGGCACTGTGTGCATACAGTGCTTGAAGAGGCCAGAACTGGGTAGCAGATCATCTGTAATTGTAGTTACTGAGTGAGAACTAAACCCAGGTCCTCTGTAAGAGCAGCAGTGCTCTTAATCTCTGAGCCATCTCTCCACTCATATAAACTAACTTTTAAGAAAGCTTAGAGCAGGGTGTTGGTGGCACAGGCCTTTAATCCCAGCACTTGGAAGGCAGATACTTCTATGAGTTCGAGACCAGCTTGGTTTACAGAGCAAGTTCAGGACAGGCTCCAAAGCTACAGAGAAATTCTGACTTGAAAAACCAAATAGGAAGAAAGGAGGGAGGGAGGAAGGGAGGGAGGGAGGGAGGGAGGGAGGGAGGGGAAGGAGAAAGAAGTATACAAACCATGCTGGTGAATGTGCCAGTCTTTCATGTAGTCATGTAATTCTTACCTAGGTCATAAGTAGATCTGTTTTCATTTACAGATGGGGAAATGAGGTGCAGAGAGATAAGTAATTACTGAAGACCATTTAGCTAGTAGATAAATGACAGAAGCAGAACCCAAATCAGATTTTGCCTGATTTTGAAGTCTGTGTTCTTAGCCACTTCCATAGGAACAAATTATTTCTTGTGTCAGGGAGTCATGTAAAGTTGAGTTATGTCTCCTTTTAAATTAAAAGGCAATTTATGTGGTAATTGTATGATAGTGCTGCCTTGTGTGGTACTGACTAACATCATTCTTCACAAGTTGAGTTGTGCTATTATAAGCAAGAAACTTAAACCTAGATTCTATTTTAGACTGGGTAATTTTATTTTCTTGGGGAAGTCTGGCCTGTGTATCAGTGTGTTTGGCAACATCCCTGGCTATTCCTACGACATCAAAATACACTGATAGTTAGCTTAATATGTATATAGAGTTACAGATGGAAATTTGTCAACATGTGTATCTACATGGGTTAATACACAACACACACACACACACACACACACACACACACACACACACACACACACACAGCATGAATTCTAATTGGTATTAATAATAAAAACCTGGAAAGGTTTAGAAGCAATGATATATCACTAGCAGTATATCTTGCATTCAGATCTTGGTTTCTACTACCTTTTTTTAAAAAACAAACAAACAAACAAAAAAAAACCCCAAAATAACCTATGGTATCCTGAAGGAATGACAGATTCTAGGCATGAGTTAGAAATGCCATAAAAGTAGCCCACAGGTTGTGTAGCACAAAAAAGTAGGACCTTCCTGCCCCCAGAGCTTAAGAGTTTACAATTATCTGTGTTAGCCAAAAGGATAGAGTAGGTAACTGAAGGATTCCAGTGGTCAAAGATAGAATTTGAATAACAGAAATAAGCATAGTAGTAATGTGTTATAATCCAGTGCATACAATAAATATCCATGCATTCATACTGATGAAATGAGTCAAATATATTAATAAGTGATATTAATGGTATCAGCAAATTTTAGATTCCTCAAGGGGTGAAACTTACTCTCCATTCTTATGACGCCAATGAAGACTTACAGTCTCTCCACCTCTTTGTACTTTATAGTGAAGAAATACAGTGTGCTTTTACAGCAGGTGCTGAAAGCACCAACAGTGATGAATCATATTGCTAGTAGATCCTTTATAGGAAGTGATGATTTTGCTTTAGCACTCTTAGTCCCCAAACACACTCCCAATCTCATCATGAAAAAAAGCACCAGACAAATCACAGTTGAGGGCATTGTATTCTATACAGTACCTGTTAACTCCTAAGCAATTTCAAGATCATCACAATCAAAGAAGCCCCAAGAAATTGTCAGAAAGCTTAAGTCTAAGATGCTTGCTTAAGCAGACTTAACAACTAAGTGGAAGGAATATCATAAATAGGCTCCTGGAACAAAAAATAGGTAGAAACTCAGAGCTGAGTAAAACATGGACGTTACAATGATATATCATTATTGTTTCAGTTGTGACAGATATTCTGTGTGAATAATATGAGAGAACTGGTATGCAGCTTCCACAGTCCTCAAACATCACCAGATATTTCTTGGAGAGTATAGTTGTCTTCAAGTGAGTGAATATTTAGGCAATCCATGGGGGGGCGGTTTGTGTTGTGTGGGTAACATTAATGGAAATGCCAAGGACACATAGCTGAGTACAAACTACTTATTTTCTTATATATTATAGTTTCTTTCTGCCTTAAAATTTGTGTCCTTTTATGTTCTGTACTTTTTAAGTTGTTATCTAGTAGCTGCTTTAGATTACTTCATCCATATCTATGGCTTCTCTGGCCACTTAAACATTGGTACTACCAACTCAGAGCCTTTAGGATGTTGTAAGTATGAGGCTTATATGTCAGTTAAATGAGCATTTTTCTGTAGTATGTCAAACATAGTAAGTGAAATAATTCAATTGCAAAATCTGATCTTCCCAGAATTTTTTGTCACCCCCCCTCCCCCATAGTTCCTGCTAGACGTGTGTGTCTTTATAGATAACCTCTACCATAATGTCTGGACTCATTGTAAGCATTTTGATGACTTAGATGGGATAGACAGGGATTCTGGCATTCAGGAGCCAAAGAATACTGAGTGTTACAGCTCAGATGGAAAGGTATTCCTGGCACTCAGGAGCCAAGGAATACCACAGGTTACAGTAAGCATAGCAGCTTACAAACCTGCTTTGCTCTGGCAGGAGAAGATTTCCCCAGCGAAGTTGTTAAGTTGTTACAGTTCGGCTCCAGTCCCCTGGAGAGTGGAGTGTAACAACTTGGCTTTGCCAAGGGAAGGTTTCCCTAGTGAAAAGTGTTAAAGCTTTTCTGCATTCAGCTCAGGGTTGTCTCTGCTCCATGAAAGGTCTTACCCAAACCTCATCCAAGAGATTTATTGGGAGAGAAGAATCCAGGAGAGTGGCTGCCCAGTGCCATGGTGGCAGAGGACAGCCAGGTAGCTCAAACAGCCACAAGCTGAACAGACACAGGGTTTATTTAGGGATTCTTAGGAGCGGAGTTTTCCAGGGTGGGGATTGGTCAGTTTTCAGTCCCTGAGCTCAGACTGGCTAGATCTTGTGCTCAGGGATTGGTTGGTTTTCTGCACAGATTTAGGGTCAGATTTGGCTCTGGTTTCAGGGCCAAATTGTATTTCTTTCACTGGTCCTTTTTAGCCTTTTGACTCTAATTTTAGGACCAGGTGTTCTTTCACTGCCTCTTTTCCAGGGGCAAAGCGTGTTTCTTTGGCACTGGTTTCAGGGTCAGGGTGCATTTCTTTGGTTCTGGTTACAGGGCCTAAGTGTGTTTCTTTGACTCCGCTCAGGGTGTGTTTTTTTAGTTGGTCCTTTCCCCTTACACTCATGGCCCACTATCTTTCTCTGTGTCTCTTCCATTTCGTTTCAAGTACTGGATCAAAACCAGGAAATTGATCCTAATGTCTTTTGTCATTGAATTTTCCTTAATTGCCTGTACGAAAAACTTTTCTCTGTCACATCTTTCAACTCTAAAATTGATCATGTCTATCTCTTTGCTCCTAAATTTATCTGGTGGTCTTCTATAATAACACCCATAGTTATATACTACTTGTATTATTGACCAATCTTGCCCTCTGTAGTACCATGAGCTCCTGGAGTGCAAAGACTTTATCTTTGTGTCCCTAGGTATGATCTATTTATGTTGACTAAATGAGTGTGGCTATAGTTTTTATTCATTATGCTTAACTTAATTCTTCTGTTTTTACATTTCTTAGAATATTGTTTTCTAAATTCAGTAATGATAGCCAATTTTTTTTTTGCCTGTATGCAAGCAGTTGCTTTCCTTACAGCATTACTATTAGCCCCATACTTATTACTAGTTGGGAAAGACAGTGTAATTAAAATGATATCAGAAAGAAACTACTGCTTTTCTTACATGTCCAGACAGGGACAATCGTTTAAATCCAAGACACGACCAACAGTCTGATTGGTTAGAAAAACAGTTCTATCTTTATTCTCATGTTATTATTGCCCCTATTAATATTGTGTTTAAAGATGACAATATACCATTTTTTTCTGGGCTCACAGATTTATTACTGTGAAGTTTGTTCAAATATATTTTCCTATTATAGATAAAATAGGTATTGGATGCTGTATTTCTAAAGGGATTTCAGCTTTAACGTGTTTAACTTAAAAAACTAATTAAGCTAAATGTTATTGATGTTTAGATAAAACATACTTATTGTGATAAAACATATCACTAAAAACTTTTTTATAAACAGGAATGTAAAATTCAGGAAGCAGCTAAGTAGTTTGGGAATATTCCTGTCTCTAAGTTCTATCTCTTTAGAGTAATGTGAGAGAGTTGTTTCCCTCATAACTGAGTTGTATGTCTTTTCTCATGGGGAGATGGGCAACAGTACTTTCTAAAATACTCTCACTCTGTGCAAACAGAAACAAAAACCTCAGGAATTTTAGCTTTTACAATGTAATCTTTGAATTCCTGTTTTAGAGGCGTGTCTCTTGGTGTTTGTATGACTAGGTGTGTGTGCGCGCATGTGTTTCAAATGTAATTTATTAAGATAATTCTATTCATTTTGAGGTCTAGACCTAGTTCATAGCTTAGGGTATTATTGAATCCTTTTACTTCTTTGTTCTGAGGGAGGTTTACATTAACTATTCATTGAGTTGTGATTATTGCAAAACAATCCAATGTAAAAGCAACCAAACAAGAACTCCACCCCCAAACCTTAATGATGCCTATTAATTTTCCCTTTCATTTTTTATGAAAAAAGATAATTTAAAAATAATTTTAGCTGAGCATTGGTGGCTCATGCCTTTAAATTTCAGCATCCAGGAGGCAGAGGCAGGTGGATCTCTGTGAGTTTGGGGGCCAGCCTGGTCTACAGAGTGAGTTCCAGGACAATCTCCAAAGCAATATAGAGAAATCCTGTCTCAAAAACCAAACCAAACAAAACAAAATTTTAATTATCCTAGCATTGAGTCCATTGTTTTATGTAGCACACTGTGTTCAGAGGTCTCCCAAGACCACTTCCAAGGGTAGTGATTTGTTGAGACAACTCCCAGACAATTCAGATTAGTCTCTCTCAGAGCTCTGATTTACTATAATAAAAGGAAAGGAACATGATGTAAAATGTGAAGACACAAGGCTATGCTCACTCTGTAGTCACATAGGATACCCTCAACTCCACCAGTATGGAATTGTGGCAGATTGTGTGCAATATATACCAAGAAAGTTCATAGAGACCAAGTGGCTGGGGTTTTTATGGAGGCCTCCCACAGGTATAACAAACAGACCATGTAGTTTGCACAGTTCAGGTATAGTGAGAAGTTTCAAAATCAGGAAATAGTGAAAATTGTCTTGTAATCCAAGTTCCCAGAGGCAAGCCAATATTCAACTTGCAAGCAGGTTTTTCTAAGCATAATCATCCAGGTCTTCTGTGTTAAGGCTTTCTGTGCATATGTAGTATAACTTGGTTGTTTACAGATAAAATTTTTATATAATAATAATAATGATAACTTTGGAACATGTCAATACATGCTTATTTTATGATGACACATAAATGAATGTAACCATGATCAACTCAGATTTTTTTTTGGACAAAGTTTTATTCACTCATAGGGATGAGGAGGAGGGTTTAGAGTTCACCTAGGATTCAATAACATTAGGCTCTGACTTCTATGATCTCTGCACACTAACTTTTCATCTCTTAGGCCTAGAGTGGCTGCCATAGCCGTATGTATGTATGTATGTATGTATGTATGTATGTATGTATGTATGTATGTATGTATGATAAAGAGGGGGTGGGAAGGGACATTTTCCCCATCCTAAAAGTGGCACTCAGCTTTAAGTGGAGGCCACTAAAAGCCCCAACAACCTTCTTTCTGTGCCACACTCATCAAAACTGGGTCCCATTTCACATTTCCTTGAAGAACAAGCTTAGAAAAAAGCAGCTGAAACAGAGCTGGCCCTGAGGTGACAGTGCTCTGTGACAAGCCTGGGCTTCTGGTGTCAACCAGTCCCTTGCTGCCCAGCAGATCACAAGCTGCCTCACCATAGACCTCCAGCTCTGTACCCACTCTCTCATTCCAGTGTGTTAGGAACCACAGCCCCCAGGAGATTTAAGAGAAGCACAAGTCTTCTGAGGTTGGACCAGGGGGACCCTGGAAGGTTAGCTATTCTTCAAAAGCCACTGGAACCAGCAAATCTCACAGGCATTTCCTCTTGGCAATTCTGATATTCCTTTGATCCTGAGTCCTTGAAATAAGGGGCGTTGGCATTGCCTTCTGGGGAGCTCTGTCCCTTACTTCCCAAGGAAGCAAACTTGTTTAGCTTAAACTGTGCTGCTGGATGGTGAAGGGCTACATTTTCCTCTTGTCAATTTAATAGCTTGCCAGCTATAAATGAACAGACCAGGGCAGTGTTTTCAGTCCCTAAAAGAAAAGAGCTCACCTAAAAGAATGTTAATTATTTCAAGAGAAGCTGGGGTAGGAGGGAGCAAAAGAAGCAAGTGAATGGAAGCATGGGGAAGGGTGTGTGTGTGTGTGTGTGTGTGTGTGTGTGTGTGTGTGTGTGTGTGTAAACATGTTAATCAAGCTGTTCTCATAGTGTCGAGGAGGATGCCTATGCCTGACCTTAAATCCAGATAAAGGGAAGTTACAAAGGCCACTGTCACCTGACTGCTCCGAGGCTCTCAGGGAACGGGCTCTCAGGCACCTGGATCTTGGGAGCACTGGAACTTCTGTGCAGGGGCCATTGATTACAGGCACATGAAACCCTCTGCGGGGGCAGTGAACATGTCTCTGAGGAACTCCAGACCACAGGCCCTCTGGGTTCAGGTCCTGTTTCCATCCATGACTCTTTCATCTCCAACAGCAGTGAGTGTGCTAAATGTCTTGATAGAGGAGGTCATATTTGGGGATATTCTTGGGATCAATAGGACTCTGAACAATAAGTTTTCCCCTCATTGCTCCCTGGTAGATGACTTCAATCAAATCCATGAAGTCTTGTTTGGTTTTGAAGCTTCCTACAAATTTAGTGTGATCTGGATACCCATAATCCACTTTCATGTGCTTCCCATTGAAGAAAAATACAGTAGATGGAATATAACTGATGTCAAAATATTGCGTATAAACTGGAGTGTGGTCCACATCTACCAGGTAAATAGCAGCCATTTTACTTAAGTCAGCAGAGGTCTTTGAGAGTATGTCATCCAGCTGCAGACAGACAGGGTCCTCATCCCCCCAAACCTGAGAACCAACACCTTCTCTGCAGTGCTTTTGATGGCCTGGTCCACTTCTTTCTTGCTAGTCAGTTTGGGCAAGAGGAAGCTCATCTTGAAGAAAATTCCCGAGTCAGTCTGCACTGCCAGTTCTGCAACATTTACAGGCTGCTGAGACTGAGTATGAGTCCTGGACTATTCGCTTAGAAACGCTTCTTTGGCCTGCACAAGCGTAAGTGAGAAACACGGACGCAGACAATCCAACTCAGATTTTTAACACTTATCTTGTTTAGAACTGATACTATTTTTTTTTCTAATAGAAATTTAAAAAGCAGTCTTATCTGGGGTCATCCTTGTGGATTCTTGGGAGTTACCCTAGCACCAGGTTTCTCTTTAACCCCATAGTGGCTCTCTCTATTAAGGTATCTCTTTCATTGCTCTTTGACTCCATCCTTCCTCCTTTTTGGCCATTCAGTTCCCTCATGTTCTCATCCCCTCCCCTCCTCTTTACCACCTTCCCTACCCCCAGTTTACCCAGGAGATCTTATCTAATTTTCCTTCCCAGGGTGATTCTTAGGGTCCTCTTTGTTACCTAGCTTTTTGGAGCTGTGGATTGTAGTCTGGTTATCCACTGCTTTACAGCTAATGTTCACTTATAGTGAAGTCCGTATCCCACTTCTAACACTAGATATCGTGGTTTAATAAGGATCGGGAAAAACAGGCTGATAGAAGTTTATTCAGGGAGAAATAACTTACAAAAGAGACAAATGAACACCTGCATGTTCCCGGTCCCAAGGATGCCTCCTGATGTTTCTCTGCCCCCATGCTGCAAGCAAGAGCAAGCTCTGGCCCCCTCCCCAGACCTAGTTCCCCCAGGTAACATCTGCCCCTGTCCCCACCCCTAATGGGCATGGTCAGTGCCACAGGTGCAGACAAAGTGAATATCTACTACACGCCCTAAATGACATACTCCTGTAATCAGATTGGTGAAATATCCCAACTATCATCATAGAGCCTTCATCCAGTAATTGATGGAACCAGATGCAGAGATCCACAACCAAGCACCAGGCCAATCTCTGGGAATCCAGTCTAAGAGAGGGAGGAGGGACTATATGAGCAAGGTAGCAAGATAGAGAACTCTACAGAGACAGCTGCACCAGCTCGTGGAAACTCATGAACTCTAGACGTACAGCTGTGGAGTCTCTGTGGGACTGAACTAGATCCTCCATATTGGGAGACAGTTGTGAAGCTTGGATTATTGGAGGGGATCCTGTTACATGAGCTAGCTTGTTGGAGGCCATTCCCTGTGGTGGGCTACCATGATTAGCCTTAATGCATGGGAGAGAGACTTGGTTCTGCCCCCAACTTATACTTATCTTTATTTCATATACTTAGGGTATAGAAATGAACCAGGCATGCATGATTCTTGCCATGAAAAAGTCCCTAATCTAGCAAAGTTGATAAAAATGTAAATAAGTTAATAAAGGACACATTTTGTTTATCAACTTGTGTTTTATAAGCAGTTTAAAAGTGTTTCCTTATGTGATGGTGTATGTGTCTGAGTATTTTCTTGGGACAGATTTCTTTTTTTTCCTGTTTTCAGATTTGTGTAGTTTTGTGGTAGAGAAGGAAAGGTATATATAATTAATTTTAGCATATGAAAAACACTGTTATGATCCTACTACCTACTACTAGAAACATACTAGAAATTGGCTTTAAGAAAAATATTGCCCTTAGTTCTAATCTGAATACCTTATGAGTTGTACTCTTAATTTGTTTTTTTTTTATACAAAATTTAACATGAAAAGAAACCTATTATTTCAGCTGTGGGTTGCCTTTTTTTATTTAACCATTATTTCTGAAATCACTGCTACTTATCAATTTTGTCTTCTTTCATGTATTTATTTCTCATTTTATGTGATTTAGTATAACTTGGTTTTGAATAATCTTTTAGTCTTCATTGCTTTTGAAGATGGTTGTTTCAGTCTCCCAGCCCGATTCCAGATCCTTTGATCATTTTCACAGCCCCATAGCAAACTACTGGAACAGGGCACCTGACTGAAACTGTGCCTACTCTTTCGTCTTAACCTTTATCCTACAATCCTGCATTGGCATGTAGAATCCTTTGCCTAATTAAATATTTATTCATAGTGCTTTGTGAGATTATCCTGTCCCCTTTTCTTTGTAGAGATCACATTTGTTTCCCACATACAACTAGCTATGTGTGATTTTGGGCAAATTAGGTAGTATTTCATTTCCTCTGATTAATAGATGTATGGAGCACCAACAATAATGTTTATATAAAAAGGGTCTTCTGAGGATGAAGTGGATTTATCACATACGAACATCTTAGAATGCTACTCAGCAAATCGTATTCACTCATTAACAATACATATTCTTTCACACATTTTAAAAGTTCCAATATGCAAAAATGGTTTGAAAAAGAAGGGCAAGTGAATTATCTACTCTGGATTTAGAGTTATTTATATTTTTTATATTGTAGAAACAAAAAAGAATTTTTCTTTTTGCTACAATTCTAAGATTGTGTGTGTGTGTGTGTGTGTGTGTGTGTGTGTGTGTGTGTATAAATAGTGATTAAAACAACATTTCAGTTTTATTTATTGGAACAATATTAAATTATGTTATTACTGCGATTGTGTCTGGTTTAGTTGTTTGTTAGGAACTCAACTTCTGTTCTTCTGCTTACACTGACCTATATTCATTATAAAAACAATTTAGGCCAGGTGATGGTGGTGCATGCCCTTAATCCCAGTACTCAGGAGGCAGAGGCAGGAGGATCTCTGTGAGATTGAGGCCAGCCTGGTCTACAAAGTGAGATCCAGGACAGGCAGGACTGTTACACAGAGAAACTCTTCTTTGGAAACTAAGCAAACAAAACCAATTTTAATGCTGCCAACTTGACTGTATGTTTTTCTTTTCTTTTTTTAATTTATTCTTCACTTTGGTCTTACATTCTGACCTTGCTCCCCTCTTCCCCAGATCCACTCCTCCATCTTTTCCCTTAGAAAAGGGCAGGCCTCCCGGGGATATAGACCAGCATAACAAGTTGCAATAAGACTAGGCACAAACCCTCAAATCAAGGCTGTACAAAATGTAGGAGGAAAAGGTTCCAAAAGCAGGCAAAAGAGTCAGAGACTCTGCTCACATTGTTAGGAGTCCCACAAGAACACCAAGCTATAAAACATATTTGCTGAAGACCAAGGTCAGACCCATACAGGCTCCCTGATTGTTGCTTCAGACTCTGTGAGCTCCTATGAGCCCTAGTTAGTTGATTCAATAGAGTTATTTTAGTGTACCACAAATTCCTTCTATCTTCTCGCTCTCTCCCCCCCCTCTTAATTTAAAAAAAAAAATTGAAAATAAATCACAAATACATAGTACTTAGCTACCAAGAGAAAGGACCTTTACCTACATAAATACAACATCAAGAAATGTAAGGTTTTTGGTCCTATTTAGATTTTCCCAGTTGTTGCAAAAAAAAAAAATATGTCTTTTATAGTTTTTTTTTTCTACCTGTCTTTACAAGTCCAAAATTCATTGAAGATTCACTTTTATTTTAGATGTCTTAACTTCTCTGTCTGTTAGTCTTCCTGAGTCCTCCTTTTGTGGTATATGTGTGTCTTTTTTTTTTATGACATTGACTTTTAAAGTCTAGGACAATTGCTTTATAAAATGTTCTTTTGAAAGCTGCATGTAGAGATTAGAAAGTAGCAAACTTTTAAAAATTGAATTTTCCCTCTGTAGTTTTCACTTAACTATTACAACTCAAAATTTTTGAGAAGATAAATCATAGGTATAATTTGGATAATGTAGAAAAATTGTTGAAAATAAATATTTTCATAGAATATTCCCAAAGATGAGGCTTTTAAAGGAGAAAATATGATTAGATCAAAAGGATATTACATCTGATGTGTACAGTCTAAGATAGGGACTAGAGTAGACAGGTAATTAGGCAGAGGTAGAAAAAGTGGTAAGGCATATGAATATATATGATAAGGGGAATATGAGGTTCAAAGGAAGAAGACAAGAACAACCTTAGAACTGGGAGGTCAGAAAGACTTCCTCAAAGAAAGGTGTGAAGAGTGTGTGAGGTAGCCAGACTAAGTGTTAGGGGAAGAGTGTTCCAGAGAAAGGGGAAATGAGTTCAAGACCTTGGGAACAGGAGGAATCTCAGGTGAAGAATCTAAGAATTACAGTAGATGTGGACTATAGAGAAAAACTACAGTGTATCAGGAGATGAAGCTGAAGAAGGAGGTGCTTCTAAATTCATCTGGACCATTGGAGATCTTGTTCAAGAGAAGAGGTATAATGTAGTCAGATTTATACTGTGAGAAAACCACCCTTACTACATTAAGAAAATAAGGCTGGTGGCTGGAAGTCCTGTTAGGAGGCCATTTGCTTAATATGGTGAAGGTGATTAGGTTAGTAGTTGTTGAAATGGGGGAAATTGAGTGTGTTTGAGAAGTATTTAGGAGATGATAGCAGCAGTCTTTGGTATTTGAGGAAAATATTCACTGTTTGGTTACTGTGTGTGTGGTGGTACATACTTGTAGGAAGCTGAAGCAGAATCATTGCTTAAACTCAGGAGTTCCAGATAGCCTAGATAACATACTGACAGCTTCCTTCTGCCTCAAATTTACTGATAATTAATCATAAAGAAACTCATTTTATGACAATTTTAGTATGCATACAATTTTACCATTTATTAAAGGCAAAAGCAAAAATACATACTATTGTGATGGGTATACTTATTTTTACACAAATTATTAAATCTAAGCAAATATTTTATACTCTAGGACATGGAGCATCTTTGTGATTTTTCAGGGTTGACCAGTATTAATTTATTTTTAGAAACTGTTTTCCACCCACCGTCTTTCCATTTTGTTCAAGTGTCTTCAAGAATAGCTTATGGCCACTCAGTAATGCACCAACTCATTCAGTGGCCTGAACAATGGAAGCTAAAAACCAGTTTTCAGTGGTTGGCCGGGCACTCCAGCCTTCAATAGAGAACAGGTAAAGAGGGCACCTGCACATCCTTAGACAAGTCGGCCACATTGCTGAGCAGCAGTGAACTCAGGAACTAGTATAGTTCATTTGTCCTGGAGTTCCTACTTTGTCACAGTCTCTTCAGCAGCCTATTGATGTTCTCAGTCTTTTCAGAGTCTCTGTAGAAGTAGAGCTCAAGCATGACTTTCCATAGATGATCATGTATCTGGACCAGTATTCACCACATCAGAACCTTTGAGTGAACTCCCATGATGCCTGGGATCACAGTGTCCACATAACGCAGAGGAGAATCTGTTATACTGAGTGATGGTAGGCAGGTTGATTAAGATGCCTCCGTGAGGGGCTGTTGGTAGCACCAGGGTCAGTCATCACCAGATGTGGCTCCCTGAAGGCTGCTTGGTTCTGGTTAGTGAAGGTCCTGGGAGTGAAGCAATCAGCAGTTGGAGTTGCTCCAGTGGCAGCAACAAGCTTAAATATACCTGATGGCCAGTATTCCTGGAGGATGGTGTTGACATCAGCAGGGTTCTCAGTGATAATAATGGCTCAAGTTACTAGCAGCAGCTTCTCCCTGGTCCTCTTCAGCTCTATGATGTAGAAACTGTGACATTTCCTTTTGTAAATATACTGTTCCATCTAGAAGTCGAAGTTGGTGACACCTAAGTGGGTTCCTGCTACAAGAAATTTGAGGACATCCTCCTTCATTTGTAGGACATTAAGGGTTCCAGACATTGTGTGAGACTTTCCTTTTAAGTTATAACGATAGTGCCAATGAATGGCTAATGCTGAGAGTGTTTTGCATATGCAGTACAGAGTGGCAAAAGTATGCTGAGTGCCAGTACAGAAACTGTCCTACTTAGTTCATAATCCTAACCAAAATTCATTTAATTATTTTTTTTAAAAAATGAAACTTAAGTCATCAAGTCAGTTTTAAAAGTCAAATATTCTAACATAAAACATTCCCAACATTAAAAGTCATCATATTTCTGTAAGACCAGAAAACTTTGTATTTACAAAGAAACACTACAATTTACAACATACAGTAATCTCAAATCTGAGCTGATGTATTTTAGGAAGTATTTGTTGGTGTTGTATGATGTGGCATTCACAGTGCAAAATAAGCATTTTATGTGCTCAAAACCAAGGCTGCCAGGAAAACCCCTGATTTTGTTTGTTTCTGCTATGTATTTTTTAAAACACTTATATTCATTTTGTGACCCACCAGTTAAGAAGCTGGGATGTAGACTGGAGATAGCCAGACACCTGGTTCAGAGCCTAAATGCCACTTAGTAGCATTATAAATTTTGGTAAACAACTAAAAATCTGAAATGGTTCTGCAAAGGCCCATCTGTAGAAGACTTAGCCCCAGATTAGACCATTAGGAAATGCTGGGACTTAAGAATCCTTAGCCCAGTGAAAAGTCTTCCCTGGTCTCTTCATTTCCCTCTCTTTTGCTTCCTAGCAATGATATAAACAGTTTTCCTTTGTCTACTGCTTGCTTCTCTCATGATTAGCTTTTACATGCCCAAAATACTGGCATCCAAATGTGGACTAACTCCTGTAAAACTGAGCCAAAATAAACTTTGCTTCTTTATAACTTGACTATCTATTTGTTCTAAAAGTTGAAAGCTCAATGGTATCTATGCCTCATTCTCTTTATCTGTAAAGTGAGAAGAAAAATAATATTTATTTTAGGAATTTAATGTGCAGAGTAAGTTAATACATGAACAGCACATGGAACAGTGCCCAGTACATAATAATACCAATGGTATTGGTTACTATAATAATTAACTTATAATTGGCTAGTTTTGCTGATACTAGTTTGATATGTCAATGAGGAGAAGAAAAAAGTCAAAGTTGACTGAAATTCATAGTTTGACAGCCAAGGCAAATTATGGAGTTTTTTGAGGGGGGTGGGTGGGAAGTATGACTTCACATTTGGATTTGTATCTTTGAGAAATTTTCCCACATAGAAATATTCAGTAGGGAAAAGAGGTACGTTATTTTGAGGACTATTAGGACATAAGTGGTAAGAGGTGAGAATAGATAAGATCACTCAAATAAAGAACACATTCAGCTTGTATTGTCTTTAAGAATACATTATATAGGTTTAAATCTAAGTTAAAAAGACAAATACTATATGACCTACTTTAAAAATAAAGTTGATGTAAGAACCTGAGAATCAGGGCCAATAAGATGGCTCAGAAGTTAAAAGTACTTTCTGACAGCCCTGATGACTTAAGTTTCATCTTGAGGACCTACATGGTAGAAGGATGAAACTAATTTCTGCAAGCTGTTTCCTATCTCCAGATAAAAGCTGTGGTACATGCATTTGCACACACACATGCACACAGGTGTACAATACATTGTATGTATATAGATAAAATCTAATAAAAATTTAAAGAACTTGAAAATATAACAGTTTCTAGAGGCTATGAGAAATATGGGGATGAAAAGAAGTTGGTGTGTGGACACAGTTTTAAACTTAAACCTGAGGAGTCAAGTTTCAATATTCTTACTGTGCAGTAAAATAACAGTTAACAGTATATTATATTTTCAAATAACTGGAAGAGTAGATTTTTAATATTCTCACCACAAAGGAATGATATTTAATACATGACCTTAAGATTTAAGGTCATGGATGTAGTGATTAACCTGACTTGACCTTTATATAGTATCCATTAATGAGAGCATTACATAGTGCCCATAAATATGTATAATTACTATAAACTGGTTAAAAATAGAAATGAGTAAAAGAAACAGTGAAGACATAAAACTTAGTGTGAAGTGGAAAATTTAGTCAACCTGATATTCAATCTTGAGTACAAATTCATTTACATTAGTCTGGGCTAAGGTTAAATGGGCAGTCTTCATGAAAGATAATATTTGGCCTTTTGAGAGAACTGTAGAGAAGATACTTTATTAGCATAAAGAAACATTGTTCACTACTTTCCTTTTTTTATGTGTCTGACTGAAATAAATAAAAATATAAAAAATTGATTCCTAATTGGCAGAATGACAGAGAATAACAGTCTTTCTATATAATATGTAACCTGTTAGGTATGTATTGCTAGATTTTACCATTAACTAAGGATTTCTATGTCTTTAATTTCTTCTTCTAAAAATTCAAATATGCCCACCTAGATTCTATATTTACACATGAATGTATTTCCCCAAGTAATTTCGAAGTAAATTGCAAATTTAATTTAGCCTGTTTCTATTCATTTTTGCCTTGGGGCTTTTTACCTTTTGTTCATTCTGTATGCCCTACTTTTCTGCTTCCTCTGTCTGTCTGTCTGGCCCATATGTCTTCCTGGCATCTCTTTTTCTTTTTCCCTCGAGCCTAAATTCCTCTTCCTACTTATTCTTCCTGCCCAGAAGTTCCACCTGTACCTCCTCCCTCAATATTGGCCATTCAGCTTTTTTCTTAGACCAATCAGGTGCCTAGGTAGGCAGCGATACATATTTACATAATTAAATAAATGCAACACATCTTTACATAGCTAAACATTCTACAACATAAACAAATACATCTTTACATAGTTAAACAAATGTAACACATCTTTGCATAGTTAAATGCTCTGCAACAGCCACTTCTTTATTCTCCTATTCAAGAACATCTTCACACACAGAAAACACACCCTTTTTTTCTTTGAGGGAATTATTGATTTTTGGACAGCAATTTTCTTAATTCTGTTTGGTTGGTTTTCCTTAGTAGCATTTATCTTGTTTCTTTATCCTTTATAATTTATGTACTCTGCAACATGTATTTAAAGGCTCAGCGCTATATTCAGATTAGACATTTTTGTTAAGAATACATTATGGGGGCTAGAGTGATGGCTCAGTGGTTAAGAGCACTGGCTGCTCCTCCAGAGAACCTGAGTTCCATTTTTAGTACCTATGTGGTGGCTCAAAACTCTCTGTAACTCCAATTCTAGAAGATCTAACACCCTCTTCTGGCCTCTAGCAGGAAAAGATCCAAATGCATGAAGTAAAGTAACTTTAAATAATAATACACCATGGTAATATTGTAAACTTACTATTGTATCAGATCAAGAGGCTGTCTGGTTGTCCCAATGTAAGCCTTACCTTGTTTGATCTTTAGTAAAATATAATGAATACCTTTTCCTGTTGAGTTTATGATGTAAACTCTGAGGAATAATTTGATACAAGGATGATGTTTTGTTTTGATACAGGGCCACTGATGGGAAATGTTATTCTGTAAATAGGTTTCTCATACTGGTTAATGAATAAAGCCCTGTTAGCCAATAGGAAAGCAAGTTAGGCGGGGCTAGGAGACTAGGAGAAGGAAAGAGGAAGTAGTTAGGAGTCAACATGGAGAGCCTGGAGAGGTAGCACATCAGCCGGTAAGATATGCCACGTGGAAATACTTAGATAAGTAGAAATGGGTTAATCATTAAGACAGCTAGCTGATAAACAATGATAGTAACTGGCCAACAGCATTGTATCAAATACAGAGCCACTGCATGTTATTGGGGGCTGGCGCGACAGTGTGACCAGACCGGTGGTGGGAAAAAAAAAAACCTGCTCGTAACAGGCCACTTTGAAGCCCATGATAGTCTAGAATTCTATATAACCTAGATTTTTCTCTGTTGCTTTCTCTCCCTGTTGGGTTACATGTATGTGCTACCAACTTGAACAAGTTGTTTGTGCTGCTGAGGTTTGAATGAAGGACTTTGCAAGTGCTTTATCACTGAGCTGTATTTTCAGTTCATCTCTTTATGGCTTTGGATTATTTCATTGGAGAATGCTAATTCTGCCCTACTTTCCATATTGCATATGTCTGATGTGTGTATTGTGCCATACTGTTCATGTAAAGGTCAGAGGACAACTTTGTGGAGTTGGAATTCGTCTTCTACCTTATTGTGGGTTCTGGAGGTTGAACTAAAGTTGTCAGATTTTCACAGCAAGCACTTTACCTGCTGAGCCATTATATGTAGTTTTATTTTCTTTAAAATATAAAACGTTTGTTATGTGGTTATAGATATTTTGCCTCTGTTTTCTGTTTTTAGCCTCTACCTCACTCCTATATGATCTCCATCCTTGATAACTATTTATTTATTGTTTAACCTCTCAATGTTTCTGTTTGCTATCTAATTATTTTAGGTAACTAAGGATACTGCTTAAATAAATAAACTGAATAGATCCTGCCACATTCAGTGCTCACATTTCTAGTGGCTGAGACGTTCAAAGTCAAGCCCTGGAGAGTTTTTTGTTTGTTTTTGGCGTGGAGGGTGGTTCTTTGTCCTTACAGGTGGAAGGCTAATCTCATTTATGGGGGGCACATCATCTCTTAATACTGTTACACTGGGATTTACATTGTAGTTATAAATTTGGAGGTAGGAGGTGGCAGATGCTAACATTTAGTCTGCAGCAGTAACTACAACTGTCCATATTTTCTGTACTGGTCATATTATTTGGCACTTTGTGCCAACATGTCTATATATGTGGGGTATGCAGCAGACAATTCAATACATTATTCCTTTATATGATAGTTATTTTTCAGCAGTAACTAAAATAATTGATAGAAATAAGATGAACTAAAATATAAATTAAATGAACTAAGTAATAAAAAATTGTATTGCAAAAACATTTGACTGAAATTTTACTTCAGAAAATTAAAGTTTTTAATATGCCTCTTTAAAAAGTTTTAAAGTTTTAAAAGATTATATAATATCCAGAAAATGATTGACTGATATGAGCATCAGTGCTCTTTGATCTGCCAGTTTGTACTTAGGCACTCAAATAAACCTCCTGGTCAAGATTCTGCTAGTAAGACTGGCATCGTTGTCAGCTTTTTTGGCTCTTTTCAAATTTTTACTCATTTTTCAATGAAAAGCCCATTTCCTTACATTTCTTTTTATTGTTAATAACTTTCTCCAGTTTCCTTGCATTGTTCTTTAAGTAGCTATTTTAAGGCCTTTTGTTTTATTTTTCACTACTGAAGGATGATTCTAGCTGTGTGTAAATATTTTTGCTTGATTACCTCTTTAAAACCTACTAGATTTTTGTCAGTTTAACCTTCTTGACCTGGAGATTTCTAGTGTACAGCTCTTGTTTTATATCTCTTCTCTGAATCTGTTACTGCATCTAACCACTGGTTTGATATTTGCACATGGTTCAACCAGTATTTTAAAACAACATCCCCAAGTTATCACCTGGCATCTTACTGCTTTCCAAATCTCCCTGTTCTTAAATGGAACTTAAAAATTCTCATAATTATTCAAATTAGGGATCTGAATGGATTTTTAAATTTTATTTTTGGTTTGGGGAGGTTTTTGGTTCTCCCCCCAAATCTTCTCAACAGATACATTTCTAAATTATTGGGTTAATCACATAATGCCATTTTTATCCAAAGAAGAACTACATTTTCAGCTATATCACAGATTACAAAAGACATTAAAAAACAAAAAAAAAACTTCTTTGTTACATAATATGAATTTAAATGTTTAGGAACATGATGAGATCTGTGCATCTAGTATTTAATTTAATTATGTGTGTTTAAAACAGTTTGGAAATACTACTTTCCTCACAATTTCTTGCAAAAAAAATCATTTAACAGTTTTTAGATCACCTCCCATTTGAGGTATTTACATTTTTGGTTGCAAAATTAAATTAACAATATCCCAGTGGGAAGATTTTGAAATAGTTTTACTTATCTGTAAGTATCAATATTGAAGATTTAAAAAAATAATTTTCAAGTTGTTATTAAACAACTGTAACAGCAGCAGCTAACACAGGCATCTTCTCACTTTTCTGCTCCCTTCCCCAGCAGTTACATCAGCCATCTAGTCTTTAAACAGTTGATGTGCGTTCAAGCTAACATGGCTAGTCTGTGTAATATATTGTAGGTTTTCAAATAAAGTATAAGTCATCCTGTAATCTGAGATTTTATAAGATTCAACTATAAGATGACCTCATCGTTTTTCAGGATTTACTTTTATTTGTATGTGTATGTCTTTGTGAGAATATGCCACTTGTTTGAAGATGCTTGAAGAGGCCAGAGAGGGTGTGGATCACCTGGAACTAGAGTTAAAATAGATTGTGAGCTGCCTGACAAGGATGTTGGTAATTGAACTCAGGAGTGGAGAGCAGCAAGTGTTTGTTATTAATTGTTGTGTGCCCTCTAGATGTTTGTGGCTTGCTCCCTCTATCTTCTCCAATAGCTACCCTTTGAATGTACAGGGCTGATCTTGGTATTTCTTTGATTAATGCTTATCAATGCTATTTTTTTATTATATATCTCTTACTAGTTGTTTACCATTAAAAGATGGGTCCTCAAGCTTGATAAAGATGACATGTAGCCCCCTTTATCTAGTCAGATATATGTGGAATAGAGAGGGAGCTAGAGTCAAGGGCAGATAGATACATTTGAAGATGGGAGTTTCCCTGAATTTTTTGGTCCTTCTGTTGTGGGGAATGGGAGTGATGGTGGATATACATTTGATTTCCTCTTCAATAGGATGAGTTAATGGAAAATTCAGGTTATCTTGTAACAGTAATACACCTCTTTAGATTTTTAGATCAGCATTTACTATTCCTTTCAGTTGCTCTGATCTGCACTTTTGAAGTAGCTTTGCCAACACAAATCACACTTCCCAGTTAAGAACTTTGGGCCAAAGAAAAATAACAAGACTTGGCCAATGTCTTCTTCCTCCTTGGTCTTTCTCTCCCCCTATAAGTCTTCTATTTTTTACTTAGATTCAGAAAAATGTGCTGGGTTTGTAGACTAGAGAGTTGTAGATGACCTCTGATGTTGTCTCAAGGTGATGTAAATTATTTTTTATTTTTTGGAGATCTGGTATTTGCATAGACACCAGTTAGGCTTTTTTTTCTTTCCAATTAGCTTTCTTAAAATCTGTTTTTCATTATTTTCCCTCATGTTAAAGAGGTTTTTATTGGTCAGAGTGGTATATATTATCATGCTCTTCTAATTCTCCAACTCATGATTTTACATAATCATATTTTTAAGTATCACTTAAAAACCTTTACATGTGTTAAACATAGAGATTATACATAGAAATAGGAGATACTTAACATCATTTTATTTATTGAACAAGTTGATTCTTCATGGAGTCAGATTACTTTTGATCTGTGATTTTTAAAAATTTATTACTATTATTGTTGTTGTTATTGGAATTTTTGAGACAGGTATTTTTTTGTGTGTAGCCCTGGATGACCTGAAACTTGCTCTATAGCCCAGGCTGGTCTTGAACTCTAGGATCCACTTGACTCTGCTTCAGGAGTATTGGGATTAGAGGTGTGTGCCATCATACCCAGCTTGTATACAATTTTATAACCTCTAGCTACTCACTTCAGAAAATTTATAAAGGTTTTTAAAAGGTGCCAGAGGGAAAGATCTTGTTGAATTTTTCCCATGGTGTGGTTAATTAACAGCAGCTTGCTACTGCTTAAACCTAAAAATTGACATTGTTTACAGCTTACTTTTCAGTTCTCATCTTTTTGGGTTAAGACTTTGAATGCATCTGTATTCTACCTCTTGATCCACTGTGGTAATGATATATCAGTAATGGATCTTTTACCTCATGTCTTTGACATTTTGTTGAAGCAGGTAACTTGATTTGCAAAGATAGCTGAAACAGTTGTTCTATTTTCATGGGAATGACAGGGCACAATAGATGGCTTTGTATTCTCCTATCTAAAGGATGAAGCATTAATACTATGACTCAGTTTTTGGAGTGCCAACCAGGCATCAATTATCTGGCATTATGACAGGTTTGTTAATGGTTCCCAATGTGAGTGTCAAAGAAAAAAATTGTTAAAAGCCCCGGGATAGCAGTTTAAAAATGCTATTAAAAAAGATAATTAAATCTATATAATTCCATCAAAAGTTTAAAAGAGAGCCAGTTTCGATTTTTACTTTCTTTCTGCTGTGTTCTAATGGAAAGGTTTTATTTTCCTTCAATCTTTCTGAAATACAAATTTTGAAGCAAAATTTATGATGATTTTAATTTTATTTTATAAGTAGAGGTTTTATTTTGATAGCTTATCAATAAACTGAAGCTTCAGACAAAAGAAAAATGGTTGTAGTTTAACTTAAGAATGGTGAAAATATTTTGGAAATGAGTAACCAAAGGGAAACCTATACATCTAGTCCTTAACTTCCCATAAATGTCTGTAGGCTTTTGTGACAGTGGTCTGCTAGTCCAGGCTTCTTTTTATACTAAGGATCTTCGAATGGCAGTTTTTAAAAGTTCTTAAAAAGGTGAAAGCATGTATTACAGTTTGTAAAGGTTTTTGATGTTGTTGTTGTTGTTATTACATTTTTCACTATTGAAAATGTACAAGTAGAGGTAAGAGAGATGCTTTAGTGGCTAAGAATACTTACTACTCTTGCAGATGACCCCGGTTTGATTCCTAGCACCTCAGGTCCAGAGTGGCTTACATCTGGTCTGTACCTCTAGTTCCAGGATATCTGAAACCTTCTGATCTCCCCAGTGTACCAGACATGGAACACATATATGCAGGCAAAACACTCATACACATAAAATAAATCTTGTTTAAAAAGACAGAAAATACAAAAGCTGTAAAGAACAGTTTTCAAAGCAAAGTTTGTTTTCTTTCTTTTAAACAAGATGTAGTGGCTCATACATTTAATCCCAGAATCCTGGAGGTTGAGACAGGAGGATTGCTGTGAGTTTGAGGCATCATGGTGTATATAGAAAGGTTCCAAAGCTGACCTTGTCTCAAAAATAGAAGGAATAAAGGGTCTTTTTAAAAATTTTCTAAATAACAACTATCCTGTAATATGCTTTTGAAGTATTATTAAATGTTTCAGTGTGCATTTGTTTTAATGTTCTCGCCCAGCTAAATATTCCTAGCTGGCCTGAAACTTGCTGTATAGACCAGGCTGGCCTCAGACTCACAGAGATTCCCTGTCTGTTCCTCCCCAGTGCTGGGATTAATTAAGGGAATACTTAACAAAGCAACTTCATAAGGAAAGAAGGTTTACTTTGAATCATAGTTTTAGAGTTACAGTTCAACATGGCAGGGAAGGCTTGGCAATAATAGCTTGAAGCACTGGTTGTGTTGGATTCTCAGACAGGACCAGAAAAGGAAGGGAGAAGAGATGGAGGAGGAGATGCTGGTCCTCAGCTTGCTTTTTCTGTCCCTCTTTTTAGTCAGTCTAGGACCCTAGCCAATGAGATGGTGCTGCCCACATTCACGATGGTTTTTTCACCACTAAAGCTTTAAAAAGGCTTGCACAACCATATCTAGAAGTGTGTTTCTAAGTCTAAGTTCCTGACTTAACATGCTTAAGGTCTAGTAGAGGAGGCAGAGATACACTACAGTGTCCTGTGGCTAGCACACAGGGAAGGATGTAAACCAGACTCTCTTATTGTGGGCTCCAGTGGGTCTTGGTTTCAAAGAGTAGGTAGACCAGTGTTCAGTGTGCAGGGTTTTTGCTCTAACCATATTTTTGTGCACACAACACTGTAAAGTGTCAGGTAGAATAGATACAGAACAAACTACTAAGAAAAGTTGTTGGCTGTGGACTTCAGAGTGTTAACAGGCCTGATGTACTTTTCTCAGAAATGAGAATGTTCATAAAGTTTAGCAATATTGTTTTCTGAGGCACCACCCACCTCTTTTTTCTCTATAACTCAATCTGGCCATGTGTGAAAATTTTTTTTCAGAGAAATACTATTATTTGTAAATATGTCAGCAAATAAAACTGAAAAGGTATACAGTATAATGTTGGTTTTCATTTATACATTATCTAAATGAAGGAATTTCAATGCTTCATTAATATGGAATTGTACAAGTAATTATCAGACTTTTAGGAATAAGTATTTTTACTTTGTTAGAGTTTGGGTTATTTTTTCTGATGCCACTTAAACCAGAGTTTTCTCTAGCTTTATTCTGCAAATTTATTACAACAAGCAAGTGCTGGGGAGATAGTTCAGTTGGTAAAGTGCTAGTCATGCAACTATGAAAACCAAGTTTAATCCTCAGTACACATGTACATGCTTATAATCCTGGTGATAGAGAGATCTGTGAGGTTTAGTGACCAGCCAGTCTAGCTTACTAGGTTAAATTTAAAGCCAGTAAGAGACCTTGGGTGAAAAAACAAAGTGGATAGCTCCTGAGGACTAACAAACACCCAAGATTAGCCTCTTGTCTATATGTAATGCACACACATGTACACATGCACCTGGGATGGGAAAGAGAGACGAAAGAACAGGTATAGAATACTCAAGATATACAGTGGCAGATTTGACTTTAAATTTTAGTGATTCAGAAACTAAAGAAATAGGTGAAATAGAGCTGGTTTGTGAATGTTGGCTGCTTCTAAGATTCGCAGAGAGTGGATACTCCAATTTTAACATTTACTGTTGCTGTGATTTGTATCATAAATGAAGAATGTGACCTGGTATTGTGCAGAAGATGGAACCATTGCTTCAGCTTGTCCTTGTTTGGTTGGTTTTTTGGTTTCTTTTGTCTCAAACTGTAAATTGGAATAGTACTAAAAACTAGTGTGTTGAAAACTGAAATGGCTCAAGAGATTTCAGAGTATTTAATACTTTTCACACATGGGACATGACAAGAATTTAATTATTTAAAAAGTTCATTATATTCCTGCTTGCTTATAATTAGGGTGGCCTACTTAGCTATATAGATACCAGCTATAGCACAAATTCTAGTTGGTCTTAATAATAAAAACTTGGGGTTAAAGCTAAAGGTCAGAGAAACAAAGGGGCCAGCCACTAGAAAATTCTTACCTCTACCAATGCTTGCTCTGAATCTAAGACTGCTTCTGACTGCATTGCTCCTCAGACTGCAATGAGTTTCCTCCCGCCTTATATTTCTCTCTAGTCCTGAGTCTCGTACTAATTCTTTGTATTTATCTTTGTGTCACTGTGACTAGAATGTTCGACAGAACCTTGGGAGGAAATACTTGGTTTGATTTATGGTTCCAAAGGATTTTCAGACTATATGCCAGGGGAGGTATATCAAAATTCATAGCAATGGATGGGGTAGAGGTGCCTCTTAGATTGTGGTAAACTAGGAAACAGAGCAACCAGAACTATGACCTCCATAGACTCTTCCCCTAGTGGTATACTTCTTTTAGCCAGATCCTTTTTTCAGGTTCCATAGTCTCCTAAGATAGTGCTACCTGGGAACAAGCACAAAACATGAGCCTTAGAGGGGCATTGACAATGTATGAGGTTTTATTTTTTTTAACATATATAACTTTTGTGCTACAATATAGTCTACCGTCAGATGTTTATATGTTAATGATCTAGAAAACATTACTTTTTACAGTTTATTTTTAATGTGTAACCCAGGCTAGCCTCAAACTTATGATCCTCGTGCCTCTGCCTCCTTCTGCAAACCATGCCAGCGTGCATCACCACAAATGATGCATTTCACAGTTTTACAGATAGACTACTTTGTGTGTTCTTGTTCCCCACTGTCTTGATCTGAGGAGCCAGTCCAGCTAATTGTAAGCATGTGTAACTTTCATGAAGCCTTCCCTACCTGTACTAGAGCTCAAGATGTAAGAGAATTAATAAGTTACACTGATTATGAAGTTAGGTCTAATGGGAAATAATCAATTATTGTTAATAGTGTTGACTTAGCTAATTGAATAGTTTATTGGGGGAGATCACAAAGTTGTCTTTTGGATATTGCTATAAGAAAGAACTGAGAAATGACTATGCCCATCCCTTCCTTGTAAGGACAAGGTTATATTTAAAGGTTTTGTGATGCATGCATGTAATTTCAAGGCTAGAGATTTGCAGCATAAAAATTGTATGAAGTTTTTAAAGATGTGTACATAATGCTATAAACATTTTCTGAAAAGATGCTTGTGATTAATAGATGAAAAAGGACTAATAATCATCACACAATCATAATAGGCTTTAAAAATAAACATGTAATCTGCCTTTGATGATGCACAGCTTAGAATCTTAGTATTAGGGAGGCCAATCAGGAGTTTAAAGAGAGTCTGAATTATATATTGAAATCCTGTCTCCAAATAGCAATATAAAATAAACCTTTTCCTTTTAAAGACCAAAGTTCAAAAGGAGCAGAAATTCTTCAAGAAGAACATGAATGAATAGATAGGCCCACTGCCTTAAAAAAAAAAATACCCATTTTGGAGTGTGGATTATTAAACCCAGAACCTGGATTCTCTGGAAATTCTTTTCCACTGAGCTACCTTATACCATTTTTCTTTCACTTCTACTATAATGTTGAAAGAAGCTGGTCGTGGTGGCACACACCTCAATCCTAGCACTCAGAGGCAGAGGAGGGAAGATCTCAGAGGGCCAGGCTAGTATATATAGTGAGTTTCAGGACATCCAGGGCTATATAGAGAGACCCTGTATCCATAAATAAATAAATAAATTTAAGAAACCTTGATGAATCAAGTTACTTTTCCAATAATTAAGCTAAAATAATATGAAAGAGGAGAGCTGGGAATTATACTATACACCTGGTTTGGGGTGGGGGTGAATAAGAACATATTATAATTTCATGGCAGCTCACAACTATCTGTAGCTCAAGTTTGAGGGAATCTAAAGTCAGGGAATCTGCACTTAAGTGGTACATGTACACTCACATAAGCACATATATATACAGGTAAACACACATAAATCTGTTTTAAAAGACTGAAATTTACTTTAAATGAATTTATATTTTCAAAATTTTAAAGAAAAATAGAGATGTAGGGTACTTTTCTGAGATACATTCCATCCCCAGCACTGAATATCCCAGCATAGTGGTACACACCTGTAATCTTAGCACTCAGAGGCAAGAGGATCAGTAGTTCAAAAATCACTCTCTACTTCATAGTAAGTTGGGGCCAGCATGAGCTATTAAAAAGACTTAAATGAATTCATTTCTGAAGTTAATGAGCCTCAGACATGACCTAAGAATTATTGTAATTCTCCCCCACCTCCAAGTCATGGAGGAGAATGTAAAAAGTACTTCTTATGTAAAAAGAAGTTGGAGAGAGAGAAGTGTTCCGTAGATTGTGAAAGCCCTACTGTAGTATAAACTGTAACAAAATTTGAATAAATTATTTAAAACAAATTCCAAGTATTTAGAAAAGAACTGCTTATCACCATGAATCAATATATATTCCTAAGAAACAAGACATGCCAAAATGATCTCATTTTTGCCCACCCTTCCCAGTTTTATAATTGCTTCTGCTTTAGAAAATAGTAAAGGCATGTTATATCTTGATTTTAGCAAGTGGTTGACAAAGTCTCCTTACTGTCCTTGTTGCAGAGATGATGAAAGTGTGGGTAGATTGATTTGTAGTTGTTTGCATGCTGAACCCATAAAACTTGGTTTATCCAAGTAATACGTAGTTTCTTTATCCACTGATTTCTCAATGACAATTGATGGTGAATCATAGTTTGCATATATTCAGTAACTATGGATTTGTAATTGTGAATTTCTGACTAAGGAATTGTACTTTGAAACTTGAGTACATGGATTTATTTTTTCATACAAATGAAATTTCAGTTACAGACATTTATCTAGCCAAACTATTTGTTTGATGTATATATTTTTAAATTTCATAAACTCAGTTTTATTATTCATAAAATCAAATCAAAGAATAGTCTCAAATAGAGTAATGATTCTTGAAATGTCAATGTTCTATGGACTAACCCGTCTTATTAAAGTTTTAGTATGTATAAATTCCTGATGGTTACAGTATTTTGTCTTTATTGTCAAAAACAAAAAATAGCAACAACAAAAGCAATGATGGACTTGCTGGTGAGTTGGCTCAACATTTAAAAGCACCTACTGCTCATGCAGAGGACTCTAGATGATTCCCAGCACCCACATGGTGGTTCACAATCATCCATAACTCCAGTCCCAGGAGATCTGAGATCCTTTTTTTGCCTCTTCCAGTACCAGGACACTACTACACATACATACACACAAACAAAATACACATAAGATATAACCTAAAATTATGAGTTTCTAAAAATAGTTACAGATTTTATTTTCAGTTTTAGTGGTGCTAAGCAAGAATTCTACCTTCAACCTCTAGTTGAATTTTTAATAAAATGCCATTTTTAAATAGAATTGTCTCATTGTTTTCATTGTACTGTTCATCCCAGAAATTAATGGTAAAAACAGAGTATGATTCCAGTTCTGATAATTGTTGGCATTACTCTTTAAACTTAGCCTTTTCTGTACTACCTGGCTTTTACATTTCAAAGGCTCTTAAAATAAGATTTGGATTAATGCCTTTTCCCCTTAAGAAATTTCTCATGCTAGATAATTTGTAATTTAGGACTTTATTGTGGCTTTATCTTTTAATTATCTCTAAGCTAAAAGCCATTACTTTTATAACTTAAAATATAATCTAGGCTTTAAGCATTTTATAGTTATCTCTAAGTTATGCCATATTGTAAAAGTTCAGAAAAGAAAATTATGTTGTAAGCATAGGAGATTTGTTGCCATTACTCAGCACCTTCCCTCTGCCCATCAGCACTGGAGGCAGGTGCAAGTTTGGCCCTGAGGTTATAAGAGCTAGAGAGAGATGTCCCTGTGTCCCTGCCCCTTATCAGCTGCAGCACTTGGGACAGCAGCTCCTACACCTCACCTGGGCAACACAGTAGAGCTGGACCAGGGGCCTTGAATCAGACCAATGATTCTTTGTGATGGACACCTGCATGTAAAAATGTATGGATAAAGGAGTTTAATGTGTGACTCACTGTATCCCACTGCAGCTCTCATGGCAAGATTTTTCCCTTTCTTGCTTTTTTTTACTCTTAAATTTTATTTTGCTTCTTATTTGGGGGAATGGGTGGCATTGGATGGCATAATGTGAAAGACCCAAAAAATAAATAAAAGAAAATGAAAAAAAGGAAAATTATGAGTTATAAAATGTTGACTTTTTTAGTTATACATGTATTACCTTTTATCAAAACTAAATGTTTTTCTGAAGATGTTGGAGAACCAAGTTTTGGATATTAGAACCTGTGTTATTCTTTTAAATGAAAAAGAAATAGACACATTCTCTCTTCATTCAAAAAAACCTATCCAAATATCTCAAACACTTTCGACCATGTAGTTGCAATCCACCAAAGCTTTTGTATAATATTTACAAAGAACTTGAGATACCAGTTACCAAATTGTAAAAGTACTTAATGAACTTATTATCAGGTTGATATTTGTAAAATGAGTATTGTGCAGTATTGATTATATATTACGTTTTATCATCTATGCAACAATGAAGACATGCTGGAGTATACATAAAAAATAAGGCAGTATGATTTTGTTTGAATTGGGGTGGGACCCTAAATGCCTAGGAAAAATATCCTTTAAGATAGGGGTTGTTTTGTATTCATTACTATAGACATCTTTAGAGTTATTTGTTTTAATCACACTGTTCTCTCCCCCATTCCTCAGTGTCTATTTTTGTTAGGACAAAGAATGGAATTGTTTTGGTTTGTGTTTATTACTAGGACCCAGGTTAACTCTAAACACACTGATTCCCTGGTTATATTACCTCTTTCCATGTAGGTCCTATGTATTTGTATGTAGTAAAAAGGGACAAGAGTGATTAGAGATTCAGTGTTATGGAATAGTGGATAAAAAGATAAACTGATCTGTAGTAAGCTTTTGTTATGAAACCTCGTTGGGTGTATGTTGTAGTCAGCTAGTCATTTCTTATGCAGTGAGATAATGTTTTGTCTGAGCATTTATCTTTTCAAATTGTTTACAGTCTTGTCTAATAAACAATGTTAGCACTGCCTTTTCATTTAAACCAGCCTTTGTTACAAATTTATAGCTTTGAGATTTCTACAACTTTCTGTTTACTGTTCCTGTTCCCCAGTTCTCCATAAATAATAGAAAACATTTGAGCGCCTTATTTATTCACTCTGTATTTAGGAATCAACAAGTAGACTGACTGTTCTGCCTCGCGGCAAGTGGAAGGTCCAGGGTTAGGGCCCAGTTGTTTTTTTTTTCAAAGAACTGTAGTACACAGTGAATCGGCTAGGGTTAGAGATTGCCAAGGCTGGAACATGTGGAACCTACTGAATCCTGAGCAAGAGTTTGGATTTTGTTTTCAAGTGCAACAGAAAGTCATGAGGATGGGGACTCTAACACTGACCTCATCTGTTTTACATCTTACTGTGGTGATTGTGTGAGTGGCAGGGAATAAAGGAACAAATGGATGTTGGTAGAATTCCAGATGGGAAACGGTGGTGGTAGATTAGATTAGAATGGCACTGATGAAAATGGAGAGAAGTGGCATATATGATTGCTAATGGACCTAGAAGACAGAGGTAAAAGAGAAGTCAAACATGGCCTTTAGATTTGGGATTGTTCTTCTAGCTTGTGCTGCTGCTGTGGAAACTGGAGGAGATGGTGGAAGAGTCCTGTTTGTTCTATTTGAAATTTGAGGTGCTTATCCAAAATTTCCAGTATGTCATCTGCAATGTATATGAGTGAGGTGGGAGTTGAGTAGAGATAACTTAAGGATGAGCATATCTGAATTTGGAGCTTTTAGGATGTGGTGGTATTTAAAGCCATGAGACTCAATGTTCATTATATCCTCTGCACTGTATGTTCTCCTGTCTCAGAAAACTAGACCCACATTATATAGCAGTCATTTATTTTAATTAGAGTACCTATAACATGCTTATTGTCCTGTTAGTAGCTAAATGATTTAAAGATATTTGATATCAGTATTTTATATACTTAAATGAATATCTAATACTTTTATTTTGTTTTTTTTCTTAAGGCAAAGTCATAAATAAAGATTTGCGACACTACCTGAGTCTTCAGTTTCAGAAAGGATCAATTGATCACAAACTTCAGCAAGTCATCAGAGATAATCTCTACTTAAGAACCATCCCATGTAAGTACATTATGGCATAAGAGAAATGAGACAGAAATATCTTTACTTAAACATCCTAGAAATAATTTAGTGACTTCTATAAAAGAATATTATTTGAGCAAAGGACTTGCTGCCAAGTCTGAGTATGATTTCCCAAATCCACCTGGTGGGAGAAGAGAACCAACTCTCACAAATTGTCACACACATCACACACACACACACACACACACACACACACACACACACACACACACCACAAATACACGCACACATACAAAATATAAAAAGTGTATTTTGTATAAATTGTGAAAACTAAGTTGGAGACAGAGTGAAACAAAAGTTGAATGAGAAAATCCTCCTGAAGACTGTGTTCAGTTTAAGTAGATAAAAATTAAAGATTCCACATTGTGATTTCTGACAAAGTGGTTACCACAGTATAAAAATAAGTACTTACATGTTCTTTAAAAAATTAAATTTTTATTATTTTTGTCTGCATGAATGTTTTACATGCATGTTTGTGTGTACCACATCCATGCAGTACTCTCTAAAGCTGGAGAAGGGTACCAGATCTATTGGGGATATTATGTGTCTGCTAAGGATCAAACCTTGGTCCTCTAGGAGGACAGCCAAAGCTCTTAACTGCTGCTCATATTTACCTGTTCTTAACTAGATTTTATTCCTAAAAATTTTATTTTTGAAAACCAATGCCTTGTACACTAAAAACAAGTATTTTATTAAGACATTACTAGCTATAAAATCTGCTCATTCCCCAGTGAGGGAAGGAAGCATACATTGCCTCTGTGTGTTATTTAGCTTGAATTTTTATCTAGTTATTGGTCTTACTATAGAATCTAGATGTTGATGTACTGGTGTTTTGTTTTTAATATATAATGAGAAATCATATATACTAAGTTTTAGCTTTAGAAAGTATAGGTCTGGGGAAGAATTAAAAAAATAATAAATAAAAGGCATATAAAAGCATCTCTCTTCCTCTTTGGTCTTAGTTAACATTTCTATTGCTGTGAAGAGACATCATGACAAGGGCAGCTTATGAAAGAAAACTTTTAATTGGGGGCTTGCTTACTGTTTCAGAGAGTTAGTCTATGCCAGTACATAGAGAGAGCATGGCAGCTAGCAGACAGGCATGACACTGGAGCAGTAGCTGAGAGTTTATATTTTTATCTGAGAGAGAAGGAAAGAAGCAAGCTTTCTTCTCTGGCCTGGGTTTTCGAAACCTCAAACCCACCACCTGTAACACACCTTCTAATTCTTCCCAAAAGGTCCACCAATTGGTGATCAGGCATTGGAATATATGAACCTATGGGTGTTATTCTCATTCAAACCATCAGTTTTCCTTTTCAATAAAGTTGTAGATTTTTGTGGATACTAGCTTTCATTTTCAAGTTGTTGGTTGCTTTTTTCTTTAGTTTAAAGACCCATGATTTCACTGAAAACATGTATGTAAGCACTTGACCCAGAATAGACACTCAGGCAATAGCTGCCTCCTTCCCCAGTCTGGGATCACTTGCTTGTCTTCTCACTTAAATCTAGCCTAGCTTTTGTGGTTGTTGTTTTGAATCTCTTCTATATTTGAAGTCCGCACCTGACTCTTGACTATTTGTCCTTCTAAGTCTTCCAGGCTCCTTAACCTGATACAGAATGTTCTTTGTTTTTATAAATCTTCTTTGCTAGGATCCAGAATTACTACTCTAATTTGTGTTTACATGATGTGTCATTTTCAGTGTTTTTATTCTTAAAGTTTTTTAATTTGTTTTGCAGATAGTTTTCAATTTACTCAATAGCCAGTGTGAAACTATTGATATTTAGCCTCTCTGTCTTTTATATAAGTTGTTTTGCTTTCCAGTTTATTTGGTTTTTCTGTTTAGAAAGATTTGTGTGTTTATTCTAATGATCAGCTTTATATTTTTCTATGATACTCTTTTTTATTCCCTGTTTATTGTGTTTTTGTCCATATTATTAGTAGTGTGCCTGTTTTTTTTTTAATAAAAAGATAATTCAGCAAGTCAGAAGACTTATTTTGCCTATTTTCTTCATTCTTACTCTGATCTCCACCCCCAAACCTGGAGCTCACCACATTGCCAAGGTGATCTTGAACTTCTCCTCCTCCTGTCTCCATCTTCTGAGTGCTGGGATTAAAGGCGTGTATCACTATACTTTTTTTTTTTTTTTTTAATGTAATGCTGGAAATTAATCTGGTGCATACTAGGCAAGCATTCTATTAATTAAGCTACATCATCATCCCATTACTCTGCTTTTTGATACTTGAGTTGTGCTTGTATTTTCAAGGCAATTGTACTCTCCTCTTTATAGTCATCATTTATTCATATTCCTTGGGTAATTATATATTTAATCTTACTACCAATCCCCATGTTGTTTTTTTTTCAGTAATTTTCCAAAGCTAGTTCTGTGCTAGATTTCCCAAGAAAAGTTCTTAGCATTTTGTGGCTTTTATACTTTGATGTTCATTTGGATAGATATTAAATTTGGGGTCTTATTTTTCCTTGACTATGTTAAGTATAGCAAGAAGTTATCTATTGTTGACATAAAGCCTTGCTTTAAAAGGTTTGCTAACAATCTGAGTTTCATACCCTCTTAAGAAATTAATGTTATGTTTGTTGAACATTTCAGGATAGTATTTTAGTTTATAACCTCACTTTATTGAACAATAAATAAAATACATACATAAATACATTTATTTCATAAATAAAAACATTACACTGATAGATTAAGGTAGGCACTCAAACACTTGCCCTGTCTCATACTTGATATGTTTCAATACCTTGTATGCAATTAGTGTGGTCATCTTATAGCCATGGAGCTTTGCTTAGGATTTTCATTCTCAATCACAGTTTCATCCAATGATCCTCCACAAACAGGACAAAACACAACAGAATTGAAACTAGAAAAACAATTGGTTTAACATCCTCTGTCAGGACTCATATATCCTTTTGCTTACATTCCATCTTTCCTCACCATCTAATACTAATTTTTCTTATTCTTTCTAATTTAAAAATCATTTATTATAGAAAACTTGCAAATAAATAACTCACCAAAATTCATCAGGCCTATAGTCAGTATAGCTCAGTGAACTTCTATACAGTTTGAATAGCCATTTGGGATGGAAGCTGTGTAGCTTCATACTGGTTTTACACTCTCACTATTGAATATATTTTTATGCACTTACTCACCACCCAAACCACAAGAGAACAAGAAAGGCTAAATATTAAGGAATGAGGAAGGACTGAATGAAGTTAAGGGGTATGTGTTATAATAAGCTAATTATGTTTTCTATTTCTAATTCTGTCATGAATTTTTATTTCAGGATAATGTTTTTAAGTTTCATAGCTTTAGAGTTTCCTTTTCCCTCGTTCAAATGCACTATAGAAAAATAGAGTTGGGCCTTCTGAGACTGTCTCCCTTAGTGTCCTCTGCCTCTTTCATTTGTTGCCTTTTAGTTTGCTGTATTATCTCAGGTTTGCATTTCTCCTTGTTGTGATATTTTCTACTATAAAGAAGCTACCATCTAAGTAGTTTTGGTTTATAGGGACTAAGGTTGCAGCCTTTCAGAGCTTAATAGGACTTCTTAGCTTACTCACAAATTGAAATGTGTAAAAATTCGGATAATAGCTCAGAGACAATAAAATAATAAATGAGTCTAAAATATCTAGTTGTATCAGAAAGCATGTAAGTGCTTAAAACTTTATACAGACATACCAGAATTACACAGAAACCACAAAAAGAGGAGTTTATTGACTAAAACTTGAGATCATTAGAAGAGAGAGGTTAGGAGGGTGCATGGTTTGCTAGCAGACAGGTACTCCTGTGGGCGATTCTGGACCATACAGTACATGGTTAGAATCATGGCTCTTAAGAGATGAAGAATTGTGCAGTAAGGAGCCCTGTGATATCAATACCTTAGCTTTCTGTTTAAAAGCATATTCTGCATTATAGCATCAAGGAGAACAGGACAAAACATTGTAGGCCTTAAGCAGAGACAACAGAAATCTAGATTAAGAAAGTCTAAAGTGTCTGGAGAACTCTTTGGAAACTATAGGGTTAACCAATCCTAGTGCTTACTCAGGGCTTGGAGACATTTGAATTCTAACCAGCCTTAGCAGAGAGACCCAACTTGAATAAAGTTAAATTAAACAAGCCCCCAAAGGATCAAATAAATGTGCATATAACTTATCTGCCAGAAATAGAGGGAGATTGTTTATGTGACAACCAAATAGAGACACCAAATATTAAATAAATAAAAATCACTGACATGAAAATAGGAAAATGATCAAGGTAACTTTTCAAAAATAAAGGTGAGCTGATAGAAAAATATAGAAATGATATTACCACACAAAAAATTTTAGAGCTTTTAAAATACGTTCAAAAATTAAACCATTGATTGAGCACAGTGAAGAAAAAAATGTAACAGCGCAAAGAAGTAAAACTTAAAATAAAACTCACTGGACAGATGTGAAAGCAGATTCCAGAGTACAGAAGATCAATGAGTGTGAACAAAGTGACATAAACTAGTAAAACTGAAATATAGAAAAGAAAGAAGCTGAAAGGAGTCAGGGGTTCTGCCCTTTTTGACTGGCTGCCAGACCAGTTTACCTTTGTCACAAACAGTGAGGTTGGATAAGATATAAGTAACATATGGTGGACATTGAAATGTAGACAAAACTATGCTCAATTCATTTTTATCTGTAAAACTGTAACAAGTCACAATGGGGAAAGCAGGAAAAGCACTTTACAAATTAGCTAAATTGTTTGCCAAATTCTGTGAAAACTAAACTTGTAAATATAAGAAGCACACAGACTCCAAGCAGAAGAAACTTAATAGAAATCACACCAAGGCATATCATAATCTAATTGTTCAAAACCAGAAACCAAGAGAAAATATAAATGGCAGACAGAAAAAAAGAAGATCCATTAATTGTAGGGGAGCAAAGGGTTGCTACAGATTTGTCAGCTGGAATAGCAGAAGCCAAAGTCTAATAATTGAAATTTTTAATAAGCTAAAAAGAAAAATGTCAACATATATTTCTCTGTATAACAGAAATATCTTTTAAAAGTTTTTTTCTTCAGGCAAAGAAAAAAGTGGAAGAATTTTTCAGCAACAGAATTATTCTAAGATATCTTAAAAGAAATTCTGCAAGTAGAAGTGAAATAGTAGCAGTCATAGTTTAGGATTTCATATCTTCTTTTAGCAATTTTTAAATTAAAATTTTTAAAAATCAATAAAGTAAATAGAAAAACAAGAACAGTACTCCATTATCACAACTAATTACTGTTTATTGGAACATGCTACCCAACAGAGTGAAGTACATATTCTTTTCTAGTGGACATGAAATGCTGTTTAAAACCACAAAAAGAGATTCAGTGACTATAAGAATCTTTACATTATGTAAAATATGTTACCTGAGTATAATGGAAATTTAATTAGAAATTATTAACAGAGTGCAATCTAGAAAATCTCCAGGTATTTGGAAAGTAAGTAATATAAATAACCTGCATATAAAAAAAAAATCACCAGAGAAATTTTTTTAAAAAGCATACTTGGCAACACAGCAGAAACTTACCTACATTGAATCAAAATTTTAGGATAGCTAGAGCACTGTTTAGATAGAAACATAATACTAAATATTTATACCAGTAAATTACAAAGCTGTCAAATGACACAAACATTTGTCTTAAGAATGAGAAGAAAGGGGGTTGGAGAGATGGCTCAGTGGTTAAGAACATTGACAGCTCTTCACTAGAGATCCCGAGTTCAATTTCCAGCAACCACATGGGGGCTCACAACCATATATAATAAGATCTTATGCTCTCTTCTGGCATATGCAGGCTCTGTGTGTAGATAGAGCACCATATACACAGTGAATCTTCAAGAAAGAAAAGAAAAAGAAAAAAAAGAATGGGAAGAAAAAGAGCAGGGTAAAGCAAACCTAGCTAGGAAGCTAGGAAGGAAATTAATAGAGGTAAATACAAAAATTAGTGGAATAGAAAATAAAATCAGAGTCAACACTGATTTTTTCTCTCTCCTTACATCAGTATGAATGATGACTCTATAACCAAACTACTCAATAAAAAGAGAAATTAGCATAAGGATGAAGTGATGTTATCAGTAAGAACCCTCTGTATTTTAGGTGAACATTGAAGAACATTCTGAGCAACCCCACACCCCCACCCCCACACTCACAACCAAGACAGGGTTCTCTGTGTAACAGCCCTGGCTCTCCTGGAACTGTCTTTGTAGATCAGGCTGTCTCAAACTCACAGAAATCCGCCTACCTCTACCTCCCTAGTGCTGGGATTAAAGGTGTGAGCCACCACACCTGGTTTCATTCTGAGCAATATTATACTGAAATTGAACAAATTCTTCAGAAGACAAAACTACTAATGTTTACTCTAAAGGATACAAATGATTCAAATCTTTCTTTTTAAAATAATGTATAGCTTGTAATTTCACCTTTTAAAAACGCACAAAAAATCAGTACCAGATAGTAGGTAAATTTCTGCTGCCCCCCAAAAAAATGTAGTAAAAGAAGAAAACAATTCTGTACATTTTCTGAAAAATAGAAGGTGTGTGTGTGTGTGTGTGTGTGTGTGTGTGTGTGTGTGTGTGTGTGTGTGCTTGAACAGTGTTTAATGGCTAAGAATACTTGTTCTTTCAGAAGATCCAGGTTTGAGTCCCAGTACCCATGTAGTAGCTCAAAACTAACTCCAGTTCCAATGACCTCTTCTGACCTTTGCCAGCAGTAGGCATGGATGTGGTGTATAGACATACTGCAGGTAAAGCACTCAATATAAAATTAATTAGTAAAACAATTAATAAAAATAAAGAGCATTTCCCAACTCATTCTGTTATTTGAACTTTATTATAATCGAACAAAAACAGAGAAACATTAAACAAAAACAATAGTAGACTCCAAATTTTCATGAACTTTGATCTAAAATATTTAGTAATATCTGCAAATCAATATATAACTGTATGTAAAAGGATAATGTATTATAAATAATTAGGGCTTGTTCCAGAAATGTATGGTTAGTATATAATTTGAAAATTCATGTTATGACAGAATAGAGAATTAAAAAATGGTATCTTAATGTATTTAGAACTTATACTAAAATTTAACTCCACTAATGTTAGACTTTCTCAGAAAACAAGTTTATTGCTCAGTGCCTCTTTGTGCCAATCTATTATTTCTTACCCTCCTGTGGTGCTGGAAAATTGCTCTCCCACCCTCTGTTACAGTGCTCAGCTTTGTCACTAGAGGGCTCAGGAAGGATTCTAGAAAAATAGAGGTTTCTTTGCTTGGTGTCAGTCTAGTTTTTGTCCTTTTGTTCATCTTGCAAAAAATATGCCCAGTTAAGTTCAGCAGTGCCCTAGCAATCAAATTCTCAGTGGAATTAGTGATACCAGTGTTGGGCTTCTTAGCATAAACAATACCCTCATAGTAGCTTTCTGTGACCTACCGGTATTGCGGTGGTTTCTGTGGACCCAACCACCCTCCTAGATTGATGCAGTAGCATCTACAAAAGGTTTCTGACAAGTCCAGCCAGTGTCCTAAGTGGTTTTCTATTACCTTCAAAACATGCTTTACTAAAGCACCACCATTGCATAGGCAGCTCGCTGGTGAATCACATTAGTATCCCAGACAGTTCTTTTCCTGTCAGCCTTGACCCACTGAACCAGCACTGTCTCCAAGCAATCCAGCAAGAGCCTTTACTCTGTGGGCTGTCGCCACACCTACTTGAATGAGATCTGAAATAGAGATTTTAGAAGTTTCCTTTATTGCAGACTGTTCACCATTGGGAATTCTTCCTCAGGTATAGGATAGTGTTTTTCAGAGTTATCTGTTAGCTCTATTTTAGAATTCTTTTTAAATCTCAGTTTTTTTTTTGTGAATACTGTTAATATTTTTTAAACCTTCCCTTTTCAAATTACATGTGATTTCTTTTTACTTTTTTTGGGTCCTGACTGACAAAGAATTGGTACTGATAATGATCCCAGGAGACAGGCTCTCCAAGAAGGAATGTTGAGAGGAGTTTTGATTGTCTAGAACCAGTGTTGAATTCTTTGCAGTAGGGAAGTAGGAGACTTGTAGCTTATGACAATCTGAGGTATTGCTTTTAATCTTGGTATTTCCTGTAGAAGACTATGACAACGTGCCAAACGAATCTAGAACCTTGGGAGCCCAAATGGCTGCTGCACTTGGTTGGTGTAACAGTAATAATAGCTACAAATAGTCACATTGTGATATAAGCTGGAGTGTTGCATAGGAAATCCTGTGCTACAGAGAGAAAGTAGTATGCTTTGGTCTAATATTTTATTATTATAAACTAAGAATATTTTGCTAAGTTTTAAATGATTTCTACCCAATATTGATACTTAATATAGAAAATCTGTTTTAAAATAGAATGTAAGTATAATATAACTGACAAGTAAATAATTTAAAGCGCATGTGGTGGCTAATGCCTGTGATTCCAGCTCTTGGGAGGCTAAAGCAAGAGGATGGCAACAAGTTCAGGAAAACATTTTGTAGAATTTGTGAAGATAATGACATAAACTATGAATTTTTCACTCCCAAAATGAAAAGTGTAAGACATATTAAGCATCCATTATATTGTTTGATGTTTGTCATTTCTATATTGCAGCAATGAAACACCATGACAAAAAAGCAAGTTGAGGAGGGCAGGGTTTATTTGGCTTACACTTCCACATTGCTTTTAATCACTGAAGGAAGTCAGGACAGGAGCTCAAACAGGGCAGGAGCCTGGAAACAGCACAGATGCAGGAGCTGATCCAGAAGCCATGGAGGGGTGAGGCTTACTGACTTGCTTCCCCTGGCTTGCTCAGCCTGTCTTCTTAAATAACCCAGAACCACTAGCTGAGAGATGGCACCACCCATGATGGGCTAGGCCCTCCCTGTGAATCACTAATTGAGAAAATGCTTTACAGCTGGATCTCATGGAGGCATTTCCTCAACTGAGACATCTTCCTCTCTGCTGACTCTAGCTTGTATCCAGTTAACACACAAAACTAGCTAGTACAATGATCTTTGATTTTAAGTGACAAGTATTCCAGATATAGAAAAAAATTTGTTTGATTTTATAGTGACATTCTAAGTTAGTTAAGTTTGTTGAAAGTCTTTACGTTGTACATTAGACTACAGGTTGTATCATAATAGTTTTAATGATGAAAACATTTTGTGTGTTTGAGTTTGGTTTTACCTTGAAATTTCTAGTGTTTTTACTTCAAATTATCAGTTTTTGATATTATATAGTCATGTTCCATAATATTTACTGCTTCTCTTTGTATTTCTTCTGCCACAGTATCAATGAAAGATTGAACGGAGATGAAAATATTCATAGTGGGAAATACTAGGGGATATTACTGGGTGGTATTCAAATAAATAATCTTCAGATCTCCCAGCAAGGTTAATAGTATTACATGGAGTCCTGTATTGAGACTGTCAATTTAAGGACTTCATTTCCAAAACCTCTTATTTCTTGAAATGGCACCCATAGGATTTAAGTATAGTTGTGTATATGATTACTTTGATGTTGCTTTTATAAGAAAGACAGGGCCTCACAAACACACTTATAGGAATAGCTGCCAGTAAGAATGACTGAATAGATTTTAAATGCTGCATTCCCATATGCTTCTGTCCTATTGCCTGGAAATAACACCCCAAACAGTTGACACTGGCTTTCAGTATTGTCTACTACTTTCAATTGAAAGTTTCTTTAAATCAGTAAGCTCTACATCAAATACTTAAGATTTAATTCTCACAGAATTGCAATATAATTTATTTCATTTTCCTCATCAACTGACTTTATTTTTTAGGATTTAGAAAATTTCACCAGTACACTCTAAAATAGAATTTTCAGATACAAACACTAATATTAGTCAATTGTGGTCCTTATATGTTTGTGGGAGTACAGAGTGGTTCATCTTCTTAGGTAAACAATTTGATATTTTCATGTAAAATTAAGTTTGTATTTACCACATTATCTAGCACTTCCACTCTTAAGCATTAAGATATATTAAATGTCAGTATATCTTTTTAAAGACTTATATAAGTTCTTGGTTCCTTTAGTTGAAAGAGCCAAAATTGTAAAAGAGCCCCAATGCCCATCAATTGTAAATAGATCATTGGATATTGGAATCTCTTTACTGAGGTAGTCTACACACAAGTAAAAGGGAATTTAGCACCCCTAACCCCCTAAAAAAAAGAAAAAGAAAAAAATTTTGAGAAGGGGTATTTCTGTGTAGCCTTGGCTGTCCTGGAACTCTCTTGTTTAGACCAGGTTGGCCTCAAACTCAGAGACCTGTCTGTCCCTGTCCATGATCAACCTAAAACAGAACTTTAATAATCCAATAAACCAAATGGACCTAACATTTATATACAGAACTCTCTACACAAAATACACATCCTCAAACATTCTCAGGCCACACACACAATCGATAACAAATTTAAAAATTTAAATATATATGGTATCTCTTCTGACCATAGTGAAATGAAAGTATTAACAGAAGAAAAGAAAAAAAAAATCTAAAATTATGTGGAAATTAAAAACAGTGCACCTTTAATACAATGACTAAAAGTAGAAATAACAGTGGAATTGAGAACATATCTGGTACCAAGAAGACGAAGATGCAGCCTAAAGGGAAAGTAGAGGAGTGACTGCTGAGGTGAGAGTTATGACAGTGCTAGGGATAACTAGCTGTACACTAGGCAATTAGTTACCTAGAAGAAATAGGTAAGTAGCTAGAAACCAAACCCTATCAGGACTGAGTCATAAAAAAGTGAAGAGAAAAAAAGAAGAAGAAAAAAAAAAAGAAAAAGAAAAAAAAAAAGAACCTGGGCTGGAGAGATAGCACAGCCATCTATAATGAGATCTGGCGCCCTCTCCTGGTGTGCAGGCAGAACACTATATGCATAGCAAATAAATCTGAAAAAAAAAAGAAAAGAAAAGAAAAGAAAGAAATCTTTAGGTATTGGGGAAATTGAAGCTGTAGCCAAAAGCCCTTCAACATTAAGAAGTCTAAATCCTTTATAAATATTAATCCCCCATTCTTAAAATATTAGTGAACTTAATTCAGTTAAAATGATTGTATGTAATGAATAGGTGCAATTTATGCCTGCAGTATAAATATAGTTTAACCTATGAATCAATAAACATCTCAGTTTATACAGAAAAAGTACTTACTCATCAGAATAGGAATATAAAGAAGGGGAACTACCTCATTGCAATAAAGATTATATCTGAAAAGTCTACAATTAACATCAAACTCAATAGAATGAAACTGCAGCACTTTCTTTTACCCTCCGTTCCTTCCTTTTTCCCTCCCTCCATCCTTCTCTCTCTTCCTCCCTCCTTTTTCCTCAAGACAGGGTTTTCTGTATAAGAGCTCTGGCTATCTTGGTACCCACTTTGTAGATCAGACTGGCCTCAAACTCATGAAGATTTATCTGCTTCTGCCTCCCCAGTACTGGATTAAAGACGTGTGCCACCACTGCCCAGCTAACTTTTCTATAGTATGAGTCTGGGTTGTGTACTTGCTGCTAAACTATTCAACTTAGTTCTTAGAATTCTAGTCAAAGAAATCAAACAAGAAAAAGAAGTAGAGGTCATTCTGCTTGGAAAAGAATTAAGATGACTTTTTTCATAACTGACATGTCAAACATAAGAAGAAATTGAACATGGGTGAATCTTAACCATCATGCCAAACTAAAAAGGCCAGGTGCAATTACTGTAGTCAAGTTAACATATCCCGTGCACAGGAGATTTCTATTAAAAGCAAAAGTGTGCTGTCAATATGTCAGTTGCTACCATAGAAATGAGGCTGCAGAAGGGACTAGGAACACCTGGGGCTGATGGTTGCTAAAGCACAATCATTATATTATATTATTAGAATTAGTACATTTCACTGTAGGTAATACCTCAATAAAGTGACCAAACCTCCATTATTGTATTATTTTATGCTATCAATAATCTGAAAAGAAAAGTTTACACAATATTTGATTGGGCATGTAGCTCAGTGCTCAAGTGTTTGTCTGAAGGCTTGTGTAAGACCATCACCTGCTCCCCAGAGTAGCATGGTAGCACGTGGCTTCAATCCTAGAACTTGGGAAGATGAAGTGATCACCCCAAGTTTGAGAACAGCCAGGGCTATACTGTGAAATCTTGTCTCAAAAGAAAAAGAATAAAATTCCTAGAATTCCCCTAAGGAAGTGTAAGATTTCTCTATATGGTAAGAATAAAAAAAAAATCTAAACAAATTGATGGAAATTCCCTTTAAATTTTTCAAAATTACATTTATTACATTTATTACATTTTCTTGTGAGGGAGAGCGTATAGGTCAGACAACATGAGAGAGTCAGTTCTCTCTACCAGGTAGGTCATTAAATCAATCTCAGGTTGAAGGCACTTTGACCTGCTGAGCCATTTTGCCAGTCCAATAGAAATTTCTGGTTGTTGAATATTGAACTATGCCTTCCTTTTGTGTAGCTTATTCTAGAACTAATAGGGAAAAGCTATGACTAGAAAATAACAGATATATTTGGTATGCTGTATAGTGTTTATCATGAAAATAGAATAATTATAGAATTATAATAATAGAACATGACAGAAAGCCTGGTGGCAAATACTCATCTTTACACAAGTGCTATGACTGATCAGAAGGGGGATAATGGACATTTTTAGTAAATCCTGTTGGGTATCTTTGTAATAAATAGGAAATAAGACTGCTCCTTCCTTTCATACTCTCTTCCTCTCCCCACTACTCATCTGTTTCCCTTTACTAAGGAACTAGATATGAGTCTGCCTTTGCTGCAGTACTTTCTAAAAGGCATATAGTCTATCTCTCTGGGCAGGGTTTCTTAACTGGGTACAAAATACATTAGGTCTGGTTTTGTTTTGTTTTGTTTTGTTGTGAAAAGAAAAGTCAGTAGAGGCTTTAGGTGGCATATCTACTAAAAGTACATGCTGCACAACCATGAGGACTGGAGCTTGAATCCCAGCACCTGTGTAATAAGCCAGGCATCTGAGAATATCTAACTCCAGAACAGATAAGAGTGAGAAGAAGGATGGTCACCAGGCTTGATGGCTTCCAGCCTAGCTAAGGAAACTCAAGCCAGGTTCAGGGAGAGACCCTGCCTCTGAAGAACAGGCCGAGAATGATAAAGGGTACATTATGTTCTCACTTGGACTTTGCATCTAAAAACATACATGTCCACACATGCCCATCCATACATGTGCATCATACATATGATTGCCCTCCAAGTTAAAAATTAACAAATGATCTATTTTTAAAAAGGCAGAGTAAGAGGAGATACTGCCTTTCTTGCTGTTTGTTTCTCTAATGCAAATTATTTCAGAGACAGTTGGTAAGTGGGTGAATGATAGCAGCATAACAGGTTGTATTACTTCTTATGCCATTTTTTCCCCAGTATGCTTAATGAATTATTGTCAAAAAGTAGCAAATAATTACAATAAGTGAACACAACTGAATGCTGTACGTGAGGAGAATATAGTAGTGCCTATGGTGCCCATTTACTTTAGTGTGGTCTCTGTTCTCTGATCATAATAGTTTCAGAATTATATATCACACAATTTGTTCCATTGTTTTGAAAAAAATCTTTCTTATAGTACTTTTTATTAGTAGTTTAGCATTTCTTTTCAACTATAGTAGTATTTTCCATTATAACTATTTTGCATTTTGTTTGAAGGCTTGCAACAGTTTTTGAAAGATTATCTCTGCCTCAATTTTCTCTGTAATGTCTATTGGACATATGTGCAGAAGAAAATGCTTTCAGGAAATTGTATTTCATAGAAATAATATCTGTGGATGTATTTCATAGGTATGTAATACATATCTAGAAAAGGGATTAAAACAGTTATTTCTTGTTAAATTTCTACAATATTTACAACTGGACATATCTTATAATAGATGGAATTTTTAAGTCATTCTTATACTATCAAGAACATAAAGAACTATAAATTAATTTTAAAAAGACAATTCAGTAGAGAAGAATGAAGACTTGAAGAGATATTTCATATAATAGGAAATATATATGGCTAGTGGTTTAGTTCATTTTCTGCTGCTATAACAAATTATTGAGAGTGGGTGTTTATAAAGAAAAATGTTTTATTGGGGAGGGGGTGGCTTTTTGGATTTCTGACTCATTATTTTGGAAGTTTAAGAGCAGGATGCTAGTTATTTGCTTGGCTCTGGTAAGAGCTTCATCCAGAAGGGAAAGTGGATATGTGAGCAAAATACACACAAGTTCCAGAAAGTGAGAAGATTAATTGGGGTTCATTTTTTTTTATATTAACTAGCTTTAACAGTAACCAATCTACTCTTTGTTTTCTGATATAGAGTCTCACTATGTAGCCAGGTTGGCCCTGGGCTCTCAATTCTGTTGTCTCTACCTCCTCTGTCTCCAGATTACAGGCAGGAAACACCATGCCTGGCACATGATAACTAATTCAATTTTTATTTTTTTGTCTGTCCTGTCTGTCTGTTTGTTTGTTTATATATAGTGTTCTATCTGCATGTATGCTTACACACCAGAAGAGGCACCACATCTCATTACAGATGGCTGTGAGTCACAATGTGGTTACTGGGAATTGAACTCAGGACTCTGAAAGAGCAGCCAATACTTTTAACCTCTGAGCCATCTCTCCAGCCCAACTAATTCAATTCTACGGGAATTATATTAGTCCCTTTATGAGTTTGGAGCCCATGATGAAATTCCCTGGATTTGTTTATTATTATTATTATTATTATTATTATTATTATTATTATTATTATTATTATTATTATTATTGGAAAAGGAGTGCATGTACTCTAAATGTATGTGTGGAGATCAGAGAACAACTTTTGGGAGGTAGTTCTCTCCTGCCACCTTGGAATTTGGGGATGAAATCAAGTCAGCAAGCTTGAGTGGAACCATCTCACTTGACCTAAATCACTTTTTTCCCCTTTGAAAGTTTTGTGAAACATGTTTTGATCATATTTCCCCTTCCTTGCTCTTAATCAGATTTGCTCTCATCTCCTTTCTCTACTCACTCAATTTTGTGTCTTTCTCCCCTTCCATCAAGACCCAATATGTGTTGCTCCAAAATTTTTGGGCATGTGATCTTCCCTGGAGTACTGTCAGCTTGCCAGGGTTACACCCACAAGCTAACAGTTACCAATAGCTCATGACTAGAGGTGCACCTTCATGCCCAGTTCTTATCTTCATGCCCAGATTCTGTGTATACTGTTGTAACCATTGTGTGTGTGTGTGTGTGTGTGTGTGTGTGTGTGTGTGTGTGTGTGTGTGTTCCATTTAGGTCTAAGTATTCTGCTGTCACCTATTTTTTGTACCTTGGCTTGTTATGGGTCTCTGGGTTTGTCACCATCTTCTACAAATAGAAACTTCTCAGATGAAGGTTGACAGATGCATTGATCTAAGGATATAAGAATAAGATATTAGGATTCAGTTTAGTACTTTATCCATCCAGTGAAATAGTAGTTGTAGATGCTCCCTTAGAGCCTGTGACCTATCTAGCTATAGATTCTTGGCCTGATAATGGTGCCAGATATGGGTTTTCTTTTGTGGAGCGAGACTTAAATGTAATCAGAAAACAGTTGGTTACTTTTATATTGTCCATGCCACTCCTACACCAGTGAGCTTGTCTTGCCAAGCCAGTCATTATTGTATCTCTTAGGATTCAGAGCTGACTGTGATTGGTGTTAAATGATCCCATCACCTCTCAATTCTATTATGTTGGAGGCCAACCCTTAACCTGAGTTGAGATGAGATAAATCATCTGCAAATTATAGTAACCAATCAGCATGTTAAAAGAATGAATGTTTAACCTCCTAATGCAGTAAGTAATGCATTAAATATGTGGTGACGTGCCTTGAAATACTCAGTTTACTGGCAAAGGTTTTAAAACACATTAACAAGTGTCCTGTGTGAACATACAGGTGAATTGATAATGGATAATTCTAATCAAATGAAGTTACCAACCAGGCAAAGCACAGTGTCTTAGAAATGCATTATTTAGTTGGTATAGCCAGAAAAATAGGAAGCCAACCTCACAAATATTTAGTTGGTGGTTACTTTGGGGATGGAAAGAATGAAAGACTTATTGAAGCACATGAAAAACCTTTTGTAGTTTTAGGCATATTTTGTTTGTTTGTTTGGTTTGGTTTGGTTTTTGAGACAGGGTCTCACAGTGTAACCCTGGCTGGCATGAGACTTGCTATGTAGACCTCACTTGCCTTAATCTCACAGAGATCTACCTGCCTTTGCTGCCCAAATGCTGAGATATAAGTTATGTGCCACCACAGCAAGCTAGAAATAAAAAGCTTCTGTAATCTCTATGCTTTTTAACAATTGAAATAGATGTAAATAAATTCAGGTGAAATAAAAGTATTTCTAGCTTACTGTGGTGACACGTAACTCTAGCCCCCATTTAGTACCTGTTGGAAACAGAAGCAAACACCCACAGCTAAACACTGAGCCGAACTAGAATCCAGATGCAGAGAGGGAGGACATGACCACACTGCAGAAACACATAGAGACAGCTGACTTGAACAAGGAGGAGCTAACGGGCCCCCAGACTAATAGCTGGGAATCCAGCATGGGACTGACTGAAACCCCCTGAACACGGGTCTCAGCTAGAAGGCCTGAGCAGTCTAAGGGACCTCAGATGGTGGAACCAGGATGTATTCTTGGTGCACAAAAGGACCTTGTGGGCACATCCCCCATGGAGAGATACCCCCTTAACCTAGAGACAGGAGAGAAGTCCTAGTCCCTACTCCAAATGACTTGACAGATTTAGATGACCCCTCCTGGATGGCATCACCCTCTTGGGGGGGGGAGGGTGGTCAGGGTGCATGTGAAGGGGTAAGAGAGGGAAAGAGGGAGGGAGAGGGAACTGGAATTGATATGTAAAATAAAAATAAAAAAATTTAAAAGCAGCATATATTGGGTACCTCAAACTTATCCAAACAAACAAACAAACAAACCATGGGAGTGATCTGTTATATCACATGTCCTTAGATACTAACTATGATGGGCAAGATATAATCATTGAGTTAAAAACAAATAGAGATTAACTGTGAACATAGGAACTTGTCTTATGGAGTGATGGGGCAAGTGGAACCCCTTTCTTTGTAAAAAAGGAGAAATGTGCTAAGTAACTTGTACACATAAAGTATATAGAGAATAACAAGAAACTAAAGACAATTTTTGAGATACTAAAGACAAAAGGGCAGGCTGGAGAAACCCATAGAAACTGCTGACCTGAATAAGAGGGAGCTCATGAACTCCAGTCTTATAGCTGGGAAACCAGCATAGGTCCAACTCAAATTCCCTGAATGTGAGCTAGTTGGGAGGACTGGACTGTCTATGGGGCCTCTGGTAGGGGATCAGTATTTATCCCTAGTATACACATGGACCCATTCCACATAGAGGGATTCTCCCTCAGCCTAGACACATGGAGGAGAGCCTGGGCCCTGTTCCAAATGATATGACAGAGTTTGAAGACTCCCATAAAAAGCCTCACCCTCCCTGGGGAGCAGAAAGGGGATTAGATGGGGGTTGGGGGAGGAAGGGAGGATGGGAGGCTGCAGGAACTGGAATTGAATGTAAAACAAGCTTATTTCTAGTTTAAATAAAAATTATATTAAAAAAGAATAGATTTTTCAATATGTATGGGAAGAAGTCAGAGTTCATAGTTAGTAATTTGTGATGAGAATTACCACTAAATCATGCCCATTTGTAGAAAATACCATGAGCCCCATCTTGTCCAGCAGAAAGATAATGAATCCCAGAGAGGTTAAATGCTTGTTCTAAATCATACCACTAATAATTAATAATTACAGAATAAAAGGTAGTTCTTCCTGCCTCTTGGGTTGGTGCTGTTTTATGGTATTATTTATAATATGGTTTGCTTGTGAATTGGATTTTTATATAGCTATTATATTGTGTAGCAAAATTTATTTTCATATTGTTAGCCTTTGCTACATAACAAAGTACCTAGAAATTGTGGCTGTCATGTGTCAATTGCCATGACTTCATGAGTTGCCTAGGTTTAGCTGGCATCATTCCTGTGGCAAAGTCATTGACAGCTTTAGCTGGGACTTGAGAAGCTGGGATGGCTCTGCCTTTATGACTGGGGGCCTTTTACTGTTTGGTAGCTGGAGTTCTAATTACTCAAGGGTCTAGCCTGTGTTCCTTGCATGGTAATGGGAACATTCCAGGAGGATGGGAGATAGAAATATAGACTCCTAAACTTGCATAGCATGTTCAACATTAAAGTAGTAAAAGTAAATTTTAAAAAAAATTTAGACTGAAGGGAGAAGCTCCACCTCTTAATGGAAAGAAGTATAGTTATTGTAGCCATATTTCATAGCTAATTCTGAGTTTTAAATTTTAACTATTCAACTTCCTAACATTTTTTTACATATTATAAAGCAAAATGCTTTTGATTTTTTGAGACAAGATTTCTCAAAGTAACAGCTTTGGCTGCCCTGGAAATCCCTCTGTAGAGCAGGCTGGCCTCAAATTCACAGAGATCCACCTGCCTCTGCCTCCGGAGTGCTGGAATTAAAGGTGTGCACCACCACCACCTGGCTGATTGAAAGAATCTTACAATGTATTTTGTTATATGAGAAACAAAAATTTTGATAATTAAAGTAAATATTATACTAAAAGAAGAAGCTACATTGTATAACTTGTATCCTCTAGAATCTAAAACAAAATTGCTACTATGTTCTTTTAGAAAGACAAGTTTTTAATGATGAAGAAAATCCAGTACAATCACTGTATAGAATGTTTCCATAGCCATTATTTTTTATCAATCTATTATTTTTATCATCATCATCATCATGATCACCATCTACTTTGTGGATCTTTTTCACATTTTAGATATTATAAAGAGATAAGTTTGAGATAGCCTGATTTACATAGCCAGCCAGAGATATAGAGTGAAACACCATCTTTTCCCACCTCAAAATGTATATGCCAAAAATATATACAATCTTTGTCATCTGTGCCTTGATAAAGTTGTAAGGGATGATGAATTTATTCCTGGTGAATTTATCTTTTCTTCTTGTAGTTAAGTAACCATACTGGAATTTTAAATGGTGCTGGGAAGATGGCTCAGCGGTTAGAGCAGGTGCTGCCCTTGCAGAATACCCAGGTTTGATTCCTAGCATCCACATTAGGCAGCTCACAGCCACCTGTAACTCCAGCTCCAGCGGAATCCAATCCTCTCCTTTGAACTCTGTGGGCATCTGCACTCATACACACACACACACACACACACACACACACACACACACACACACACACACACACACACACCTGCATGCACAATTAAAAGTTTAAAAGTAAAAAAAAAAAATTAAAAATTGTGTGCCAGGAAATTCTTTATAGCACTAAACTTTAGAGTTTTTACAGGTTTGTATTTCATGATTATCTTATTTCCTCCTATATTTATTGTGCTGCTATGATATTAAGTTGCCTAAAATTTCAGACATTTATCAGATACAATGTATTAAATAAGTTGTGTCTTCTGTGTAGTCTTCTTAGACTGAACTTTATAGTACTCTGAATAATTTGCTTTTTAAAAAGTACTTTACAATTACATTTTTCTTTTCTCCTTAGGTACTACAAGGGCTCCCAGAGATGGGGAAGTCCCAGGGGTGGACTATAATTTCATTTCTGTTGAACAGTTCAAAGCACTGGAAGAAAGTGGAGCATTGCTAGAAAGTGGAACCTATGATGGTATGTCTCCAGATGTTAAAACTATCTCAAAACTGTCCAGATAACTACAGTTATTTCTGAGGGAATTTCATCAGTAAATTTGATTTGGGGGGGGCAGGGAGGACTATGGAGATGAATTAATGGTTGAGAGCACTGGCTACCTACCTATCCAGAAGGTTTGCTTTTGATTTCCAGCACCTACATGACAGCTAGCAACTGTCTGAAACTGCATTTTCAGGGGACTCGATGCCTTCTTTGGGCCTCTGTAGGCACTGTACACATAAGTATACCTGAGGCAAACAACTGTACACATAAAATAAAAATAAATCTTAAGTTATTAGAAAATTGTTCTTTTGATTAGAAGATTCTTAATTTACCAATTAGGTGGTATTAGACAATAACCAGAAGCATTATATCACATTAAAAAATTCACTGTGAACAATAAACAAGAAACTAGCCAAACTGGCAAGTTTACATATTTCATAGCAATTCACAGTCATCGTCTAAACCCAACAAGTACTTGTTGATGGTTTTCTGTTCATGGACAGAATATAAAGTTTGTGTACTTTGAAAAATTTATATGTATTTTAAAAATCTTACAAAAAAGGAAGTACAGATTGGAGAATAGAGCCAATAATTAATTTTCATATCTGTTTCACTGTTAAATGATTCCATGTTATATACTCATTTTTTCTTATCTAGCCCTTTTTTTACTTGGCAAGCTTATCGACTCCTATAGCACCTTATACTTTTTCAACATTGCTTTGTTCTGCTTTTCTGTGATTGCCTTTTTCCCAAATTCTGTGTAATAGTGATAATTCCTTTCTTGCTTGATGCTGTCTTCAGGGTCTAGAGATGATGTTTGATAAATAACCTTGAATGTATCTTATTCTTATGTATATGCATATGTATGCACATTTTTATCCAGAAAACATATTTTACTTGTTGCATATTTTACATGGTTTTTTTTTTTTTTGTTTTGTTTTTTGTTTTTTTACTGCCTCATTTTAGGCACTTTAGATGAGTTAATTACCCTATTGCAGTTGATCTCTCCTCCACCCCCAGTTTCTTTTCTCTGTTCATTCCATCCTGCTACAATGCTGGGTTTCCTCAAGTTTAGCTTTGATCATTCTGGTCATAATCCCTTTCTTACTCAGAACTCTGAGTCATTTACTTCCTGCCTATAAAATTTGACCTACCTACATTTTCTAGGTTTAATTCCAATGAGTAATTCATTGGTTTAAAAAATCTATTTGATCATGTTTCATTTATTCAGCAACCATTTGTCAAGTATGTACTATGTGCCAAGTCTAGTAAGAGCCCCAAACATACTGTGATGAACAAAATCAAAATGTTACTGCCTTAATAAATACTTTATCTTAGTAGGAAAGGTAGTCAAAACTAGATTAAATATAAACTGAGCTACTATGAAGAAACAACAAGAAATTTAAAGAAAAATGATAGTCATGTCAGAGGAATGGACAAGCTAATTTGTTTTCACTTTTATTAAAATAGCTTACCTTTTACGTTTAACCTTTCTTATTTGTTTAATATTCATGTTTTATTTATATATATACTCTTAGAAAACGTGTATTGTATCTTATGTTCATATTCATTATTTACATATGATCTGTGTTGTCTCATTCCATTCTTGTTTTTACATATTAGTGTAGTTTTTAGATTCCTCCATGTTATCCTACATTTATATGAATTAATTGATTTAATTTCTCATAGTATGTTATCATTTGAGTATTGCATTTTATTTCTTCATTCTGATGCTAGACCAAAATTTTTTGACTTGTAGAGTATATTTACTGAGTCTGATGGAGTAGTTTGAATAGTTTCACAGCAGTATACAAGGGTTCTTGTTTGATAATTTCACAAACATTGAGGTTCTAGAAATAGATCCTGTTTCAAGGAGTGGGAAATAAGTAAGTATAATTATAAACAAGTGTAGCTTACTATGCCTATAATCTCAGCACTTGGGAGATAGAGGAAGGAAAATCAGGAGTTCAAGGCCAGCCTTGGATAAGATCCTATTCTTAAAAGGAAGAAATTCTAGCATGATGGTATACACCTTTTAATCTTGGACCTAGTACTTGAGAAGCAGGCACAGGAGAGCAGAGAAAGAAGGGAACAGAGGCAGAGGCAGATGGATCTCTAAAAGTTAGAGGCCAACCTGGTCTACATGGCAAGATCTAGGATAGCTGGGGCTACATAGTGAATTCCTGTCTCAAAGTGAGAGATGGTTGATGAGGGGCAGGGATTCTGCTAAATACTGATTTTTTAAAAAAATAAATCTAATACCCAGAGGGTATCTAAATATACCTATATTTATTTATATGGCTATAAGTAAATGTTTGTATGACATAGATGACTCTAATATGAGCCAGATACTGTTAACTATAATATCATGTTTGAAATATTTAATAGCTCTATAAATAAAAAGGCTTTTCTTTTTTAATTAAATAAAACCTTTTAGATTAAAAGAAATCTATGGATGTTTTGCCTGGATGTATGTGTATGTATACTACATTTGTAGCTGGTGCCTATGGAGGTCAGAAGAGAGCTCTGGGTCTCCTAGGGCTGCAGTTATGGATGGTTTTAAGCTACCATATGGGTGCTAGAAATTGAACCTGGATCATGTGCAAGAGAAGCAACTGCTTCTAACTGCTGAGTCATCTCCCCATCCCTGGAAAGGCCTTTCTTAAAGAAGGAAACTGCAAAAATTATTATGACTCCCCCAAATCTGTTTAGTGACTGGTAGCAATTTGTACTCTGCATTTTTTTTATTTTTTTCTTTTACTAGCATGCTAAGTTTTACACAGTTAGTTAACTGAGAATTTACAGTAAAATGTTTGTCTGTTGATACTATTGTTTCCTAGAAAACATGCACTTTTATTTCAATTTTGGATTTCATCCAAAACCCCTGATAGTGTGATTGTTGAGCTTTAAAAAGGAAAAATAGCAGGGCATTGTGCTGCACACCTTTAATCCCAACAGTGGCACAGGCAGGTGGATCTCTGTGGTTTTGAGAACAGTGTGGTATACATAGTGAGTTCCAGAACAGCCAGGGCCACACAGTGATGTCCTGTCTATAAAATAAGATAAAGGGCTGGAGAGATGGCTCAGCCGTTAAAGGTTAGGTTCACAACCAGTAAGATAAAGTAGAGAAATTGAAATTATGTTGTACCCTCCCCCCCATTACTAAACTATACTTCTGAAATATTAAGGCTTTTTAATTTATGGAAAATCTAGACTGTTTTAGTACAAATATTTGTACCCATCTCTGTGGCATAACCCACTTCAAATATGGGTTTGGAAACAAAGAAATAATTGAGTTGAGAAGTCTTTTAGTTTGATTTCCTGAATATTAGTAATTGCAGCAATAGTCAAATTTCAACAAAATTCACTATAATGTCCCCCACACAACATGCAGATTAAGGTATACTATGTTAATTCTATATTTGTCTTAGTGTTATATAGCCTAACATGATTATTTTTCTATCTAGAGCAAAATACCTATTTACTTCAATTTCCGTTATGTCAATGAGTATCTTAATTACCTCCTTTTGAGCTGAGCAGTTTGATTAAAAGTGTGATATTTTATAAACACAATAATAAAAGATAAGTGTTTTACTTCTTAACCATTATTCATCTTTTTATAACATAATGATTGATGTAAAGTCAAAAGGAGTGGGAGCTATAACTATAGAGACTGCTAAACTTGCTGAGCATTTTCACATTGTGCCTGCCTGCCCAATGGAAATTGCATGACAAACTGAAAGTTATCTCATTTGTTTTCATTCTTATCTGGACCATTTACTGGTACTGTAAAAATCATGGATCCTCAGTAAAACACTCACCTACCTCTTGCTTTTTTGAGTATACACTAGTATAGAACTTGATCGCAAACAGCTTATATTTATGTATGAAAAAGTTCTTAGCCTTGGTATATATCCTCATTTTAGTAAAATAATTCATTTTATACATTAGGACAAAATTATTTGAGTTAATTTTGTCCCTTATCTTTTGTATCTTTCATTCTTGCATAAGACAATGATTGTTTTTATATTTCCAAATTTGGCCCTAGTTCAGAATCCATATAAAACAAGTCCAATAGGAATAATTGATGATATCAACTTCATGGCTAACTAATAAAATATATTAGCTAATACATGAAAGCTATATGAGAAATTAGGCCCATACGTCCATTTCTATTGCTTCCTTTCTTAGGGAATGCTTTGGCCTCCTTTCAGTAAATGGTAGGTGCTTACACAACTTCAGAGTAAGAAACAGCAGAGATACTCTAAGCCGTATTCATGTAACTCAGTCAGCATTCATGCTTTCAGCTGCTGTCATTTTGTGCACCACAGGAAATTTCTATGGCACTCCCAAGCCTCCAGCAGAGCCTAGTCCTTTCCAGCCAGATCCGGTTGATCAGGTCCTCTTTGACAATGAGTTTGACACAGAATCCCAAAGGAAACGAACTACATCCGTCAGCAAGATGGAACGGATGGACAGCTCTCTCCCTGAAGAAGAGGACGATGAAGACAAAGAAGCTGTTAATGGCAGTGGAAACGCAGGTTTGTAAACAGATTAACAACTTCTGATTTTTTTTAGATTGACTTTAACTCCTCCTCCCTCCTCCCGAGGTTTCCCTGTATTGCTTTGTAGCCTTGTCCTGGAACTAGCTCTATAGACCAGGCTGGCCTTGAACTCCCAGAGATCCGCCTGCTTCTGCCTCTGCCTCTGCCTCCCAAGTGCTGGGATTAAAGGCATGTGCCACCAATGCCTGGCCAGATTGGCTTTAACCTATAATTGAAATAGTAAAGTTTTCTTGAAATATATATATACAGCAGGTGATAGAATTCTAATTTTTTCAAAAGCTGTGTATAGAACAATGTATATTTCTATGGATCACATTATAAGCTAATCTGAGTTTTCTTAACTTTGACAAATTAATAGTAAGATATTATTAATGCTATATCATTACCTTGTTGTCTGATGCTGGAATATGAGAATCTTACTGGCATAATTCCTATTTCTTAGGATTAAAATAAAATTGGTTTTATAATAACAGCTTTCAACCCAAAGGACATAGACTTTGGAGGTTTGCCAGAAGAAATTATCTGAAAAGTTCAGTAGCAATATTTTAAATTTAAACTCTAGAGCCACTCAAAGATAATTTACAAATAAGATTCATATGTTTTTTGTATCTTTTGCTTGCCTTCCATATTTCTTACTGAATGAAAATAAAAGGTAAGGGGTAAAGAATCTGCCCTGAGTGTCCCTGAATAATTTTATAATTGCCCAGGAGGTTCTGACACTTAACTGTGGGCAGAACTAGGAAGCCAGACGCTCTCAAAGAACTTATGTTAGTGTTAATCATTGTAGTTATTCTGTTTGAAACTAGTGTATAAACTTTATGGAGGCTGGATTGTTTTTGGATTTTTTTCAATTCTGTATTCACTGCATAAGAAGGAAATAAATACTGATCATATCCCTAGATTTGCAACCCATCTATCTCTATGTGATCCTGAAGCATATTCATCTTTCTTTTATCACCTATTAAAATTTTTTTTGTATATAGTTTTTGTCTTATGTGATCATTGTTTATTTCCCTCTCCAGGTGGTGAGTTCTGTGTATTGTTCTAACTTCTCAATACTTATGTTTAATGAGTTTGCTAGTACATTTATTTATATGTCAAGACTGAAATTGTGTTTTAAAAGGTTTAGTTGCTGAATTGCATTGAAAGAGTACTATAGATCATTTAGTTGTTGTTGCTTTTGTCTGTCATACTTATTTTTCCCAAATGTAACTCACTTTCCGATTGATTTTTACATTAGGTACCTTTAAATATTTATTACATATTCTGCAAGGAAAATGTATCAGGAAGTTCATCCATATGCTCATTCAGCAAATAGTTATTGAACATCTGGTGGCCTACTAATTGGTAGCCATTTGTTCTAAATGCCAGGAGTTAGTGAAAAAAACAGACCAAAGCTCCTGTTAATGAACTTGACTTTCCTATGAGAGAGTCATAACTGGATAAATAACATAAATACTGTGTCTGATGATGCCAAACAAGACATTCAAGGAGAGAGAAAGAAAAGAGAGGTAGTCAACTTGCTGTTTTAGATAATGTGACAGAGAAGACTTGAAACAAATGAGTACACTCCAAGTATCCGAGAGAAGAGCAATTCTAACAGAGACACCTGTAAATTCAAATATCTGCAATGGCAGTATGCCTGGAATAGTTAGACAGCAGTAAAGAAGCCAGTGTGTTTGGCCATGGTGTGGTCAAAGTATTGTATGAGGTTGGAGCAGAGTGATATAAGGTAATGGAATACAACAGTGATTGGTCACTATTTTATTTTAGAAGCCAGTCAGTAATGACAGGGAAGGGATAATACATGTTACATAGTTCTAGAGGCCATTGAAAGGATTTGGGGTTTTATTTTGAGATGTAAAGTCACAATTGGTATTTTGAGAAGAAGACGACTAGGCAACAGGCTTTAATGGTCTCTTCCTGGCTTCTTTATTGAAAATAGTCAGTAGGAAGGAATGGGCATGAATAGGAATAGCAATCAGGAAGTATATGGAAGGATGAAAGTAACCAATTAGATCAGATGCTATTTATGATTCAAATAAGATGCAGACTGAGAATTGGTCACTGGATTTGTGTAAGTCGTTGATGACCTTGGTAAGTATAGTTTCATTGTCAGTTCAAGGTCTTGATAGGGTGAGGTGGCCCATAAAGAAATGGAAGAGTGGGAGTGGTGGCAACGAATCTAAACTGTGAAGGTGGTTTGGCATAGAGTGGAAAACTCAAGGGCCTTGTCCTAGGGAAAAGAAAACTCTCTATTTTTAAAGAATGGAGAAGTGGCATGTATATATGGCCTAATAGTTTGGGAAGATTGGTGGAATAGGACAGAGAGTGGCTGAAGGCAGGAAAGAGTCAGATATTGTTATAGTTGGAGTGTTAGCCTTAGAGAAGGAACGTAAACATTCTTCAGTAGTAAGTAATAAGTGGTGCTGGGTAAATGGGCTGTGTCTGTTGAATGATGGGACTTTATATAGTTTTCTTGTACTTGTACTTGCTTGTGTTTTCTCCATCAAATAAGCAATATGGACATCATAAGGTACAGGATAAGAAAAAAAAAATAGTTCAGTAGTTCTCCATAATCTATAACTTCATTTTCTCCACTTTCTATTATCCACAACCAAAAGTGGCCTGAAAACAGTACTAGATATAGTAAGATATTTTGAGAGAGCAAGAGAGAATATATTTGTATAACTTCTAGAACTGGATATTGTTATTATAACTGTTGTATTTTAGTTATTGCTGTTAGTCTATAAGAAGCAAGATTAATAAATTGTTGGCCAGATTTATCCAAAGGATGACTAGAGCTGAAATAATGTATGGGATGATGCCTCATGATATCAGAGGCTTTTCCTCACATTATCTAGATTAAAGATATTGCTTATAAAAGTGTGAAAATAATATAATGTAACATTTATAAGTTCTAGACAATAACTAAATCTACCTACATCATAGACTTTGGGACTCCAAAAGGATTTTAATAGTACCAGTGTTATAGTTAACTTTTAAAAATAAAATATTATTTAAATATATGCATTAAAAGTGTATGAAACTGCTTAGTATAGCTGTCAAACGCATGGTCTTCTTAGATTCAAATCCTGGCTATGCTGTTTAATGGCTGTGTGACCTGACCAACTTAACTTCTTTGTGGCTTGGTTTCTTCAATCTGTAAAAAATATGATGATGATGATGATGATGATGATGATGATGATGATGATGATGATGATGCTGATGATGATGATGATAATAATAGGGTTGCTATGAATACTATGAGTTAATATATGTTAAGCACTTAAAGTAGAGCTTGCCATATAAAAGGTCTATATAGGTATGGCATGCTGTTGTTAAGATTCTTACTGATTGATTCTGATGTTGTTTTTTTGCTGTTTTCCCAGACTAGCATCAGAGGAGTAGAATTTATTTTAATCAGAAAATGAAGAAAAAAAAAACCTGATTATGTTTACTTCTTTCAAAATTAATAAAGGAATATACACAGAATAGATAAGAGAATTTACAATGTATAATTGCAGTGTTTTATATATATGCACTTGGCATTTTGTTAAAAAAAATAACTTTACCCCTTATTATGTTTTGTTTCCAACAACTACAGAAACCAGAGAGATGCATTCTGAGTCATCTGACTGCTGGATAAAGACTGTTCCAAGTTATAACCAAACAAATAGCTCCATGGACTTTAGAAATTATATGATGAGAGATGAGAATCTGGAACCACTGCCTCAAAACTGGGAAATGGCCTACACTGACACAGGAATGATATATTTCATTGAGTAAGGAAAAGTCTGTATTTCTTCCAGCATGCTTGTCACTGTGAGGATACACTGGAGTTTTTTTTTAACCTTAGTTTGATTACCCATTCCAACATCATAAAACTTTTGCTTGTTTTTATTTAAAAATATTTTCCAGTTGAGTCTTAATATAGTTATTTCCCTGAATGAAATCTCCCTCTCCCCTCCTCTTCTTCAACTTATATTAAGTAATATAGTGTATTTGGCCTCTGGAGTGTGTATATGTCTAGGCCAGAGGTCATCCTCAGGAGTAATTCTTCTGGTTCTGTCCACTTTGTTTTGAGATAGGGTTTCTCATTAGCCTGGATATCACCTGTTAGGCTATTCTGGCTGACCACTGTCCCAGTGCTGAGAGAACAAATGCACCCCACTGTACCTGGCTTTTCTATGTAGCATCTGGAGATCGAACTCATGTCCTTATTTTACCTGCTGAGTTGTATTTCCATCCCTGGTCTCTGTTTTTACAGTATAGAAGATTTGAGAATAGGTGATGGAAAATCAAAGGAATAAAGAATGTGTTGCTTCTTTAAAAAAAGGAAAAGGAAAAACTTTTAGGTAGATTGCCCAATTTAATGAGCTAGGTGAGGTGGTATACAACTCTAATCCTAGTGCTTGGGAGGCTGAGATTAGAGGATTTTTGTGAGTCAAATGCCAATCTTGGTCCACATGGCAAGTTCCAGGCTGACCTGGGCTGCATAGTGAAACCCTGTCTCAAGCCAACCAACAAACAAAATGATTGTCTTGGGGAGGAGCTACCATTATCTGAACTGGGTATTTTCAGTCCTAAAGTTTGGACTTGATGTATTGAGATAATATATTTAAGTAATACAGTAGGAAATATCCCTGATCTTTAAAGTCATTGGTACAATAGAAGTACAAATGGGAAACTTTTAATGGAAAAGTATTAATACAATATTCATAGTGATATTCATAGAGGTACTGATTACCACATAATTAGATCAGCCTAAAATTGAATATTGTTTGCTCCAGAGAATGTTATGCAAACCATTATGAAGAATTTTTCTATTTCTATGCACTGTAAGTCTAATCTTCAAAGCAATTTGTTTAGGAGTAGAATATCAATGTAGTGAAGTTACAGAATTTAATAATTAAATAACAGTGAAAATACTGATGTCTGGGCACTACACCCAAAGAATTTCTCTTTCTTTGTCTCTGTCTATCTGTCTTCTGTGTCTCTCCCTCCCTTCCCAAATCCTTTATCATTAATTCATTAATTAAAGGGTAGGGACTTCAGTCTTCTTCCTTAGACAGTCTCATGAAATGAGCATTTTGTTTTACTAAGTCAGGGTCTAATGCTTAAAAAACAGACTTTGAGGACATGATCTTTTTACCACATATAATACATTCCCATTTATACATTTGTGTAAATATTAGTGTCAATGTGTTCACAAAACAGTACAAATACATATTGTCATCTGTTGAAAGCAAAAATAGGTTGAAAAGCAATCTTTTATAACAAGGATCCATCCTAAGTGCTAGAAACGGTATTCAGATATTGCTTGATAGCATTTTGTCATTTGTTATCTGGTTAGAGTCAGTAAAGTTTCAATTCTTTGTAAAAATGATTTCTTTTAAAGTACCCAGTATTCATCCCTCATGTTACACTTTCTTTGCTACTCAATAATTGCACAGCAAAAGCCATTTCTTAGGGAGGCCCCTCTCCCCAACACACAAGGACGCATAGATTCACAACACAGCTTTTAGTTTCATACAGATTACAGACAAGAGAGAACATAAGATACAGGGAGAGAGAATTAGAAAATTCAGATCTGTGCGTGCTCTTGATAAAATAATTCCAAGAGGATGTGCTTTTAATTTCTTTTCCTTAATGAGACACTAATGAATTTTGAATATTTTCAGATTATTAATAATGTGTTTAATCAGCACAGATTTTTATGTAGGTTGATATAATCTTTGATTCTTCTGCATGAGGAAATCCATTTTGTCAAGTGTTGTATATAGCAGAGACATAAACAAGTGTCTATTTATACCAGGTAGGAAGTTAACAACAGACCAAAGGTATGATACCAGCAAAGTCCAATTTAGTGCATCAATAAACTGATTGACATTCTTTACAGGAGTACAGGTGAGAGCTTACTTAAAAGTGTAGCCTTCTCCTGTCTCTCCCACTGACATCCCTTCTCCACAATAACAGACTATATCCCCAGAACTGTGCACTAAAATAAAGCTCTCCTCTTTACATTCATTCTTCTCCTATTAGATATAGCAGTCATAAAGTTAACTAGTAAATATGGCATTGTGAACTTTATGTATTATGTAGAAAATTAATAGTATGCAAAAGTCTTTCTCTTTACCACTACCTCTACATTTATATCCTTCATAATATACATATTTATACATAATTATGTGTCTATATTAAGAAAGTGAAAACGTATAGTAACACCTCAAAATAAAAAATTGCTTGCTGTACTGCAAGAGGACCCAGGTTCAGTTCCCAGTACCCATGTCAGGCAGCTTGCAACCACTTGTAATTCTAGTTCCTGGGAGTCTGATGTCCTCTGGCCTCCTTGGGCACATATGGTGAATGTAGACTTACACAGGTACACATTTTACACATACAATAAAAACAAACACATTTTTCAAAAAGAATTGAAACTAAACTACTAAATGAAAATATGGGAGAAATTCTATGACATTAGATTTAACAAAGACTTCCTGATATGACAACAGAAGAAACAAAAACAAAGGAGACTATAAACTTAAAAACTTCCCCATGAAGCAGTCAGTGGGTAAAAAGACAAACTATATAATAGGAGAAAATTTTTGCAAAAAAAGTTTGCAAATCCAAAATACAGGTGAATATTTACTGATAGGGTAACAGTTTTGTTCCTGTAGCTAAGGTGGCAGATTTGTGTTAACTGCTTGTGTTAAAATGGGTAATTCTGAGAAAAGACTATTAATGTAGGTCCAGAAGGCTTAGCTTTTACAGTTTAGGAATGTCCCTGTAGTGAGATATTCAGCCCACCACACCTGTTGCACTGACCATTGGGGCATGGGGACAGAGGTGTGCCTGACCTGTGGGAATTAGGTCTGGGGTCCAGGACCCCAGCCGCTCTCTTACTTCCTGGTCGGAGACAGAGAGCATCTGGAGGCATCCTTGGAGCAGGAACCTGCTACGGTCATCTGTTTGTAGTGTAAGTGATTTCTCCCTGAATAAAAATCCATCAGACAACATTTTGCCCTGGAGTCTTATTTCCCACACTTTATGTCTCCTATGAGAACTGCTTTATAGCTTGAGGAATATTGGGTAAAATCTTAGCAGATTACCTGTGTTTTCTAATTTAGCAGTAACATTTGCATTGGTATACTCAAAATCAGGCCTTTCTCAAGTAGAATTTTGAATTTGTCTTAGGAAGATATTTCTATAGCCTTTTTATTTTTTGTTTTTTCTAACCATTTATGTTCTCCTAGGTTTCTGTGAGTTGTGATCTCTTTCATTTTACTAAATTTGGTTCCACTGGTTTATATGTAGGAATATTCTCCATGTCAGGATGTCACAGACATTCCAAAACACTCTCATGCTTTCCTATACATAGTATTTAGTATACACTCAAAAAAGTGTCTTTACTATGGTCTGCCAACTAACATCATACCTGAGAGTAGTTGTAGAGCTCTGCAGGGGCTGGAGAGGAAGAGAAAGGACACAGGAGATGGCTTCTGCTTTGTAACAATTCTTTTCTAAAGTGGAAGAGAACTTGTTTTTATCATTATGTTCATAGGGCTTAAGAATAATTGACATTATTTTGCCTTCCTACTTTTTTCCAAAACATTTTCTTTTCTGACATCCCTTTATTGCAGAGACTGTGTGTGTGTGTGCGTGCGTGCATGCGCGCGCGTGCCTGTGTGTGCAGATACATGTGTGTAGGTGCAGGTGTACTGGACATGTGTGTTGCACAAGTGGAAGACTGAGAACAATTTTAGGTATAATCCTGAGGAACACTATCCAAATCTTGAGGCAGGTCTTTAACTGGAACATGGTGCTTGCCAATTAGGCTAGGCTAACCAGCCAGTGAGCCCCAAAACCCAAACCCAAACCCTCTGTCTCTCCTCTCCAGTGCTGGGGTTACATGTATGTGCCACTACACCTGGCAGTTTCACAGTAATTCTGAAGATTGAACTTGGGTCCTCATGTTGGCAAAGCAAACACTCACTCTGCTATTTCCTTAGCCCTATTTCAGGGACTTTGAACACTGGTTGTTTTCTCTGTAATTTAATAGTTTTAGCATTATTGTCTTGCTTGGTGGTGACTTGGCCGGAAGCTGACTAACTGTGGCCTATAATGAAATTAAGGACATTTTTGGCCTACGTCATAGAAAGGAGCAATCTTTCTGTTTTATTCTTTCTGTATGTTTGTTTCAGGTGATCCATGTTAATGAAAATACAGTTTTATAGAATTGTGTTTAGCCAGAGCCATTATTTTTCACTTATATGTTTCAAAACAGCCACTTTAAAACTTGTAATTTTTTTTATTTTTACTTATCTTATTTTAAAGAGCCTCTATAAAGACAGAAGCTCTGTTTGCTTCTTTGTTTTCAGCCCCGAGCACTGTTCATACAAATCAGACACTCCAAAACAAAACAAAATATTGCAGTACATTTTAACAAAAGAAATTCCTGCAGAAAGCAAACATGATTTTTAGTTCACTTTTTCCAGCTAGTAATACACAGTTATGTGGCTATGTGCCCACCCTTTGAAATGGTTTTGACTGCTTAAATAAGTTTATCATTTTGTACTTGGTATTTGATCCCTTCTTTAAATTCCCCATTCTCAAATTTGTGCCTCTTGCTTTACCTTTCCTTTATGGTAATTTCTAAGCAATGGATTGGAAACAATAGGATTAGTGAGTCTATGATATACAAATGGAGCCTGTAGTATATAAATGTCCTAATGCCTTATGCTTTTTACTTACTTTGAGCATTTCCTTTTGCGATACTTTTCTCCCTCTTTTTACTTTTTCTAATTGAGATCTTTATTCCACAGTCATAATACCAAGACAACCACCTGGTTGGATCCTCGTCTCTGCAAGAAAGCCAAAGCCCCTGAAGACTGTGAAGATGGAGGTAGAGATTCAGAAGCCTTTCATATGAGGGTTATTCTTTTAATCCTTCCTTACTCTTTTTGCTTAGATAATGAGTTTTCCAAAACCCAAGCAAATATTAATATTCATAAATATATAAGCATCAGATTGTAGTCATAATTAGCTGATGATAGTAATCATGTTATTATATATAATTTTGTAAGAATTTTTTCCTCCTCTAAAAAAGAGAAAAATATCTGTGCTGCTTTTTAAAGGTGTGTCCTAAAATCAAACTTTTAAAATTATATTCAATAAATTAGTTATAGCTTTATGCAGAGCATAGGCCACCATATTTGAAGATGTACCTTAAAGCTATTTACATAAGCACAAAATAGAGGATAGTTTGATACAAAATAGAAATAGTTTGATACACATCTAGTCACTTGATATGCAACTAATTTGCCAAGAATCAGTTTACCGAGGAGAAGAAAGATCTTCAACAAATAGTGCTGGAGCAAGTTGACATTCTTTGCATAAGGCCTGGTTTCCATTGCTAGTGCTACAAAATATATAAATAAAACAGAAAGAGCATACTGGATCATTTTCTATGCAAAAATTAATATCAGCTAAATCCAAAAGCTAACCATAAAGCTAAACCTTAAAACTTTTAGAAAAAAAAAAAAAAACACAGGAAAAAGTACACATAAAATGGGGATTGACAGTTTCTATACAAGCTATAAAAAGTAACACTAGAAGAAAAATTGATTTTTTTTTGTACTTAATTTTAAACTTTTAAATGTTCTTTAAAAGACATCACTAAGAAAATTATTAAATCAAGCCAAGCCTGGTTATCACAGTCCTATAATTCTAGCTACTTATGAAGCTGGGGCAGAAGGGATTGCCAGTTTAAAATCAATCTGGGCAACTTAGTGAGACTTTGTCTAAAACTTTGAAAATATATTTAAAAGGGCTAGTGTTACAGGTCAGTGGTAGAGCACTTATAGAATTCTGGTTAAAGGGAGATAAGGAAGTTAATAGACAAAGTCCCAGATTTTGCAGTTTCTAACAGAGGAATTATGGTAAGGATCTTTAAAGAACTGTTTGAGGATTTAAAAATATGGTGTGTGTGTGTGTGTGTGTGTGTGTGTGTGTGTGTGTGTGTGTTGCTTGCATGTATGTCTTGTATATCACGCTCATTCATTGCCTACAGAGGCCAGAACTAGATATCCCTGGAACTAGAGCTATAGAAGGTTGTGAGCTACCATATGGGTTCTGGGAACTGACCCCAGGGTCCTTTGCAAGAGCAGCAACTGCTCTCAACAGCCAAGCCACTGCTCCATTCCCTATAAAGAACTGATTTATAACTCAATGAGAAGTCAAATAACCCACTTAAAAATTGATATATTTAAATAAGCATTTTACCAAAGAAGATACACAAATAGCCAAAATACACATGAAAATGTTACTGAAAGCCATTTATTGGAGTGGTTTGTTATTTTTACCCACTGGAGTGACTACAGGAACAAAAAAGATAACAACTAGAGAAACAGTAGCTTTCCCACATTGGTATATAGAATGTAAAATGGTCCAGCCAGTTTGAAAAACCATTTTGTCAGTTTCTTAAAATGTATATGTGAACTGTAATACATTGTTCAAAGACAAAAAAGGTAAGACTCAAAAGACCAGACTGCACTATTCTCTATATAAGAGAATAACAAAATCTAAGGAAACAGAAAAGATTGGGGTTGCCTTCAGAAGAGGATAAATAGAGACTATGAATTTCCTAAGAGTGATAGAAATCCATGAGTTGATTTAGTTTCTATAAAAATGAGTATGTTACAAAAAAAATCATTATAATACACCTCCAGTTGACATCCCTTTCAAAGGAAAAATTAGTTTTGTATAGTAGAGTCTAATGTGACATATTGACATATTAAGGGTAGGCCCTACCAGTAGGAGATGGCCAATACAAAACAAATTTAATGGTATTTGTGTGTCTTATATTGCTTGTTTGGTGCTTGTTTGAGCACTTTTTTTTGTCATACTGGTCTTTTGCTTATATATTATTTTTATGCTTTTATGAATTTTACTTTTGAGTGTTAATATCTTTTTGTTTCTTGTAGTTTTTTCCTTTTTGTTGAAAATTAAAATTTTTCACACATAATATATCCTGATTACAGTTTTCCCTCCCTTTATTCCTACCAGTTCTTCCCCACATCCTCTCCCATCCATATAACATGAAAAATAAAAGACCCAGAGACTGATATTGAGGTTCAAGCATCAAACTAAAGATCAGAGAAGCAAAGCAATCAAGTTGGTAGATCTTACCTCTACCCAGCTGAAATGGCAATCCTGTCTCCACAAATCCTCAGAGGAAAAGGCTCTCAGATCCTGCCTCCTCCTCCTCCTTATATTCCATTCTCTTCCCAGCCATATCCTCCTGTCTCCACTTCCCTAGTGCTGGGATTAAAGGCTTGTGATCCCAGGTGCTGAGATCACCTTTGTGTGAGCTGTTTCTTTTAGGACTGGATCAATTTCTTGTAGTCATTATGTCCTTGAGCTAACAGAGATCTGTCTACCTCCTAATCTTGAGTTCTGGAATTAAAGGTGTGTACCACCACTGCCTAGCTCTATGGCTGCTGGAATTAAAGGTGTGTCTCACCACTGCCTGATCTCCATAGCTTGGGGCTGGCTTTGCTTTCTGAATCCTCAGGCAAGCTTTAATAAATCATAAATAATATATCACCACACATCCAGATCTATCCCCCTTTCTGTTTCTCATTAGAAAAACAAAAACAGGCTTCTAAAAATAACAACAAAATAAATTAAAACTTAATAAAATGTAATATAATAAAATAAGATAAAACTTAAATCAGAATTGGACAAAACAAACAAACAGAAGGAAAGGTGCCCAAGAGAAGACACAAAAAACAGAACCACTTGTTTATACACCTAAGAATCCCATAAAAACACTAAACTGGAAGTTATATAGATGCAAAGGACTTGTAAGGTTAAAAAAAAAAAGAGTAAAAAATATATAAATAGAATAAAAATAAGAGAAAATAAACAAATAAAGGAGTAAAAGAAAAAGGCCTCACACATTAAAAGATAATGAACCTCCAAAGATGATGTTGAATTCATTCTCTTTTGGCCATCTACTGTTGGGCATGCAGCCTACCTTTGAGAATAGTTTGTTTCTCTAGTGACATTCCTTTGGAAGAAAATAAATAATTTTTTATTTGCAAGTGGTAATCAATTGGAAATTGCTACCGAGTTAGGGATAGGCCATGTGTCCACTACTCCTTTCAACTGTAGGACCCAGTCTGGTGTAGACTCATGCATGACCTGTGCATGCTGCTTCAATCTTTGTGAGTTCATATGTGTGTCAGTCATGTTGATTTAGAGTGCTTTTTTTTTTTTTTTTTTTTTTTTTGTTATCTATCCCCTCTGGCTTTTGGGTGTCCTGAGCCTTGAGGGGAGGTATTTGATGGAGGCATCTCATTTAGGGCTAAGTGTTCCAAAGTTTCTCATTCTCTGCATAATGTCTGGTTCTGGGTCTTTGTATGTATTCCCATCTGCTGCAAAGAGAAGCTTCTCTGAGGATGACTGAGGAAGACACTGAGCAAGACACTTTGAGTACAGCTGAATGTCATTTTTATTGTTACTTATTTGTTTTTAAGATAAGTAGAATTTGGTTTTTACCCTATATGCCTGGGTTATTAAATCTCAGGGTTTTGTACCCCCAAATAGTGTCAGGTATGGGTTCTATATTGGGGAGTGAACCTTTAGTCAAATCAGATATTGGTTGGTTACTCTCACAAACTTTGTGCTATCATTACACTAGCAAATCTTGAAGACTAGATCCCATTTTGTAGCTCAGTTGATGTTTACATTTCTCCTTTGGTAGTATGCAGAGTACCTTCCTGTATCAATGATGCTAACACATGGTATGAAGGCTCTATGTAGATAGCAGTTCAACATTTCCATGTTCAGAGAATTGTGTAGGTGTTGTCTTAAGCAATGGGGCCTTGCCATCAGCTAGTGGAGAGCAAAACCTAGGTTATTTGTGAGTTCCTGTGGGTCCCTTTGGCCAATAACTTAATTTAGATGTAATTCAGTCTTTGTAGTGGAAGCTTCATTTGGTGACTGGAGATGGCCAACAGGGACTCTGCCTCTCCATTATTTGGTGATTTCATTTAGATCACCTTCAGGTATGTATATATTTTAGGATGCTGTTACTATATTAGGTTTGCATACTACCCCTCAAATTATCTTAATAATAATTCTAATTGATCTTAATAGTAAAAATCCTGATCAAATATAGGGGTAAATGCTGAAAGATCAGAAAAGCAAAGCTGCCAGGCACTAGTTGTTACCTCTACTGCATCCTCAGACCAAACAGGCCATCCTGTCCCTATGAATCCTGACTGAATGCTGCCTCTACAACCTCAGACTGAATGCAATGAGTCCTGTCTCCTGTCTTTTATTCCTTTCTCTAACCAACCATATCTTTCTTGATCTACCTCCCTAGTATTTGGATTAAAGGTTTATGATTCCCAAGTGCTGGGATTAAAGGTGTGAGCCATTATTGCCTGACTCTGTTTCTGTTTCTCTCTCTCTCTCTCTCTCTCTCTCTCTCTCTCTCTCTCTCTCCAATCTCTCTCTCTCTCTCTCTCAATCTCTCTCTCTCTCAATCTCTCTCCCTCTGCCCCTCTCTCTCTCAATCTCTCTCCCTCTGCCTCTTTCTCTCTCTCCCTCTCTCTCTTTGAGACAGGGTTTCTCTGTGTCTTTGGAAGCTATCTGGAACTAGCTCTTGTAGACGAGGCTGGCCTCGAACTCACAGAAATCCACCTGCCTTGGCCTTGCAAATTCTGGGATTAAAGTTGTGTACCACCACTCCCTGGCCTCTATGGCTGTGGTTAGCTTTGCATTCTGACCTTCAGGCACGCTTCATTAGATCATAAATCGTGTATCACCACAGGCAACATTTAATTTAGGGGTCTTACTTACAGTGCAAACATTCAGTCTCTTATCATGGTGAGGAACATAGTGGCAAGCAGACAGATGTGCTGGAGCTGAGAGTCCTTACACCTTAATAAGCAGGATACTGACACACTGCATGGCTTTTTGAACATAGCAAACCTTAAAGCCTGTCCCTCACAGTAACACACTTCCTCCAACAAGGCCATACCCACTCTAACAAAGCCTTACCTCCTAATAGTGCTACCCCCAGAACATTGAAATTACCATATTCCACTCTCTGGCTCCCATAAGCTTGTAGAAATATCATAATGCAAAATTAATTTAATCCAACTTGAAAATTCCCCTTAGGCTATGACAGTCTCAACATGTTTTAAAGTCCTGAGTTCAAAGTCTGTTCTGATATTCATATACTCTCTTAATTGTAATCACCTATAAAATAAAAAAACAGATCACTTCCTTCCAACATATAATGGCATAGGATACATATTACCATCCCAAAATGTAGGAAAAGAAGCATAGTGAGGAAATACTAGACCAAAGCAAGACCAACTCCAAACTCTGGACAAACTCCAAACTTTGCATCTCCATGTCTAATGTCAAAATGCCTTTCAGATCTCCAACTCCGTTCAGGTTTGTTGACTGCAACATACTTTTTTCTCGTGGGCTGGTTCCATTCCCTGTTAGCAGCTTTTGCTGGCAGGTATCCTACAAATCTGGCATCTCCAACATCTTGGGTTCTCCAAGGCAATCCAGGCTTCAATCATGTAATGGCCTCTTTACTAGGCTTGCATTCAGTGGCACCCCTGACATATGCCTGGCCTCTGTGACTTTATTCCATAACTCCTTTATTTTTTCCTTAACTCTAAAGCCAGAACCACATGGCCAAAGCCACCATGTTCTGCTACTTGCTGGGCTGGAGTATGGTCCCTTCATTTAATTACATATTCACCTAGTTTCTGTCTTTGTCTGCGTAAGCTTGGATGTCCTGAAACTTGCTTTGTAAACCACATGGGCCTCAAACTCCGAGATCCAGCAGCTTCTGCCTTCCAAGTGATGGGACTAAAGATCTGCCCCATCACACCTGGTTTGAAGCTCTTCTTTAGTTATTTTCAAAGTTGTAAACTTAGCTGTATGGGATCTTGGCATGAGGTCACCACTTCCTATATTTCATTTATTAATTCATTTATCTCCTTGAACATAGGAGTGAACTCTTTTATTCCACTTCCTGGTGCTCTTTTTCTCCTCAAAGTTTACATTTTGTGATTTACTGTGTTCAACTTGCTCCTTTTCATTATAAGTCTTTATAAGCATGAACACTTGTCATCACACAACAAAGTCTATACTAGTCTGTTTTGAGATTTCTTCTGCCAACAGAATTAATCTAAAACTCTTCACTTTATCCTCAGGCAGACTCTTTGGACAAGGGCAAAAGGCAGCTACTTTCTTCACCCAAATATCACAAGAAAGATCTGTAGGCAATATAATAAAATTCTTCTCCTCTGAAACCTCTTGAGGTAGCCCCCAACAGTTCATCAAATCATATTCAACACTATGGTCTTCCATGCTCCTATTAGTATGGCCCTTAAGCAGTGCTTAAAGCATTTCACTACTTTCCATACCCAAAGTACCAAAGTCCATATTTTTCCAGACAAGCACATGGTCAGGCCTATCACAGCAATACTCCAGTCCCTAGTATCAACTTCTGTCTTGGTTAAGGTTTTCATTGCTGTGAAGAGACCCTGTGGCCATGGCAAACTATTAAAAAAAAAAAAAAAAAAAAGCATTTCATTGGTATGGCTCACTTACAGTTCAGAGGTTCAGTCCATTATCATCATTACAGGGAACATGGTGGCATGCAGGCAGAGATGTGGTTCTAGGGCTACATCTTACAGGCAACAGGAAGTTGACTGACACAGTGGGTGGTATACTGAGCATAGGAAACCTTAATGCCTGCCTCCACAGTGACATACTTCTCCAACAAGGCCATACCTTCTCATAGTGCCACTCCCTAAGAGATTATGGAACCAATACATTCAGACCACCACAGAGCAGGAAAGTTCCCAGGCTAGAAGAGACAGGGAAGGGAGAGAAGGGAGTGATGTCTTTCAAATGAATTTGATGACTCTTGTAGATAGTATCTTTTAAAAATCTGTAATGTTCTGTGGAAGGCGATAGACATCTTCATATACTAGTTTAGAGTCACAATAAAACTAAGATACAAGCTACAGAGACGAAGTCAGATGTAGGCTAACAAATGAGTGTGGAGTCCTGCATATGGATGTAGGAAGCAGCATTAAGCACCTGTACTCTTCTCCCCAGAGACAGGCATGGTAGAGGACAGACTAGAATGTTCCTTAGCAGGCAGGTAGCATCTGAAACTAGAGTTTAGACTCAAGCATTTTGAATATGTTCTGTAAAGCTCACTACTCAGGTAAGATACTTTTTTCTTTGTGGAAGGAACTGAGGGGCTCAAAGAAACTGGAATTTAATTTTTTTTTTTTACTCTTTTCTATGAAATTTGAGAAAGTCAATCTATTTCTTTTGTTACAATATAGTTATTTATAGTGTTCTCTTTTATTCTGAAAGGTAGACAATATGGATCACCCAAATGACTCAGTTGGTAAAGATGGCTTGTTTCCAAACCTGACTACCACTTTCATTTCCCCAACCCACATGGTAAAAGAAGAGAGCCAACCACTGAAAGTTGTTCTCTGTCATATCCACTGTGGTATGTGTTTACACATAGATACACACACACACACACACACACACACACACACACACACACACACACACACGGACAGTTTATCAAATGTTTTTTCTGCATTTATTCTAAGAATATTTAAATACATTCAGTAGAAGGGATACAACTAGATATATGTTCTAATATTACCTGCATATAATTTAGTATCTGACTCTCATTGGTGTTATTTTTTGGTTTTTAGAGACAGGGTTGCTCTGTAGACCAGGCTGGCCTTGAAATTACAGAGATATATGTGCCTCTGACTCCGGAGTGCTGGGATTAAAGGCATGTGCCACCAACACCGGGTTCATTGGTATTCTTCATCATGCTTTATATAGAGTAGATGTTGAAAAGAAAATAATATTTTGAATGTAGAACTGTACAGTGTAAGATACTGTTTGCCATCCACTGATCATTTAAGATTGTCTAGGAAAATTAACCAAATCTAAAACTTGTTCTTTCTAACCCAATCTTCTGAAATTTGAACCCAGCTATGTCTCCACACTATCTGATGATTTAACAGATGAGCATATTTATCTTCTATTCAAATAAAATAATTAGTGTTTTGGCTTAAGTAATTATCTTAAACATACAACATTAGGTTTCTATTCTACTCTCATCCCACCCATTTCTTGTAAAATGAAAGAACGATTAAGATTGAATTTTTACCAAAGGCATCTTATAAATATATCAAATGTTGAATTCATTTTGGAGCTTAGAGAACGATAATAGAAAATTACCAGCTGAATAGATCTCCACTCTGAGAAAGCGGTTGTAATTCATACATTTAAATAAGAAAAATCTCATTTTGAAAAAGAGAAAAGGAGAAGGATAAATTCATGGGCATTAGAACCTTCTAGCTACTTAATATGCCAAAAATAGGGTTTTTTGTTGTTGTTGTTGTTGTTGTTGTTTTTGAGTCAGCTGTTTAGGGAAAATGCATTCATTTTCTATTCCCCAAATAAAGGAATTTCCCTTGGCCTTGATCCTACATCCTTTACATAGTTCTTAAACTCTCTTTTTCACAAGTTGTTTTTTGTTTGTTTTTGAGATTATCTCTTATCCAATCATTGTCTCCCCAACCCCAACCCCTGCCACCACCAAGACAGGGTTCCTCTTTCCTCTGTTACCCCTGGCTGTCCTGGAACTTGTTCTGTAGATCAGGCTGGTCTCAAACTCAAAGATCTACCTGCTTCTATCTCCCGAGTGCTGGGATTAAAGACATGCCCCACCACTTGGCCTTGCTCTTTTTTCTTTCTTTGGGGCAGGGTCTCACTGTGTAGCCCTGGCTGGTCTGGAACTAACTTTCTGTGTAGACCAGGCTGGTTTCAAGCTAACAAAGTTTTACTTATGTCTACCTCCTGAGTGCTTCAATTAATGCCATATGCTACCATGCCCAGCCTAGAACTGCCTTTCTTAAAATTACTAATAGACCAATGAATGGTCTAGCGTGGTAGATTTTTGATAGTTCTTCCTCACAGCTTTACACAACTTTGTTAGTGTAGGTCATGGCTTTTGTCTTAGACCTCTTCCCAGAGACTGTATTGTCTATGTCAGTGTTTCTAAGCTTCCAGTTCATTTTTCACATTCTCTGCTTATAGTTTATCCACCACCATAGTTGTTCCCATGGTGACTGCCAAATGATTTTCCTCCTGTATTTATCTGCTGAATCTAGGTTTATGTGCCAGAAGCTTTGTAGATACCTCCCTCTATCAGGATGTTTTCAGACCACATAGATGGTCTGAAATGGATGGAATACCCTTCCTTCTTGCCTTTAACAAATGATAACCATCTGTTAGTTACATCAAAAACTGGTTATTCCAAGCCTTTCCTTCATTGTTTCCTTTTTTATTTTTATTTTTTTTATTATTATTTTTTATTTTACATGTCGATCCCAGTTCCCTCTTCCTCCCTCCCTCTCTCTGTCCCTCCCTCTTACCCTCTCTCCCCCCTCACATGCACCCTGACCACCCTCCCCTCCCATCCCCCCACCCCAATTCCACATGTAGGGCAATGCCATCCAGGTGGGGTCATATAAATCTGTCAAGTCATTTGAAGTGGGGACTAGGACTTCTCTCTTGTCTCTAGGTTAAGGGGGTATCCCTCCATGGGGAATGTGTCCGCAAGGTCCTTTTGTGCACAAGGAATACATCCTGGTTCCACTGTCTGAGGTCCCTTAGACTGCTCAGTCCTTCTAGCTGAGACCCATATTCAGGGGGGTCTGAGTCAGTCCCATGCTGGATTCCCAGCTATCAGTCTGGGGGCCTGTTAGCTCCTCCTTATTCAGGTCAGCTGTCTCTATGTGTTCCTACAACTGGTCTTGTCCTCTCCCTCTTCATCTGGATTCTAGTTCAACTCAGTGTTTAGTTATGGGTGTTTGCTTCTATTTCCAACGGGTACTAGATGAGGGTTCCATGATGGTGGGTAAGTTAGTTGTTGATCTCACTATCCAGGAAGGGCATTTATGGTAGCCTTTCCACAGTTGCTTAAAGATCTAGAGACCTACAAGACTGACTCATTGTTTCCTTTTTGTTGAAGTTAAGTACTAAGTTCTAGCATTACAGCTTTTAAAAACTTAACCTTTCTTAAATGTCTGTTTGCGCTAGACACAATATTAAGACATTTTAAATGCTGTTTCTAAGTTTCTCTGAATCATATATATACATATATGCATATATGCATATATTTTTTATTTTACATATCGATCCCAGTTCCCTCTCTCCTTCCCTCTTTCCATCTCTCCCACCCTCTCATACTCCCTCACCCTCCTATCCCATCCCCCCCCCTCACTCCACATGTAGGGTGATGCCTCCAGGAGGGGTCATCTAAATCTGTCAAGTCATTTGGAGTAGGGACTAGGACTTCTCTCCTGTCTCTGGGTTAAGGGAGTATCCCTCCGTGGGGGATGTGTCCACAAGGTCCTTTTGTGCACCAGGAATACATCCTGGTTCCACTGTATTAGGACCCTTAGACTGCTCAGGCCTTCTAGCTGAGACACATGTTCAGGGGGTCTGAGTCAGACCCATGCTGGATTCCCAGCTATTAGTCTGGGGGCCCATTAGTTCCTCCTTGTTCAGGTAAACTGTCTCTATGTGTTTCTGCAGCATGGTCTTGCCCTCCCTCTCTGCATCTGAATTCTAGTTTGGCTCAGTGTTTAGTTGTGGGTATTTGCTTCTGTTTCCATCAGCTACTAGATGAGGGCTCCATGATGGTGGATAAGTTAGTCATCAATCTCATTATTAGGGAAGGGCATTAATGGTAGCCTTTCCACTGTTGCTCAAATTGTTAGTTGGGGTCAGTCTTGTAGGTCTCTGAACATTTCTCTAGAGTCAGTGTTCTCTTCAATCCTATAATGGCTCCCTCTTTTATGGTCTCTCCCCACCCCCCCTTCTCTTGTATTCCTCCCCTGATTCAATCTTCCTAGTCCCACTTGCTTTCCTCTCTTTCTCCTAGTTCCCTTTCCACTCACTGGCTCCCCACTCCCCATGTACTCTGGAGATCTTGTCCCTTCCCCCTTCTGTGAGGGACCTTATATGAATCTCTTAGAATCCTCCTTGTATCCTAGTTTCTCTGGTGATGTGTATTGTAGGCTGGTGATCCTTTGCTCTATGTCTAAAATCCATATATGAGTGAGTACATACCATGTTCCTCTTTTTGTGACTGGGTTACCTAAATCTTATTTTTATACTTTTAGTTCCTACAACCATTTTTGAATATTAATTATCAATAAGTACTTGATAATATGTTGTAATAGTTAATCTTTGTTGTCAACGATTATCACAAATTGGTTGGATTTGACTTGAATACTTCTGTGAGGATGTTTCAAGAAAAGTTTAGCTGGAGAGGGAAGATCACCCAGAGTGAAAGTAGCATCATCAATTGGGTAGAAATCCCAGACTGAATAAAAAGGAGAAAGTGAGCTGAACTCACTGATTCTTGACTGTGGAAGCAACTTGACCAGCTGCTTTACAATTCTGCTGCTGTGCCTTTCCCACCATGATGGCCTCTACCCTTAAATTGTGAGCCAAAACTAATTCTTCTTCTGGTGATTGCTTTTGTCATAGCAACAAGTAAAGTTATACATTTATCATTTTTATACCAGAACTCGAAACTGAGGAATTACCTTGGTCTCCTTTCCCACTCTTTTCTTCCCTAATCTTTATAGTAGTCGTTGATCCTGTCATTCTGAGTTCCTCATCTCTGTTACCTGCCCATTTTCCTCACTCCTACTGCTAATGCCATAGTTCCAACCTTCATGATTTATTACTTAGTCTATTAGCAGTTTTCATATTTGTGTGCTGTTATGTCGCTCCATTCTGTTACTGATAGTCCATAATCTTTTACAAATATAAATTTAATCATGTCACAGTCCTGCTTAATCACTCTTAGCAAAATAAAAATCACGAGGCTGGGGTGATGACTAAGTGGTTAGGAAAGCTTGCTATTCAATAAAGAGGACCTGAGTGTAAATTTCCAACATCCATATAAAAGACAGGCCGCATATCCTATCACCCAGTCTTGTAGGTAAGAGATAGGTGGCTTCCTGGGTGCTCACTGGCTAGCCAGCCTACCTGAAATGGTGAGCTTCATGTTCAATGAGAGAGCTTGTCTCAAAAATTAAGGTAGAAGGCCAAAGAGATGGCTTTGGCCACCAAGCCTGATCACCTGAGTTCAATCCTTGTAGCCCACATGGTGGAAGGTTAGAACCCATTTCTGCAAGATGTCCTTTAATCAACATACATATTCCTTGGCATGTGTACACATGACATGTGAGCATGCATGTGCACACACAGACAAATAAATGCAATTAAAAAATACGGTGGAGGATTTTAGAGGAAGACACCTAATGTCCTCCTTTGCTTTCCATACTCATATGTACCATGCACATATATCACACGTACCACACAAAAGGAAAAATCAAATTTCTTCATTTGGCAATCTGGGATTGTTGTAATTTGCACTTGTAAAACTCATCAATCTTTGCACACAATGATTCTTCCATTTTACTAAATTATCTATAATTACTGAAAAGGCAAGGCATCTATTGATCTACATTTTATTTTATTTACCAAAGGAAATATTAAGTAAAAATGTTCCATAAAGACAGATCAATTAGGTCTAAGATACATCTTGTATTTATTTATTTTCCTTTTCATATGCTTATAATATTTTAAGCATAGATATATTTTATTATTATTTAAAACAATTTTTAAATGTAAAGATATTTTTATCATATTCTCCTCTCCCTGGTCACAGGTTCTCCCCTCCATACCCACAAAACTATAAGTTCTTTCCCTCCAAACAAGTAAAAATACATACATACATACATACATACATTAACTACTTCTGAACATGGAGCCTTCCCTGGAGTGGTTGATATACCTAGTGTCATTCCATTGAAGAAAACTAATTTTTCTTCTCCCAGCAGGTATAATAATAGTTCATTTGTTAATCTTTATCCTGGTGTCTAGTTTTTCATTCATTTTTTAAATTAACAAAATACAATAAAACAAAGACTATCACATCATAGTTGGACAAGTCAGACCAACAGAGGAAAAAGAGTCCAAGAGAAGGCACAAGATTCAAAGACCCATTTGTCCACACAATCAGGAATCACATAAAAACAATAAACTGGAAATATATATATGGATATATACACATATACATATATATATATATATAAACATATATATGTCTGACCTGATGCAGATGCATGCAGACACCATGCATGTCGCTTCAGTCTCTCTGAGTTCATGGGAGCTTTGGTCATTTTGGTTTAGAGGGCCTTGTTTCCTTGGTGTCCTCTTTGGCTCTTATACTCTTTCACCTCCCCTTCTACAGGGTTATCTGAGCTCTGAGGTAAGGGATTTGATTGAGACATCCTGTGTAGAGCTGAGCATTCCAAGGTCTCTTATTTTCTGTGCAATGTCTGGCTGTGGGTCTCTGTATTTGTTTCCATCTGCTGCAGGAGGAAGCTTCTTTGATGAAGGCTGAATAAGACATTGGTCTATGAGCACAGTATAATATCTTTAGGAGTCATTTTAGTTTTTTTTTTTTAGACCAGAAGTCTTTGTTTTTACCCTCGGTTTGTGGCTGACTTGATGTTTACATTTCTCTTTTGGTAGCATGCTGAGTACCTTTCTGTACAAGAGACTCTGGAATGTCGAGGTTAAGGATTTATGTAGGGACTAGTTCAATGTTTCCATGTTCAATTCAGTTGCGTAGATGGTGTCTTCCACAATGAGACTGGCAGGCATCTTTTTTTCCATTTTTTATTTTTTTATTTCATTTTGCATTCCAACCACAGTTCTCTCTTCTACCTCTCCTCCCACCCTCCTCTCCTCCCTCCTAGCCCACCCCCAGTCCAGTCCTCCTTATGGGTACGAGCTCCCATGAGGAGTCAATATAGTTTGGTACAATAGGTTGGGACAGGGCCCAGCCCCTGTCCCTTGCATTAAGACTGAGCATGGCATCCCACCATAGGGAATGGGCTCCAATAAGCTAGCTCATGTGTTTGTATTGTGGTCCTACTGCCAGGGGCCCCTCTGATAACATCATTATTCATAATAGCCAGAACATGGAAACAACCTAGATGCCCCTCAACCAAAGAATGGATAAGGAAAATGTTTTACACAGTGGAGTACTACTCAGCAGGGAAAACAAAAAATAAAAAACAAAAAACTGACCTCATTAAATTTCCAGGCAAATGAATGGAACTAGATAAAAAAAAAAAAAAAACAAACAAACAAACAAAAACCATCCTGAGTGAGGTACACAGACTCAGAAAGACAAATATGGTATATACTTACTCATAAGTGGATATTAGATATAAAGCAAAGGATAACCAATCTAAAGTCTACAGCTCCAGAGAAGCTAAGAGGAATCACCCTGGAAAGAGAAATTAGATGATATCTACAAAGCAAAATGGAGCTGGGTGTGGTGGTAAGTGGGAGGGGAGAGGGGATGAGAACAGGAGAGAATGAGATGGCCTAGGTGAGGAGAGTTGCAGTGGAAGAGCAATGAAAGAGATACGTTAATAGAGAGAGCCACTGTAGGCTTAGAGAGAAACCTGGTGCTAGGGTAACTCCACAAGGAGGACCCCAACTAAGACTTCTAGTGATAGTAGAGAGGATGCCTGAACTGGCACCCCTGTAATCAGATGAATACCCAAACTATCATCATAGAGCCCTCGTCCAGTAATTAATGGAACCAGATACAAAGATCCAAAATCAAGAACCAGGTTGAGCTCTGGGAACTCGGGAGAAAAGAGGGAAGAGGGAGGTCAAGATCATGATGGAGAAATCTACAGAGACAGCTGAACCAAGCCATGGAAACTCAAGAACTCTAGACCTCCAACTGTGGAGACTCCAGGGGACTGACCTAGTCCCTCCATATGTGGGAGACAGTTGTGAAGCTTGGAATATCAGAAGGCATTCTTAATACCTCAGTATTCTTTGATCTGTCTAGAATGACTTAGTTGTCTCTGGTCTTTTTGACCACTGAAACATCTCTACATGGTAGCTTTTCTAGTAGGTATGCTCAGAGTTGATGGTACTTCTCTTCACATCCTCCAAACCCTATCTTCATCTTGTCATTTATCTTCTGTTTTCCTGTCTAATCAAGAACTGCATTGTGTTCTTAATATTTTTAATTAAAAGGAAGCAGAAGAAAGGAAGAAAAGAGAAATAAATAGGCAGAATGATACACTAGAAAGTGTGTACAGTCACTAGGCATTTTGATCTATTACCACCTTCATTTTAAAGGGGAAATAACAAACCACTTCTTTATCTGTATTAATCTATCAGAGACTGTTAGTGCTATAAGGGATAATGACTTAAAATTATGGAGAGTAACTCAGAAGACAGATTCCCACATTTACTTTTCCAAGAAAGGCTAATTGCTTTAAGTGCTAAAATAGAAAGTCAACTTCCAAGTTCATGCTATAATACATTATGTTTATCTCTTATCCTTCTTAAGTATTAATGCACCCTTTATAAAGAGCATAATGATTTTGCTTCATTTCTCCAGCCTCTCCAAAGACAGAACATAAATTGAGCTACAGTTGTAGAAGTCCTCCCTACTCAGCAGTGCTTGGTGTCCTTGCTCTCCCAAGACATTTTGTAATCAAGACTAAAACCTTGTCTTGATAATATTATACTTTGGTGATACTGTGTATTTTTAAAAATTTAATCCAAAAAAATCCTACCTACTTAACAGTTTCTTGGTGATAAAACCTTATTACTATTAAACTTGTTCTTTGCTTTATAGCTACACAGGATCAAAGGGAACCATAGTGTATCTCATTATTTAATAATTTTTCTGAAGTTTCTACATATTTCATTTACTTTGATAATATTTTAAAATTAGAGTTCTATAAAGAAACAGCATCTATATATTACAAAGGAGATTTGCTCAGATGGGCTATAACTCAGGGGCCAGGTAGTCAAGCAAAGACTGACTACATGCTGGAGAAGCTGAGAATGTGGTGGTTATTTGTAATCTACAAAGCTGTGCATCTCAACTGTCCTTAAGTGCTGCTACAAGCCTAGAAGACCCATGGTGAACCACTGCTCTTCAGTCCATATTTTGGAAGGCCAAGAAGCCTGTCTTCCTGTCGGTAAAGAAGAGCAGCAGCAGTGGAGATAGATACTCACCAATCAGAAGGAAAGGCTGGCTGGTGAGCAGCACAGATTCCCCCCCCCCCCCCTTGGATCTATTTGTATCACAGGAAAGTACTGCCCACTGTAGGAAATGAGGGGACCTCTTCTCCCCTTAGTCTCTCCTGAACTTGCCCTCACTTAGCTACCCAAAGGCATGCCTCTTTAGTGATTCCAAGTCGTGTCAGTTGATAAGATTAACCATCACACTCTACTTTTCATCTTCTCCACCTCAACATTTCAACCATGTTCTTCAAAAGAAAACCATAAAAACTCACCAGACTAGGAGACCACTAACCAGTTAGTTATATATAGAATTTTAAAAAAGAGGTTGAAGTTGTGAGTACAAATTTGGGATTCATAGAGATCTGCCTGCCTCTGCTTCCAAAGTGCTGAGATTATAGTAAAATAGTTTATAGTTTATCAATTTATTACCGTGGAATTTTGTTTATGAAGTTAACATGTCATAACTGAGTATCAGTGGCATAAAACCTTTTCAATTATTCTAAGCCTATTGTCTACTCAGTGTGTTTTGTTACAGCATATGCACTCCAAAAGAATTAAAAATAAGGAAACTTGGGGCTGGAGAGATGGCTCATTGGTTAAGTGCTCTGGCTGCTCTTCCAGAGAACCAGGGTTCAATTCCCAGCAACCCAGCAATCATGGCAGATCACAACTGTTTGTCACGCCAGTTCCAGGAGATCTGACACCCTCACACAAATATACATGCAAGCAAAACCCAAATTCATATAAAATGAATAAATAGAGAGCACTGGCTGCACTTTCAGAGGACCTAACTTCAATTCCCAGCACTCATGGTGACTCATAACTATCAGTAACTCAACTTCATGGTAATCTCATGACATCTTCTTCTGGCCTTCACAAGTACCAGGCATACATGTAGGGAAAAACAAAACAAAACAAACAAACAAAAAAAAAACCAACACCCATATACATAATAGAACTTTAATAAAGAAAATAAAAGGATAAGATATCATAATGCACAACTGTAGATTGTGGTTTTTTCTTTTTTATTTTACTTTTTTTTATTATATCTTGTCTGGGCTTGGTAGCAAAATCAGGTGGATCTCCAGAGTTCACGTGTCTCAAACATGTCCCTGTCTCAAAACATGAAAAAGTTTCTTCTTGCTCAGTTCCTATACATAATTGAAAGCACTATAATATCCTTGCCAGTTTAATCCATACATACCTATTAAAATGGTTCTTCAGGAACCTGAACATTCAAGGAATACAAAATGGGAAAGAAGAGGAGTTTGACAGAGGCAGTTTATGCTGGAAAGGTCAGGTTTCATTTTGTTTTTTCCAAACTATCAGAAATTTTAATGTGACTTCAGTTTTTCTCATATTTTACTAACTAGACAGTTGGAATTAATAATACATGCCAACACTGTGTACAGTATTTGTTACCAAAACAGATTACAAAGACAGAAATTACACAGAGCATTGGTAATTAGGTTGGTTCTTTCATATGCTCGGCTGAAGTCAATATAAGGAAAAGTAAGTCCTTCCTTAGGTTTTAAACAGATCAGGATTGCAAACTTGAAATGGCAGAAGTCCAAGACTGGGCTCTTCTTTGAGAAGTAGGTCAGAATATAGTAAGTGATGATGCGTAAAAGTAGAAAATGTAATAAATAAGCTGTTGCTGCTTAGATTAGACTTATGGGAACATGCGTTTCACATCAGCTTTATCAAGCATCTTAAAAGAAGTATAACCAGTATTTTATTACACTAGCTTGTGTTTTTATTTTATTCTGTATTTGTATGTAAGTGTATAGGTGTATTCACATGAGTGCAAATGCTCAAGGGGACCAGAGGCATTGGATTCTCTGGAACCAGAGTTACAGGCAGTGGTGAGCCTGATGTGGTGCTGAGAATGGAATTCAGGTCCTCTACAAGAGCAGTATACTCCTCTTACCCATCTTTCCAGCCCCCTAATAGCTATTAATTTTATGTCTTGTATGCAGATAACATTTTTGTACTTTAATGTTAGTTTTTTGTGAGTTGGCTTTTGTTTAATTGGGTGCTCTCTCTCTCTCTCTCTCTCTCTCTCTCTCTCTCTCTCTCTCTCTCTCTCTCGTGTGTGTGTGTGTGTGTGTGTGTGTGTGTGTGTGTGTGTGTGTGTGTGTGTGTGTGTGTGTGTGTGTGTGTGTGTTTTAGGACAGGGTTCTAATAGATAACCTCAGCTAGTCTAGAATTCACTATGTAGAACAGGCTGGGCTCAAACTTACAGAAATCCACCTGACTCTGCCTCCTGAATGCTAGAATTAAAGGTGTGCACCACCACACACAGCAAAGATCAGCTTTTTCTAGTATTCTAATTACCTGCTAGGATACACTTGGCTAATGAAGAAGCCACTCAAACAAAAACTATTTTGTTCTCCAAAAAATGAACCCTCAGCTCTCTAACTCTCAAGCATTAATTTAATAAGGTAAATTCACTCATTAATTCTTTCCTTTATTTACAGAGCTTCCTTATGGCTGGGAGAAAATAGAGGACCCTCAGTATGGAACCTACTATGTTGAGTAAGTTTGTTATTTGAGTTAATAGTCTCCCTCCCAGATGTTTTTGTGTACAGCGCTAGGGAATACTAAATTTGACACCTTATGTTTTTGTGACCTGATTTTTCTGGTTATTTTAACTAGAGAAAGGAGCACTTTCTGCACTGACTTTGAGGTTTCTAGAAGTTAGCTTTGGGTTTCTCAATACAGAACTTGAGAGGGGAGGCCAGAGTGGTGGCATATGCCTGTACTCCCAGGACTTCAGGGAGTGAGGACGGAGATGATTTGAGTTCAGGGATTTAAGATGAACCTAGCAATATAGAAAACCCCATCTCAAGGAAAGAAGAGAAAGGAAGATTGATCAAGGAAGAGTAAGAAGGCAAAGACAGTAAAGGAAGTAGGAAAATAATGTGGAGGACTAATAGCTAGAGAGGCTCTCCTTGCTACTGCATTCTTTAAAGAGGAAGGCAGTACATGAACCCTGGGTGACTGAACTCCTGTGGTCTCTTCCATCACTACCAGTGTATACTTCTAAAACATCTTAAGGTCATTGTAATATAATAATCCAAAATTTAGAAGTATATAATTAAAGGTGTGTTCTCTTTTAAAGAGGTCTATAAGGTGTAGTATTTGTTCAAGGAGTGGAAGGTTGCTTCTGATGAAGTCTTATAAACAGACAGGAACTATATATAACAGGTGGAAACACCACACAGGTGCTGTTAGTGGCCACCTTCTCTTCTGAGCTTTCTTTCCCTTTATAGGATTGCTGCATTGTTCAGACCACTAGAATTACTTTATTTCTGGATGCTGCAGAGAGGATTTTAACCTAAGGTGGTGATACTGGGAAAATTTATGTCAGAAACCACAATGTTATCTGGAGATTTAGAGGAGTGAGGGTCCTCTGTTTTCTCCCAACCATAAGGAAGCTCTATAAATAAGGAAAAGAATTAATCAGTGAGTGAACTTATTAAACTAAATAATGCTTGAGAGTTAGAAGAGGACTCATTTTTCAGAGAACAAACAGAGTTTAAGTTTGAGTGGCTTTTTCATTAGATAGATAGTATATCTATCTCCTCAGCGGGCAATTTGGACAAAAGAATAAAAGCTGTCATTAACTGCCTTATTTGCAAAAGCAAAATACATTCTTCTAATTTTATGATTAATTTTCAACACTAGTTGTTATAAATCAATGTCATTTCCTGGTAATTATCCCTAAGATAAGTACCTTTGACCCCCACTATGGTCTTTAATATGTAGGTTGTTACTACATCTCTGTGGTTAGAGAGATGCTTGAAGTGACTTATTAAAAGCAAGTGTGTTTCCAAAGGAAGCAACTTAGAGGCATATGTAGTTGTATAACTTGCCATTTCCAGTGTTTTACTTCCTTTGAAAAGCTTTGCTAATTTTATTTCTATTGTGTTATTTAATATATTGCTGATAATGGTGTGATATGCAAAGTACTCATCAGCTCTTGATATTTTTATTTTCCCTAAGGCATGAGTAGTTGAAGGAAGAAACAATGTGTTTTTGTTGTTTTTCAAGTCAAAGGCAGATTTGGAGGCCAACTGAAAGGGGTTTGTGTGATTCCTTTTTTCTTTCCCTTGTACTTTAGCCTGTTTAAATTAGGCTTGAATCAAATATTATTTGGCAAAAACGCTGCTAAACATTTCCGAGATAATGATTTTCATTATTACCCATTTCAAGTGAATTTGAATACATCATCAAGAGGTGAAAAGTCATTTGCCTGTTATACAATCTTTTGCAGAATGATCTGGTTCCTCTGAAGCAAGGATATGATACTGAAGCAGCTTTAGGGCAAGTCCTAAAGTGGCCATTCCAAGTTGTCACAGAGATGTGTGGATAGAAGTGACAGCAGTACCACAGTTGTATTCGATCATCTCAGAGCAAGCTTGTTTACAGGAGGATAATTTATTAGATTAAGAAAAACAGTCTGTACTCAAGATGCATATTACAGAATGTGGCTTGAGTCCTGGATTAACTGGGTCTGAGTTTCAGCTGTGGTAGTCTGCAGTGAGTTTACTGGTGAGATGAAGAGCTATTGCTTGAATGGCTAGTCTTTGGCTCTCCTAGTTTGTCAGACCAGATGGCACTGTGATTACTTTTGGCAGGAATCTTGCAGTAGTAACACTAACGGCAGTGGCAGTTTTTCAGGGCTTTTTGTTATATTTATTTTAAAAATGAGATTTTGAAGTGAATCTTTTAAAAAAAATTGTTCTAAAATTTAATGGCAGGCCCTCTACAAAAATACTTAATTTCCAAAATGGGAGGAGGGGCATGCCACAACATACTTGAAAGGTTAGCAGACAGCTCACAGGAGCGTATTCTTTCCTTCCATGATGCCAGTTCTAGGGATCAATGCAAGTATCTTTACCAACTGAGCCATCTCAGTAGCCAAGAAATACTTTCATATTGTCCTAGTTGTATTGCATTAAGAAAGGTGTATCTGGTTTCCTATCTTATATTCTTCATGAATTTATTGAGATGCATTTTCTAAGTCTAGGTATTAAACAAAATTATAACACAGATGGCATTGCAAGTTATATTTTAGATATTTAATCATGCTTATCCAGCCACCTTTCAGAACTTTTCTGCCATTCTGTAATAGTCTCCTCTCATACTTATGAAGTTCTTTGCTTGGAGGGCGTCCTTACTCCATGTTTAGACAGATAAATCTATTCATCTTAATACATGCTTATAAATAACACAGTGAACAACCCTTCACCAGCTACAGCACTCAGAACAGGCCCTGCGCCTCATCTGGGAAGCACAGTAGGTTGACCCTGTAGATAGGGGTGAGGGTGAGCCAGCCCTGAGGGTGTGAGAGGAGCATAGCTGGTACCACTCCCTTGTCTAAGGAGTGGTGGAAGGAGTGAGGGAAAGATGCCCTCCCCCACCTTGCCCCTGTCAGCTGTGATGGGCAAGGGAGCTGACCCTGTTAAAAGGGGTACAGGTGAACTGGCCCCAAGAACATGAGGTGGGAGAGCTGATCCCATCCCGCAACTGCCATGTAGTAGTGTGGACAGGAGAGAGATACCCCTCACCATCTGTAGCAGTTAGGAGAGAAGGGCCTGAGGTCATAAGAATGGAAGAGCTGTCCCTGCCCCTCACCATCTGCAGCACACAGGAGAGTTGTCCCTACACCTCCCCTGGGCAACGTAGTTGAGCTGGCCCTGAAGGTCATGAAAGCAGGAGAACTGGCCCCATTACTTGTTCATTTCTGCAAGGGGTGAACTTGCCAGGGCAGTGCAGGAGAGCTCACCCTGGTGGTGAGAACAGGGAAGAGCTGCCAGGCTGACCAACCCTGCAACTACCCAGGTCCAGAAGCAACCTTATTAGTTGGCCACCCCAACATCCATCCCATCCGTGATCTATGAGAGCATGTGAAGTGGCCAGTTCTGCAGATCCAAAGCTGAAGGATTTCCATGACACAGGCGACAACAGTATATCTAAGAGGACGTTCAGTGAGGGCCCAGTATCAATAGTGTAGCAGAAACCAGAGGCTTTGAACCAGACCAATGATTCTTTGCAGTAAACACTTGATTGGACAAAAGGGTTTATTGCGTGACTCTCTGTGTCAGACACTACAGCTCTGGGGGTGAGGGTGTTTACAAGGGTATAGGGCACATACAAAGGGATGGGGAAATGAATGGAATCAAAAATGGAATTGAGATGCATGGTGTGAAAGACAGACAATAAATAAAAGAAAGTTAAAATAGCAAAGTGAAGAGTGTTTGATTTGTTTTATATGGAGGGTGGCATTTAATATAGTCTAATGTCACACATGTAATTGATTACTTCACTAAAATTATATTCTTTTATCTAAGAATTTTCAAAAAAGAGTATTAATTTGCATGTCTCTATTCTCTTCTTGCACACATCATAAAAGATAGAAATACAAAATCTCTACTTTTTTTCTTCTGAAGCCATTGTGGCTAAATGAGTCATTCTAGTTGATGATATAAAAGGCAGCCAGAGTTCTTGCCTAAACAGGATTCTTTATAAATGCTCATCTTTAGGGTATTCTTTTCTCTAAGATTTTTATTTTCATATGTTGAAAGTTAAGATGCACTAGAAGTGAGCTGGAGAGATGGCGCATCGGTTGAGAACATGTTCTACTCTTGCAGAGAACCCCTGGCTCACAGCTGCCTGTAACTTTAGCTCCACAGAATCCAGTGTTCTCTTCTGGTTTCCAAGGCACATGCCAGGCACACAAAATAAAAATAAATGTTTTTATTCTTTTGCCACAACTACATTCTTAAATGCAGTGGCCTGCCAGAATATCAGTGCTACTGTCCCTGTGTAACACTGGAAGCTCATAAAATACTGAGGACTATTGGGTAACCACCTGCCCCAAGGCTCCCTTAATTTTCCTATTTCCTTCAGACTTCCAAGCTTTCCAAGAGTCAGATGTGAATGTACTCAGTCACAAAGGCCTGCTAAGTTTGTTACATTTATTTAACTAATTTATAATGTAATTGTGAAGAAACTGAAGTGTAAAAGCAGAGTTGTTCTGTAACAATATTAGTAGAAAAGTAATATGCTGGGATGATGTTCTAGAGTAGTTGTTCTCGACTTGGAGGCCGAACAGCACTTTCCACAGGGGTGGCATATCAGCTATCCTACATCCCAGATGTTTATATCACAATTCACAACAGTGCCAAAATTACAGGTATGAAGTAGCAAAGAAAATAATTGTATGGTTGGGGTCACTACAACATGAGGAACTGTATTAAAGGGTCATGGCATTAGGAAGGTTGAGAACCACTGTTCTAGTGGCTTCACACTCTTGATATTTTCAAGAGTAGCTTGATTTATTTTAGAGAAACTTACAGATTCTTCTGCTGTTAATTGCCTTAAAAAAAGCAAAGAAAAAAAAAAAAACTAGCTGACCAGTTATCAGTTCTTTTGATTGCTACAGGAAGAGAAATTCCACTGTAGTTCTGTAAACTGTTGTTGGTCTCATTGGTGGGTTTGTGGAGAAGTACTAGTATAAGCTTCAGCACCTTTGACCTCTAGTCATCCTCTGGGCCTCCCACTATCTCTTTCAGCCTTCCTGTGCTCCGTTTCCTAAAGATACATACTCCTTAACCTTTGTGATGGAATAGCATGTTTTATTGAAGAAAATAAGTAGAACTCTTTCATCTAAACTTGAGCTGCACATTCTCTTTATTTTACAGTCATCTCAACCAGAAGACTCAGTTTGAAAATCCAGTGGAGGAAGCCAAAAGGAAAAAGCAGATAGGACAGGCTGAAATTCATTCTGCAAAACCAGGTAGAACTTTTTTTTTTTTTTTTGGTTTTCTGAGACAGGGTTTCTCTGTAACTTTGGTGGCTGTCCTGGAACTAGCTCTGTAGACCAAGCTAGTCTCAAACTCACAGAGATCCACCTGCCTCTGCCTCCTGAGTGCTGGGATTAATGGAGTGCCTCACCACCGCCCTGTTCAGGTAAACTTATTTGGTCATTCTAATAAAATGTGTGTGGTGAGCTAATGAAAGTGAATTTGAACTTTTTATTGCTTAGTCTTTGAAACTCAACAGTAAGTTTTGCCTCTATAAGATTGTAAATGCATGTATATATTAATTACAAAATCATATGAACATTGTAAGACTTCTGAGATATTTGTCATGAGTAAATAAAAATATGAAATTGTACAAATTTGAGGTTGGATTTTAAAGATTAGGTTGTTTCTTTATTTTTAAAGCCTTGCTCAGTATTAGCTGTTTAGTTCATTATTGCTTCTGAGTTAACTACATAAGTCAAATATATAGATTTAATCTTCAAGGTTCTCCATCAGTATTAAGTAAATTTCCCAAAGTATCTCCCTATACTATGGATCATGTAGATAGTAGGTGTTGCTCATATAGGCTCACTCAGAAGACATTTTAAGTTACATGAAATTTTTATGTACCTAGTTATACTTTTTATATTCTTGAAAAGCCGCTCAGGAAGTTCTTGGTTGTTATGCTCCTATTTCCTTCCTTTCTTCCATATGTCATTATAACCAAGTTCTCTGCTTATATTGCAAAATACAGTCTGACCCACTTCTGTTATCTGTGAGAAAAATAGTTCTTTCTCTAGCTACTCTTCAAAAACAGGTTTGTTCCTTAAGCTTTGCATGTAGTTTAGCAAACTTTCAGTTTAATACCTTTTGAGCACTCTTCATATGTCCGTGCTTCACTAATCACTAGGTACTCAAAAATGTTTGTGATTCAGTCAGTTCTTACCTTCAAGAATTCATAGTCTTGTAGGTAATGGTGAGAAATGTCATATAAAATAATGGATAAATGTACTATCTAAAAGGTTTAAATCTCATCATGTAACTTTGATTAAGTTCCCTAAAATCTTTGTGCCTGTTTTCTCATCTATGAAGTAATAATAATACCATCCTCTGGAGATACCTTCCTCTTGAAGGTATCAAGACATCTGCTTATAGTAGTAGTTGCTGTGTGGTAATCAATAAATGATATTTGTTATAAATGATTTAATCATTATAAATGGTATGGAATCACCTTTTATCTGATGGGATTACATTCTAAAACCACTAGTAGATGCCTAAAGTAGTGTATAGCATTAAACCTTATATAAACTTTTTCCTGTATATACATACCTTTGATAAATTTAACCTTTTAAAAATATTTTTTATTTTATGTGTGTGGATGTTTTGCCTACATGTTTGTGCACACAGAGGTTAGAAGAGGGTTTTGGGTCCTTCAGAACTGGAGTTATAGACATTGTGAGCCACAATGTGGGTAATAGGAACCAAACCTGGATCCTTTTCAAGAGCATTAAGTTCTCTTAAATATTGAGCCATATCTCTAAACTTTTAGCTTTAAGGAAACTCTTTACAATTTCTCTTTGGTATGTTCAAATCATTGGCATCACTACTCTTGAGCCTTGAGGCTTTTTTTTTTAAATAATATAAGAATTACTTGGATATAGGTAGTGTGAAAACACAAGTAAAGTAAGTTAATCTGAAAATCAAATGGCTACTAAACAACTGTAAGTGGTAGTACATACATACAGAATAAAAGCATGATTTGTGTCAGATGATGATATGTGCCAAGGTGGCACAAGATTTCACCATACTTCTCAGAACAGTACGCAATTTAAAATGTATAGTTTATTGCCATTTAATATTTTTAGAATTCATCTCACTGTAAATAACTAAGACTACAAAAAAGCAAAACTGAATGGAGGGAGGCTACTGTAGTGGAGTAGGGTAAGGGGGAAAAACTACAGAGAAGGCAGTGAAGGCATTTTCTGAAGATGTCAAGAAATCAGATAAAGATATTATTCATAAGTACACCCCTCCCCCCACAACAAGGATTTTTATTTTTCACTTAAATTCTAACTGTTCTATACCTTCACAGCTTCCGAGATTTCCTATTCTTTAAGGGTTTTATTTTTTTGTTTTGCTGTTGTTTGTTTTGTTTACTTAAGTAATATAAATATATTGAAGATTGACTGACTGTAAACAGTTTATTCAATATAATTATTTTTGTTTTTAAATCTGATTCTTACTTTAACCCAGATGTGGAAAGATCTCACTTTACTCGGGATCCATCCCAACTTAAAGGTGTTCTTGTTCGAGCATCACTGAAAAAGAGTACAATGGGATTTGGTTTTACCATTATTGGTGGAGATAGGCCTGATGAATTCCTACAAGTGAAAAATGTGCTGAAAGATGGGCCTGCAGCTCAGGATGGGAAAATTGCACCAGGTAACAAGGTTTTCAGAATTACTGGAAGAGTTGTGGTATACTAATAAAAATTATAGCAGGTGTGTGTGTGTGTGTGTGTGTATGAAGAGAATAGACTGTGTAATTGAAGCTTGAGATTCTTGTATTAAAATAGCTTATCCCCTAATTAAATACACTGCTAGTTTGAAGATTGGCTGTTCTAATAATAAGAAACTGACAAACAATATTTTTATTAATGTTTGGTTTTGTATAATTTTAGATAATACTTTGACTGTATGAAACTTAATATTTTGATAGCTATCTCAGAAGATAATTTGATTATTTGATAATAGAGTACTTTAAAAAAAATTATAGGTACATGGGTGTTTTGCCTGCATGTATGTATATGTATTATGTATGTGCGTGGTGCTCAAGGAGGCCAGAGGAAGGCATTAGATGCCCTGTGAGTGAAGTTACAGATGTGTGGGTGTTGGGAAGCAAACCTGGGTCCTCTGGAAGAGCAGCCAGTGCTCTTAACCACTGAGCCATCTCTCCAGCTTCAGTAGGGTAATTTTATAGCTCCCTAACATCTGTTTATAGTCTCTTTTGAAAAATAGTCCATTGAAATGTTTTTGGTGGAAACAAATTTTAACCCACTTTCCCTGAATATTATGGTAAATTGCACAGTTTTCCAAAGAGTTTAATGTTCCACTGGGGCTCCTTATTGAAGAGTTTTCTATATTTTTCAAATCATCTATTATTTCACATGCTGTTGTAATGTGAGCCTACACTTGGATGAGTCAATTGTTACCGTACTTTCTCATGACCATTATCAAGGTACTTTTAATTAAGTTATAAAATACCTCATATACCTTTCAATGAATTGATAGACGCTTTAAAAAGAAAGCCTAAAAAATTTAAAGTTATATTTAACTTTTATTTTTAAAATTAATGAACTCTAAAGATCTTAATGTTAATAAAAGTTTCCTTTTTAATTTTCAACTTTAACCTTTTCAACATTTGTTCATGAAACACATCATGTAGCATAGACAGATATCTATGGTTTTATAATCAGTTTCTCATTTACCTACAACTGTTAGCTAATTTGCAAAAAGACTAAATACTTCTGTAAGAGTTTAGGAGCTTTTTAGGAACTCTCACTTGGAGGTAAAAGGTTAAAGCTTTGTTAATCTATTTCTATATTCTCATAGATTAGAAACAGATTTCTATAAAGTAACATTTAAAAAAAAACATTTTATGTATATGGATGTTTTGCCTACATATGTGTCTGTGTATGATATGAGTGCCTGGTGCATGTGGAACCCAAAAGAGGCTATCAGATCCCCTGAGAGTGGACTTACTAACGGTTGAACGTGGGTCCTCTGGAAGAGCTGCCAGTGCATTTAAGGGAATGAGCCGTCTTTCCAGCCCCTACAAAACAACATTTTCAACACCATGCATCCTGGTTTTTGAAGACTTGGTGCAAAAAATTAAAGTACCTTTATTTGTCATTAACCTTTTAAATAATTAAATCAAATGAAAGTAAATAGATGAAATAATGATTTTTTTATTTTGCTGTAAAAAAATGCCAACTGTTGAAATTCTGTAGGATAATTTCTACAAAGTGAAAATAATAATATTCAAGAGAAAGACGAAATTAAATCTTACAAGAATTAATTCATCTCACCTTTCAGTGTCTTAAAAATTCATTATTGGTTATCTTGATTTTGTTATTGCTGCTGCTTTCTCTATTTGAAACCAGACTCATAATAAATACAGAACTCTACAGAAAAGACCCCTTAGGATGGATTTAAGAGACATTTATGAAAAGCTTGTTTGTACAGGTAGCCAATGGAGTTATTTTCTTTTGTGGGCACTAAACACCTACCACACTGAACTGAGTTTTGAATAGTCGCTTAGTAATGGCTCAGAAAGTACATAACAACTGCAATAAAACTTGGAGGTTTTTGCATGGTAGATTTGAATTTGAGGTTATAACCCTTTGATGTTAAGATAGTTAATAATTTGACATTTAGGAGATATCTCAGTGGTTAAAAAAAGTACTTGGCTGCTCTTTCAGAGACCCCATATTGTTTGTTCAGTTCCCAGTAGCTTATGGCTACCGGTGTTCCCAGCTCCAGGGAACCCTGTCTTCTGTTGGTCCCTGTACATGCATGACATACACAGAGACAAATAAATGAAAATATTAAAAATGTGTATATATATTTTTATAGCGAAGTCATAACAACAAATGTGTTAGAAATCTCTTTCAACATTTATAAACAATTAGGGAGTTTCAGAATTAGTTTCTGATTTTGTTTTGCCTTTCCCCCAGTAAAACAATTAACTTCTTTGGTGGTTTTAATATTTTAACATGATTATATTTTATCAGGTGATGTAATTGTAGACATCAATGGCAACTGTGTCCTTGGTCACACCCATGCAGATGTTGTCCAGATGTTTCAGTTGGTACCTGTCAACCAGTATGTCAACCTTACTTTATGCCGTGGTTATCCACTTCCTGATGACAGTGAAGATCCTGTTGTGGACATTGTTGCTGCTACCCCTGTCATCAATGGACAATCATTAACAAAAGGAGAGACATGCATGAATACTCAGGATTTTAAACCAGGAGCAATGGCTTTGGATCAAAATGGAAAACCAGGCCAAATGTTGGCCAGTGATCGTCTCAATGGTCCATCAGATTCAAGTGAACAGAGAGTATCCCTGGCATCATCAGGCAGCTCCCAGCCTGAACTAGTGACTATCCCTCTGATTAAAGGCCCCAAAGGCTTTGGGTTTGCAATTGCAGACAGCCCAACTGGACAGAAGGTGAAAATGATATTGGATAGCCAGTGGTGTCAAGGCCTTCAAAAAGGAGATATCATCAAAGAAATTTACCACCAAAATGTGCAGAATTTAACACATCTCCAAGTGGTAGAAGTACTGAAGCAGTTCCCAGTAGGGGCAGATGTGCCGTTGCTTATCTTAAGAGGGGGTGAGTAACCTCACAAGGGTGACTCTTCATTTCAAGCATTTATATTTGATCATTGCCCTCCCTTCCAGGGCAGGTGTCTTTTATTTGTACATTTCCCTGGCAGTTAGTGTGCACTTTTCTTGTTGCTCTGTCTGTGTGTTCAGCAGCAACATCTTTTTTTGTGGTGGTGGGGGGGGTTCTAGACAGGGTTTCTCTGTGTAGTTTTGGAACCTGTTCTGGAACTCACTCTGTAGACCAAGCTGGACTTGAACTCACAGAGATTCACCTCTCTGCCTCCTGAGTGCTGGGATTAAAGTCATGTGCCACCACTGCCCAGCTAGCAGCATCTTTTTTTTTATCTCTGTGTTGGTTATTAGTCGTTTCATTCATGTCCCTTATGAATATAATCTCTTTCCCACAATAGTCTTAAAATACAATTTATGATTTTAATGATTAGAGAAAGTCATGGTACTATGCTACATCAAATAAAATACTTCTCTTAATTTCATTTTCTGGGTTGATAACAATAATAGAAATTGACTTTTTTTTTTCTTTATCCAGTGGTGCTTCTTTGTGAACTTGGCATCACACCAGAGATTTGAAATGCTAACATTTCTATGTATGTGTAAAACAGGGAAGTGTTAACCTGTCCTTTGTCTTAAGCTCTATAATCTGCCTATAAATGTTGATTAAATCTCACAGTGCTTATGTGAAAACAATGGAAATTTCATTTTTCAAGTTCATTAACTGACATGAACCATTCCTTGACATTAAAAATTTAATTCTAAGGACAAACTACAAAGCTGTGTTTCAATAGGCTTTCTTAAGCCCATACAAATGAATGACTAGTATTTAGCCTTTCTTCCTTATTTCCCTGACTCTTAATTTTTATATTTGAGGTACACTTAGCTTCTTTGGAGTGTTTTTCATTTCCTTTACCCATCTTGCTGTCTTTTCCAGGTGACATAATATATTATACTCAGAGCCATGTAAAAAACAACCTTAGTGATGGGGCTGGCAAAGAACAGATACCCTGGGCAGCCCTTGTGTGCCTGTCGCCTCAGCTCAGAAGTGGCTGGAGACTTCCAGCTTACCTAAGAAAATGTGACCCCTTGCTTCAGGCAGAAGCCCTGGGTCTGCCTCAGAGTAACAGGTGGAGTGAATAGGAGTCATAAGTAGAGGAGGACATCCAATGCCTTCTTCTGGCCACCATGTGTGCATATCACTAACAGTCTTGTCTTCTGTGTCATAAAGTAGACAATTGAAAAACCTTTGCAAACATCCTTTTAGTTTATTTCAGAGGAGCCAGGTAAGAAGTAGCTAAATATTAAAAACAGATAGCAAGCTAGTATACACACACACATGCACGCACGCACGCATGCACACACACACACACACACACACACACACACACACACACACAAATGTAAAAATGTCTTGTGGATGCTTAAGAGTTTTCTAATAAATATAACAGAGACCAGGGTTTGATATTTGGTAGATTGATAACAGTTTGCTGCCACTCTGCTTATTGTTTCTGTGATTTAAGGAACCTTAACTATTAAATGATACTAGCATTTATACCTCAGGAATGTTGCAGTGTTGAATAATGCCGACACATAAAATTGAAGTTTTATTATAGGCACTATTATTTATGGTCTAGGAGTATCTCCTGTTTTTAATTTTTGGTTCTTTTTAAATTTTAGGTCCTCGTTCACCAACTAAAACTGCCAAAATGGTAAGTACTATGGTGATCCTCCACTATTTTTCCCATACCCTGAAAGAGGTGCCTTGTTCTCCTCAGGTAGAACAGCTTCTTGCTGTGGGATGGCTGTGAGAAGTCAAAGGCATATCACTCTAGACTTAGATCAGAAACTCCAAGGAGTTGGTAGAAAACTCCCATTAGGGCTATGCTAGGTTGGTTAAAGCTTGCTGCTGGAGAACACTAGAAGCCCAGATTACCAGCGGTCCTACTCAAAGTTGTAAGTGGGTCACTGAAGAGCCTGTGTAAGCATCCTTTTAGTTCTTTCCAGAGAATCTAGGTAAGAAGTAGCTAAATGTTGAGACCACTAGCAAGCTATTAGTACATCTTCTTGCTGGTGCCTAAGCAGAAGACATAGTAGCTGGTCATAATTTCATGGGGACTGTAACTACCCAATTTTAAATGATCTCACATTTAAGACTAAGCAAAACTTTTCAAATTGTTGCCTTCTGAGCTAAATCTTATATCAGATGATAAAACTATCAGATCTGAAACAGTGTCTTATTTATTATTCCTTTGTATAATTGAGAAAGCTATTTAAAGATCTATATGGAGAAAATAGGCATCAAGATGGTGGTGTTAAGTGATGTTATTGTGAAAGAAACTGTACCAGACCATAAGATACATTTGTGGGCACTTACATGGTTATAAAGACAATTATATTTTCAAATCTCAGCTTAAGTAATGGTTTGGCCAGTTTGGAATAGAAAAGTGGTTTCTACAGAAAGTCATAGGTTTCTAGCCATATAATATGAAAGATTAATTCTTTCCAGCACACAAGTCTACAAAGATGCTGTTGAATGGATAAGGGCATGGGAAGGAGGGGGTCATTTTCAATCTGCTTCCCATGTGAACGAAGTTCTTTTTGTCCAATTTGTTAAGATCTCACTGTATTTATTTTTACATTTCTCCCCTTCCTCTAGTAGTCATTTTTAGTTCTATATATATTTCATAATATATTTCCTTGCAACCCTGTTGATCCTAGAGGATGTAGGGGAAGGGGAGATGGATCTGTCACCTTCCTGCCATCTCACTGGGTCTAGGTCGGTGAGAGGACCTCTGTGGCACAACACTTACAAATGATTCACCTTATAGTACTGCTGCCCCTGCATCCTAGACAGTGTTAATTATTATATGCATATGCCTGTGAATCTTCCTCTTAACAAAAATTCAGAATAACAAAGCTGATCTCAAACTCATTTAAAATTGTTGTTAAAGAAATCTCTTTGGAGCCAGTGAGATAGCTCAGTGGTTAAAGGTTCTTGTTCTTCCAGCCTGACAAAACCTGAGTTAGGTCCCAGAAACTACAGAGGAAGAAAAGAGCTGACTCTGGAAAGTTCTCTTCTGACTCTGTCTGCACATCCCCACTCACATAGATGTCATATGGTAGTAGTAATAATAATAAGTAAAATAAGGAAATAATTTTGCCTGACTAGTTTAGGAAAGTTTTGTTTGTATTTTGTTTTCCATTTTCTGTCTGATTACCCAGCATGTGTGCTTTCTTGGATGAATTGTGATTGCCCAGCAGAGGTTTTGCCATATACATCTGGGACAGGAGGGATCTTAGAACGAGTATTGTCTTAAATGTCTCCACTGCAAATTAAATTTAGTGAGTGGGAGACAGACCTTTTTTCTCTTTATCTCTTTACAAGTATTGTTGCCATCTATTTATTTATCTTCATCTCCAAGTCAATTTGTGTCTTGGTAGTGTAGGAAAGGGTAAGAATATGGCGTTGGTGGCACACACCTTTAATCCCAGTTCTCGGGAGGCAGAGGCAGGTGGTTCTCTGTGCGTTCAAGGCCAGCCTGATTTACTACAGAGTGAGTTTTAGGAGAGCTAAGACTACACAGAGAAAACCTGTCTGGAACAAAAAACAAAAAGGAATGCTTAAACATAAGAATGAATCCCTTTAGTTGAATCATTACATAAGTGATTATATATTAAATAAATCATTGTATAAATGACTCTTTAAATAATGTAAATTAAATACAGTTTAACCATATAGACATGGCTGTGTAAGTGAATTTGTGGATATAAAACCAGTCTTCTGTGACTTTTGCCAGCTATACAACTCTACCTAGTTAACATCTCCAGTTCACAGCACAGTTTTATGAAATAACCAACCATCTTATTTTTAAAATACTAAGTAAGGTCCTTTTTTTCCACTTTAGAAAACTGATACAAAGGAAAATTCAGGAAGTTTGGAGGCCATAAATGAGCCGATTCCTCAGCCTATGCCTTTTCCGCCCAGCATTATCAGGTCAGGATCCCCAAAATTGGATCCTTCTGAGGTCTACCTGAAATCTAAGACTTTATATGAAGATAAACGTAAGTAATTGGAAATATTTCAGGGGAGCATGTAACAAGATCAGTTTGAATTATTTTAAAATGGGAACTCTCTCATCCTTTACATATTGAAAAACTATTCCTTCATTCCTTCATTCCCATTTTAATTATGATTATGAGCTTTTTTCTCATACATTCAATATTCATTCCTTTTTTCCAAAACCATGAATTAAGTACAAGCTGTCTACCAGATACCATGTTAGGCAAATTGCAACACAATCAATCAATAAATAAATAAATAAGTGCCTATACCCAGAAATCCTGTAAAATCTAAATGGAGCAGATGAATGTAACCAGCTAAGTACATATAGCGTAAGTGTAATGGTACAGTGGCAGTGTGCTGAACTCATAACCCACTGTTGGGGGACAAAATTAGTTCATGTAGCCTAGCAGGGACAGTTATAGAAAGATAAACTGGATAAATTGGGATGCAGAGTAGGAAATAATCAATCCATCAGCATGTGTAGTAGGAAATATCAGGTAACGCTTTACATAGGAGGCAAACCTGAGCCTTCAAGGATGAGATATTACAAAGAAGACAAATGGAGGAGCACTTGTATGTTGGCTTCCTTGGCCTGTGTTCTGCAATGCAGTGTGGCTGTGATTGGCAAGGAAAGCCAGAGGAGAACAACACAGATTGTGAACAGCACATGAGGAAGTATGGGTACATAAAAGAGAATCACAGAATACATTTAGCTGTAGGGAAAATGGTGCTGGGTTTGTGTGTTAGATTTTTCTAGCTAGAGGATGGAGGCTGATGAAGTGGTGTGCAATAAGAAGAGGAAACCACAGGAGACTTGTTAAAAGGTCACTGAGAGAAGAGAAATTATTGCCTGGTGGTGGTGGTGGTGCACACCTTTAACCCCAGCACTCAGAAGGAAGAGGCAATTAAGATCTCTGTGAGTTTGAGGCCAGCCTGATCTACAGAGTGAGTTCCAGTAAAGCCAGGGCTACACAGAGAAACCCGGTCTCAGAAAACAAAAATGGAAATGGAAAAAAGAAGTATCCTTTAACACATTTAGTTACTGGTGATAAATATTTTCTGAAGTAAAATTTTAGGTTTATTTAGGTTTGATTTTTGAAAAATTACTTGTTTTTTAAGAAATAGTACTGTATCTGTGCTGTACACAAATGGAAATTGATGGGAGATGTTATTCTGTAAATATGTTTCTCATACTGGTTAATGAATAAAGCACTGTGGCCAATGAGAAAGCAAGATAGGCGGGGCTAGGAGACAAGGAGGAAAGAGGAAGTAGGAAGGAGGAGTCAACATGTAGAGCCTGGAGAGAGAGAAGATGCAGCCCGCCGCTCTCCGGTAAGATGAGCCACGTGGAAATACTTAGATAAGTAAAAATGGGTTAATAATTAAGACAGAGCTAGCCAGTAAACAATAATAGCAACTGGCCAACAGCATTGTATCAAATACAGATTCTCTGCATGTTACCGGGGCTCGTGTGGTGGCAGGAGTGGGCAGCCGGCTGGGAGGAACAAAGAGTGGGTCAGGCGGCCCATGGGAAAAACCTGCACATAACAGGAAATAATACATGTAACTGACTTCATGCTTGTATAACTAGTTGTGCATCTTTATCTTAAAATTTGTTGGCCATATTCAGAAAGATGAGAATCAGACCAGTATAAGCATAACAAAGCAATAATTTAATTAATACAGCTATGTGTAGTACCCCTTTCTTCAGGCTGTATATTCATAGTCTGATACATTCTTAACACTGTTAGAAAACACTACATTGTCATTGGACTTTAATATAAAGCAAGTGTGTTTGACTCTTCTTTTTTAAATTTAGTTTTATTATTCCTATGTGTGTATATGTGTATGAGTACATACATGCCACAGATACATGTGGGTGTGGAGGTCAGAGGACAACTTTGTGGAGTTGGCTCTCTTCTTTCAGGGGTCCCACTTCTCTATGCTCCACAGCAAGTGACCCACTAAAGCCATCTTGCCAGGCCAACTCATCTAATTCCAGTGTTTTATTTGGTGAATTTTTGGTGTTGTGTTGTTGTTGCTGTTGACAATTGGACCTAGGACCTTGTTCCTCACTCCTGCTGAGCACACTTTCCACCACTTACCCACACACCACTACTCCAAAAGTCCCTGTGACTCTGGTGGGAAGTGTTTATCTTCTAAAGAATTGCTAGGAAATTACTCTATACCACATTTCACTTGCTTTTTATGTAGTTTCCTGTCAGTTTCCCTATTTTGTCTTTTTAGTAAATGCATATTAATTATAAATAAAACTAACATTTTCCCAGAGACAAAGTCTTAGACAGGAAATAGATTTCCCTGATTTCATATTCTCATTACTACAATTGCTCCTTGGGGACATGATTGTGGGGGTAAGCCTGGCATCTGGGAAGTGAAACTGGGTTTAAATCTTAGCTTTACTAGTCACTGGAAGATATCAGGTGAGTTATTCAGGCCCTCAGTTTACCCACCTATAAAATGGGATCATTAAGAGGTATTACATGCCTCTTTATCTTTTTCTTTAAAAATACTAATATTTTGCACATTTAGGCTCAGTAAATAATTCCTGTAAAATACTTTTCTTAGGCAAAGTTATTCCCCTAAGAGTAGAAATAAGGCATGTGGGGGCTCTCTTTTCCAAGGATTTAAAGAACATTGCTCAAATGTTAACTGATTATTTGCACTATCATTTGGATATGTCTGAACTTAATGTTTAATATTGACTAGACAACATTAGAAGTTATTATCAGTGAAATAATGAGAGTATGGGAGTATGGTAAGTAACCTAATTAGTCTTGACACAGTTTTACATTTGAATTTTCTTAAACTCTCACATAAATTTTCACATATCAGTTCTGTGATTATAGTTTTTTGAATGCTCTATAGTTTTTATTTATTAAATATTGAGTTTTATTTTACCTTAATCTATTTAGAATAAATTATAGTTACATATTCTTACTTTCCTTAGCACCAAACACCAAAGATCTGGATGTTTTTCTTCGGAAGCAAGAATCAGGGTTTGGCTTCAGGGTGCTGGGAGGAGATGGACCTGACCAGTCTGTAAGTGTAAATTTTGGGATGTTGATGCTCCTGGTTTTATTTGGTTTTTGTTTTGAGTTTGGGATTTTTGAGAGGGTGTCACACTATGTAGCCTGTCTGACTGGAACTCCCTGGGTAGACCAAGCTGGCCTCAGAGTCAGCAGGCAAAGATTAGCCTGCAACTGCCTCTCTTTCTGGGATTAAAGGTGTGACCATCACACCCAGCTTGCTGCTCTAGTTAATATTCTTAAGTGGAGATTTGGTAGAATAGGTTGTAGTAGTTACTTTTGTTACTGTGATAAAGTACCATGATCAAGGGAAAATTTGTCTGGCATATGATTCCAAAGGAGAGTGTATAATGGCAGGAAGGCATGGACCAGGTGGCCAGAGTGGGAAACTGAAAGATCGCATCTCCATCTACATGCAGGAAGTAGAGTGTGAGCTGGAAGTGGGGCGTGGGCATAAATTCTCAGAACCTGCTCCCAGTGATGCACTTCCTCTTATAAACTTGTAAAGCTCCAAAGGTTCCATAACTTTCATGAAGGGTGCCATGCTAGAGAGCAAAATGACCTGGGTCTTTCTACAAGATGCAGATGACCCTCATCCTCCCTGTTCCCTCAGACATTTTAGGAACAAGAACTGTTTCTTGGCTATAAACCTTAAACTTGTATTGTTGACCACAGTAATATGGGAGAATCATGGCATGACCATGGTCACTGTCAACAAATGTAGAACATCTTTCTCTTTGGTGTTTTGTTTTGTTTTGGGTTTTTGTTTTGTTTTTTAGCATTTTGTCACATTGTAATGGTGGAGAAGTTGGAGATGCTTTTAAGTTCTTAAGCAGCTTTATATTTTCTTCCTTGTGTTCAACCCTGAAGATGTAGAATAATACAGTGTGGGTATTTGAAGTACCACTTTGGAGAATGTATGCTTTCTAAAATAACCACTTTTCTGAAATAATGACTTTTCCTAAATGAAGTCTTAAACTCTTCAGCTGATCCTAATGGACTGCATAGATGAACCTATACTTTGCTCTCTTACAGATATATATTGGGGCCATTATTCCCCTGGGAGCAGCTGAAAAGGATGGTCGGCTTCGTGCTGCTGATGAATTGATGTGTATTGATGGGATTCCTGTTAAAGGGAAATCACACAAGCAAGTCTTGGACTTAATGACCACTGCTGCTCGAAATGGCCATGTGTTATTAACTGTCAGGAGAAAGATCTTCTATGGAGGTGCATAAAACTCTTTCAGTACTGAAAAATTAAGATCCACTTGCTCTGGTTTTATAGGGTACTTTACAATATTCTGCAGTGTGAATGCTGACCAATTTGGGATAACTCAGAGCTCAGCAGAAAGCTTTGAAGTGTAAAGGATCCAAAAATATTTTTCCAAAGTAAAAATAAATTTTGGGTTGCTACATTAAGTAATATTATCATATTAGTCAATTTTACCAATGCATTACTGTAAATGGGAGTATCAGTTTGAATTTTTTAATAAATATTGCTTTCATCATACCAAGATAACCCCTACCTGAATATGTCAAAAGGCTTGATCATGGTAAAATTCAAAATACTCATAAGCAGAATGCTTCTTTTAGAAAGTTTGGTCTAGGGCCAAAAAAAAAACAAACAGTAAAGTTCTTGTCCTTAGAACCATGAAGACCTGAGTTTATTTGACCCCCATAACCCCATAAAAAGCCAGATAAGTTGGCATGTACTTAAAATAACAGCCCTGTAAAAAGACAAGTATGGCAACATGATTTATAATCCTGTGCTTGCTGGTGAGCCAGTCTAGCCTAATTGGTGAGTACATACAATGTTGTTCTCCGGCCTCCATTTGTGAAAGCATGTGTATGTGCGCGCGCACACACACACACACACACACACACACACACACACACACACATGTAGTATGATTTATTAAAGCTTACCTGAGGATTCACAAAGCAAAGTCAGCCACAAGCCATAGAAGCCAGGCACACACCTTCAATCCCAGAAGCCAGAAGCATGGAGATGGTGGTACACACCTTTATTTAGTCCTAAGACTCAGGAAGGGGTAGAAGGATCTCTCTGAGTTCAAGGCCACCCAGGGATACATGAGATTGAAAAGAGTAACAGTCTAAAAGAATAACAGATCACACGCCTTTAAGATAGAGGGGTCTTCAGGATTCAGTAGAGGCATTCATTCTCCAGCTACGCTGAGGAGATGTTCCAGTCTGAGGCTTGGTGAGAGCTGGTGGAGACAAGATCAGCCCATTCAGCCTGAGGTACAGGCCTGATGTAGAAGCTAGTGGTCAGCTGCTTTGCTTTACTGATACTCAGCTTAAAGTTTGAACCCCAATATCAGTCACTGGGTCATTTAAATATTTTTCACACACATACACACTAAAAAAGGTTTTGGTGTAATATAATTTAACACTTATTGGTGCTTACTACGTATCAGATGCATCACTTAGTTTATTTAGACCCCCCTACTCTATGATGTAATTATTATGATATACAACCCACTGAGAGGTTCACAGATAGTAAATAATGGGTCTAGGATTAAATGCAGAGCCTAGAGTCTAAACCACGATAATAGAATATGAACAGCTCTCAAAGGTATCTTACTAATACCTTTGTGAGTATTGAATATGACTTTTTTTTCAGCAGTACAACAAAAGGATTGCCTTTCTTTGTAAATAACAGCACATTGGAGATTCATACATACTTTCATGCAGTGTTACCTCACTTTCATTGTGCTGGAGTCAGAGCATACCTGTATATAGTGAAAACTGAGAAGTATTCCAGGGAAAGCCATGGAGTGTTATAGTAATTTAGTGTTGTTAGAGATTGGCTAACACATTCCAATGGGAAAAGAACTCCACTTCTGCTTTCTCAGTAATGACTGGATGTTGGTATTTTATGTTGAGATTTTAAAATATACTCATTTAAAAGTGTATCTGTGTGCCCATGTATGTAGGGGAAGGGGAGGAGTGTGCACAGAGAGTACAACGTTGGTGGTCATCTGTTTTGTTTTATTTTCTTTGAGTCAGGCTATTTCATTGGCCTGGAACTTTCTGTATATAAACTAGGTAGGCAAGCCCCAAGCATCTGCCTGTTTCTGCCTCTCCAGTATGGCCCAGTTACTTTACTAACTAGCTGTGTTCTCAGAAGCAAAAACATTCTTAATATCAAGCAAATTTAGAGCTTAAAGAGGCTTTATAACTATGTCTTTAAAAATGTAGTATACTGGGACATTAGTGATGACGGACCAAATTAGCACACAAATAAGCCTTCTGGGTTTTTGTTTGTTTGTTTTCTCCTTAAAGTCAATTGAAGCTCCCATTTCACTTTCTAGTTCTTGTTTATCCTTGAATAGCAACAAAAGGACATAGGCTAACTACCCTTGCTGGGGATTCCCTATCACTTTATACGCAGGAGAGTTTGCCATTCACAGGCACAGCTTGTTATCTACGGGGTACTATGATGAACTCCACTGATCTCATCAATCAGAAAGCTTCAGTTCTAAAGCACCTATATAAGAAACATCCTGTGCAGATAGCAGACAGTTTGGGACAGCATTCTGGAAGCTTTCACATCTAGAGACATCTGTGACTAGCAATCACTGAGCATTTAAAATTACAGTTAATTTTAAAAGGAAATTTACTGTTTCTCTTCTATCATCAACTTTTGTTAAAACTTTATAATCTTCATAGAACTAAAGCAATTCCAAGAATTCAATTTTTGGGGATTTTTCTTTTTTTCTTTTTTTTCTTTCTTTTTTTTTTTTTTTTTTTACTTTTTTACTTGTTTATTTATTTATTGTATGCATGTTGATGATGTACCTTTACCCACTGATCTAACTGGCTGGCTCAACAATTCTTTTTAACTATCTAATCTCATAGAAATTTTAAACAAGTTTCTCAAAAGTGAAATAACATTAGGTCATATGTATTTTATCTGTTGTATATTTTAAGTATTTAGAAAGTCAGATATATCCCTAGTGCCTACACTTGTACTTTAATTATGCCCAAGATTCCCAGAGAGGAACATTTCTATTCCTTATGTTATTAGAAATTAAATTTTCTTTTATTAATTCAGCATTAAAATACTTACCTAGCACAAACTATTTTCTGTAAATATTAAAACTGCTGATGTTTATTACAGAGAAACAAGCTGAGGACAGCCCTCAGGCCTTCACACAGAATGGGTCCCCCCGACTGAATCGGGCAGAGCTACCAGCCAGGGCTGCCCAGGAGGCCTATGATGTTATATTACAGAGAAAAGAAAATGAAGGGTTTGGTTTTGTCATCCTTACCTCTAAAAGCAAGCCACCTCCAGGAGGTAAGGGCTACTGTATCTTGTTGTCTCTCCCTGAATGTCCAGTTTCCCTGAATTTATGAAATTAATTAAGACCCGTGTACAAATTTTCTTAGAGATATATCTTTTTACTGTAGTGAATCCTCTGTGTGTGTGTGTGTGTGTGTGTGTGTGTGTGTGTGTGTGTGTGTGTGTGTCTGAATCCTTACCTTCAAAATTAGCTCATCTAAATCAAACCTTCCAGCCTTCAGATATTTCAGGCATCTCAAATGCCATAAAATAAGTCTCAGTTTTCACCAACATTATACTAAGGAAATATGAAATTCGCCCAGGACCTAATTTTATGACTTTAGAGAAAGATACAACTTACATTTTTTTAAATAATAATTTTTAAGTTTGACAGGCACAGATTCTCCAAATTAGAAATGGTAAAAATAGAAATGAATTAAATTGTGGGAACAGTTGAGAAAAAGTAAAACTGAGAAATAGAAACTCTTGACCTAACTATGCCTTAGTTATTTTATGTTGCTTAATAACACTTGTATTCCAACTAGAAAGCATTCTTGTTGAACGAAAAGAGGCATCCCTGCCTTTTATATGTATTTCACTGAAAGGTAAAATTTTGTTAGAACATTTAAAAATTAATATCCTGAGCCAGTGTTAACAGAATTTTGCATATGAGATGGATAGATGGATGGATGGATGGATGGATGGATGGATGGATGGATGGATGGATGGATGAATATACATACATACATACATACATAGAATGAAGGATGGATGGATGGATGGATGATTATACATACATACATACATACATACATACATATATATATGAATGAAGGCGGTAACCTGGTAAGCATAAGACTGTTATGATTAAACACATTAGATGTTTGCCTTGTTTTTATGTTCTAAAAAATAAGAATCCTATGATTATGAAATCCAATTGAATATTAGATGAGAACCAGAACACTGATATTTCTGTGCTATGTTTATCTAATAATTTTTTCTAAGTCAGATCAATAAAAGCCCATGACTACATAAGAATATTCTATCCTTTCCTAGTGGATTTAATTATATCTTGGGCGGGAGATCCTATTAAACTAAATGATGACTAAGTCCTTAGTCTTAAAAAAAGTAAAAGAAAAAATTTTCAGGAAACTAACTTGCAAAAATATTCTATATTAATATACATTTAAAGGAAAAAGCTACTGTGAAGGGGTGAGTTATCACTGTGGTGTCAGGGCACTGCTCACTGATACTAGTTCCATTTTCCAAAAGCAATTGCTATGGTAACACTTGGAACTAGAACTGTCACTGATGCTGTGAAGATTATTATGTGGCCCATGTCAGAAATATGAAAGAAGAGATGATTTTGATGTTGTATTATTGGAAATCAGACTGTTAAAAAACAAATAACTATTAAAAAATAATCATATTGGCTATTTTATCTAATCCCAGACATTCAGGCTAATAAAAATAGGAAAAGATTTTATACTATGTGATAAGCCCAGACCATTTTATATTAAAGATACTCTCTTCCTATCCCTGCAGAAAATAATGAGAATCTAGTGTTCACTGTAAAACAGAGCAATATAGGTGAATTCAGTAAGAAGTTGTATTTGACCTCTGAATAAGAGGCTTCATAATCAGACAAACTTGTATTCAAGCCTATTCTGTCTTTAGTAGCAGAGGGACTTACCTTGGGGCAGGTTACTTACCCTACAAGGGCTGTGGTTTCCTCTAAACTAAGGATGGTGTTAACATACTTGTATCATTTATCATCGAGTTTGAAGATTGCATGTTGCCTGGTGATGGTGTTCTACGACTTTGATACCAGCACTCTAAGCAGGTGGATCACTGAGAAAGATGAGGGTCAGCCTTATCTATGGAGTGAGTTTCAGGACAACCATAGCTACACAGAGCAACCCTGTCTGAAAAAAACAGCAATAATAAATAAGCATGTAGATGCTTTATAGAGCTCATGGTAGTTGCCGCTGCACAGTTTATGTGGTTAATACTGCTATTTTATCATCTTACCTGAAACATAGATTGTTACAGGCTCTGGCCTGTTGTTTGAAGGGAGGGGAAGTTTTTTAGGTTTTTGATACAGTATCTTTTAATATTGCCTAGGCTATTCCTGAACTTCTGAGCATAAGTGATCCTCCTAGCTCAGCCTTAGAGTCCCTGGGACTTTGCAGTATACACAAGTTCCCAAAAACCTTCTCTTTAAAGTTTTTATCAGTACTTAATAATAAGATATGAAAACACAATTGAAATGTATGATAGAGGCAAAACTAACATGTGGCAGGAAATGAGTGTTTGCAGCTCATTAATTATCAGTGTGAACATAAATTAGACCCAGGTGGTTGGTATGTTTTTCAGAAGTACTCAAGGCTTTTAGTCAAGATACAAAATCAGAATTGGTAATTTCACTTAACTGCTAGATAATAATCTCACAAATACTAGGTCCTGGAGCATTCCTCCTAAAACACCAATTGTCTCATTCAGAGAGAAGAATCCTGGAGTAAATGTAAATAAAGAGCTTTCATTCACAGAGGCAGAGTATCAGTGCAGTCTAACATTTTTCTTCTAGGTAAATGTGTCTACTAGTGACATATGTCTCAAAAAGGAGTTCCTAGTAACATCTCTGGTGTCAGTTTTGAAATTGTAGGATTCCCTGCTGTTGACTTCAGCTGAGATCAGGAGGTCCTGGTCAGCACCTTCACAGTGAGCCTCAGTGCTGAATGAACATGTGCTTAGCAAAGGCCCTATTGTAGCTGCCGGGGAAACACTCTTTTTTTTGCATTGCCAGTAATTCACAGGTGTTAGTTCCTCTTGTCATTGCTCTTCAGTTCTGCTTGCAAAGGTTTATTTGTGAAAAGGACATTTCCAGTTGCTGTCTTTTCTTTTACTGAAGATAAATGTTTAAGAGTGCTAACCTGACCTAAGCAGCTAGATGTGCTAGACTGTGAGACAGATTGAGGCCAGAGATGAATATAGATAGATGTGGAAAAGGAGGCTTTATGGCAGATGTCCATAGACTCTATACCAACAAAAATAAGGCAAGACTTTCAGCTGTGTGCACTCTGAGGAAATACCATGCCAAACTTCCCAGTCCATCAGAATGTCCCTTTTAGGTGTGACCATTTAGGTGGCCTGTTGGTTCTAGTTGCTTTGGTGGTTCCACTCTAAGTGCGTAGACATTAAAAGTCTGCCACTTCCACCCTGCATCACCCAGACAAGCTCTGTGGGAAGCTGCATGCCACCGTTCTGCTGCTCCACTCGCACTGTAAGAAAGGGAATACTGGGATTTCAGAGTTAATTCCATTTGATGCTTTCCCAAGTTTGAACAAACCTTCCAGTGTGCCAAAGAGCTGAATCATTTCTTCTCAGAGGTTTTAGAATGAACACTATGTATGAGTAAATCTTTTCTGAGAAGTAGAACTAAGGTATTGATTTAAGAGATCACAACAGGGCCACGTTTCTGATGTGCCACCTGTTACACTGTTAGTGAACTAGCTCAGAATACCTGGTGGAGAACATAGCCCATACTACACTGACATTTTTCCAGTTATTCTATTTGTAAGGAAAATGGACTCCCTAAGTACTTGATTTCATTCAGTGCTAAAAGGCACTTGTTTCCAATATTAACTGTCCCCATTTAAAAATAAAATTTACTGTTGCATAATTCTAGCAGAGTCAAGAACATAAATCATGATCAAAAATAACTTTCTCCGTCAAAATGAAAGTCTATTGAATATCTGCAGGACACTCGCAGCTATGATTCAGAAATACTAGTAAGAAGGTTTTACTCCAGAAATTAAACCTAATTCACAGTGTCATCTAAAAATACTATCACTATTCATATCAGTCAGTAGTCATGAAGAGCCTACATGTCTGGTAACATTATTGACCTAGGCTAGAAAACTCTCAGAGAATGGAGAAATGTTTCCTAGTACAAATGCTATTTATTGCATATTAGATGATACTTTTTTTGACAAGATGCCCTGAATGCCTGGGGACTTGTCAAAAGCTGTGACAACATACTGGCCCACCCCTTGTCCATCTGGAAGGCAACCTTATACACTAAGGCAGAGCTGCAGTAGAGCTGCACTGCTTGTCTGCCTGTGTGGTCATCACAGCCTTGTGCAATGAAGAGAGCCAAACAGTCTTAACAGCCTCTATTCTCCTATTATAACATCTGGATTTTAAAATGATCTCAAGACACAAATTAATTTTTATGCCAATGTGTATATGTGTTGGTAGGATGTGTGCATGTGTATGTGGAAGCTAGAGGACAGCTTGTAATGACATCATCAGGAACACAGTTCACTTCTTTTCAAACAGGGCCCCTCATTGGCCTGGAGATCACCAGTTAGACTAGGTTGGCTGGCCAGCTGGCCCTGGGAATCCTACCTGAAGACTGGGATTATAATCATGTACCCCTATACCCATTTTTATGTAGATTCTGGGAACTGAACTACAGTCTTCGTTTTTGCAAGGCAAGTGCACTTCTGAGCCTTCTTCCCAGCACACAAATTAGTTTTTGTGTAAAAATATGATTCATTTTAGAGATAAGTCATTTATTTCATTGTACCTGGTTTTATAACCAATTACCAAGTCAAATTTTGTAATTTGACATACATGACATACATTTGTGAAAAGATTCCTCTTGGGAGTCACTGCCCTTCCAGCAAAGCCAGAGGATCTTATTTCTAAAATAGCTTTAAAAAAAAAATGATATAGTTCTGATAGCCAACAGTGGCCCTTAGTTAGGAAAATGAAGATCCTGATATAAAAAGAGGATAAAGACCTGGAACAGGAAGAGCTCATCCTGGAGTGAGAGCTACAGACTTAAGTCTGATAAGATACTACCTCCCAAAAGAACACGGTTTTCCAGGAGGAAAAAGCGTCAGAAGTTTGATGGGAGATTGATGACTCCTGGGGCAGGTAGGAAGAAAGAGACATTAATGAGTCCTGTGTGATATCTGGCCTTGTGCTTAAGAAAGTGAAGGAGGAGCTGTGAAGAGGGCTCAGAGGTTAAGAGCAGTTGTTGCTCTTGCAGAGGATCCTGGTTCAGTCCCAGCACCCACATGGTACCACATAGTCATCTGTAATTCTAGTTCCAGGGGATCTGAAACTCTTCGAAACTCCAAGGAGACCAGGAGTTCTCTCTCACTCTTTCTCTCTCCCCCTCTTTCTACCTCTCCCTTTTCTCTTTCCAGAACAGTCACTGACCTAGTAAAAACTTTTTAAGTCAATAAAGTCAGTTGCTTTCAAAAACAGCAACCAAAGGTGGGGGGGAGGTTTCTAGTAAATGGATGTGGTCGGTGGGGGCTGATTTGGACAGGGTAAAGATATTTAAATAATGATAACAAGTCCATCACTAACTGGAAAAATTGGGATTCTTTCCACAGTTATTCCTCATAAAATTGGCAGAGTCATAGAGGGAAGTCCAGCTGATCGTTGTGGGAAACTTAAAGTGGGAGATCATATTTCTGCCGTGAATGGGCAGTCCATCATTGACCTATCTCATGATAATATTGTTCAGCTGATCAAAGATGCCGGAGTCACTGTCACACTGACAGTCATTGCTGAAGAAGGTGAGGAAGTGGCCACCCTGCCTTCCCCAAGCTGATTATCAGTTATTGTTCAGTTGCTGTGAAAAACACCATGACCAAGGCAACTTATAAAGGTGCATTTAATTGAGGGCTTGCTTAGGAACATGTTAAAGGGAAGCACAGTGGCAGGCAGGCAGGGAGTGGAACAGTAAGCCGAGGGCTTACACCTGATGCATACTTGCAGGCAGAGTGGGCTTGGTATGGGGTTTTAGAAGCTGCCTTTCAGTCATTAGGGATTTCTCATTAGGAAATATCTTGAACCAGTCTGTGTTCTGTGTTTATGAATTACTAAGTAACCACTATGTAACACTCATCTCACTTGTCCTGATTTTGTATGATAATAAGGGGAAGCAAAAAGCAGAGTTATAAAGGTGCATCTTTTATGTAAAATTTCTCATACCTTGGGAATGAGGCCCAGTGGTGAACACCTGCCTAATATGCACAAGACCCTGAGTTGGATTCCCAGTACTCAGTACTGCCAAAAGAAGAGAGACAGCAAGTAGGGGTCCCCGTACTTTTACATTCCAGTTTCCCCCTGTTACCCTAAGGTCAATTTCCAGGTGTTTTGTTCTCCACCCCTATAGCATCTTGTGATGTTAAGTCTGATCTCAGACTTTTGAACTCCAGTGACCCTCCCAACTCAGTTTCCCAGAACTAGAACTTTAGTCATGCCACCACTCCACGGTGCATTTCTCATGTTTGCCTTCCCTTTTGTTCCTAGTGAACTACTCTCATGTTTTTACTTTTAAGGTATTATATAAATCTTTCTGTCCAAGATACTGTGGTGGGTATTTATTCATGAATCATCTTTTCTTAACATTTATTTTGTGACTCAAATTGTAAAGCAAAAGTTAGTGCCACCAGAATGGCATTGCAGAGTTGTGTGTGCATGTCTATCTTCACACCTGGCTGGTATGCAGTGGAACCAAGTGCTGAGGACTGCAAGTTCCAGACTAGCAGTCAGTTTTCCCAGTCTGTCTCAGGCTGGTGCATTTATAAAATACAGCACAAGTCAAAACAAAGATTCTATCAAATAGTAAGATTTTTTTTTTGACTACTTAACTCTCACTGTCCCTAAATGTGTTACTGCTACTACAGACCAATACAAAGAAAAGGGTTGATAGCCTATTCCACTCCATTTTCTCTCCTGCGATACTTGCCTTTAAAGTCAAGGTCTGGTTAAATCTGGTCAAAGACCTGGTCCCATTCATCCCACATCTAGTGGAACTTGTATCAGCACAAGCCCCCACAGAAAAGCAGGAGCAGAATTGCTCCACCCCAGGCTTCACCATATTCCCTTTCTGTCTTTTTCACTTACCTTCTTGCCTGTGCTTTTGGGAGTATTCTTAGCTTCTAGTTGCAAGACATTCTTGTTTTGTTTTTTAAGACAGGGTTTCTCTGCAGCCCTGCTGTCCTGGAATTCACTCTGTAGACCAGGGGCCTCAAACTCAAAGATCTCCCTGCCTCTGCTTCTTGTGTGATCAGATTAAAGGTGTGAGCCACCATTTCCCAGCATGAGACTTTCTTAAATACAGCTTTGAAGGGAAACAACTTAATTTAAGTTATAGAAATAGAATCCAAGAATAGTGATTCCCTTTTGACTGTCATCTCCCAGAACATCCATCTAGTTGTGGATGTAAGCCTTGGTTGACTCTGTAGGCAGTCTCCCCAACAGTTAAGAATGACATTGACATGAATTTCTCTCTCCCTCCCTCCCTCCCTCCCTCCCTCCCTCCCTCCCTCCCTCTCTCACCCCCTGTCTCTCACCCCCTCTCCCCCCCCTCATCTGTGCTCTAAAAACAACAGGAAATCCTTATAAACATTTCTCTCAAAACTCTAGGTGACTTTCTGATCGTTGATGCTTAGTGTCTGGCAGGATAATTTCCTGTTAAAATGCAACTTCTGAGATGTGTATAGTTTGCAGAGCAGCTTCTGTGCTCTAACATCCTGAGACTTAGCACTGTCAGGAAGGAAAAAACCCTGTGCTCTGGAAATTTAGATACTGGGCTGAACAGTAGCCCCCAGAGCTCTGCCCTCTACATAGGAATGTGTGCAGTTCTGATTTCCATGGAATGAAAGAGGGACAAATGGATGAAAATAGGAAATAAGAAATGTCTCTTATTCTCTTGTCTTTTCCCAGAGGAAGAAAGACATTAATGTTCCAATTCTAGGACATAACAGTACAGTTCTGTGAAAGCCCTGAAGCTGGGAACTGTAACCATTATTATTGTTTACTTAAAGATAAACTTTGTCTTCGGGTTTTCATGTACAGATTCTGATTTCTGTTGTTTTCTCATTTGAACAGAGCATCACGGTCCACCATCAGGAACAAACTCAGCCAGACAAAGCCCAGCACTGCAGCACAGGCCCATGGGACAGGCACAGGCCAACCACATACCTGGGGACAGGTGTGGCTAGTCTCAGGTTTTGGGTTTTTTCTCATCTCCCTGCTTTTCACTGTTCCACTCCTGGGCAGTATTGCATAAGCCAGAAAGCCAAGTCTGAAGGAAAACTGTTGTGTATTTCACCTTCACAGTCCTTTAGTGCTGCTCACCCCTCTTTCCAGCCTTTATCCTAGGCAGGCACAGCACAGTGAGTGAGTCAGCCTGACACCAGCAACTGACTCTGCTTCTCTTGGTAATTGCCTCAGTCGGGAAGACCTAGCCCCACCTGAATCAGTCTTCTCGCACTGCCTGACACGTGGGCAGTAATTTGTATATATTTCTTTCCTGTTATTAAAAATATTAGTCATCAAAGAAAAACTAGGCTTCCAGAAATTCAGCATTTCCACAGGCCTTGGGGCTTTAAGAGGTCCATTTCCCATGGTGACAGGGTCACCGTGTCTGCTCCAGGTTCAGTTATTTTGAGTAGCTTTGAGAGCAACTCCATGAAGACACCACTGAAGGAAGTGGGGGCAGTGTTCACAGGCTTCAAGCTACTCTGGAGAGAATGAGCAGTCTTTTTTTCTAGCAATTCTGGCTCTAGGTAGTCTGTCTACAGCATCTTGTGAGGATGGAAGGTGTCAAGGCTCAGCTTTGAGAAAAGAAAGTCAATCTGCTTTTCTTTTTAGACTTTTTCATTTCAGAACATGACTTGGTTTTCCCACAGAATTGCCCTAGAAGGTGAAATTGGAAAAGACATCTGCAGTTCCTACAGACATTCGTGGTCTGACCATAAGCACCTCGCACAGCCTGACACTGCAGTGATTTCAGTTGTGGGGAGTCGGCACAATCAGGTAAATCCAGACACCCTGGTGCTGATAGTTTGGGTTGCTGTATCACATTGGTGTTTCTGTTGCAAATCTGTTTGGGTACATTTGCTTCCAAAATTACTAATTTTTCCAGAGCTACTAATATGGTTGGAATTCACTTCACCCTACATACAAGATGGTGTAGAAATAAAAATTTAACCTGTAAAGGGGAAATTTGAACCTAGGCTGAATACGTACAAGTGTATATCATAGCTAATTAAAGGGAGGAGCTTTTGTTTGCTTATTTTTCAGGGAAATTTATAAAAAAAATCTCCTTTAAGTAAATTTTTTTTAAAAAAATTATAATTTTAAAAATTTTGTTCTCTGTCTTATTGTACATCGACCAACTAGAAGACCACACAATCTTCAAATGAATTTTATTTGAATTTATAACAATTAAGTTGCAGCCCAAAGTAGCATTCCTTCCTGACAACATAGAATTCATACTAGGAGTATACACTATTTCTCTTAGCCATAAAAGCAGATTCTCTTCAAGATGTAGTGAAAGCAGTAAGGTAACAATGTTCTCTTACACTTCTCTCCTTCAGGGCCTAGGCTGTTACCCAGTGGAGCTTGAGAGGGGCCCTCGAGGCTTTGGGTTCAGCCTCCGAGGAGGGAAGGAGTACAATATGGGGCTGTTCATCCTTCGCCTCGCTGAAGATGGCCCTGCCATCAAAGATGGTAGAATTCATGTGAGTTGGCTTCTGTTTGCAACCTTTGCTTCTGACTCTAGACTGGAAGCTTCTAAAAATAATTGCTTTAGAGAGAATGCAGAAACCTCCTACATCTAAGAAATGAGTTTTTCCTGAAAGCAGTCACATGCTGCTGTTGTGCTTTTCTAGCCACCCAGGGTTTCATAGTTTGATGGTTTCTTTGTTTGTAAGAAAAATTAGTTCTTGTACAGTCAGCATACAGGGCAGATGGATTCATAAATCAAATACACTTCCATCTTATTAAAAGTCTTGAGGACAGCAGGACAAAAAAGACTCTCCAATTTCTTCCAATAAGTCCAGGAAATTTTTTCCACTTAGTTCCCTGTAGAGGCAGAAAATCCCATTCTTGCCAAACTTATGATTATTAGAGAAATCAGAATTCACATCTGTAATATTCTACCATAGGCTTTCCCAACCCGGCAAAACCAGCATTGTGTAGGGCACTGAATGGCTTATAGACCTACTTTTTTTGTTTTTCTCATCTTGATATTAAAGAGGAATTTTAACAACTTTTGGCCTTAATTTTTACAAATTAGTTAATTCACTAGTTATCACTAAAATTGTAAGTTCTAGATAGTCTCCCTCTCACTACCCAAGAGAACTTTGGGTTTCCTCTCTCTGTAATCAGGCATCAGGGCAAAAGAACCTTTTTAAGTTAGTAATAGTGAGACAAGATTATTCTTAGGTCTAATAATCAGAGTAGCTCAGTTGGTAGTGTGTTTATTTAGTGTAGCCTTGGGTTCAATACCTAGGCTACCAAAAACTGAGTTGTGGTGCACAGATGTAATTTCCACACTTGGGAAGTATAGACAGAAGGGTCATGAGTTCAAGGTCATCCTCAGCTACCACAGTAAGTTTGATGCCAGCATGGGCTACATAAGTAGACCATGTTTCAGAAACAAAAATGGCTTCTGGGTGATGAAGCTTTGCATTTTCCACCATTTGTTTCAAAACCAGTTCTGAGTGTTTGCCTTAATGAAGACTTTATGCCTGGTGTTAAATGGGCTGGTGAGAGGATGATACCAACCCTTCCTCAGAATGGCCAGGCATATGCACAAGGTCAGAGAGTGACTAACAAAGGTGCTTTAAGATAAGTACAGTTGTACAATTCGCCAGGCATTGATGGCGCACACATTTAGTCCCAGCACTCTGGAGGCAGAGGCAGGCAAATCTCTGTGAGGCCAGCCTGGTCTAAAGAGAGCTAGTTTCAGGACAGGTTCATAGTACAATTCAGGAAAGAGGCTGAGAAGCTCTCCAAGCTGAAGACAGTGGGGTGAAATGAATGGTACCACATAGCAGAGATAGTTATTTGGGATGTGTACAGAGAAATGGAGGGAAATGAAGTGATGAAAGGAGGGTGGGTTATCAGTATGGAGGCGCTGGAAAGTGGAAAGCCACAGTAGGCTTTTGAGCCAAGATTTTTTTTTTTCCAGAAAAGCATGCTGCTAAGATGTTTCTGGAGAAGAGAGGTTGTTGTCACTCTTGCATGGAGTGGTGGTATAAGGAGAACTTGAGTGAGAACCCTTTGGATATAAGGCAAAATAGATGAGGTCATCTTCCAGTGAAGGAAGTCTTAAGTATCTGATCAGTGAATGAGGACAAAGGGACAAAAACAAAGGATGTCTCGGGGAAGTCCTCTTGCCTGTATGACAAAAAGAAAAAAGATAGGTTCAGGTGAGAAAGAATTTGGCAGCTAGCTGCTGTAATTTTTTTTTTTTTTTAATTGAAGTACAAGTATCAGTTAGTGTGTATTTCACAAGCTTTAGATAGTGACAGGACCCAGACAGAAGGGATGAGCAAAGCTTTGTGGTAGATTAAGTCACTCAAGAGAGATTTAGAGAGCAGCAGACTATGGGCAGAACTCTGAGTGGGGCCTACAATTCGTGCAAGAGAAAAAGGAAAGTAAGCAGAAAGGGTAGAAATGCAAAACCACATACCTGAGCCAGAGGATTTATGAGGAGAAGGGCTAAGTATCATTGGGAGCAGCTGATCAAAAGTTGTTGGGTCCAGCCTGCTTGTTTTCTCACATAGTTCAATGCAGTGAAAAGAGACTTGAGTCTGAGAATCGAGGAAGATGCAAATCAAACCCTTTTTCTACCATTTTGTAGCCATGTAGCCTTAAGCAGCTTCTTTTTGAGCCTCTGTTTAGGACCCATTGCTTTAGAGTTCTCTTGGCCCTCTCCCCCTCATGCTCTTCTTCCTCTTCACCTCTCCTCTGCTGAGGGGTTTCACGTTTCTTCAAGACAGGGTTTCCCTGTGTAGACAAGGCTGACCTGGAACTTGCTTTGGAACCAGGCTGGCCTCAAATTCAGAGATCTGCATGTCTCTGCCTCCCAGGTGCTGGGATAAAAAGCATGCACCACATTTTTTCTTAAAATGTTGTTTTCAAATAGAACCCTCAGATCTACTAATTTCATCATACAAATGAAAGCTAAACAGGCCTCAAGACGGATAATATATAGTTCTAAAATACATCTGAAACTTAGTCCCATGACTGAACCTACTTTTATTTTAAAAACAAACTCTAGATTTTGAAAACAAAAGCAAGTAGACTATTAACTGTTAAATTCAGATCTGTCTAGTAAGAAAATGTCAGTTTTCAAAGAGATCTCAGCTAACACTCTCCATGGTACCATGGGAGGGCCTCCCACCTCTCGGTCTCCCTCTTCCCTTACTGGTCTCAGATCAGCAATTCAAGTTTGTATTCTGTGTCTTTTAATTCTAGTATCTCCACTTCATACAGTACGTTGAATATTCAGTGGGTAGTTCATAAATGTTTTCCAAAATGATGCTCTGGGTGAGTTTTTAAATTAAGATTATACATTATCGATGTTTATAGATAACAAGAGGGTAGACTAGATAACTAATCTTTAAAATTATTTAGTGTATGGACATGTGGGGGGGTACATGTGTGAGGGTACGCATTGCCAAGGTGCACGTCAGAGGACAGCTTGTGAGCATTGGTGCTAGCCTTCCACCATGTGGATCCCTTGTCTGTCGGTATTGGCAGCAAATACTTTTACCTATTGAGGTACTTCACCAGCTCCTAAAAATGTTGAATTTTTTAGAAAATTAAGATTTGTCCTCTGCTGTTATTACTGGATAGAAAGGATTAGTTGTATAGCAACAGTGTACTAGTGTAATTCAGAAATCAAGGGAGTATTAGTTCATGGGTCAGAAGGCACTGTGTCAGCAGAGGATCTGGAAATTGTCTGGGTCTGAAACTGGTCCTTAAGTCCTGAGGCACAGTTGAGTATGTGCCTAGCATGCCTGAGTCCTAGGTTCCATCCCTGGCACTGCAAGCAAGGCAGTCAGATACAGATTCTCAGGGTCTGTCTTCCAAGCAGCATGTGTTGCCACTTACACTGCTGTTGGTCCATGAGGGTAGGTGTCAATACATTTACATTTACAGACTTAAATCTGAGGCTCAGGGAGGTCAAGCTCCTTGCTGAGATTATCTGGGTTGAATTTCCTCAGAAGACATATCATTTCTTAACAGGATATAAGATAATATAATCTACTGCTTTAAAAGACATTGATTTTCTTTAATTTAATATTTAATTTAATTTAATATTTTATGTGTGGGGGTGTTTCACCTGTATAGGTCTTTACACCACATGCATTCAGTACACCCGGAGGCCAAAAGACGGTGTCAGATCTGTTGGGACTGGAGTTATAGGTGGTTGTGTGCTGGAAACCAGCACTCTTAACCTCTGAGTCTCTCTGTAACCACAACTGCAAGACATTCTTTCCTCTGCCTTTTCTTCTTCTCCCTGTCTTCTGTTTGGGGGTTTTGTTTTGTTCTGCTGGGGCTGGCTTCAAATGACCACCATGTATTTTCTTCTTGTCTGCCTTTCATTTTTCTCTCCTTTCCCTTGACGACCTCTCTCATGATTTTTCAGTAATACAAAACTTGAGTTGAATGTTCAGCTCTTCAAAAGTAGTTTCATCATTTTATTGATGTTTTGTAGTAACTTAAAATCTCAGCAAAAATGTTCACCTTCACCTGTCCTCCCTGAGGAGTGTCTTCCCCTTTGGTTTTAAACAGAATCCTTATATACAACCCTGCAGTCCTAACTAATGGAAACCTAATGCCACACTTTCTCTTTCTTCCCATTTTTGAAGTTAGAATGGCAAGTCTGTTCAATGACAAGCTTTATTTAGATTTTATTTATATTAAAATGTATAGGTTTGTGGCTTAAGACAAAATGTGACTGAAACTGTGACCTCACTCTTAAAATGAACTAATGGTGCTTGAACTAATCATGGTAACACTGCTTTTCCTTTACTGTGAGAATTATTTGTTCAGAGCTACTTTTATCTATACTTCCTTGAGAAAATAATTCTTTCATCACTTATCAAAGGGGCTTAGATAGTGGCTTTTGTTCCACTTATTCTGAATAATAAGGATTTTCATTACCTTTCTTGCTGCTTTATAGTCTGTAATATTTATTGTCTTCACTTGTTTGAGTTCATTTTATCTATTTGCCTTAGTCTGCTAGTTACTGTAACTTCAGTACCTGGGACTGGGGAATCTCTGGAGCCTGTCAACTCTCAGACAGCCTCACTGATGGGGACTCTAGTTTTGAAACAATAAGCATGTGGCAGGGGGACAGAGAATGCCTAGAAAATGGGAGTTCACTTTTAAAACAAAGCCACTCCTCACTGATAATCTAATTGCCTCCCAAGATCCTAGAGATCAAAACAGCAAAGCAGCCAGCCATACCAGTTAGCCATATAAGCCAAGCCAGGCACACACCTTTAATCCCACAACTCAGGATTAAAGAGGTAGATGGATCTCTGTTAGTTCAAGGCCACACTGACTACACCAAATTGATCCAGTCCTAAAAGCAACAGCTCACACAAAGGTGATCTCAGCACCTGGGATCACAAGCCTTTAATCAAGCACTAGGGAGATAGAAACAAGAGAATACTGCTGGGCAGTATATCCCTTATAAAGAGAAGACAGGAATTAAGAGCCCTTTGCCTCTGAGGATTCATGGAGACAGAATTGCCGTTTCAGCTGGGTACTAGTGCTATTCTGATCTGAAGCTTCAGCTTGAACCCCAATATCTGTCGTTTGTGTTACACCCTAACATAAGACTTAAGGTGTTAGGGTTCTAACACGTGAATTCTAGGCAATGTTTAAAGCATAATGTCAGATAAATTCACCAGCCGGTCATATTTCTGATACCCTTCCCACTTCTATTTGTTCAAGAATAAAGCATATCTTTTTCTCTTCCTAAATATGCGACAGAACACTTTTATTTCTGTTTCATAGTTTATGTGATTATTGTTTTATTGTGTAGAATTGGGTATAATTTACAGTCAAATCTTTATACCAATGCATTTTACAGTAACTTGAAAACTGACACTTATTTATAGTTGGTGTATAATGTTTCATAGCACTGACTCTCCAACAAGCCCACAAGGTAGGACTGGTGTTTTAATTTAACAGGTGAAGAAAATGAGACCACTGGCCTAGAAAAAAATTAAAGCTAGTTTGATAGGAACCATATACCTGGACCCCATCTTCCGGTCAGGTCTGGCTTTTGTTTGTTTTTATGTATGTATGTATGAATGTATGTATGTATTTGCCTGGCTCACAGAGGCCAGAAAGGGTATTAAGTCCCCTGGAGCTGATGATAAAGGAGGCTGTGAGCTGCCATGTGGGTGCTGGGAATTGAACCCAGGTCCTCTAGAAGAGCAGCCAATGCTCTAAACTACCGAGCCACTCCCCAGCCCATCAAATACTTAGTCTCTTCTGTCACATTACTTATGGATTGTTTATGATCTTACAAATATTTGGGATACTTGTTTTTCACTCACTTCAGCATCTTTACTCATGTTCTTACTGTTAAATTTCCCCATATTTTTTTCATTTTAAAATATATACTTCTGGTGACACCAGCCTTCTGGTATCTTATTCTGTTTGTTTTCCAAGAAAATGATGTTTAAGTCACTATATGCAACCCAGCAAATGGTTTTTAGTAAGTGTTCATATTAATGTATTCTTGAAGCTTTATAAATTACAATCTCCAAGTATATCATGTATCTAAAGCCTCATACCAATACAGGATATGCTGGCAATACAAAAAATGGCCAGTCTCTTGGGAAAGCTTCAGTAATGAGCAGTCATCTGCCCCAGTTTTAGTAAACCAAGTCAAGATTATTAGCTTGTGTTTTGAAAGCACCCTTTACAGACTGTCATTTAGTTGCTGCTCTATGCTGTTATTTAGGTTAATATAGAAATATCACCTTTTCTACTGTCTTAACTTTTGGTAGAAAACTAGATTTTTTTTTTTTTTACTTTATTTTGCAATACTAGAATCCAGTCTCAAGGCCTCAAACGTGGGAAAATCAGAATTTGATTTTTTTTATTTATTTGATATCTTGATAAAGAAATCTAGTGTATGCTGCATTGCTCCCAGTATAATGATATTCTTTCTCACTTATAATATCTGGGATTACATCCCTAATTGCTCGTGTGTGTGTGTTTATTTTACATATCAATGCCAGTTCCCCCTCCCTCCCATACCTTCCCTTCCACCCTTTCACCTCCACTCCATAGGGAGGGTCATGCCTTCCAGAAAGGATCATCAAAATCTGTCAAGTCATTTGGAGTAGGGTCTAGGCCCTCTCTCCTGCCCCTAGGCTAAGGGAGTATCCCTCCATGAGGAATGTGCTCCCAAAGTCCTTTTGTGCACCAAGGATACATCCTGGTTCCACTGTCAGAGGTCCCTTAGACTGTTCAGGCCTTCTAACTGAGACCCACATTCAGGGGGTCTGTGTTGGTCCAATACTGGTTTCCCAGCTATCAGTCTGGGGATCCATGAGCTCCCCCTTGTTCAGGTCAGCTGTCTCTGTGGGTTTCTGTAGCCTGGTCTTGACCCATTTTCTTATCACTCCTCTCTCTCTCTCTGCAACTGGAGTCTAGGAGTTCGGCTCAGTGTTTAGCTGTTTCCATCAGCTACTAGATGAGGGCTCTATGATGGCATGTAAGTTAATTATTAATCTCATTATCAGGGAAGAGCATTTATGGTACCCTTTCCACTACTGCTCAGATTGTTGGTTGGATCCTTGTAGGTCTCTGGACAGTTCCCTAGAGTCAGTTTTCTCTTCAAACCTATAATGGCTCCATCTATTATGGTATCTTATTTTTTTTTCTCTCTCTCTCTCTGTTTGTTCCCCCGGCTCAATCTTCCTAGTCCCGCATGTTCTCTCCTCCCCTTCTCTTTCTCCTAACTCCCTCTCCACTCACTGGCTCCCCCCTCCCAGTATGCTCAGGAGATCTTGTTCCTTTCCCCTTCTGTGAGGGACCTTGTCTGAATCTCTTAGGTTCCTCCTTGTATCCTAGTTTCTCTGGCTGTGTGAAGTATAGGCTGGTGATCCTTTGCTTTATGTCTAAAATCCATATATGAGTGAGTACATTCCATGTTCCTCTTTTTGTGACTGGGTTACCTCAAGTTCCATTTGCCTGCAAATTTCAAGATTCCATTGTTTTTTCTGCCAAATAGTATTCCATTGTGTAGATGTGCCACATTTTCTTTATCCATTCTTCAGTTGAGGGTCATCTAGGTTGCTTCCAGGTTCTTGCTATTACAAATAATGCTTCTATGAACATAGTTGAACACATGTCTTTGTTGCATGGATGTGGATCATTTGGGATTGCCAGATCCTGTGGTAGACTGATTCCCATTTTCCTGAGGAACCGCCATACTGATTTCCAAAATGGCTGTATAAGTTTACTCCAGCAGTGGAGGAGTGTTCCCCTTTCTCCACATCCTCTCAAGTATAAGCTAATTTTAGCCATTCTGACAGGAGTAAGATGGTATCTCAGAGTTGTTTTGATTTGTATTTCTCTGATGAAGGATTTGATTCTTGATTAATGCTCAAATACTGACTAGTAGTCATATAAAACTTTCTCATGTAGACTTTATAAAGTAATAATACCATACATTGTCTTTCCTTATTGCTGTCATCTGTTTACCCATTAGCTGTCACCAGAATAGCACTCTGTCCAGGTTAAAGATTTTACAAGAATGAGTTAGAAGAGTTAAAGGGTTCTGTTGACAATGTGGAAATGAAAAACCCTGCTGTTTCATGCAGTTGTAAATGTTCCTTGTCCAGGTTGGTGACCAGATTGTGGAAATCAATGGGGAACCCACTCAAGGCATCACACATACTCGAGCAATTGAGCTCATTCAGGCTGGTGGAAATAAAGTCCTCCTCCTGTTGAGGCCAGGAACTGGCTTGATACCTGACCATGGTAAGTAAAACAGCTAAGCACTCATGCTGGGGAGGGGGCGGCAGAAGGAAAGGGAATACCCTTTTGAAGGGGGTGAACATTTTATTGGCTAATTCAGAAGTGAACAGCAGAACCACTGAAGAAAGTTACTATAATGCAAATGATGTTTCCAAACAGTGTAACTACTGCAGTAGAGAATGTTTTATCTTTATTTCATGTGAAAGCACATGGTGCTTCTCACAGTGCCCGTAAGAAATGAGAACATTAGAGATAAACAGAAGTTTTTAGAATATTCCAGCTTTATCCCCTCCTTGGCTAATTAAACACTGCCAATAAATATTTGCTTAAAGTAAGAGAAGTTGGTCTCTCTTAATGAGTGAATGTCAGAACTTTAGGATTTTCTAGTCACTTATCAAAATAAGTTGCTATAGCCCCACTACCTGGGACAGGGAGGTAAATCTAAGATCATGTCAGTACTCCTGCACTGATGGTAAATGCCCTTGGCTTTATTATGTATTTTGAGCTGTCACAGTGTTTTAAAAATCACTTTGGGAATGCATGATCCTAGAACTAAAGGCAGTAGTACCACACGTGTTTTATGTGTCTCCCCTGCACAGCTCCCCTCAGAACTTTTGTAGGGTAATGTAGACATCATCTCCTGCGTCCCTTCCAGCTGTGATTTCTCTGGCTGTGTTACCTTTCATCATCTGCTCATACAGCACACATTCCCATGACATCTGTGCTAACTGTGCTGATTTGTTTTCACATAGTCCTAGGCTTTTTCTCTTCCTTCTTCAGGTTTGGCTCCTTCCGGTCTGTGCTCCTACGTGAAGCCTGAGCAACATTAAGGCTTTCAGGGCTTTTCTTGGTCTTTCCTTAAAAAGACTTGGTAAATTTGCATGTCTTTTAAATCACTTCTTTCATTTTCTTTTTAATTAAAATGATGCTATTAAATACATCTTCTTCTGTCTTCTGCACTTTTTCAGTCTCCTTTTGACATTAAATTTGACAGCCTGACAAGAAAATTATTTACAGTGCCCATAAACCTCATTTGGGTTACCACAGTCTGGTCTTTTTTCACTAGTGATTCTGGCATATCCTTAAGTGAAACAGTAATAATAGCTTAATTAGTAAGTTTCTTGGACCAGGTACTTTGGTCAAGTTTTATTATTTGTATCTTATATGGCTTTATGAATAATTTACAGATTGTTTATCACCTTTTACAGTTACCCTATTGTAACAGTCTGCTTCATACATGAGCAGAGATATATAGATATAGATATATATGCATCTGCCTTCACAGAGAGTGACAAAAATGTGTATAAGATATGTATAACATATTCCACCTTGGGCTATGCAACCAGTAACATATTCAAATGGCTGTCAAAGTTCAAAACTCACTGTTCCTATTTATAATTCTTGAGTGTAACTGTGTCCTGCTCAATCACTTTTTAGGTGATTGGGATATTAATAGTCCTTCATCTTCCAATGTCATTTATGATGAACAGCCACCACTTCTCTCATCTTCACATTCTGCTTCCATATTTGAAGAGTTTCACGTGTCAGTAACTGAAGACTCTCTGATTAGAGTTCAGATATGTGAAAAGGCAGAAGAACTAAAGGACACTGTACCAGAAAAGAATAGCACTTTTAATGGAAGCCAGCCTGAAATGAAGCATCATACTGTTCTCCAGAAAAACATGAGTAAAAAGGATCCACTCCGTGGTCAAAGGCATGGTGAGAAGAATCTACTAAAAGGAGAAAATGGTGTCACACGAAGAGATAGATCTGCTAGTCCCAAAAAGTCAGCTAATCGACATTCAGAGGAACATTTAGAAAAGATTCCCAGGCCCCTAAAAAGTGACCCCAAAGGAAAATCTACAGATCGGTCACTCAGCCCTAGGAAAGGAGAGACTAAAGGTCAGATCACCACTAAGGCAGGGTCTGGACAAGATCCCTGCAGAAAAGGCAGAGGACGCTCTTCTAGTCCCAAGAAGCAGCAAAAGATTGTAGGTACTGACCTGTCAAACACTGAAAGCAGATTACCAGAGATTGGGAGCCAAAGAGTAGCAGGCTATACTAGTGACAGTACTGAACAGCTCCCAGATGAGAAAGAAAAGTCAGGCATCATCAGGAAAGATCTGAAGCAGAGTCAACTTGAAAAAATCAGAACAAGGTCTCCAGAGAAAAAGAGCAATAAAGTTGATGAAACATCTCTTCCATCCAAAAAGATTAGCAACACTGCTAGTAGGGCGGTGTCTGAGAAGGAAAAAGGGAAGAAGTCAACCATAGTAGAAAATGCCCAGGTCTCAGCAAAGAAGCTCAAGCAGGAACCTGCAGAGAAGATGACTTTAGGTAAAGCAGAAAATCACAAAGGGAAAGAGCCAGAGGCTACTGGCAAATGCAAGGAGTGTGCAGGGGGCATACCTGAAAACAGCTTTCCAGTCAAAAAAGCTCCCATCACTCCAGGGCCCTGGAGGGTGCCACGTGCAAATAAAATCACTGGCACTGCTGGCATGGCTGACAAACAGCTGTGACCTTTTGTATAATACAAAGAAAATAATTGTAATCTTTCGCTAAAACATAGCATTCTTTAAAGGGGAGAGATGTGGTTTTCTCCCAGAAAGTCTTCAATAACTAAGTGAAGCATCAAGACCCACCTGGCTCTGGCTGGCTGCCCTTCCTCACGCTCAGGAAGGAGCTGCAGCTACAGGTTCACCTGCCATGCCCTGCTCAGGCCGCCCACTCAGCAACGATACGATCTTAGCAGTGTGGTCACAACTCACTTAATATTTGTGCCAAGTTGTCTACTGTATCATGTCTGTTTTATCATTCCCATTCTGATATTTCCAGTCATGAAACAGTTTGGTTTAGCTTGAAGATGTTTTCAATAGCATGTTGCATGTTTACAGAGAGAAATAATTGAGTCCTTTCGGAGGAAGAAATTGTTAGCGCATCATTAAAGTTGGCACTTGCTGATTTGCATAGTTTCTGACCATCTTAGTTTAAAAATAAAACTCAAACATCGCTACATTACAGGAAAAGTCAAATATTAAAGATGCTTTTTTATGGCTAAGTAAGGTGTTTCAAGTAACTGTTAAAGGTATTCCTTACAATTGAATGGTCAAAATGAGGAAGTACTTACTACCCAACAGAGTGGACAGCCTCCTGCTAGGTTAGCCAACCCTCAGATCACCTGTTGAAGGGAGAGAAGCACAGGAGCATGGGAAGAACCATCTGTCTTTAAAGAAAAACTATTATCTGGATATTTTGATTATACTAATTGATATATATTCTTGTGAGGGACTTAATCATGAAGTCAGTTCTACAATCCACTATCACACAAAGCACCAGCTTGGGCAGATGCACAAGTTTTAGGGATTTAGAAACAGTGCCTGCATTGGACTCTCCCAGCAAGTCAGGACTAATATGGTATACACTGTGTGTGTTGGAACTTTAATTTTTAGCTAACTATTTAAAAACAGGAAAAGCTTCAGAAGTCTAAGGGAAAAAAATGTTTGCTGAAAAAGTTGGAGACAAGTTTTAACCTCATAAAATAGATCGGGATGTTAATTAGGTTCCCTGAAACAGCATTCAGAAGCATCTATAAACACAGACACAATTCTCAGACCAAAACTGTCTACTTAGGGAGTATTTAAACACTCATCTGTTATTCTGTGAGTCTGACAAACTCTAATGTGACCAACTGTACTGGCCCCTGTAGGTAACACATGCTTCCACTCAGAACTATATTTAACCCATCTATTATAACTACTTGAATAGAAGAAAATTAGGAGGCTTGATAAATGCTAAGAATTTAGTACCACAGAAATGATTTATTTTCCCTATAGTCCTCAATTAGTGATACAAATCCTATTTTTATTGTTAACTGTGACATAACTTTGATGTCATATGTTGTCAGTCTGATGTGGCTCTTCCTTAAGTAACCTATCACTGTACTGATTATATACAGTCTGTAAACATGACTTAGCCATGTGGCCTTGGAATGCTGAGCAAAATATGGATGTCCTGGTTGTAAATGTTTATATATGTACAGTACCTTTATATATATATACATATATATATATACACTGAGGTTCTGATTAGAGAAAGATCTGTAAATCGCTCGTTATTTTTTATATAGATATTAAAAAAGGAAAAAAAAGTTTTTGTCTTGCTTTTTTAACTGTCAGCATCATTTAACATTGCTGTTTGAGGAGCTTAGTTCTCATCATGATCTGAATCATCAAAGTCTTAAAACAGGAAGACATAATAGTGTGCCTTTGCTTGTACTTAATTTCATATGTGGATGCAAGCCATAAGTTGTATGATATTTCATTGTAAAGATGATAGTTTTGCATTAATAATTTGCTGTTAAGCTATTTTTTAATGTTCCTTCTCTCCACTACTACAGAAGAGAAGACATTTCATCTCACTGGAATTTAATTACTACACATTTATAGTGGACTAACAGTATAGACTACCTACCACAAGTTCCACAGATTTCCAATGGCAATACACATCATTTATTTTAAACTTACTTTTAGAATTAAGTGTCTGGACTTGATTTCATTTCATAGTGTGTGTGTGTGTGTGTGTATGTACACATACACACACACACACACAGACTACTTAAATCCTACTTCAAACTGGTTATTTTAATATTCTTCAGGAGAAAAATTCCTATAATTGCATGACCTCATACTTTAAAATAAAGTCAAGTTCCATTTCCAGGCCCACAGTGGAAAAATGGAAATGTTTCAGAGCAAAAGCTGCTGAAAGTAGGAGCTACTACACAGTTGTGCAAACACACTGTTACCAGGCAGGACTGCTGCAGCCAATCGCACAGCATTGTCTGCTGACAGCTACAGCTTCCTTACAACTAAGCAGGCTCAACAACCCACAAAGCATTTCTTACATTTTTTACATGTGAATACCTTCATTTAATTCAAGGAAACTGGGGAACCAAGATGACTCAGCAGGTAAGAGCACTTGCCACCAACCCTTCCATTGCCAGGACTCATGGTAAGAGAGAACCAAGTCCATCAAGCTAATTAAAAAACACAAATTAACAAACAAAATAGTCAAGATATTATTGTTGTGCAGAAATACAAAGCCAAATGCTTTGTAGACATCTGGACAAATAGACTTCCACATTTGGTATGTCTATTTCTCACCAAAGTATTGAAGGTGCACAAAGACTTGTTTAGGGCTCTGCCTAGTGACCACCAAGATGCAGACTGGAGCTTACCCACCATATGACCTTAGTACCACAGAGTATCTGCATAGACTGACTGAAATACAGCAGTGGAGTGAGAATGCATCCGAACAACCGTTTATGTCTTGGCATGCCTCACACCTAAAAGCTACCAATTTTATTAACAGCACCAGAAACATTTGTTTGGGAAGTCCATCTTCTGACATATCTACAGACATGACAGGCTGTCAGTCACTATAGTATAGTGATATAGAAGCTGAACCTGTTCAAAGCTGATTGGTCTCTATGCATATAAGCAGCATTAAATATGAGGGAGTAGTATATAAATTCTTAGGAAGAATTTTACCTAGTAGAAAAAGTTTAAATCTCATACATATGGACACAGCCAAATGCTTTAATTTAGCCTTAAACTCTCCTTTCACAGTCCTGTAGATGTACATTAAAATCAAAAAGAAAAAAACAAAAACAAATTCACAAACCAAGAAACTTACTTTGTCCTTAGAACAACCACTAGTTAGCCTGAGAGCCACCTTATTGGAGCTGTGTGTATTGTGCAGGAAAGGTTACCACTGCAAGTCTGTATTCAAATTTCGTCACTCAGAAGAGGCACCGGTGACTGCAAGAAACAGGAGATTGCATAAATTACTAGACTAGTCCATGTACATATTAATGAATTCCCAAATCACCATGTGTGAGAAAAGACCCATCTGGCCTATTAAGAATATGTAGATATAAATTTTTTCAAAACATTCAGTTTGATTATTTTAAAATAAGTTTAATTCACCTTGCATGGTTTGTTCACCAGTGAACAAAAAGCTTGAAACCATAAACTGACACATTTGTGACACCTTGTTAGTTAGAATTTCTCTTCCTAAAAAGTGAAAATCATATTCCAGTTAGGCAAGCATATTGTTATTTAGCTTTTCAGAGTTTAGTTTATAGTTGTGACCATAACTTAACATATCTAGAAGGTTTTAGAGCATACATCCATAGCAGGTTTAGGAAGGGTGATTTTCCCCAGTTTGGTAGCTATTGCTACAATTAAATGAATGAGTAGTTTAACTTAATCCTATTTTTACATCTTGGTTTCATTTCTCAATAATGTAATATTACCAAAATCTTAGTCCTTTGGGGGGATCAAAGTATAAGTCATTAGATATTACTTGGGGACTGATGAAACACAGAACGCTACACAGGAGTGACAGACAGGAGGGCTATTCTTCATCCAGTGCATGTTTCCTAAGCATCCGCTAGGGAATCCAGTACTATTCTGCTGTTTTCAGGGAGTCATGGTCTAACGGGAAGGAAACACAAGTACACAAAAGATTGTGAAACATGTGAAGGAAGCTGGTCAGTGATAAAACTGATAATTTAACTAGAGTCATGAAAGAGAGAGAGCCCCTATCAAGAATGAAAGCTGAGAGCTAAAAATATGTACTCCAAGGCAGAAGAAACACTGACTATGCCTAGGGAAAATTCTTGGTAAAGGAGATGGTGTGGAGGGAAGAGAAGTAAGGTAAGGGAAAGGAGGTCAAACTGGAAAGGAACGTAGCACTCACTGAAGGGCCTTGAAGGTGACCACAGGAAACTCCTACAAGGTTTCATATGGACGGTGTGAGAATCTCCACATTTTAACTTGATGCAGCTGTGGAAAATCAACTCTTCAGCTATAACAGACACCCAACAGACCAGAGCAGCCCAGGTGAGCCTAAAGGAAGGTTAGCTAGTGGCAGTGAAAACCATGTATTAGTTACTTTTGTAAAACTTCAGTAAGACAGACACCAAGGCAACTTACAAAGGAAGTTTGGACATACAGCTCCAGAGAGTTAAGAGTCCATGATGGTGGAGCAGAGGTAGCAGGCAGCTGGCTAGAGGCAAAGCAGAGAGCATAAAATAGAAATGGTCAGTCAGGGTTTCCATTCTCCAAGCTGGTCTTCAGTGACACACTTCCTCTACTTGGGCCTCACTTCCTAAGCCTCTCCAAAACAGTACCACCAATTGAGGAATATTCAAATGCTTGAAATCTCATTCAAACCACCACAAGGCAACTGAATCAGCACTATACCATTTATTAAGGTAAGGAAAATATGTCTCTCCTTGAAACTAAAAATAATGGGAAAAATGTAATAGCAGATGATAGGTTTGGGACAAGGGCAGCACAGGACAAAACAAGGGATGTCCCAATACGGCCTACAAGTAGCCTCTGGCTGCAATGCAGAAAGAAAGCCACATGAAGCAATCTTGCTATGAGGACTACACAGGAAAGGGAAGCCCCTGAAGGAACCAGCCAGAAACTGCATTTGCTCAGAGAGGAGAACTCCTGAAATACGCAGAAGGGTATCCCAGTTTTAGCTGAATATTGGTAGAGCAAGCACATGAGAACCCAATCACAATGAACCTCCAAAAGAAGCAAGCAGAGAAAATACTGAAGACCACACAGGGCTGGGACCATACTACCAATTCAGGAAAACCTCTTTCCTCACAAACAGAAGACCAAATGCAATGCATAGAAAAATGCTGCTTTAGCAGAACTATTCTAAGTCTAGCTACCCCTTCACATCTACATGCCTAAAAATAATCCTCAAAATGTCCTGTCTCCAAAAAACGGCATTTCAAAATAAAGCTCAATAAGATTACAAAAAAGAATACATGTATACCATAACACCTCACTCCCAACAGTACACATTCACAGCCAATAAAAAATTACCAGGCATGTAAAACAAGAACATGTCCCAAATGAAGAAACAACACAATAAATACTTAAAGGAGAGACATGGAAGGCTTGTTGTTTTTAAGATTAAATCAAATGTTTACAATTGGATAATGTACTGGAGAGAGCAGAAACCATGGCACATGCTTGTGATGCTGACAGATGGGGGACCAGGGGATGGAGGCCAGCCTTGGTTACATAGTACAACTGGTCTTATAAAATTAACAGTAATATGCTGGATGAGTTTGCTAAATAAACTTTGGTGAACTAAAAGGGATGCTCCAAGCAACCTAATAGACACATGATGGGTTTGAGCTTCAAAAGAAGACAGGTCAGAAGAGAATGTAGAAAAATAATTACTTCTTAATGCCAAAAAGTTTTGTAATCTGATCATGTGAAACTATAAGCAATAAACCATAAATTGCTTAAGTATAACAAAGCCCAATACAAATAATATGAAAACAGATATACCAACACAAATAATTCAATTGTACACATTCAGTGGTAAAACTAAAATCTTAAAAGCAGCCAAAATTAAACAGCAGATTCATTATTAAAGAGGAACAAAAATTAAAGACTTCTGGTCAGAAACAATGCAATCCAGGAAGCAATGGGACAACTTTTTGTTGTTGAGATAAAGTCTTACTATGTGACCCTGACTGACCAGAGAGTTTGCTGTGTAGACCAGGCTGGCCTCAAATTCAGAGATCCACTGCCTCTGCCTCCTGAGGGCTTGGATTAAAGGTGTGCACCACCACTCTAGCATGCAACTACTTTTTACAACCTAAAATCTTATATTCAATCTTTTATATGTAATAAAGATTTAGAAATATTTTAACAGGCCTAAATATCTTATCTAAAAATATTTTTATTATCTTCACAATGACAGTAAACTATGGTTTTGTTTTATTTTCCTTTGATTTTGTTTTCAAGATGTGGTTTCACTGTGTAGCCCTGACTGTCCTGAAACTCCCTGTAGAAGAGGTTGGCCTCAAACTCAGAGATCTGCCTGCCTCTGCCTCTTGAGTGCTGGGATTAATAAAGGCCTATACCACCACCAGTAAACTATAAATGGATTCTAAATGAGACATATTTTGCAAAAAATCTACCACCTTAAAAAACAAACAAACAAAAAAAAAAAAACAGACAAAACACCAGCAACACTGGATTAGACTAGAGGGAGAGGAAGCCATAAGTAAAAATGTTCGTTCCTCAAAAGGGCTGGAGAGATGGCTCAGTGGTTAAGAGCACTGGCTGTTCTTCCAGAGGTCCTGAGTTCAATTCCCAGCAGCCACAACCATCTATAATGAGATCTGGTGTTCAACCATACGTGCATGCAGAACACTGAATAATAAATAAAGATTTTTATAAATGTCAAATTAGAGTGGGTAGCAATAGGGACAGAGAAGCACAAAGTGATCAGAAGATAATTGTAGCCCAAATTCTAATTGTTCTTAATAATAAAAGCTAAAGAGACAAATAAGGGGATTAAAGCTAAAGATCAGAGAAGCAAAGTAGCCAGCCACTAGAGGGTTCTCCCCTCTACCAATGCTCAGACCAAAGGATGGTCTTGTAATCAGATTTCTGTCTCCACTGCATCTGTCTCCACCAAACCTCCAACTGCACTGAGCTCCTGTTTCCTCCCACCTTATATCCCTCTCTAGTGCTGGGATTAAAGGTGTGGGATCCCAAGTGCTGAGATCAATTTTGTGTGAGCTACTTCTGGATCAATTTTATGTAGCTCAGAGTGGCCTTAAATTAACATCAATCGGTCTGTCTGTCTCCCAAGAGCTGGAATTAAAGGTGTGTACCACCACTGCCTGACCTCTATGGCTAACTAGTGTGGCTAGCTTTGCACTCTGACCTTCAGGCAAGCTTTATTTGTTGTATCATAAACAAAATAGCACCATAGATAATTATGCAGATTTGGTGACTGAATGTAAGGCAGGCAAATGAGCAACAAATAATTCCAACACTGATATAATAGTAGTTGCCTTTGTATATAAGTTACCTGCCTGAAACAAACCTTTTTAACACTACAAAAATCTTCGTTCAAGCTAATCCTCAAGGTAAAGGACTCTAATCCACTCTAAAGTTCCCAAATAAAAACAGCACCAGCTTTTTACAAACATTACAAAAATTAGTTAAATCTGAGACAATTGTTCCTTATGGAAAATGGTCAGCCCCTTTCTGTGATTTTTTATGAGGCCTGAGGTGTCTACAGATCAGCTTCTAGAATCACATCCCCTAGGGTTGGAAAGGCAGCTCAGCAGTTCAGAGCACTTTCTGCACAATAATGAAGAGCAGAGTTCATATCCCAGGACCCAGGTTACAAGCCAGCCCTGAGGGAGTGCTGACAGGAGTGTCTGTTTGGTTCTGACTGGCTCCAGCCTTGTTGAAAGAACACAAAGCAGGCTCAGGAGTCCCTGCTTCAAAGGAAGGACAGTGGACTTGCTTTACTGAACTCCATACATGCATGCATACACAAACGTGAGCATACATTCCAACACATACACATGTACACATCAATGGAGCTGTTATTAAAAAAAAAAAAGGGAAACGAAAAGAAGGGAGGGAGGAAGGAAGGAAGGAAAGAAGTGTAGCTCCTCTTAGCACTTGGGATGGGTGAATATTCTGGTTGATCTACTACCTATATTTGTTTTTGTTTTAAAAGGGTACAGATAGTTATATTTACAGTACAATTAACAGCTAAGTATTTTACATGATGTAAGGAAGGTATATAATCTCATCAAACCAGAACAACATCATTAGGTAGCTATCCTAGTTAGTAGTAGGGACAAGGATGCAAACAGAGAAGATCTGTACAATCGGTGGACTCTTAGGAAGCTCATCTTTGAGTTCATCAACTTCCCTGCATATAGAATGTATAACTAGGGCTGAAGGAATGGATCAGAGGTTAATGCAGAGGACCTGAGTTTGCTCTCTACCACCAACATGGCAGCTCACAACTATCCAGTTCCAGGGGATCCAATACCTTCTACTGGCCTTAGGCACCAGACATGCACATGTTGTACAAATATACACACATGCAAAACATCTAGATACATAGAGGTATAAAAAATGTGTAACCAATCCTAAGATATATGAGCAATACAGGAGATTATCGAGTTCTACAAAATCTTACCATTAAGGTATTTACACTTCCAGTCTTCCTCAAGAAATCTTCAAAGCAGAGAGAGCTTCATGAGCAAAAATGCTGGGGTTTCCACTAAGAGACGCTTGCATATTGAGATGCTTGTAAGAAAACCTACATCGAAGGCACAGTGTGGCGATGATTAGACACTGAGGACCTGAAATTGTACTAAAGGCTGGATACATGACATTGCCTAGAAGGCAAACCATTAGAGAAACCATGCTACCCAATGGGCATGGCTAAATTACTCATGAGTATACATGACCCACCAACAACTACAATTACAAGATTAACTCAAAACCAGAAATTAAAATTCTCTACAAATGAACAGAAACTCTGTTTAAAAGGTTATTATATTTTTCTACCCTCACTGCCAAAAAAAAAAGCCTAGAAACTGAAATTCTCCAGTAAAGTTCTTTTATTTAGATTCCACCTAAAATAGTTTTTCTCTTTGATAGAGAAATCCCCAATCCATAGAATATAATAAAAAAAAGCACTGAATTTGCACATTTCCAATAAAAGATAATTGTTTCATGCTTTGGGCACCTACCATGGTTACCCAGAAGACTATTTCCAATAAATATCATTAGCACAATACTGGAGGGTCCAGGATAAATGTCCTGACTCAGAAAGCCCCATGTCACCACCAGGCAGGTTTTAGTTTGCTGACTATTCGTGTGGCTTGAGAACCATGGAAGTGCAGGCTTTTAGCACACATGCCCAGGGAAGGATGTGCCCCTCTGGGAACTCCATCCTTAGGCTGGCTGGGCAGAGAGGATGCGAACCAGCAGGAGCAGTCACCAGTTTCAGTGAGCCATCTTTGTCCTCAGTGGATGAGCAGTAACCAGCCAGAAACGAGTCCAGGCACACAACTCAGCTTAAGACTTAATTTTCCACAGCTGAGACAAGAAAATCACCCGAAAGAAAGAAAAACAAAAACACTCAGTTAGCTGTAAGACGAATAGGAGGGATTTAAATGTATATTCTTATGACCATGAACCAAGAACCATTTACTGTTTTATCAAAAATTTATTATAAAGAACACAGCAAGGTTAGCAGATGCAAAGCCGCCACACCTCAGTGAACAGTCTGGGCTGCCATCCCCAGCTACACTTTCACTATCATTTACATTTTTAAGGATTAATTTTTATTTTTTGTGTTTTGCCTGCATGTATGTATGTGTACCACATGCTTGCCTGACCATCGTCAGAAGAGGCATTAGATCCCTTGGAAGTGGAGTCATGAGTGGGTATGAACCATCATGTGGGTACCAAAAACCAAACCCAGGTCCTCTGCAAAAGCAGCAAGTGCTCTTAACTGCTAAGCCATCTCTCCAGCTCCCTCAATTGTATTTTTATGCACTTATCCACTGTACATACACACAAAAAAATCCATTACAAAGTTAACACTTGTAAAATCACTAGCTTTATGTCCTTTCACATCCTTTTCATACATCATCTAATATTTACCTCCTGTTTTTCTTTCTACATGTTATACTGTATTCACAGTACACCTGTTCACAAATGTCCATGTACATATTTTACATGAGTATCCACATGAGAGAAACATGCAGGGTTTTTTATTTGAGATTGTATGACCTCACTTAATATTATATATTCTATGTCCATCCACTTTCCTGAAAATTTTGTGATTTCAATTTGTTTAGCACTGAATAGTATTTCATTATACATAAATATATATATATGTATATATATATATATATATATATCAGATTTTCATTATCCATTCATCTGTTGATGGACAAGTAGTTGGTTCCACTTCTTTGCTATAATAAATAAAAGCAGCAATGAACATGGGGTGCAAATATCTCTCTGGTAGTGAATGGAGTTCTCTGGGTAGATGCCTAAGAGTGAAATAGATGGGTCATATGCTAGCTCCATTTTTCAATTTTTAAGGAACTTCCAAACCGATTTCCATAAGAACCTATTAAAGACTTTTAAGATCCAGCCTTAAAGGCTTAGCTTAGGGTTCAAAAGAGATGCTACAATAAGTAGAGGAACTAAAGTCTGAGGGCTGTGGGGAAAAAAAAAATCTTTTCACAACATGTTCTTTATACTCATGTGCTCTTTGTTGTTCTGACATCCTATTCTGTTCTTTACTGTTTTCTATTGTTTTGCTATTTATTCTTTTTTGTGCTGCAAAAGTTTCTAGCTTAAGTACACTTACCATCAACAATTCTCTGGCTCTATACACGTACAAGGCTAGAGTTTTTCAGGGTCATAGACACATAAAAGTTTTACACAAATTGGTAACTGTAAGCTTTTCTTTATGGCTCAGAGTGGGAGTGGTCTAAGCTTCCAAGAACTTCTTAAAGGAAAAGGAGGTTAATTAAGACAGAAAGATGAAGTCATTAAGGAAATTAAAAAAGGAATGCATGTGCATTTGCTTAAGTGTGACTAGATAAATAAGCTAAAAGTTATAAGTAAAAATCAGAAGTGGAGCAAGAATCATTTTTTCTCAGACTGCTGCTTTTCTCCAGTGGGTGGAGGAAGTGTCCAGTAACTAGGCAACATGTGTAACAAACAGGGCAGTGTGTGGTATTTGGTTCCTGTTGGCACTAAATTGGCTGGATGAAAGAGCCTTTTGGCTCTGAGGATTATACCCTATGCTATCTCTCAGGGTAATCTTGCTATAATAGACCAAATAGTTAAGGATTTGCTTTAAGGTGAATGCAGGGTTAGCTTGGGAGCACACTTTCCTGTCTGCTGGCAGAGTGAATCCTGAACACTCTTGCTCTCTAACTCTCTAAGGGCTCAACAACTTCAAACATGCTGTAATTCTTGTCCTTGGGTGTCTGTGAATGTCTCAATTGCAGTCTCTTTGCCTGAACTCTAACACTGACCAACTGTCTACCAAGGAAGATAACTGTAGGACAGACTTCTAAGTTTCTATAAAGACCTGGTTGAAGAGAGGAAAAGTATTGACTGCATCACTTTCTTGTCAGAATCACACATTGCTAGGGGGAGTCACCCAATATACCAATGCACAGAGGAATTTATGCTCAGTAAACATTAATTAACACACTGTAGTGCTATAGGAAAATCCCCAGGCTATAATGTGAGGGAAAGCTCTGCACACAAGAGTCTACAGTGAGGTCAGCTAACACATTCAGAAGACAATATTCCTTATCGTCTTGCAGATAAAGCTAATGAGATGTGCATCTCTGGTGACAACATTCCTTATCGCCTTGCTAGATGAGGTCTGTCCTCCATGAAATAAGATCTCTGATGGATTGACCCCTGTAGCATGCGCTCAACTCTCACTGCATACTTCTGTGGTCTGTAGCAAGAACCGTTTATACTGGAAGAAATAACAATTCTGATACCAGAAAGAGGAAAAAATAAGTACTTCAGGATCAAAAGTAGCACACTGCAGTTAATGTTTTGCAGGTTTTCAATCATTCCTGTATTTCCCTGGGTCACAGCAACATGTTCCCTCTGACCACACTACTGACATGAAATTCAAAATTAGATTTTTTCTGTTTGCTCAAGAGTTCAATCTTTTACTTCTGTAAAATGAGAAAAGCTAAGCTGAAAAGTCTGCAAAGCACCAAGCACAATGTTCTTAAGAGTTGGTTCCATGAAAACATACAGTACTTTTAAAGAGAAAAAGCTAGAGCAGTGATCACACGTACTCGTATGTTGAATCCTAGAAGATCACTTATAACCCCTGAGACGGCAGAAAGGATGACTACTCTTGTGATGTTGTAGATTAAGGGGTTCATAGTCAGTCCATAGAGTCTAAATGGTGTGTCCAGCTCCTACAAAGACAGAGGAACTAAAATGAAACATAGTTTCCCAACAGTCATCGTATAGTCCATGCTGGTATTAAATCTTGTATGAGGATGCTGCTTATGACTCTTAATACTGCAATGGTACTTTCAAAGAAATCTGTGAGGGATTCACTAACTTTTCCATGGCCTAACCTTGTTAAAATGGAATGGAGCAATAAGTCATTAGTACTTTTTAAAAATATGGGTACCTTTTAATCCCAGCAGTTGGGGGTCAGAAGCAGGTAAATCTCTGTGAATTCAAGGCTTGCCTGGCCTACACAGTGAACGTCAGGTCAGCCAGGGATATGTAGTTATACTATCTCAAAAAAAAAAAAAAAAAAAAAGAGTACCCATAGAACCTAGAGGATGGGACTGAAAATTCTTTCCCATCATGCTAGCATTCTGAATCTATACTGCTTAGCACTGTCAGAGATCTTTTCTAAGTAGTAAACATGAATTTAAAACATGAATTTAAAGCTCGATTCAAAACAAGCTTAATTAACTTCATCTTTCTTGCACCCAAACACTGGGCTGTCAGCAGCCAGAGCCTGGGCCCTGTTTACAGAGACAAGTAAGACTTTTGGCTTGGTAGGTGAATGTCTGGTAAAGAGAATGGCAGCCATAGCTCTTTACACAAGTCAATCATTAGAGAGCTGAAGGTGTTGGATTCACCATGAAAGGCAACCTTCAGAAGACATCCAGAGCACCAGGGCAACTCCAGCCTGGCAAGCATCAGTGAGTATGAGACAAGCAACTGCTTCTTGAGCCCAATGGCAGCAGTGATGTTAGTGTCTCTAGGAACAGGGCTGAGGACACAGCCACAGAAGCCAGTCATGTGGCAGGAGATAGTGAGGCTGTAGTATCTGTACCTTCAGCAGCCTTCTTCACAGTAGCATATGTAGAGATGACAGGAAGCATGGCCATGTGCTGGTTGTCACTCAGCAAAGCTAAGCAAACAAGACCCTGTCCACCAGCCAAAAGAGGTCTGCTTTTCCATAATCAAGTTGTAACCCTGAGGGATATCCCCAAGAATAAGCCAGTCATCTCTCCACCTCCACCCGAAGAGACCTGTCCCTTTTCTGACCAGACAGCCCAAGATGGTAATGAGAGCCACTCTCCAAAGACTTGCTTCAGGGAGCTTCCTACAGCTCTGGCTCGACTCCAGTGGTTACCTCTCCTACCCTTTGTTTTGCTGAGAAGCTGACTAATCTATACTGTAGTGAGAGTGTAAGTGAGGTATTACTTACCTTTAACAACTTAGTGGACAGCTTCAAAACATTGTTTACTAAAGTGAGCTGTTCTTTCTTATTTGGCTTCTTTTCCATTTTAAGATATAAATTAATCTAAACAATAAAACAGAGTAAGGTAAATTTTACAGAAAAAAAATACAGATTGCATAAAATCTGGCACATTTTGACGGTCATGTTCTCAAGTAAAATATAGTTTGTATCTATGGATTCAGCAACTACAGTGCCATGTCCATCCTTTATCACAGTGGTTCTCAATCTTCCTAATGCTACAATCCTTAATACAATTATAACAGCTCCTCATGTTGTGGTGACCCCCAACCAAAAAATTATTTTCATTGCTACATCATAACTGATTTATTTGCTACTGTTATGAACCACAATGTAAATATCTTTGTTTTCAATGGCCTTAGACAGCCCCTGTGAAAGGGTCTTTAACCCCCAAAGAGGTCATAACCCACAAGATTGAGAACTGTTACTATCAGCAACTCTTTGGTAAAGAAAAACTACTTAGGGAAAATAAAAGGATTACTGATGTAACAATTTAAGTATCAAAATAACAAAAAATACTAGTTGTAACATAATTAGCATTCAAAGTCCTTGAATTCAAAGCCTATGTCTTACTTTTCTCAGTACCCCCAAGAAATCTAATAGCTTCAATAAACAATTATGGAGAGAAAAGAAGTTAGTTATTTTAACTTACTAATAATACCTTATTTTTTCCCTAAAGGAAGAATTATCCAATATGAATCTGAGGCCAAAAAAAAAAAAAACCATAAAACAAAAACAAAAACTAATTATCCCAAGTGTTTTTACTTCATGTTTATGTGGAAACTTGAACTTAAAATAAATTAAAAATTACCAAAGAAAATGCATTATTATCACTCCATAGTCACAAGAAACATCTGTCAATGTTAGTATGTGCTCACATGCTCACATGATCCCTTACTACCAACAATATTTTCACAGTATAACAAAGTAATTCCAGCCCATTAGCTCTTCATCCTCCCAGTCCTCAGCAGAAGATAGGTTATTATGCTCATTTTATACACAGTAAAAAAGATAATAGGAGTGGCAAAGTGACATGATGTGAGGTCACAGATGGTGAGTCAATTCTAGTCCTCAACATCATCACCACAGTGTGTACCTGTAACCAGTGGCCAAGTTGACAGGACCCATCAATACCTGTTCAGTGAGCAGAATGGAAACATTGCTGTATTTCTTGTTGGTTTCTGACCCCAGTGAGGCCAGGCGAAGCAAGAAAAGCAACAGTGCTGATTCCCAGATCAAGAACTCCCAGTTGTAAGCATCATTCAGGAATGTCTTGTGGCCTTGAAGAACCTATTGAAAGATCAGAAAAGCTCAGTAGTTGTCTTAACATCACAGAAGCATTCCTGTGTCTATTTGAGAACATTACCAGCAATCCAGTTTTGAGACTTGAAGGAGAAAAGTTGAATATTCGTAAAGTATTATTTACTTACTTAGCCACTGTGTATTACTCCAAGTTTCTTATTTTTTTTCCCCCTGTTCATGAAAGATGGCAAGGATCTACAAGGAGCAAAGGTAAGAAACGACAAACTTCCAGCTCTTTGAATCACCAGTGTGCTCACAGGCACATGGTGACCACTATTAAGGCTTTTAATGCTCACTACATCTATCTAACTAACAAGCTCCAGCAGTACAGTCCCTGAAGCCAGTCCACTTTAGGAGTCATATAATAGCATGGCAATATGGCTGCACTGAGTGTCTACAGTGTCTTAAAGCTTTAGTACTCTAAAATTTATTGACTTCAAAGTAAAAGATATCACTCAAGAAAGCCTAAGGAAGTTAGAATACTTTCTTAAAGAACTGTCCAGAGAACTCTTGCAGAAGCCAAATACGGATTTGTAATAAGCAGAAGTCATCAAGCAGCTGCCCATATTCTTCCATTCCCCCTGACCAACTCTTGGGCCTCACAGGAACCCAAGAGCTTCCACTAACATCAGCCTTGGTTATTGTGATCCCCATGGCCAGAATGACCCTTTCCCAAAACCTGTCACCAATACCTCAGGTTCTTAACTCTGACTGTGAAAGAGCAAAGCTCTTTAGCTCAGTCTGGGTTCAGGTCACTGTGGTCAATCAGCTATAACCAGGATGAGGGAAGCAACACCTGAGAACATCTATTGGGTCTGTCAAGAGACATGGCCCTTACGCAATTCCACAAATTATAGCTGAAAGGCCACAAAGCACAAAGCAACAGCAAGGCTAATATGGAAGCCCAAAGACAACAAAGCCAGATACAGTGACATAGGCCTTTAATCAGAGGTTCAAGGTCAGTGTGGTCTCCAGGAAGGAGTATCAGACCAGCAAGGACTAAATAATGAGACCCTGTCTCAAAGAAGAAAAAGAAAAGTATATCCTAGAAGTACTAAAAAGAAAAAAGGAGAAAGAGAAAGAAAGAAAACAACTAGCTGGCAATCTAGGATCCTATTCCCATCAAACAATATCCATCAAAAAATAAAAGTGAGTTAGAAGTGGGGGCACCCAACTGAAATCCCAGTACTTGGAAAGTAGATGCAAGAGGATCAGAAGTTCATGATTATCCTTGTCTACATAGTAAACTGGGGGCCAGCCAAGACTACATGAGACCCCCTTCTCAAAACTAAAAGAAAAAAAGACATTTCAAATGAACAACTGGGAAAGGACTCATCTTCAGCACACCAGAGCTAACAGAGCACTAAGGAAAGGACTCAGGCAGGAGACAGTTACAGAAACAGACACACAGGGAGCAATGGGGTATGCAGCAGCACCTGAGAAGCAACCAGCTACACAAAATAATGATTAGCAGCTTCAAGGCCTTAAGTATGCATATATTTTAAATAACAGAAAAAGATAGAAAAGAAGAATGCATAAATGAAACAGTGCTCTAAGATTAGGGTAGAGAGATGGCTCAGTGGTTAAGAGTACTGGATGCTCTTCCAGAGGACGCAGTTCAATTCCTAACATCACACAGCAGCTCCCAACTGTCTGTAATCCCAGTTCTAGGGAATCCAGTGCTCTCTTTGCGACTCCAGATGTCAGACACAGACATATATGCAGGCAAAACAGCCACATGCATAAAATAAATCTTTAAAAATCCTGTCATTATCAAGGAAGTATAAATTAGACTATAGTGAAGCAATTATTTAATTAGACTTCACACTAAGCTTATTTCTGAGGTCACTACTCAGACAACAGTAAACAAATGTAGAAGTAAACAGAAGACTAAATGGAATATTAGTAAATCAATTAGCAAAAGACAGAAAAGAAAAAAAAACTAATGGTGAGCCAAACAGGAAGCAAACAGTATTTATAGTTACAGCAATTATTTTATATTTAAATAGGTCAGGTGCTACAAAAGACTATAGCTATGAGACTGGATAAGAAACAGGTAACCAGGAGCTGGCAAGATGGCTTAGCAATAGGGCTACCTGCTACTAACTAACCCTGGGGACTGGACTTCCATCTTTGGGACCAACACAACCCAAGCTATATAGTTAAGGATAGCCTCTCTGAACCTCTGATCCTCTTGCCTGCCTCTTTCTGCTGCCATCATTTGAGGCTATCCTGGGTTACATAATGAGAATGTGTCTCAAACAAACCAAGGGAACAAAAATGCTTAAAGCAAAAATTGGCAACAAACAACTCCACAATCATGATGAGTTTAAGCACACTTCCATCAAGAACAAAGAGCAACCCCAAACTGAATATGTGATTTGAGCAGTGTAATTACATTAACTAGAGGAACCAGTACATAGACAGCATTGCTCTCAGCAATGGCAGACACAATCCACAGTGCTAATGACATATTTAATAAAACCCAGCAATGCCAAGGAATAAAAGATGTCTCTATACCCATTTTAAAGGACTCAAAACAGTTGAATCTTTTCTCTGACCATTGCAGTTACCACTCAGCAACTGGGCAGATATGTGGTAAACCTGTAACCTCTTACAATACAGAAAGAACAAACATGCTTAAGAAAGAAGATAAATGTGGGACAGTTTAGACAGCAAAACAAACAGATAATATAGTCTACAAGGTAAAAACAAGGACACATTAGCCCAAAATTTAATAAACACATAAACAGTTAACAAATGTGAGCGGTAACAACGCTGAAGGAAGAGTGTGGGTGGAATACTACTTACAACTACCAGTGTGACAGCTTTACAGTCAAAGATTGCTAAGTCACCTAAAAGTTTTCAAGGACCTCAATATTCCTACTTCAAAAAGTTAAAAAAAATAAACAGCAGGTATCCAAAATAGCCAAAGGAATATAGACACGATTAAAACACACTTGAGCACATAGGAGCCTGCTCTAAAAAAAAAAAAAAAAAAAAAAAGTGGACACTGCCTATAATGCTATAATAATGCTATAATGCCCCCTTCCGTTAGAACAGATATGAAACTTTTACCTGTGCACAACAAATGAAAGCAATTGAAAGTGTCAGCAAGAAGACGGATGACACAACCACATCCACTGAGCGCTGTGGACCCCGCCTCTGTGGAACAAGACACATGTTAATGTTTTAGGATATGGGCAAAGAGCAACAGCCCTCACACCGTTAGCATTGAGTTGTACTACATTCATGTGAAAATAAATTTTAAGGAAAATTTCTGACATAGCATTTTGACACATTTCAGGCATCAACCTCAAACACTAAAAGCCATGTTTGCCAAATTAAGAGGCTGATTCATTTCAGCTAGGATCTTTCCCAACCAGAAAAGCATGTGATCCTTAGTCCTTTGTCGTAGGAACTGTTATTTTTCTTCCCCTTCCTTTATTATATACCACTACTATCTTTTCAGTACACCATGTCTCACTGGCATCCAGAAGGTCTGGCAGCCACCGCATCATGTGCCAGTGACAAGAAAGCCCCACATACTTAGCAACTAACTGTGGCCAAAATCATCAATGCACATGTTTTCCATATCCTTGCAGATATTCCAGTTAATCAAAACAGCTCACCTTGAGATAGGAGCGCAGTGATAACCATATTTTAATGTTCTCCACCTTTTTAAGTCTAAAATGAGGTATTTCATATTTCCTGGCTTTCCTGGCAGAAGTAATATGGCTGAAGAGTTTTGCAAATAAAAATCTCTAAAGGATATTTAAAAAAAAATCACAAAATTAAATGTATATTGTTTAGTTTCATGTTCAATAACCATTAATAGTATTCCTGGGATATTTAAAGTGTTAAACAATATCAAAATTCTCATCCAATAATTCCCTAAGATAGCAGTGCTCACTTCAAAGCCCATCTCATAATGATGCACTTCTTCCAAATATGGCACATGTTCAATGAATGCAAGGAATATTCTTTGGAACTTTTAATGAATCCTTAACTTTCACACCTCTAATATTTACACACAATTCTAGCTGACTCCAGAACTGTATTTCCATTCAGATATTACATTCCTTGTGCACATCTCCAATACAGGAAATCTTCAATTCATAACTCACCAGATTTCAGTCCATTTCTTTACCTGGCCACTTTTTACAAAAATACTATGACTTTGACACTGTATGTGCTAAGGACAAAATACAAGGTCCTGATGCTGAGCAATCTGCATCATATACCACTGGTTTTTACATACAGGCTTCAGCAGATTTCAGATGACATGGCTATTGCACTCATGGCTACAAAGACTGGCACAAGATGGAGTCGGGGGATAGGTTGCTTTTCATCTGTGGTATACCCACTGAGTGTTAATAAGCCCACACCACACTTGTGCAAGCAACCTAATAAAACTCAGGTCATTTTTAAAAAACAAACACACAGAAAGGAGACTTGGTGAGAAGAAATGGGGGTTCTGTAGGAGTGAGAGGGCAAGTAAGAGAGGGTAATGGATCAATTAATCAAAGAATATTATACTGTATGAAATTGACAAAGAACAATAGTTAAGTATTTTTAAAGTTCCAGAGTATAATGTATTTTTCTAATAGTCAACAATATGAACATTAAATGTACAAGTTTCAAAGTCAAAGAAATAAAATGACACAATGGAATGCCAGATGGAGGCAGAAGTGCCAAATACTGCCTATTTGTCTACTTACCTGCTTATATGTTCTCTCTGCCACACACATCATGAAAAAAAACATCCAAGTAAGACACAACCTTTCAAAAAAATTAATTACAGACAAAATAACAACAGGTGTGACAGGTGGTGCACCACAGAAGAGGGTCAGGATCTCCTCTGCTGAGATGGACTTTAGTTGGTCAAAACTCTTCTCTCGGAAAAGACGATATAAAAACGGGAAAAATGCTAAGCCAATGGTAACAGCGTTCCCCAGCATCTGATAGCCAACTCCTTGCTGATATGCATTGACCTGCAACCCAATTTAAAATCTCCATCAGTACTACACAGGGGAAGGGAGTCACAAAAAGTATTTGTCAAATACTATTTAGAATATTAAAGATAAACCATAGGACTACACAAAAAGTAACAGAAAAGACTTGGCCTGGCATTAGAGCTAAGCATATAAGGGGCCCAGGTATCAATCTCCAGCACCAAAGGGTGTGAACGTCTAGACTTATATGAGTTGCTGCAGACTAGGCTTCTGTCAGTAATGAATGACTGCTGAGCATGATACCTGAGCATCTAATGGTGCAAAGTGTGAAGTGTAAAGTCCACCAAGAAAAGATCGCTTCAAAATCTGTTTCTAAATCAAAGTTATAAGTTGTAATAATTGGGGTTACTATTGCTGTAATGAAATACCATGATCAAAGCAAGTTGGGGAGTTTACTTCCCCTAGTAAAAGTAAAATGGTTTATTTCCCCCTTATACTTCCAGGTAACAGTTCTTCACTGAGGAAAGTCAGGACAGGAAATAGGGCAGGAACCTGGAGGCAGGAGCTGATGTAGAGGCCATGGAGGGGTGCTGCATTGGCTTGCTCTCCATGGCTTGCTCAACCTGCTTTCTTACAGAACCCAGGACCAACATCCCAGGGATGGTACCACCCACCATGGGCTGGGCCCTCCCCATTAATAATTAAGAAAATGCCCTATAGCAGGATCTTATGGGGCATTTTCTTAATTGAGGTTCCCTCCTCTCAGATAACTTTAGCTTGTGTCAAGTTGATGTAAAACTAGCCAGTGCCATTAAACAGACCTTTACTGGACAGCCCACTCTGTGAAGCACTCTTACCCGGCTCATGATGATGCCACTTATCTCCAGCACAGACATGTCCATCTTTTTGCACTCATTTCCTTCCCAGATTATTGCACTAACTCGCTCAGAGGCAGGACTTGAATTCTGAAGCCAGAATAAATGGTTCTGGAAAGAAAGACAGAAAACAGTTTCCATCCACTCCATCCTTCCTTTTGTAGTTCTTCTCTCCTTCTAGCTAGCTCCCAGAATCCAATGTTCAGTTCCATCACACATTCATTCTCTATCTCAAAGCCCATCATTCTAAGAACTACTTATGTGGTGGTCTCATCTGGAGAGTTAGGTTCTGGGATGTGCGAGGTCACTGTGCTGACATGGCATTAAAGAAAGCACCTCTAGAGACACAGACTGCAGAAAGTGAGGAGGAAAGGGGCCTAGAGCCTTAGAGGCCACACACACACACAGCAGACACACACACACACACACACACACACACACACACACACCACAAAAAAAAAAAAAAAAACTGGAATGTTTTGGAGCCTTAAGGACAAGGAAAGGCATAATGGCCCAAAGCTAGAAGTGATAGTCACCATGACCACAGCCCCTACCCTCCTTCGCTGAGAATGTCTTGAGCCTGATTTTGCTCTGAAATCAGAGAGTGTATCATCTGTATTATCGTGCTCACAAACCAAAGTGAAGCGTCTAGAACAAGAGTGCACGGTAGGTATCTGCTACAAAGGGAGCACATGTAGATGGTTTCTTTTTCTACCACAAAAATCATGATGAGCATTTATTGATTTCACTGATGCAGTCACTACATCCAGCAAATACTTATTAAGTGCCTGTTGCAGAACATGCTTGAAGACAGGACACATTGCAGCAGCACATGCCTGTAATCTTAGTACTCAGGAGGCTGAAGCAGTAGGATAGCAAGCTTGAGGCCAAACTGGGCTATGGAGCAAATTTCAGGCTAGCCTGAACTACAGGGCAAAAGGACACAAGGCCTTGCTATTTAGTAGGTTATAATTAAAGTCACTGGACAGAGACTAAGGAAAAGAGAGCGTGCTCAAGGAGTACACAGGGGAGGGTTCCAAAAGGAACCCAGCCCTTTAACCAAGACATGTCTAGAAAATGAAAAGGAGTAAACTGAAGTGCAAAGGCACTTCCCAGACAAAGAAAATGTGCAAAGGTCCAGAGGCACATGTGGACTGGTGCTTCACATACCAGCAGGAGGTCAGCTGAGTTACAGAGCACATGTACCAAGCACAGAAGGAATGTCGTGTTGAAGCTGCATTACAGCAAGTAAACAGAAGCAAATGACTGTTCCCCAGCAGTCCAAATGTAAGTGCCAAACCTTTTCCATGTCTTCATTGGCATGTAAATCAAAATCAAAAACAAACAAACAAAAAAACCCCACCATACTCACTGCTACTTTCAAGGCAGTTTGGAAACAGGCAGAAGCATAAAAACTGAAGAGGAATTACTAGCCATCCAAAAGACTGCCATGAGAACCAATTAGTAATCTTCCTATCCCATCATCAGTGGGGACACACAAGCACCAGCTCCATGGCTTCAGCAGAGGGGCACTGAACACCTGAGGATGCTCACACTCTTGCCACACATCACACACAATAGCTTCTTCACGGTATTCCTACAACTATTTTAGCATGTGGTAAATGGTTAAAAATAAATTCTACAAGTGTAGAATGAGTCAAGTATCTTCTAAGGAATATAGATTCTAGACTAAAATCAAATCTGAGATCAGGAGGGTCACTTGGTTTGTGCCTAGTAGAGAAGCAAGCAATACCATTTCTGCATAATTTTTACAAAACATGAAATTCAATAAACCATAAAACAGAGTACCAATCAAACAATGCCACTCAGAGAAAAGGAACAGTAAAGATCATCTGAAGGAAAATTAACAAAGTTAATTATTAAGAGAAATTCAGAGTATTCTCAAATTCTCACCTCAACATCCTCTCTATGTAGCTATGTTCAGTTTCTCCATTTCTAAGCTGAGGATAACAATAGTACCCTTCTAAAACTGCTGTGAAGTTAAATATCATGATGCAGTGCTGACAGATGCAAAGTATGGAGTGAGTATCAGTATCAACTGTCCTAATTCTGTTTCTGTTACCATGGTAAAAACTGACCAAAAGCAACTTGGGAAGGAAAGGATTTAGCTTATCTTAAAACTCCCAGGTCACAGTTCATCACGGAGGGAAGACAGAGCAAGGACTCAAGGTAAGGACTACAACAGAAACACACAGAGGAATGCTGCATACCAGCTTGCTCAGATGCATAGACAGCCCAATCCTACCTGCCCAGGGATGGCATGGCTCATGGTGCCCTCCCACATCAATAAGCAATCAAGAAACCATCCCACAGACCAAGCTGATAGAGGCAATTCCTCAATTGAGGCTCCCTCTTCCTAGGTGACTATAGTTTTTGTCAAGTTGGCAAACACATTAACTAGTACACTGTTTTAACCATTGTCCTGATATACCTGCTGAAAAACATCTTCTTTGGGGTCACGTTTGGTCCCCGAATGAAGGGTGTTTACATGAGTCCCCTCACTGTCACTGGTGACAGATGACCGGCACTCTGGGCCATGAAGAAGGTCATCCCATAACATATCCTCGGTCTCTGAGTCATGGCGAGTGCTTTCTGAATCTCTTCTTGACAAGTTAAGGCTTCGAGAGCCAACACTCATACCAGACCTGGAACCCTTTAAAGGAAAACAAAAAAAGGGAAAATACATATATTTAAAAGTTATACTAAAACACAATTAAAATGAATTATTCATGGCAATGGCTAGCAAGCTTCTATAAGTTGATCACCATGTTATTTGTTAACTTCCAAGGCTTCATATAATAAGCATGATAATGCATCTTAATGCTTAAATGTCAAACTCCAGTGATTCTGGATGATGACTAATTTTGGTTGTGAGCTTGATTACATGTAGAATCAACTAAAACCCAAGCTGCTGGGCACTCCTATGAGGGATTTTCTTAATCAGATTATTTGAAGCAGGAGAACTCACCCTAAGTCTGGGCCACACTATCTGATGGCAACCTAGGTAAAGGACAGTGAGGGCAGCTGTGTCACTTGCCTGCTTTCCTTCATTCTGCCAAGTCCATCCATCCTCTTGCTGCAGCTGGTCTTAAATCCACCTTCTTCAGGGTTCAAACACAGATGGAAGACCAAAGAGCCCTCCAGCCTTCCTTCAGATTCCAGCACCAAAAAGACGCTGAGACATCCAGCCATGTGAACTAAAGACCCACCAGATTCTCAGCCTCTCTGTCATGTGACAGTCACTGATGAACTACTCAGACCACAGCCTGTAAGCCAGTCCAGTAAATCCCCTATATAACATATAGATATGTATATATACATACATATACATGCATGTGTACACATATACATACATACATACCATGCATATATATGCACACATGCAAATATATATACATGTACATATATATGTATGTATTATGTATGTATAATTATGTATATATGCGTGTTATCAATTCTGTTCCTTTAGAGAACCCTAATACACTTGGCAAAGTGGGACTTTTAAAAAATTCACTCTAAGTAGCTACTACCAAAACATTCAACTATTCAATTTAGATGTGCTATGTGGTAAGTGATTGCTGGACACACACCCAGAGGACCTGCCCAGCTGGCCTGGCTAAGCCTTTTGAGACACTGTGAGTGTGAAAGAAGAACTTGCTTTGACTAGAGCCCAGCCCAGCTATGTTCAAAAATAACCAGGCAGAGAAAAGCAGAAATGGTGCAATACCCCAGCAGTACAAACAAATATTGAAACTTTTCCCATGACCCCAATTGCCTGGTCAAACAGAGCAAAACCACACCACCATTTAACTATGCTCACCTATGAGGACCATGTTCAAATAGGCCCCTGCACTCTCAAAATCAGAACCTTCATCTGTCTTTTAGAGGCCCTCGGCTAAAGTCTGTCTTTAGACATGTCAACCACACTTAATATAAAACTCCATGTGCCAAATGAGTATTAAGTAACCATATTAAAAGCCAGGCTGGAAAGATGGCTCAACTTTTAAAAGTACTTTTTCTTGCAGAGGATGGTGGTTAGATTCCCAGCACACGTGGCAGCTCCTATCTTTAGTTCCAGAGAATTTAATGCTCTTTTACGACATCTGCAAAACTTAACACATAAGTCTTTAAAAATCTAAAAACCAACTCAGTAGCCCTCCCTCCCTCTCCCTCTGTGTGTGTGTGTGTGTGTGTGTGTGTGTGTGTGTGTGTGTGTTTTGCATGTCCTACCAGAGAGACCCAGAAATCCACCTATCTCTGCCATCCCTGTTGTTGCCATTTCAAGCATGTACCATCATGCCCAGCTTTTTCTTTTTAACATGTATTCTGGGAAATAAATTTAGGCCCCATGATTATGAGGCAAGCATCTTACCAACTGAACCATCTCCATGCCCAAAATTACTGTCCTAAGCATCATCTATGACACATCTAAAGATTTACTTATTTTATTTTAAATGTTAGTATGTATAAATGTTTTGCTGAAAGTATATATGTGTAACACACGCATGCCTGGTGCCCTGATGCTGACAGAGGTCAATGAGGTTGACAGATCCCTGGAACTGGAGTTATGGATGGTTGTAAGCCACTATGTGGGTGCTAAAAATTAAACCCAAGTACTCTGAAAGATCACGAAGTGCTCTTAACCAGTGAGCCATCTCTCCAGCCCATCTTCGATAATTTTAAGATTAGAGAAAAAATGAAAAACATTTTCATTTCCTTTCTAGGGGGTGAGCAGTTACCTCAAATTAAGCTGATAGAACTAAAAGCAAACTAAATACAAACTTCAGAGAACCAAAAGAAAGGAATGGATAAAGTCATTACACAGAAGAAGATACCTCAAAATCTGCTCTTACAAAAAGATGCTTTACCTGGCTGAAGGCTGCTGATTCAAATTCTGACTCAGCCAGACTATCTGAATCCCGTACTATATGACACCACCTTGTCTTGGTTTTCTTTACCTGCCAAAATCAAACCAACAAACAACAGGAAAGGATGTAAATATCTTGCTACTATTCAGTGTTTTTGGAGTTAACATCCATGCTTTTGTAGACAAAAGTGAAAATTACCTGAGAGTTTAGGTGCCTTGAAAGTACTGATTTTCTATTCTTAACTTCACAACCATTGTCACTTGATGCCCCTTCCACACTCCTACGCAATAATATCATCTGTGTCCGTGCTTCACCATCCTCCTCACTTGACAGATCATCTGAAATTCCATTACCCAAATGCCTATAAGCCTCCTACAAAGAGAAACAGTATCTCACAATGGACAGCAAAAAACACTCCAGGAAGTTGCCTATGTAAAAGCAAAATTCACAGAAAAGTTCCCAAGAGATGAAAAGAAATGAAACTGCAACTAACAAGTCTACTTACTACTTGATCTCAATGTTTTTAAAAGATATATTTAAGAATGAGTCTTCCATCTGCATGTAAAACTTTATGCCAAAACAGGGAATCAAATACCATTATAGATGGTTGTGAGCCACCACATGGTTGCTGGGAATTGAACTCATGATCTCTGGAAGAGCAGTCAGTTTTTTTAACCACTGGGCCATCTCTCCAGCCCCAAGCTCTCAACATTTTTAAGAATTTCAAAATAAAGAAAACTGCAATTGAAACTCAGCAGCCTAAATATGAGGCAGTGTGATGACAAGTTACAGCACAGGCTCAGGTCAAACTCTGCTTGGATCACAACTTCTCTGTTTACTAGCTATGCAGCTAGTTTCCTCATCTGAAAAGTCAGATAACAGAAAGTACCTACCTCATAGGACTGTTGTAAACAAGGAAGCCAGTTTGTATTTGTAAGGCACTTACAGCAATGCCTGACTGCAATGATGGCATGAAAGGATAGGACAGAGGAAGAGTAGGATGAGTAATAAGCATTTCCAAAGGTATTTGGAAAAGCTATATGGTAACTTTTTATAAGCATCCTAATAACCAAATCTGTTGATATGAATGAGCTTAAATGGAGTTACCCTTCGTGCAGAGGTTCAGACACATTCCAGAGCCATAGGCTCTCATCAAACAAAGAGCCAGCCCCAGGTTTGACACATATCCCTTCAAGTTGTTGGGGAGGGCTTTCCCAGAAACCCCCAAAACAATACATGCTATTGCCTTTACTCTTGGTTGCATACCATAACTTGATGACTGAACCCTACTTCTAAAGAAACAACACACTTTGGTCACAGAACTTGAAGAAATCAAGCTGGTACCAACCTGGAAGCTTCCTCCTTGTTGACTACCTCAGTAACAGAAGGTGCTATGCAGGCTTCCAAGAGAGAAAAGTCATCAAGAGTCTTACCCAGCTGTGAGCCCTATGAACTACAATAACAACTGGTCTTGCAAGACTTGCCTAATGGTACAATACTGGCATGAATATTATGGGAGCAACCTATTGCTTTCTGATTGTATTTAAAGCCCACTCCACAGAGAATTCTTACCTACTGCTATAAAACTGCTATAAAAAAATTCCACAGTTGGGGAGTGCATAGGCCCTTATTATTGACCTAAGTGGACACAGTATCAAACTGCAGTCTACATATTTATCTTTGTACCTCCAGATTAGTGAAGTTGTCAGTCCTCATCAGAGAAGCTTCTTTTTCCAATGGGCATCTGTTAATACAGACAACTGGTCCGAGTACAGACCATCTGTGGAATGTACAGCCATAAATGGACCATCTATACCATACCACCCTCCCCCCACCCCCGAGGCTCTGGGAACATTACTGAAGAGAAAGCACAAAGAGTCTAAGAGCCAGAGGACAGAGAGGATTGCTGCAAAACAGTGTCTGATGCACATGACAGGAACACCACACTCATTAACTCACAGCAGATGCAGGAGGGACTCACAAGGCCTCTTCACTAGCTGAAGAGCTACTGGCAGATGATGGTTGCTGGAAATATGTTACCCACATGCCAGAGAATGGCCTATTTACCCATGTTGATACTGGCAGCACTAACTGGACTCAGTGAATTATAAAAGAAGAAGGGGAGGGAGATGATGAAGATGACCTGAAGCTAGGAGGAAAATATTGGAGGGGGGAGACTCCAGCATATAGAGGGGGTTAGATATACTAAAAATACATCATTACACACATTAAATCCTCCAAGAATAAATAAAAAATAACTGGTTTTTTTAAATAATAAAATGCCCAGGAATAAACCTTAATAAGTATTAGAATAAATGCCTCAGTTCAAGACCAAGAAAACATTTCAAAACTACAAAACAAAAATGTATAGTTTTAGACAAACCACCTGCACCAGACCTAGTAGTTTCCCAAGCCCTTACTAAACTGATCACTGTCTGTAGAGAAGACAAGGTCCCTCTACACTGTTCTGTGTTCTTTCAACCTGCCCACCCTCCATGAAGGCTGATGAGTAGCAGAATCTGAAAGGTCTTGCCTTGGCATGTAAGTTTCAGTCTGCTTGTCATATTTCCTGATTCATAAACAATGGCTTTACTTACAATTTGTTGACAAGCTTATACACCTATGGGTATCTGGTCTCTAACACAGTCTCAGAACAGAAAATTTTTTACATAGGACAAAAAAGATAACTGTTACACCCATCTAGATCTTACCCTACGGCACTTTTCTCCATCGGAAACCTTCGCTTTCTCTCTTGCTTGCCACATTCTGATCTCTGGTCGACCCTGTCTCTTCTTAATGATAGGATGGAGACAGCCTGAGTCATAGTCAGTTTCAGTCCCTTTGTTAGACACTAATTTCACCCTTTTAGTCCTATTTTTTAAAAAAGAAAAAAGTTACTAATTACCTTTCTGAGAGCAGCATCTTTCATGAAATGAAACTTTCTTCTATGGAGTACAATGTATTACTCTGAAAGTCAAGAAAATTCAGGAACTGTATTGTTCAGACCTCTAGCTTGTGAAGGGTATTCAGGGGCAGAATATTTACACTCTCATAAGGATGAGTCCCTCTCTGCTCACCTCTCCAGAGGAACATCCACTTCTATCTCATACTGCCCATCAATGTACTTCACAGTACCTGCCTCCCCTCTATTCATTGTCCTTACTCCGTCTGCTAAGCTATGTGACTGTGATCTCTGCTAAGCTACATGCCAGAATGCAATAATACAGAATGAGTTTACTTCACCATGACTTTGCCTTCCTACTCCTCCCTTCCTGACTAGGACAATCACTGAAGACATAGACTGCACAATATTCAGCATAACTCAAATCCTTCACCAAGGGGAGTAAATACATCTTTAGAACAATATGTGAGCATACTTCACCTTCAAAAAAGAGCTTTATATTTTTAATTCACCATCTTAATATAAGAGAAAGACAAATGCCTAAGTCATCACATTGGTACTATCATGACCCGAATAATTACAAATGAGTCACACTTTGTCTTTAAGCCCCTTGTCTTTCTATCCTATAGCCCACCAACACCAGGCTTCTTGATACATCCCATTCCTCATGAGCATCAGCTCTAAGAACCTCTATCTGTTTCAAATTCTCCTTTCTGTCAAATGTTGGCCAAAGCCTTTAGCCTTTCAGAGGGCTTTTATGCAACTGTTGCCTAAGAAGCCATTAAAATCAAATGCAATAAAATGTTGAGAGTAGAATACTTGTTTACATGTAAAACAGTGGAGATAACAGAGTAAGCAAGTCTTTCTAAAACCCTTAAAAAATTACAGAACTATAATACCAAGTTCACACTATTTACATCTACAGCCCTACAGATACAGATCCTGCAAACACTAAGGTGAACACAAAATCAGGTAAAAATTCCAATAAAAGAGACTCCCACCTGTTGCCAAAGAGAGTCCCCCAAAAACCACCAACACTGGGTGTAGACTGCAGAGTTTCTACTGCTCTGACTTTATCAGAGGAGTTATTTCCATTGTCTCGGCTCCCATCACCATTTACAGTTTTTCGTAATTTTCTACAAAAAATATTTCAATAATTTCAGATTACTCGAGATTTTTTTCTATGTATGCCCATAATATCCCTTCAGAAAATTGTACTAACAGACTATTTCCTGAAATCAAATGTATATACCAAAGACACATGACTGTAAGGCATTACTGATTTAACAAGACAAAACAGATTCAAGATCAATGTCCTATGCTATCATTTTGGTCATCCACTGAAGAAATAAAACTTCTGTCCAGAACAGGAATGGAAAAGAGTATCAATATGTGGCCATGAGCCTCTTCAGGGACCCTCCATACCAGCCAGAGTATAGCATTTCTCTCCATTAGCTGTCTGCCTGCTAGTAGTAGAAACAGGAAACAACCAGTAACTGTACCTTTCATTCCCACTGATATTCTACGCAGTTAAATGGTTTACATATATGCCCAAATTCTGTTGTAGACCCCGTCTATAAATCAGAGACACAGCACAGTGACTGTCTTTAAAAACACTAAATTTCTAGGAAACCTCTTTAGAAGCAACATCTTCTGAAAGTAATATGGAAAAATAAATGTGTTGAAATTCACTGAACCAAATGTCAATGTCTTATTAGTTACCTAAGTAAAGAAATCTAGAAATAGTCTTAGGATAGAGAAAACAACTTTTGAAAGCTAACACTGAACCTACTGAGATAACTTTAACACTCCAAACCCCACACACATCATACAACCAACAGAAGCCTAACAGAGTCGACATCTAAACAAGTCAAAAACTGGCTTGAAGTTGTTTTGTTTTAAGACAGGTCCTTATGAATTTGGCCTGGAACTCATTACACAGAGCCAACTGATCTCAAACCTGAAACAATCCTGTCTCTGCTTTCCAAGTGCTAAGATAAAGCATGTACCATGAGGCCAGGTTTCAATTACATACTTTTGAAAAAGAAGTCAAAATGTTGATAGTGTTAACCCAATACAATGAAATCCTTGTCTATAGTAAATTTTCACAATTTCTTTTTGGTTGTTTGAGACAGTGTTTTTTTCTCTGTGTAGTCTTAGCTGTTCCAGAGCTTGGTCTGTAGACCAGGCTAGCCTCGAACTCACAGAGATCTGCCTGCCTCTGCCTCCTGAGTGCTAGGATTAAAGGTGTGAAACACCACACACCACTGATGGGAGATGTACTTCTTTCTGTATATGTTTCTCTTACTGGTTGATGAATGAAACACTGATTGGCCAGTAGCCAGGCAGGAAGTATAGGCGAGACTAGGAGAATTCTGGGGAGAGAACAAAGAGAGGAGGCAGAGAGACACCATATAACCACTGAAGGAGTAACATGATGGAGCCTTCTCCAGTAAGATAATACCAGGTAGAAATACATAGGTTAATAGTTATAGGTTAATAATTAAGAGAGAGCTAGCCAATAAGAAGCCTGAGCCATTGGCAAAACAGTTGCTAATTAATATGGGCATCAGTGTGTTTATTTGGGGCTGAACAGCTGTGGGACCAGGTGGAACAAAACCTCCATCAACACACCACCACTAGTTTAATTTTAAAGAGAATGTTTCTCAGCTGGGGGTGGTGTATGCCTTTGATCCCAGCAGTCAGGAGGCAGAGGCAGGCAGATTTCTGAGTTTAAGGTCAGTGAACTCTACTACAGTCCTGGATACACATGAGAGAGAGAGAGTTGGGGGGGAAGGAGGGAGAGAGGGAGGGGGGGAGAGAGAAGAGAGAGAGAGAGAGAGAGAGAGAGAGAGAGAGAGAGAGAGAGAGAGAGAGAGAATGCTTTCCCTTGCCTTTTCTCTCTTTTCAGATAATGATGCAGACTGAACCCAAGACCTCACACACCCAAGCCCTACACTGATATATCTATACCCTAGCCAAATATGCTTTTTCAAAACCATTATTGAAAATAAATGTAACAAAAGTAGTAATTTTCCTTTTAAATATACCATACTGGGAGAAGAAAAAAAAATCCCATGAAACTAAAAAGCTAATTAGTCTTCTTAGCATGAGGAGAAAAGTGAAATAGCATTCATTTGTAAGTCAAATATGCAACAACAACAAAAAAAAATTTCCATTCATCCTCTCCCTTACCTTCTTCTCCTATTCCCATTGTTTCCTGATGGCTTCGTTATCTGAGTGGATACAATCTGACAGTGGACAGTTCCCATGAGGAGCATAAGGCACAACGGTCCGAGCACTTCACTCACGTTCACAATAGGCATCATGAGATATAACACAATCGCTGTGACTGCATAGGATTTAAAATGCAAGGCACTTAAAAGTACAACCTTGTAACTGCACATGCTGCTTCCATAGATGTCATTTCTAAAGGACTAGTAAGAATAAATAATTTTCTAGAATATCATGCATTTGGACATGAGCTAAATAAAATTAAAGCCACAGATTACTGGGTAAGTGAAAAGTAACCTACAAGAAGTATTTTTGCAAACTTGTAGCATGATAATCCAGGCATTCCTAAAGAACTTCCACCACAGGATAACCAGATATCACACACAGCAGACAGTTTTAAGTGTTTAGAGATTTACTTAAGTGTAAAAGGGAGAGTGAGTAAGAGATTGTGTCTGTGTCCGATCTCTGAAGCTGGAGTTATAGGTAGTTGTGAGTTGCCCAACACGAGTCTGGGAACAAAACTGCAGTCCTCTCCAAGAGCAGTAGGTGCTCTTAGCTGCTGAGTCATCTCTCCAGCCCCCAACAAAGACAGTACTAAACTACTATTTGACTCAAAGGAAAAGTATTTCCCAAGGCCCAAGGATACCTGGAAAGCAACTGCCAAAGCTGGGATATGAACCCAGGAATTAACTACCATGCTGTATTGCTTCTTTTCATTGTGTATACACAATTTTCAAACAAATTTAAAAAAAATAGGGTGATATCAAAATTATCTATAAAATTGCCCACTATAATTTTATACTTCTTCTAAACTTTAATGTATGGTAACTCTCATGTTACTGAGTTAGTTGCTGGAGGAGAAAAAGTTAGCACTATCCCAATGAATGAGATCCTTGTTGGATGAATCTTCAACAAATTCTGACCCAGGCTGAATTTCAAAGAGAACAAAAACCCCAACATAATAGCTGAGTATTCACGAACTACAACCCTGCTGATTTGTAAATATAGATTATGTATAAACTCTAGAAAACAAGCACTATATACAAAATGGAATTTCATCCAGGTGTTCTTTAATTTCTTATTCTCTATTATTTAACCTCTACTCTTACAGATGTGTCTCATACTGGCTTTACTTTGCTTTATATATTGCTCAATTGGGTTTCAGGCTTGCCCCTTGAGTTGCTCCACTCAGTTTACTGTGGGGCATTCTTCAACAAGCTCTTCAGCCACACCTCAAACTTTCCCTTTTATTCCTGAATCTTTTCTTTCTCTCATCACTATCCTCTTTTTGCTCTTTAATGGTAAACCCTCCATAGATTTAACAATTCATCCTTGCATCTGGAGGGGTGGGGAGAGAGGTCTTAATAGAGGAGGTGATAAAGCACACTCGGTATGAACGAGGGAAGAAGAGTTAAAGGTTTGTGCAGTAAGGAGGCGAGGGAAAGAGGGGAGAGAGGATGTGGTGAAGGTGGGTTAACCTGAGCTCAGTGGATGGCTCCCAGACCCAACAATAAAGGTAGCAAAGACTGGATTGGATTCGGTGAGTTTTAAGAACAAAAAGAGAAAGACATGAAGATGGAAGAGGTAAGAATTGGAGGGGATCCAGGACAAGCTGAACAAAAGGAGAGATATGACCAAACTGTATCAATATGTGTATGAAATTCTCAAATAAATAAAAACATTTTGTAATATATATATATATATATATGTGTGTGTGTGTGTGTGTGTGTGTGTGTGTGTGTGTGTGTGTATGGGCAAGATTTAATTATGTAAAATTAAACTATCTCATTAGTATTCAATGGACTTTCATTTTTAATACATGGTAAAATTATATGTGTATATATACTCACCAAGGAATTATCTTAAAATAAATTTTTTTCTGACTTTTTTTCCATTTTGTTTTTCTTGGGTTTTTTTATTCATCTATTTGGTTGGTTTGGGGAGTGGTATTTTCTTTTATGGGGGAGGGCTTACAACAGGGTCTCACCATGTAACTACAGATGGCTTGGAACCAGGCTGGACATCAACTCACAGGGATATCACCTGTTCCTTCCTCCTGATTGCTGGGATTAAAAATATGGGCCACCTGCCTGGCTAAAACATTTTATTTTTAGATTTATCTTGTTATTTTATATGTATGAGTGTTTTGTCTACATGTACTTGCCACATTATGCCTGCTGCCCACAGAGGTATGAACAGTTGTGAGCTGCCAGGCAGGTACTGGGAATTGAACTGTGCTCTTAACCACTGAGCCAACTCCCTGTCCCTTCTTTCTGATTTATTACCAGTGAATGTTTGGTTTATATACTTATTTTATATACCTGTATATCCAGTGTGGTGATTAGTTTTACATCAACTTAACACAAGCTAGAGTTATCTGAGAGATGGGAGCCTCAATTAAGAAAATGTCTCTATAAGATCCTACTGTAGGGCATTTTCTTAATTAATGATTGATGAGGGAGGGCCCAGCCCATTGTGGATAATTCCATCCCTGGGCTGTTGGTCCTGGGTTCTATAAGAAATCAGGCTGAGTAAGTCATGGAGAGCAAGCCAGTAAACAACTCCCCTCCATGTCCTCTGCATCAGCTCCTGCCTCCAGGTCCCTGTTATGAGTTCCTGTCCTGACTACCTTCAGTGATGGACTATAATGTGGATAGGTAAGCTAAAATAATCCTTTTCTCCCCATCTTGCTTTTGGTCATGGTGTTCATCATAGAAAGAGCAACCCTAACAAAGACATCCAGGGTAGCATAAAAAATTTCTTAAGGAAAAAGAATTGCAAGTGGGAAAGGTTTAAAGGCCTGCTTTCATTTCATTTTTAAATAAAAGAGTAAGAATACAGTAAACTCTGTTAAGTATAAGAAAAGCAATCATGAGTTACCTTGCATGAGGTAAAGCAGCAGCAACCACACAAAGATTCTGAGAGAGGTAACCTGAATCCACCAACTGCTGAACAACGGGAAAAACACCACTCGAACAAGCCCCTTCCGAGTGAGAGATGTCCATGGAATCTCAGGCTTGGCTTTGGCAAATGTTGAGCCTTTAAGCAGTTGATAAACAACAAAAATACATATATATATTAAAATGCATAAGAAAAATGTATATGCACTTGTCACCTTACATTAGAAATGCAAGCATGGGGTAAAAATCAGCACACAACTTGGTCAGCTAAGGTGCTGGCAAGACTTGAGATGTTCTTACCTCAAGCCACAAGGACTATGCTAAAAAAAAAAAAAAAATGGCAAACCTGAATGGCAAACAATACATTTTTCTTAATGACACAAAAGCAAATCTCCAAGTCACCTATCCCTTTCACCTTTACTAAAACCATGCTATTTACATAACCACAAAGCCTTAAAGCAAAAGAAGAAACTTGAATGATAATGAAGAAATGTTACTTTTGAAAATAATTAATATATAATTAATTATATTATAAATATATTATAAATATAAATTATATTATAAATATAATTTATTTATTATAAAATAAATAATATATGGAAGACACCTAACGTTATTCTATAGTAGCAGAATGAAATAACAGTAACAAGCTAGGTGAGGTGGACTTCCTGCAATCCCAGTACTTGGGAAGCTGAGGTGGAAAGACTGAGCTTGAAAGCTTTAAAAAGAGACACATAGAGAGAAAGAAGGAACAAAAGGAGGAAAGTGGGAGAACTGAAAGAGGAAGGGAGAGAAAGAGGAAAGGACAGGGTGAGGGAGAGTACTAGTCTGGTTTCTATTGCTGTGAATCACTAACCAATAGCAAACTTGGCGGTGGAAGTGTTTACTTCACCTTAACCCTTACAGTGCATCACTGACGGAAGCTAAAGCAGGAACTCAGAGAAGGAAACTGGAGGCAGGAATACAAGCTGAGGCCATAGAAGAACACTGTTTATTGGCTTTCTCCCTTGGCTTGCTCAGCCTGCTTTCTTATATACCCAGGACCCCTACCCAGGATTGCATCTCTCATGTATTTAATATCAAAAAATACCCCAAAGACATGCCCACAAGCCAATCTGACAGAGGGGTAATTCTGCAATTGAGGTTCTTCTCAGGTGTTTGTCAAGTTGGGAGAAGGGAAAAAAAGAATGAAAAAATGTTATATATATATACATACATATATATATGTATATATACAGATATATGTATATTATATGTACAGATATATGTATATTATATATATATATATAAAATCAATTTTCCAACTCACCTCTGATTAAGTCAACATCAATCAAGTCTGGCTTTATGTGGCCCATCTTTTTTGGTTTGTTTTTGAAGCCCTACAATAAAACAAATCAGAAACAGAAATGAATCAAGAAAAAATTCTTCTAAGAGTAAAAGATAAACTGTCTTCTTCCTTTTGGTGGGGTGACTGCCAAGCCTGTGAGGAGCATCTGAGGTGCTGTCACTGTCCCATCTCCTAATCTGAGTGCTCTTTATAGTGTCCCATTTCTTGGGGGAAACTCAAACTGTGCGCTATAATTACCTTCAATGTGTGCACATTGCCATTGGTTTTTAGTTTATCAAAGTACAGCGTACAGATTCAGGGCTTCGTGGTAGAATAGTTAAGGCTGGAGATCTCCTTTACAAAATCTCCAAGTGTCAATAATCAGAGCTGGTTTCTCTGATGCCTCAAAGAATCCTCCAAAATTCTCCTTGCTTGGGAGTTACAAGATGAGGAATCTGGGTGGGAGTTTGCAGATTAAGCTAGAGGATTTTATTATCTTGATTTATAGTTAACCTTCACCTCCCCTAAAGACTCTCCAATGCATTTTATCCAAGGTTAACATCCCAAGTTTCCTACCTAGGGGCAGTGTTGTCTATTAAAAGGTGCTGGAGGATGGAGGTCTAACTTTTCTGCATATAATTCCTATTTACAGGCCCAGAGCTCATCTCTGCCTTAGACAAAATCAGGTGCATCCAAGGAACCAGATTCTCAGGAAGCTGCTGGGCAAGCTGGCTATTGACTCAGCATTCTCCTGAGATCCAGATAACCCTGGGACTTATCATCTGCTAAGAAATTCCTCTTCAGTCCTATTTCTTAATATTGTGATGTATCCATTTGAGAAAATCCCTTTAAGTATCTACTTTACATAATTTAGCCATGAATATTTTTTCAGAAACTGAAAGAAAAAAACTTTCTGGGCCTTGGTCTTCTATCATTTCATATTAAAGTAGCTTAATTTGCAGTGTTACTATATGTTAATCCACTTATCTAAGATCAATGTAAAAATTCTAGACTCTTTGTTGCATCCTCAAGTTTCTAATAGATCTAAAATTGGTCACTGTTGCTTCAAAGAGGTGGTAGGTATTTCCTATTTTGTTATGTATTTAGAAGAGAGAATTTGAAAGTCAATAACCTTGCCATACAATATCTATTTATGAAAGTTATCTTTGATTTTCTTTCAAACTTTTGATTTGCCTAACTTGCTATCAATCTTTTAAGAAATAAATTTTAGGTAGAATGATAGCTCAGAGAACAAAGTGTTTGCCACTCAAATGTGAGGACCTGATTCAGATCTCTAGAACCTATGGAAAGCCAGATGCAGAACACACCTGTATAACCCCAACACTCCTTTGGTAAGGAAGGAAACAGAGGCAAGAAAATTTCCAGCTTACAGGCCAGCTGCCTGGCATACACATGACTAACAAGAGATCTTGTCTCAAAGTGTAAATCAAGGACTGATACTTGAGGGTGTTCTTTGATCTACACACACACACACACACACACACACACACACACACACACACACACACACACACACACACACACACACACACACACACACGCATGCTCTTCCAGGTAACCAGGCTTTAGTTCCCAGCACCCACATGGCAGCTAACAAGCCAGGGAATCCAGTACTCTCCTACGGCTTCCAAGTACACGCACTGCATATGTATGTGGTTTATAGACGTATCTGTAGGCATAATACTCACACAAAATAAAACTTCAAAAGAGAAAGAGATGGATTTTAATTTCATGCTCATCTTAAACTTGTAGGAGCTACTTCTTAATCAAGTTTTTAAATTAGATGTTTAATTAAAGTTAATGTAAAGGGTTAAGCAAGCCTAAGGACCTGAGTTTGAGTCTCCAGCTAGGCATGGCTGCAGGTGCCTGTAACCCTAGCATTAGGAGAGAGACAGATTCCCAAGAGCTCAGTAGCCAGCTAGCCTTCCTGTCCTATATAACAAGGTTCCAGTACAAGAGACCTTCTCTCAAGATGGTAAGTCAGAAAATGAGAACAAGACATCTAAATTCCTGCTGAGGTCTCCTGGTGCACACATGGATAGAACATGCCTAGACAGTCATATGCACACACCATACACTCACACTAATTTAATATAAAAATCTCAAGGTTGCAGTAATTTGCTAGTTTTTACTCAAGACATAGAGGTAGTTATCTTAGACTCTTTTTAACTAAATTGAAGGAGTCAAACATTTTAAGAGAATCCTACATTTCAATTCAACTACGAGCTGTAGATATTACATACAGAAAAATTCCCCAAGACCCTAAATTACAATAAAATTATATAGTAGTTTAAGAAAAAAATTCCAAAGAAGCATGTATATTATATACACATATACATATATATGTATGTATGTGTGTTAGTACATGTATGTATATATGTGTATGTGTGTGTATATATACATATATATGCTTGTCTAAAACATCACATTCAAAATCAGAAATTACAATTTAAAAACAAAAATACTACTATATTTTACTCTAATAGAAATAGGCCTTGTAGCCATTCTACTTTCAGGAGCTTCAAGTTTTTGTTTTCTACATTCTTTACCTGTTATTTAGAGAAATAGGATTAGCATTAACAAGAATTATGTAACCCTCACTCACTGACAGAAACATTATTTATTTACTAGCTTAGTCAACAAATATTTAACATGCATCTTCCATGTTAGACATTCTACCTGGATAGATATAAAGTAAAAAGTGAGTCAGTCCAGGGTCTGTCTTCAAAGAATGTATAGTACAGAAGAGAAGATGTAAGTAAGTAAGGCGATGTGTGAGGGTCCCCTATCATTTTCTTTCCTAAGGGGAAAGAAGTCATTAATAAATGTGTGACCACTGCTCTTAAGGGCTATTAACACAATGGGCACAATGGCTCACACTTGGAAACCCAGCACTTAGGAGGCTAAGACAGGAGGATAACCATGACTTGAAACTTGCCTGAAATGCCACATAGCAAAACTATTTCAAAACAAAACAAACTATAAGTTACCATACTTTAGTCTGTGTTATAAAGAAGGACCATAAAAACAAAACCAAAAAACCTATACCATCTTTTCAATGAAGATCTTTCTGCTGTATTCTGTAGGCTATACAAAATGCATAAGAGGAACATGTGTCAGGCACTTTACAAACACTTAAAATAGCTGCTCTGTGAGACTGAAAACGTTGTTGTCCTTGCTTTATAGGTAAAGAAACTAAGACCCAGAGATGCAAACCAAGTTACTCTCAGTCTTAATCATTATACATCCTTCTTGCTACATGGAACCAAGTGGATCCCACAGCAAAAGGAGTTTTTGTTGGAGAGCAAACAATACGGCTTGACCTTGAAAGCTTTAATGAGTAAACCCTGGGAGCTATAAGTGATTTCCTCATTGGTTACACACAATCTCTATCCTAGCAGGGAAAGACTGCAGGAGGGAAGTGGGACAGACACTCCTGTACTCATTACCTGTGTGGCAGAGTCCCCTCCCACAGTAAGCCCCTAAAAAAAATCTGATAAAGTGTCACAAGTTCGGAAGCTCCTTACAAAGACCCTGGGAAGGTTACTGCAATCAGGATAAAACCCCTGACATAAGCACCTTAAGGAAGGGACAAAACACTGGACATAACTGCTGCAACATCAGTGGACTGTGTGTGTAACAGTGAATAAAAACAGAATTTTCATTTTATTGACACTAAAAGAATAAAACTACAATAAAGTCAGGCACAAAAGGGGAAGCAATCTTTGGCTTCTTAGGACACATTGTGCATTCTGTAGTTTGAATCTGAGATGCCCCCCCATGTGCTTATGCTGAACATTTGTTCACATGCTAGTAGCAATATAGAGAGAGGGTGTGAAAACTTTAGGTGGGGGCTCAATGTCTCTAGTGATGTACCACTGAAGGTTGTACCTGCTCCCAAGTTTCTTCCTTACTCTCTCTGCTTCCTGTCCACAAGGTGAGTTCTCTCCCCCTCATACTCCTGTTTCCATGATGTTGGACCTTACAAGGAGCCCAGAAAATGGAGCCAAAGGATCAGGAGCAAAATAAATCATTCCTTTTTTGTTGCTTTACCAGAAATTATGTTAAAGAAATGAAAAAATAGTAACAGCAGACAGCATGTTGTTGTGATATTTTGTTTACCATCTGAAGAACAGCGTGCAAAGCTAGCCACAGCCATAGAGGCCAGGCACTGGCGGCACACACCTTTAATCCCAGCACTCGGGAGACAGAGGCAGGCAGATCTCTGTTAATTCAAGGCAACCCTGAGCTACCTGAAATTGATTCAGTCTAAAAGGGAAGCAGAGCACATCCAAAGGTGATCTCAGCACTTGGGGTCCCAAAACCTTTAATCCCAGCACTAAAGAGGAATATAAGGCAGGAAACAGGATCTCAGTGCAGTCTGAGGTTGGTGGAGAGCAGGGCCGCCGTCTGAGGCAGTCTAAGGAGGAGTGCAGTCTGGAGATGAAATCTGGTGACAGGATGTCCCTTTGGTCTGAGCACTGGTAGAGGTGAGAACTCTCTAGTGGCTGGCTGGTGTGCTTTTCTGATCTTCACCTTTAACTCCAAAATCTGTCTCTGGGTTTTTATTATTAAGACCAACTAGAATTTGTGCTACATGTTGTCAACAACAAAAAATAATGACATGGCAAATACAGCACTGTATGGACATGCATAATATACACTCACATTTAAGAAGTGGGGGGTGAAGTCATAGAAAGATTTCTCAAGGAAAATCTTGAGCTCAAATCTGGGGCTCAAATTCAGGACTTCAGGCTAGGGGACAGGAGCCTTTATCTGCTGAGCCACCTCATTGCCACCATTTCTTGAGTTTCTTTTCTCATGTTCTCTCATATTGCTTAGAGATCTGGTAGTAACTTTTTTCTTCCAACTTTTCTACTAAATATATCCTGAGCAATCTTTTCTTGCTCTTTTATGTATGTGATCAAGTGCTCTATCACTGAGCAACATACAACCCTGCTTTAAGTTGATAGCATTTATACATTGTTTATATTTATACATTGTTTTGACAGGTATTCTATTCTTAGAATGGGATCATGGATATATGATAAGTGAGCTTTCTCCTTAATGGTGATGGGTAAACATTTTTTGAAGGATGTATATGTGCAGATGGTCCCCAACTTAAGACTGTTCTATTTAAGTATTGTCATCTTTACAACAGTGGGGAAACAACAAGGTCCTGCCAAGAAGCCATGATCACATTTGAATTCTTACCTCTTCACAGACTAACAACATGCAGTACAACACTGTCTTGTGACAAGGTGTAGGAGCAGCCCCCAGTCACCATAACATCACCAGGGTAAGCAGCCCACACCCTGCTATAGCCAGCATTGCTAAACTTGGCACTCAGGTTAGGTACATTAACTTCTGACATTATTTTCAGTTTACAATAGTTCTGTCAAGAGCTACAATATTTGTTGTGCAATGAAACAGGTATTGATTATTAGGTAATATGATTACCATTTTTGTGGGATAAACATTATGTCCACTCAGAATTTCTCAAGAATATATGAACTATAATCAGCATGTTATATAATACATCCCTTGAACTTAATCCAGTCTTATTTTGTTACAGTATCTAATTACTTAAACACAACAATTACTGTTTTTCTCCATTTGCTTAATCAGTTTGGGTTAAGGCCTTGGTGTATAGACTAAACTGGCTTCAAACTTGCTATCCTACTGCCTCAGCTTCCCTCCCAAGTACTGTTAATAGTCATGTACCATCAACCCATTAAAACAATGTTATTATTCCTCTGTGCTTCTTTTCTCTTCCTTTTCCCTTAAGTCTCAAATATTTTATAAACTTTATCCACTTATATTTATAGATAGATGCACAGATTTACACTAGCATATTAAATTGAAGTCAGCACACTGGATACAGCTTTCTGAACAGCAGCCTGTACTGCAGAGGGACTGGAAACCATATCACTCTCCAATATCTTTACATCTTTTCTCCTCAGGTAATTTCTGCAGAAATTGCACCCTCTTTATCAGTAGCAGCCTGGCCGCCAGGCTCATTTGATCCTAAATATTAGGGCACCACTCAGCCCACATTTGTTTCTGGTAGAGAGCACAGAACTTTTTCAGTCTACAAAAGGGCTAGCTTCAGTCTGTCTTCTATGAGAGGAAGACAGTAGTTGAATGGAATAAGGAAGGTCTGAGGGTGGGTCTACTGCTATCATGCATGTGCTTCTGAGGTCCTGTCTTCAGTTCTGCCTAACACCAGCACCCTGACCTGATCAATCTCGTTTAGTCTTTCATAAACTGAACACAGAGCTTTCTCTAGTTTCTTACTGGCTTTCCCTGCAGCAGCTACATGATCTTCACTTCCTTCTACTTTCCAACTTTGGAATTGTACTGATCGCTCTGTCTAATTAATGTAGCCTTTTCTGTTGTTCTCAGATCTCAGAGCTGAGCCCTTTTTCTTACTGCTATAACTGCAGACATTTCAGGACAAGACTCAATAGAGCTTAGTGCATGCATTCAACCTGTCATCTTTAATAAGGAGATTCATCTCACCCTTCAGCACTAAGAATAAAACACAACAATCACAGCTGAATTAGCCTCTGAATTTACTAGCCTTTCTTTTGTAGAGATAAAGTTAGTTCACTTTCAAATAGTAGTTTTTGTTCTTTTTACTATTATCTAGAAAACAATTTCAAAACAAAGAAAATAGTCATTAAAATGTTTTGTTCATTTTAGCAAAAAGGATGTTAAATAGCAGAAACAGGAAATATTCTTGGTCAGTCTTATTTTGAAAGAATAAATTTATCTTTATCAATAAAATAGTATCAAACATATTTAATATAGTCTCAATTAAAGCACTGGAGAACAATTCATATTGTAAAGTATGTGTAAATATTTTTTGTACTACATATTTTCTCCTACCATTGGTATAATTTTAAAAAACTGTTTTACTATATACTATTAAGTTCATCCATTTGAAATGTACAGCTTTAGTAAATTCACAGTTATACAATCATGATTATACTTAGGACTTAGAATATAACTATCACCCCAAAACTTCCTTTTAGCCCATACATTAATTGAATTTTCATTATTCTAATGTAAAGTTTGGACAGCTTTATAAAGAAGGGGGATTATCATTTGTGTACAGTAGGGAGAAACAATGTCTGGGACCCACAACTAGAGACAGCCTTCTTCTTGGTAACCTCAAAGCAGCAGAATATCACATGGAAAGAAAGAGGTATGTATATTCAAGTATGACTCTCCCTGTTCTGATCCTAGTAAGAACCCAAAGACCCCACCTGCAAACACCACAATAAGATCACCTTTGCACTTTCTAATACCTCACTGTCACCTTTCCAGTGATCCTGTCCACATTTCTCTGTCCCTAAGGTGTTGTTACCTTGTGGCCTCCATCTTGGTTCTTTTCCATCATTTTCAGCCCTTCCAGGGCTTTGAGGACCCTACAGGCCACACTCTTAGAGCCTCTGCAGAAGTGGCTGGGCCTGGCACTGTTTCTCAACCATCCTCTGTGGATCTTAGTCATGGAGCCAATCCCAGCACCGCAGCAAAGGTACAGGTACTGTGCTGTTGAAGTAGCTAGTGTATAGAACCAGTTCTCACCACAGGGATCAAGCTCTTAAAGTTTGGCCAGTTTGATTGTGTGCATCCATTAAGGAATTTTCAGCTTCCTGAACTTTTAAAGGAAGTCTGCCAGAGCTCTGACAAACTTCTGCTCATTAATGTCTTTTATAGTAACTCCAAGCAGCACACCACTCCCAATCTGCCAGTTAGAGAAACAGGAATTACAGGGTTTCATGGGCACATGAGTCAGACATCTACTTTAATTTCTTATAATTAAGTTTATAATCAATTTTTTGTTACACACAGAAAGAATAAAAGATCGTTCTGTTTCAGCACCACTTACTGAAAAGGTCAACATTTCCTCACTAGATGTTTTTGGCTTCAGCAGTCAACTTGACACAGCCTAGAGTCATCTGAGGAAGTCTCAACTGGCCAGTGATGTGCGGCCTTGTCCGTATTAATTAATGACTAATGTAGGAGGTCCCAGGCTACTGCAGGTTGCACCATTCCTAGGCAGGTTGCACTGGAGATTTTTAAGAAAGCTAGGTGTACATGAGCCTGTGAGCAAGCCAATAAGCAGAAAGCAGTGTTCCTTAGAGCTCCTGCCTTGTGTTCCTGTCCTGACTTTCCTCAGTGATGATCTCAAAGTATAATCCCAAATAAACTTTTTCTCTCCATGTTGCCTTTGGTCAGTGTTTTTAATCACAACAGAGAGAAAACTAGGATGAGCATCTTTGTTAAAATTGAATTTATAGCAAAGCATCGTTAGCTTACATCTGCCCCATCACTGACAAGGCTGAGGCAAGAGGATTGTGAATTCAAAGGCAGCTGAAACTACTTAGAGAGCCCCGTGCCTTTCTGGGGTTATATAATAAGACTCTGTCTCAAAATGTGAAAATCATTCTATTAATGTGGTAAGGAGGGGCTGAAGAGAGAGCTTGGTGGTTAGGGGCACATACAGCTCCCGAAGAGGACCCAGTTTCCAACACCCACATAGTGGCCCACAACCATCTCTAACTCCAATTCCAAGGGATCCAATGTCTACATATCTTCTGACCTTCGTGGACACCAGGCAAATATTTGTACACATACATATATGGGAGCAAAACACCCATACACATAAAAAATAAATCTAAAAATGTTTAAATTAAACAGAGATAAGGATTTATTTCTAGATTCTTTTCTATTCCATCATTTATCAATCATGCAAATACTATTTCTCTATTATGTTTATTATAGTTCCATACTAAATTTTAAGATCAAGTGATATAAGCTTTCCAACTCTGACTTTTTAAAATTTATTTGCAACCCATTACTAATTTCAGATCTAGCTTATTAGTCCCACCACACCCCAAGGCATATTATTAAGTACCCTAGGAATTAACTGACATTTAAACTATACGGAATCTTCTTGATCATGAACAAAGTATGTTGCTCTCAAACATCTCTGAAAAACATGTTGTTTTAGCATGCAAGTTTTACACTTTCTATGCAAAATTCATGCCTAAGAATTTTTTATCTTAAATTATAATGATTAGAATTATTTAAGATTTACTTATTTCTGTACATGTGTAAGTGTATGTCCTTGTGTACAAACGTGTAGCCAGATAAGAACTGGAAATCCCTCGGAGTTACAGTTAGGCACTGTTTGCTAGACTTGTCATGTGAGTGGTAAGAGTCCTAACTCTAGGTCTTCCTGACTGGATAAAAGCACACTTAACTGCTGAGTCATCTCTCCAGCCCACTGCCTTTGGTTTTTCTGATACAGGATCTTACTGTCTGCCGCACAAGCTGGCCTTGAACTCATGGCAATCCTCCTGCCTTTGCCCCTCAAATACTGGGACACTTTCTTAATTTTACTGGCAGACTACTATAGCTAATACATAGAAACTCAAGTGATTTTTGTATACTGGCCTTATATTCAAAGACCTTGCCAAACTTACCTGTTAGTAATTTTTGTAGGTTCCCCAGAATTTTCTAACTATGTGATTAGGTCAACATGAAAATACAATTTACATTTTTTCCCTATTTTGCTGCCTTTCCATTCTTTTACTTGTCTTATAGTCCAAGCTAGAATCCTTGGTTAGATAAAAATAGGAAAATCTGGTATTCATGGGGTTTGTTTGTTTTGGGGGCGGTCTTTTTTTTTTTTTTTTTTTTTCTTGACTAGGGGAAAGTCAGTTTTTATCCATTAAGGGTGACATTTGCTGTACGCTTTTTTCCTAGTCTTTAGTGCATTAAGGGGCCTACCTTCAACTCTTACTTCATCATTATAATTTTGCAAATGCATAGAATTTTGTCAAGTACTTTTACTTGTGTCTGTTGAGAAGATCATATGGTTTGGGTTTTTACTCCATGAATCACAATAATTTATTTTCATATGTTAAAATCAATGTTACTCACAGAATCTAGGAGACAAAGGCAGGAGGATTAATGAAATGTGAACCCAGGCTCCAGGACAGCCAGGGTACAGTGAGACCCTGTCTGTCAACCCCTTAGAAGAAAGACATTTCTCTATAAACTGTATTCCATCACAGTACATAGAAGAGACATTTCTATATAAACCGTATTCCATCACCGTAGATAAACCAGTCTGTATATTGCTAAATTGATGATGTTAATATTTTGTTAAGTATTTTCACGCCTATGTTCACAATTTGTTTTGTTTTTGTTTTTGTTTTTGTTTTTTTTCTTCATGCCTTTAACTAGTTTTGATGTCAAGGTAATCCTAATGCTTGGGAGCCTAGGGCAGGAAGACTGCCATGTATTGGACACCAGCCTTTGCTACTTGCACTATATAGCAACACCTCATCTCACACCCATACCACACACAAATCTTTGTAGTCTCTTCAAAACAGTAGTTCTGAGTAAAAATCACTTATGGGTACCACTCCATCTACATGCTTTCAGTACAATCACACTGGGGTGCTTGTTTGCTCCTTAAGTCATATACTTCTGTTAGTACTTTTCCCCTTGTTTTCAACATCTACCAAAATGTCCTAAACAGAGAAGTTCGGTAAGAGTTCTTAGCAATTTTTTGATCCAAATAAGATTAATTTATCTTTTTTAGTTGTTTTAAATAATGGGTTATTTTATGTTTCAAAGGAGGGTATCAGATTAGATTATCTTATGTGTGTGGATATTTTCTCTGCATGTATGTATATGAACCACGTGAATACTTCCATGACCACAGGAATCAAAATAGGATATCGGATCTCCCTGGAACTAGTTACATGGTTGTGAGCCACCATGTGGATGCTGGAAACTAAGCCCAGGTCCCTTAGAAGGTGCTCTTAACCACTGAGACATCTTTCCAGTACCCACTTAAAATTTTTAACTATACTTTTATAAATGTACTTTTAAATTTTTTAACATTTTATTTTAATGTGTCTTGCCTGCATGTATGAATATGCACCATACACATGCAATACCCACACAGGCCAAAGAGAGAGCCCCTTGGACTGGAGTTACAGACATTTGTGAGCTGCCATGTGGTACAGGGAATTTAACAGGGTCCTCTGAAAGAGCAGCCAGTGCTCTTAACTGATTGTTCATTTCTCCAGCCCCCTATAAATGTAGTTTAGAACAGTAAAACAGTACTGTGATCTAATATTTTTTGTTTTCCTTTTACATTTTTTCTTTTAATTTTTAATTTAGTTTTTTTGTTTGTTTAATCTAACTAAACATCTTTTTTGAAAAAAAAAATCTTAGTTTTTTCATACTACCAAGCCCATGAAACTGATGAAGGCAGAGACTGCTTATGTTCTTTAGGGCACTCAAAAAACATTTTTAAGTTTTTTTTTTTTCATACAATGTTTTGACTATATTCTTTGCTCTCCTCCAACTCTCCCCAGATCTTACTCTACCAATGCAACCTCTTTGCTTTCCCTTAAAATACACACACACACACACACACACACACACACACACACACACACACACACACACACAAGGAACCCTGATAGAGTGCACTAAAAGGCATATGTTAACAGGCATGGAAATAAGAGTTTTAAAAGTCTAAATTGGTTGGAGGTAGATTTCTTATTCTGCAGCAGGAGGTAAAAATCCTTTTAAAGATCAGGAAACCAAAACCCCGGCAAAATCACATGGACCTGTGAGGGATCACAAGGTCAAAGGTCACTAAACATTACCTAATTTCCCAGTCCAGCCATTTCTATTTCACTACTGATATGGCTTAGCCGCTCACAGAAAAATAATTAGACAAGATCTAGACAGTTACAAAATGAAATTTGGGGATTCATCTGAACCTCATCTTCCATCAATATAAGGGAGAGCTGTGAAGTTAATTGTGTACCATGAAGTTCAAACAGCTTTTTAAGTGACTGGCCTATGAAGGAATGCACCCTGAGTAACAGTTAAATATATCCCACCAAAGATATCTGAGGTCTAGTCTGGTCAGTGTAACTTACAGAATTAGAACACTATTAGTTGTATTTACCCATGTTTTTAAAGTGTTAACAAAGGTCTGCAACAGATTTTTTTTCAAGACAATACCAAACCAAGAATTTATGAGCACTTTCCAAGAAATTGAGTCCCTAAATTAGATTTACATTCCTTTCTTTGGGCTTTTCCTCAAGAAAATCAAATTACAAGTGGCTACCCAGCAACCTCTCAATAATTAATCTGCACCAACACCAATATTTTTCGTTCCCATTTAGTGAGTTAGATACAAAAATTTAATCCTCCCCTCTATTACAAATTAACCAACTGCCATTCTGAATTACTCAGCAGTTCTCTGTTGTTTGGTTAACATGAAGAAATCATAGATGTACTCAGTTCTAAAGGTAAGGTACAAAGAAGCTTAAGAACCTGAAAAACTTGAAGGCTTGCCTCCAAACCAGTAGAAAAAATGTCTAGCCAAAGGCTAGACGTAGGCCAAATAAGACTTTTATTTGGTTTGCACAGCTGGAGATGATTATGATGAGGAAGAGAAAGATGGAATGGAAGAGAAAGAGAGGAAGAGAACTACTACCCTCTTTGTTAAAAGTTGATATATCTTTGTTAAAAGTTTGTATTCCCTGCTTCTCTCAAATAAAAGTCTGGCGATACTAAATCTTCAGATCTAGTCATATGGTAAAAACTGACAGACAAAAGAAACCATATTCCCATTTACCGGGGACATTTGCTACTGAGGCCACATATCATCTGTCCTTTATCATTATCCAAACACTGCTGTTTTTCTTATAAAACTCAAAGAATAAAAGAATGCATACTTGGTGGATAAGTGCATATTTAAAAAAAAAAAAGTATGATCCACTCTTCTCTTAAACGCAGTAACAAAACTAGAATCAAAGAAATAAATTTACCTTAATCTGAGTCTGTTCGATTGACTTTTCCCATATCTGCTGATCATATGCTCCAATCTGAAATAAGGAGCAGGCTATTTAAATGATGCAAAGGCAATCTTTGTATCTAAGTCAAACCTCACAGAGCCATGAATCTATTAAATGTGGTTGTCTGGAAAATATATTTATCACATAGTAAATTCACACTTTCAAGGGCTGTTTCCAAAAACAAAGCAAAACAAAAAGGACTGGATCTAAAAAGTAAAAAAGGCAACACACTGAATATTTTCAATTAAAGATTACCTAGAAGATATTTCCACTCCCTAAGGAAAATATCAATAGGAATATCAGAAAGGAATAAGAGGTAAGGGACAGCTCAATCAGATGACAGTAGCAATCTGAGTCATGCAGATTAAGAATTTCATTCCTGTCTTTACAAAATAATAATAATAATTTGATAATTTGCAAGGCAAAGCATTGCAGTAGTTTGTGTATGCAGCTTGGAGAAAGGTGACTTACAGCTCACATCCTGGAACCTGAAACTGCATTTGTAATGACTTTGCACATCAAATTTTTTCGGTTTTGTTGAGATATTACATAAGAATATGTGACATTATCAAACTTAAGGAAAGTAACACTATTCTTTACGGGAGTTTTTCTGCAGAAGTATGGTTTACAAATAAAAATTACTGCTGTTACCTTCTTCTGATACCACGATATGGCATCTCTCTCATTTGAGGCCATCTGTGTCTCCAGCCAGAGAATGGGATTTCACTAAAAACGAAGGAAATGTCTCAGTAAGTCCAGCTGTTGAAGGTTATTGTCCCATTTGGGGCATGACTTAAAATCCGCTTCTCTCAGCTTCTCCATGAGCTGCTCTTTCCCAGGCTGTTTGCCAGGGAGAAAAAAGGAGGAGGGGTGGGAGGAATGGGTGCACTAGCTACCAAGAAACCTCTGCACCATCCGGTGCAAGTATGGATGCGCGGACAGCAAGTACCCGAGCTGGCCTCCCGCGCCCTCCGCCTTCCCGCAGCCGGCTCACCTGGTGCCCACTGCCAGGCAAGCTGCCGGCCGGGCTCCCGCTTCTCAGAGACCCCGGCCGGGCCGGGAGACCGGGGGCGAGGCGGCGGGCCCAGCAGGCCGCATCTTCCCCCAGAGGCCCGGACACCGGCGGGGCCGTTACCATGGAGACCGCGGCGGCCAGCCCAGCCTGAGGCAGCCGGCAGCTCAGCGCCCTGAGGAGCGCAGCCTGCAGCCTCAGACGCCCGACCTAGGCGGCCACCGAACGGGCCATAGTGGAAACCAGGAGCCAACTGGAAAATGGTGGGAAGGAAGCGGGAAGGGTGCCTTCTCCTGCCACCTCGGCACCCTCAAGTGCCGGAGACCAGCAGCCAGCGCCGCGTCGAAGCAGCAGCGCGCGTCGTTCGTGCGGGATGAGCGGCGGCTCGACGAGCTCAGGCTGCGAGCAGCCGCTTCCGCCTTCCGGCTCCGCCCCCGGCCGCCTTCCCGCCGCGTTGGTGGCCCTGAAGCGGAGGCGCCAGCTGCGCCGCCAGTAACCCTAGACGCTTAACGGAAAATCACCTCAGAAACGACCCTCCCAGCACCCATCGACTCCCGGGAGGCTGGTCCCGACATTCTAGAGGTTCCTGTGCCGGTCTGTAGAGTTTAGCATGGTGTCTACTTCATTTTCGTGTCCCTCTGGGTGGACGAGGTCGGACTAGTGGCGGGCACGAGCCCTCCCCACGAGTTCTCGTGTTGGACAGGTGTTTGTGAATTGGCGCGGCCTGGAACGCGGACGGGCCGGCTGGGGCTTAGCGATTCCCGGCTGGGCTCTCAGCAGCTCTGGGACTTTTCTAAGTCCTAGACACAAGCCTAGGAAAGGATGCACAGGGCTCCGACCATACTGAGACTTCGCCCAAATCAGAGAAAAATGGCAGAGGTCAGGAGAAAGGGCAGTTACACTCTGATGTGAATATTTGAGTGTCTGCTCAAGGGATTTCTAAGCTGCTCTCCTCTTTTCTGTAATGGCTTGTTCCCGAGGGCCATTGTCTTCGACTGACTTGAGCAGAAAGCATTAGGTGATGTAAGGCTAATGTTAGATAATAGCTGTCACTTGAGGCTGACTAAGAGGCAGTCTCCAACCTATAGGCATTCTTAAACCTACTAAAAAGTAACAACAGGACTTTCTTTAAAAAATTACTTCAACCACACATTGGCATTGGTCTCCACTGCTTTTACCCCTTAACTGTTAATGGGTAAACTAAAAAGCTATGAAGTCCTTTAGTACTGCTAAACGTTATAATTCAAGGCAACGACCAACTAATTGGTAAAAGACAAATAAATAAAAAATTAAAGCTATGAAGTCCTTTAGTACTGCTAAACGTTATAATTCAAGGCAACGACCAACTAATTGGTAAAAGACAAATAAATAAAAAATTTTAAGGAGACCTAAAACAACAAAATAACAAAAGCATTTGACTTCATTGCCAAATACATAAAACAGGTTTTTCTGAGCTGTGGTCGGTAATTTGAGAAATAGAATTAGTGGTACAGTAGCAAATCATTTTCCTGGAGCCCCGTTAAAATGTTCCAGTGTTTTATTAGGATGTTGCTGTGTAAGGCAGAGCTTTGAACCCAAAACAGCATTCAACCGCCTGCTCCCAGTAATGAACTCCCAGTGATTTTAGGAAATTAAGTCTCACCTGTACGCTATAAGACACACAGACGAGATAGCCTGAGATGAAATGCCTACTGAGAACTAAGTGCTGTTGGGATAAGCACCTCAACCACAGACTGCACACAGAACTTAATGAGGAAAAGAACCCATGTTGTTATGTTCCAAAGTCCATCCACATCTGAAAACTTAACACCATCTTCATTACTATACCATGCATTTTCCCAAATACCTACACTGCCAAAAGAAAAGCTTAAGGCACTTCTAAGCACACGTAAATGATTTTAAACAGCAATAAGGATAACTGTCACAAATGAAAGCTTCATTTTTCTCCAAAAATAGTTGCACCTCAATCTGGATGTTTCTGACCTTTTCTTTAGGAAAAAGAAGTCCAATGTTTTCCTCTAAAGATTAAAAATAATAGGGCACAGAGAAGCAGAGGGTGGTGGCATTAGTACTCTACAAACAGGTTCCAGGGAGGCAATGAAAACTCCCATGTGCCATTCATTTTGTGATGAAACATCAGTAAAGGACAAATCAGACTTTGTTTATTAAAAAAATACTTTACAGGGGGAAAAAAAAACTATGCATTCCATTGTCCTATTTTACAAAGAAATAGCTTAACAATTTAACACACTTAAAGACAGCTACAAAAAAGCACTGTGTTAAAAGGATTATTCACACAAATTTAGATTTAAGACTATTCATAAAAACCTTTTAAAACACTTGTTAATGTCAATAAACTAAGGCCACACAAACGCAAATAGTCCGCCAGGCAAATTATACATTTCATCTATATGCAAAGACCTCTTAGATAAATTAAAGCCACAGGAAAAAAAAATCTTAGCTGCCAATCAAAATGAAGTTTAGTCACGGAAAACACTATTACATGAAAATTTACAACATGTGATAGAAGTAGTACATAAGTATTTCTTTAGAGAGAGTTGAAAAGTGCTATATTTTAAGAGACAATGGTCTCAACTACATGCACAAGTGGATCCTAGAAAATTTATGAAGATTTTAAAAATGGAAGGCCATAATATTTATGGATACTTGCTTTTATAGCAACAGACTTCCAGGATGAGGATAAGTCCTTTATGCACTTAAGAAAATCACTGGTGGTGTGTATCTCCTCTACTTGCATGACCAGTAAGTACAGCTACAGACTGTCTTGAAAACATGAAACTTAACACAAATGTGAACCTCTGGCATGTGCTACTGAAAGGGTGACACAGACTTATTAGAAAGACACAAACTCAGTAATCCTAATTATCCTCAATAAATACAAATAAATGTTAAAGGCAAATACAGATGAAAATATAATGGACTAATATTAATGACATAGGACATATTCACTAGGAATATGTTTTCATGGATTTTGGAGTCTTGTTCCTATATTAACTCTCCTTCTAGACAACATTTATACAGGGAAAAAGTAATAAGCAAAGTTTCTCAAGTCATTAGGTGAGATCTTTATGCCTGTTAAGACTGATACATCTTTTCCTAAAGTTCAGCAAATGATTTAGCTCCTTTCCCCATACAAGAGCTTGTAATATTAGTGAACTGATAGTTCAACTGTTTGAGGGGACAGGGCACTTTCTAAAAGTCTCTAAGTAAAAATAATGTATCAGTAAAACTTTTAAGTACTTAATAAGCAAGTACAGTTAAACCTACTTTTAAGTACTTAATAAGCAAGTACAGTTAAACCTAAGAATTCATTTTTCAAGAGTTAAACTTTGGAAGAGGGAACCAATATGGAGGTTATTATTATTATTGCTTCATGAATTTGGGACACCTCTCAGAATCATAACCCTAACTCCTAGCCTGTCTTGATAAGTACAGAATGACCTCTGGGGAAGGGGAAGACCTTTATGCTTTTTAATGGTTACTATCAAATCATATTTGCTGTTAGGAATATTTATTAGGTCCTTTCCATAAGCATATTTTTAAATATCCCTCTGATCCACAAAGTACTAAAACATATAGCCACATTCTGCAAGTAATTTCAAGGGTTGGCACAACAGATAACATACCAGAAAGGAAGATCAGCTTCAATTTCAGTTACAACTTCACTGCCATCGCTACTTCACATATCAGAGGATGCCAGACTGCTCCATGCCTCACTCCACCAAACCAAATAGTTTAATGATTTAGAAAAGTTGTGATCATTTGTATCGCTCAACTAGGACAGTTTGAAAGCAGCAAGAAACTCAAGACTTCTGCTTTTATATTCATCAGTCTTTAAAGCATGCTATCAAAATCTAATACTCACATAGGACATTCAGAGTTTCCAGATACATTACTAGCTAAATGTTTCTTTCCATTCTATTGTAATCTAATATACAATGAGACTTCATTAGTACATGATTTTCAACATTTTTATATTCTTTTAATATGTTTATCCTGGAGGTGAGGGTAGACTTTTGTAAAAGGAAAATGGAGATTTGCGTTTGATTGTAGGTCTTTGCAGATCCGCTGGTTCCTGAGTGATTACACACAGTGCTGGCTGTCAGGAGACAGTCTCCTTGTTTATTAGTAATGACCAGCTTAGATGACAGATGGCATCTGCTGGATGGCAAGTGGGAGATGGGGAAATCGGATCTTGGAAGACAAGAAAAACAAAAATAAAACTTTTTGCGTTAACAACTTTTTCTTTTCATGATTATTTTTAAAAGCAAATGTTGCCTGAGAAGAATTTTTCTTTGCACAGCCTGGTAAAGCTCTATGTAATTCTTCTGACAGAAAAATAAAAATAAGAAATAACCTAAACCCATTCATTTTATGATAAACCCCTTCTCCACAAAGTAATAACAAAAAAAATACCCTCAAAGGTCCCTTAAAAACTAGTTTGATAAACTAGAATTTATACACAGGATTTTAAAACACCCCTGTAATAATCACATTACCTTTCATACCATTCTAATTACCTTATTTACAAGGATAACTAAAAGCAACATCACTTCCAATTCATAAATGGTTTACATTGAAGTGTTTCCCTATTTATTTGTCTTCGTCCTTTGTAACAGAGAATACATACATATACATATATATAAGGAGTAATACAGATTCTAACTAATCACTGTAGTATTTGCTGATGGTTACTTTTCTATCGGTTTACACAGTGACCTCTATACTTGCTAATATGCATTTAACTACACAACAGTATTGCACAAAGTAATATTTATATAAGATTTAACCTATTTCAGAGTATTTTTAGAGAAAATTCATATTTGATATTTCCAAAGATGCAGCTAAGCTCCATGGTGACAAACATATTAAAGCAGCATCTTCTTTTGCCTATGTTAATGCAGATATTTCAAATCTCACCATCCAGGAAAAAAATCAAATTGCACTGTAACCAGGTAGATACAAGAATCTGGTCTTAGGTGTGGGGAGTACTCTTCCTTTAGTAAACAAAAGACCTACTGAGTTATTAACTAAGAGAAAGTAGAATGCATAGCACATGAACATTCCAAATAAGAGAAAGACCACACTACTTATACAAAGGAGGCCTGTTGAAAAAAAGGCCTATAATGAAAACAAAATAAATATCCAGACCCTAAAATTCAGTCCACCTGAAACTTTAGGATGGAAGTCTAATGCCTGTTACTAGAAAATAGCAACATGAACTAACAATGAACAAACCCAGTATTCACCATATAAAATTGTGAAGTATTTCAAAAGTAGATGTCAAGTCACAAGAATAGTTTCTCCTAAGTCTGATGCTCAGATATGGCAGCCCTCATCAGTAAGACTGATATGAATCTCTAACTTTGATATTGTGATCAGTTTAGGGAATGTATCCACAGGAAATGTGAGGATACTTGGAAGCAGAACAACTGGTCAACATTATCTCTCTTGCTCAAAATAACCTCCTCAGTTATTATATATCCTAGAAAAGAAATTTATGAGCCATGGATAATGAACAAGCATTATCCGTCTTTAGATTTTTGCTTAATTGAAATAACCACTGAGTTTTAAATAACGGACACAAAAAGACAGCCTTAATCAGAAAGTGCCGTGCTTCCTCTTTTGCTAAAAACCAAAGAGCCACTCAATTTCCTTTAGAAACTATGTCTTCTTTGTGGTTAATACTAAATAATTAACTTGACCATGTACCAGCTGCAGGAGCCTTTCCTGCAACCAATGCCATTTTGCTATGGAAACTGATGAGGTGCCATGAAGACACTACTACTAATCCATAAATCTTCCTTCTACCACACAAGAGTAAATATGGCAAGAGACAAGGAAAGATAAAAACCAAGGGAAGTGAATCATTTTCCAAGTGAGAACCTGCTATATCATAGAATTCTGGTTTTGATTTGAAGAAGAGATTGAATTGTTACCTCACACCTTAAAACAGAAAGTAGCAGCAGACCCACTATTACGTACTGTACTAACGGGATAAGATACAACTCTTAGCTTTGCATAATCTGTGTAAAAAAGATATGCTTGACATTTGTGGAATGTCATTTCTCTTTATAGAATTATAGGCAAGATTTCTCCAATAAAACTTAACTTAAGCCAGTTATAAAACTATAACTTCACATCAAAATTTAAAAAAGTTAAAAAATGTGTTTGAATATGTACATATTACACAGGAGTGCTTGGATGTTCCTGCAGACTGTGTTGTTGCTCAGAGTCCAGTCTACTTTCCACCTTGAAAACTGGAACAGGCTGAGTCTTCAGATCCTGTAGATGAAGTTCTGATGGAGGTGGGAAAGATGATGGAGTAGTTGTCAAAACCTGCATCTCTCTGCATGTTTCCTCAGGTTCAGTTTTTATTCTCACACACTGGGAGTCAACTTCTAATTCTCTCTTTCCAGATAAACCACAGTCCATGTTGGAATTGCTTTCTGTGTTTTGAGCGGCTTCCACAACAGGGTGGTACTGTTTAAGCCTTATATGCCAGGCTAAGCTGCATACTGCTGACACTGTTTTGAACTGATGAATGACATTTCTAGGGATGAAGTAGATATCATTGTCGCAAAGCTGAATTCTAGCATAGCGAATTCCTTCTCGCCTCATTTGGTTTAATTTTGCTTCATCTACCCACTGTACACACTAAAAAAAGGAAAAAAAAATTACATGAGACTTTAAAATATGTAATGATTTCAAACAAAATAGTCCAATTCACACAGGAAAACAGTATGGCAAACTTTTAAAACAAAAATCAAATCTTAAAAGAACATGGTAAGTGTTGAGAAGCCTTTTTCACATATTTTAACCCTTCTTATTAACAAAAGATTATCAAGATAGTCCATGGAATTAGTACATCCTTAAAAGTGCAGCTAAATATCGGTATCTTTTTTTTCCCCTCAAGTCAGGATTTCTCTGTGTATCCTGGCTGTTCTGGAACTAGCTCTGTAGACTAGGCTGGCCTTAAATTTACAGAGATCTGCCTGCCTCTGTCTCCAGAATGCTGGGATTAAAAGGCAAGCACCACCACTGGAAGGCTTTATCGGTATCTTTACCACACATAAAGGCAACCTTTAAACTTGCCCTTCATATATTCTGACATTTTGCAGTTGAGACCACAGCCCAGTGAGATTACTAAGCCAGACTGCTAATGGCCAGAAGAGAACAAATGGATCCTTCTTTAGCCATCTCAGGGCCCACCCTCCATCCCAAAGATTTTGCTTTGGAAGCTCTACCACACACAGAATTTATCAAAAATAAAGTCAACTTTACTGTCTATGAATCCAATTATAAAGTAAAATGCCTAATAAAATGGACCCAGATGCTGTTTCCAATGTCTCACTGAAAGGGTAATGAGAACGTGAGAATTATTACCTGGGAAACGGGAGGTTCGTGAAGATCTAACTGAAGTCTCTGTACAACATCAGTAAAGTCCTCAGCATGAAAACAAATCACATCTTTGGTTATGCGAGGTTGGTCACTCCTAATATTAAGAAGACAAAGTTTAGGGACTTGTATCCACAATGGAAAATGACAATTTCAGTTTCTAGAATGATATTTTTAGCAAATAAATAAATAAATAAATGTAAATGCCTGACTTCTAAAGGTTAAGAGTGTACTTCTTTAATCAGTTTTCAAAAAATAAAAGCAAATCAATGAAAGGATTTTTGTTTTTTGTTTTTTTTTCTTTAAAACAAAAATCAGGGCTGGAGAATGGCTCAGCAATTAAGAGCACCTGGATTCAATTCCCAGCACCCACAAGAAAGTTCACAACTGTCTGTGTAACTCCAACACCCTCACACAGAGATACATGAAGGTAAAACACCAATGCACATAAAAATAAAGCTTTAAAAGAAATCATCTAAGTTGTTAAAAAGGAAAGCAATAATGGCTAAAAAGTTAGTTTTATTCTAGCCTTGCAGCAAACTTTCATGCTGTGCATACCCACAATCCCAACAACAATTGGGGAGCTGAGGCCAGTAAGAGAGGATCTTAAGTTTTGAGGCCAGCCTGACCTACATGACAAATCAAGGCTATGCTGAGCTACACAGTGCGACCCTGGATCAGAGGATTTGGGAGTCTGTTTTGTTTTGAAGTTTTATTCTAAAAGGGATACATTTGCTGTTGTCTCATTAGAGAACTTGAGCTTTGTTATAATAAAACCAGGCTGAGCCAATCAGTAGTGGTGCACTACTTTAATCCCAAACTCAGGAAGCAGAGGAAGACAGGTCACTAAGTTCAAGGCAAACCTGGCTTATGGAGTGAGTTCAAGGACAGCCAGAGATACACATAGAAACCCTGACTCAAAAATACAAAAATAAAATTAAAAAATTTACATATCTATATTTATATTACATATTAATACAAACATATAAATAAAACCAAGCTCCACGTGAGTGTAAAATGGTGCAGCCAGTATAGAAAACAGTAACAGTACAACAGTTCCTCAAAATAGTAAAACAATTGTCATATTATCTAGCAACTCTACTTCTGGGTATTAAATACCAGGGACATAAAGAGATGCCTACATACCTATATAAACAAAGAGTCAATGGTAGAAGTAACCCAAACAACTATTTAATGAACTAACAAAATGGTATACATGAGTCTGTGTGCACATGCATGCATACATGTGCAAAATGGACTATATACTTACCTTAAAAGGAAATAAAGTCTGATACTTGCTACAACATGGGCATGTCTGAGGGACATTGTTATAATAGAAATGTCTGATTTTAAAAAAGAAAGAAAAAGAAACTGGAACTGCCAAGATGCCTTAGTGAGATAACAGTGCCTGCCACCAAGCCTGACTACCTAAGTTCAATCCCTAGGACCCAGATGAACAGAACCAGCTCCTACAAATTGTCTAACTGCCACACAACTGCTGTGGCACACACCTCACATTCACAAAATAATAAATGTAATAAAAAAATTCCTTTTTGTCACTATAATTAGTCTTATATTACAATAATATGTATATATGGTGTTTACATCAGTGTGAGGTCAGTCCTAGGATGGTCAGGCCTAACAGCAAACACTTTTAATCCACTAAATCGTCTCACTGGCTCACTAGGATTACTTTTTTAAAAGAGGAAAGGGATGGGAGAAGTATGCTTCCATTTCTACGAGACACCAGAAATGCTAAGAGAGTACACAGTAATGGTTCTCATAATAACAGATGAAGTGAAAGCAGCTGTGAGACATCAAGTTTCAGTTTTGCAAGATAAAAACTTACAGGGCACTGTTTCATCACAGTGATAAGCTATGTTATATGTATTTCACCACAATTTAATAATTGGTCTCTGACCTTTTAAAACAGAACCCACATTTTCTTAGACATCCAGCCCTGTAGTTTGGTTCCTTTAACTTACCATTCACCAAATTGTACAGCTTTCAAAACCCCAACAGCAGCCGTACTCTGCCAGTCAAACCCCTGACCTACATGATCAGCATGAGCTCTTGTTCTGTCTTCAAAGAGGACTTCTCGGGGTTCACTTGTCCGAGGTAGGTACTGGAGATTTTTAATTTCATTCATTGATCTATAATTGATTTGGTTGTGAAACAAAGAAAAGTATGAGGAAATAAACAGCAAAATTAACAGCAGTAAGGTAAAAAGGTCAGGAACAACACTAGGCGTAAATGAGGTTTGAGATGAAATGATTTTGATCATTAGCATTGAATATTAAAAACGATTAATATGATTTCCTCTCTTTCCCTGTAGAATATACCTTTATTAGGTTCAAATGAAGAATCTGAATGTATAAAAATTATCTAGATAAGAACAATATAATTAAAGGTTTAAAGCTATAAGCTTTTTATCTTCAGCTCATTCACCCTATTTACAACTCTCAAAACATTCTACCAGGAGTTATATTCCAGGCAACAAACTAAGCATGCATTTAGTCTCCTTCCACATTAAGTGGAACTAACATGGACAGGAGGGGGAAAAAAGGAAGAATGGATGGAAATAAACATGAAAGAGGCATAAGTGGGTAGCTATTGATTTAAAAACAAGATGGGTGTTTATTATATTCTGCTTTTTATGTATTCAAACACTTCTAAATATAATGATCTAAGGGTAATAGTAAAAGAAATGAATTAGTGAACTAGCAGTACTAACAAAACAAATTTTGCATGGTGGAAAACATCACAATGTCTGAACAAAGAATGTCAAAGTGGGGGCTGGAGAGATGGCTCAGAGGTTAAGAGCACTGACTGCTCTTCCAGAGGTCCTGAGTTCAATTCCCAGCAACCACGTGGTGGCTCACAACCATCTATAATGAGATCTGGTGCACCCTTCTAGCCTGTAGGAGTACATTCAGGCAGAATACTGTGTACAGAATAAATAAATAAATCTTAAAAAAAAAAAAAAAGTTAAAGGGCTAGAATAGCCAACAAGGAGTCAGCAGACAAAAAGGCAATGGACCTTGGAGAAACTGGAGTCAAAGGAGGCAGTAATAATAAGGAACAAAAACTAAGTAAAACTGAGAAAGGGAGGCTAACAACTGTGGTGTTTGAATGAGAATGGCCCCATAAGCCCATGTATTTGAATGTTTTGTCCTTAGTCACTGAAATAGTTTTGGGAAGGAGTAGAATCTATACCCTTGTTGGAGGAAATGTGTTTCAAAAGCCCATACCAGCCAGGTCTCTGTCTCTGTCTCTCTCCTCTCTCCCTCCCTCCCTCTTGTTCTGTGCCTCCAACTTGCAGACCAGGCTATAAGTGCTTATGGCCTGTCTAATGCAAACCTCCCCTCCATGATAGTCATGGATTCACCCTCTAAAACTGGAAGCAAGCCAGATTAAATGCTTCCTTTTGTAAGTTGGCTTGGTCCTGGTGTCTCTTCACAGTAATAGAAGAGTAGCTAAGATAAAGGTGAACCTCTGCCAGACTCCATACCCCTTGCAGGAGAATGTTAGGTGTTTAACCCCATGGAATAAAGAATGGCCGCCACTCAGTTCTGCATTCTTTTCTTCTCTCAATTTTTCTTCACAATCCCTGATTTTTCATCTGGCATCTGATCATTCCCTATGTGATCTAACTATAAGCTCCAGAGTTAGAACTGGGTGAGTCCTGTGAAATTACAGTAGACTCATTCCAACTCTCAAAACATTCAAAACTACCTCAAAAAGAGACATGAACAATGCCTGCTACAACGTGGACTCTATTTGACAGTATGAAAAGAAATTGCTCAGGAGTCCTTTGGGAAATTTCCTAGCTCATAAAAAGGAGCATAAGAAAGATTTTCTTCTATTAAATATAATCAGATTCAAGTATAATACCTAAAACCTCTAAAACTATCTAAAAACACAAAGCCAACAAGTCTAGGCAAAAAAAGAATGATTAGACAATAGCAGTGACCGAGATGGTTGAGGCTAGTATTTAGTTAGCTATGGACCATATAGTGCCCAGAGCTAAACTTCCCAAAATTCTTGATATATAGGGTAATTTTTTTCATTATTTCATTAATCACCCTGAGTCAAAATTCTTGTTTATAGCCATTACCATCCTCATAAAGTTTCAGCCAAAAAAAAAAAAAAACAAAACAAAGAAACTGCACTTTTGCCATCTGAATAACCAAATTCTCTAGACAACTGGACATCCCATTTAATATCCACTTCTATGCCTACTCACTCTAATATAAAACATATCTATTGCCAGGCTGAATGAAATAGAGTCTTCAATAAATACAAAGATGAATTCAAAGTATGAATGGGTCACCAAAGAATAACCAATTATCTGCAGATAGCAGACTGACAACAACCAAATTTCACAATAATGACATTAAAAAAAAAAATGTTAGAATAAAAAATGTCAAGTAAATATTTTCAAATAAAACCAAAGAGATCAGTAACAGAAAGGCACTTAGAGGCTACAGAGATGGCTTAGTGATTAAGAGCACTGATTGCTCTTCTAGAAGATCTGGGTTCAATTCCCAACACCCAAATGACAGTTCACAATTGTCTGTAGCTCCAGTCCCACAGTATCTGACACTCTCAAACAGACATGAATCCAGGCAAAACACCAATGTACATAAAATAAAAAATTAAATATATATTTTAAAGTTGGATTCTGATATTAAAAGTATATAATTTTAAAAAAGAAAAGAGCACTTAAATCAGGGAGTGCTGTTCCAACTTACAGGAATGGGAAGATGGAGGAAGGAGGGAGGGAAAGAGTAAAGGAGTAAAGACTAGAGAGAGAGAGAGGGAAAAAGGGAATGGAGGAAACACACACTGAGCAAAGGAAATTAAGTGGGTTAAAACGCCCATAAATAGAAACAGACAAAAAATTTTAAAAGGGCCTATCCAGTGAGAACAATAGTTGCTACTAAATTATCAATTAATTAATGACAGAAAAAGAAAATTGCAGAATATATTGACTCAGCATATCCTTCATTTCTTAGAATGATTCTTTAAAATGTGTTAAGTAAAGGAAATAAATCTAGGAAGACAACAGTCATTGGTTGGTGCAGAAAAGCATTAGCTGGGAAGTTTTAGGCTTATAGCTATGTAATGAGTCTTCCACAGGAGCAGAACACAGACCTATTTCCAAAGGTGCTGAAGATATAAATGGTATATACAAGACAGCTTAAAGCATATCTTATAAAACAGAGAAACAGTAGTCACTAGAGGTAGGGAAGGTTAACAAAGAGAGGTGACAAAATTGAAACTACTGAATTAGATAAGAATAATTTTACAGTTAGATTACATGAATAAGCTCAATTAGAAGATTCTAGAAGACTTTTCTATAGGACAATAAAGTGAGTTTAAAAAAAAAAAAAACTTATGTTTCAAAGTAGCTAGAAGCATGGAAAGGTTTTCAACATAAATGAGAAGTGTTTGAGGGAATAGAAATGCTAATTACTCTGATTAGGCCATTTTATACATTGTAGACCTATATCAAATTATCACACTGGATATATATATATATATATATATATATATATATATCTTTTTACTGTAAGTTCATTAAAAATAAAAAACTAATTGATAGTATTATAGACTCTAGAAAGAGTTTCTGATTTGGGGGGAGAGGGAGTCTAGAAAGATGACTCTGTGGTAAGAGTGCTTGCTGTGCAAGCATGAACACCTGAGTTCCGATCTCAATATCCACATAAAAAGCCAGGCATGGCCACACTTGTACATTTGTAACCCTAGTACTATGAGGGTGGAAAAAAGAGGCTCACTGGAGCTTACTGGCCATAACCTAGCTTTAAGCAATAAAGTAGAGAGTAATAAATAGATCAAGGCATTAAACATCCTCCTTTGGTCAATGCTCATGCACCTGTAGGTGCACACACCCACACACAAACATGCACAAATATTATATACATAAAAACAGAAAAAAAAGATTTCAGAATAACTATATGAGGGAATCATAATAAGGAAGTCACACAGATAAGAAAGTCATTATAGCTCCAGAAGAAAGTAAACTTTCCTAAGCAATTAAAAAAAACTAGAAATTATGCAAAAATACACTGAAAAGAAGTATATATCTTGCCTCAAAAGGGATAATGATAAACTTTAGTGAAAATAGAATTTTAAAAAACATACGTTCCAAATATAAAACTAAAATGTGACGTGAGGGAAAAATCTATATATTCTTCCTGTGAGTTATAACACCAGGACTATGAATTTTTGGCTAGAATATGAATTTTTGGCCTACCACCTAAATCTTAAGTAATTACATCTTAAGTAAATATAAATGTCATTGCTAGCTATCCAATTTTAGAATGCACCTATTGATAAAGCATTAAAAGTCTAATGATGGTTTAAAGCAGAATAAATTAACTTCAATAATGTGTGAACACAGTTTGACAGAGCTGGAAGGAAAAAGTTAAAATGGGTTTCATCTAATTACTCAGAAAGTGAGAAAAAGGAATACCCATTTAGCATAGCATGTCTGCCATATTTTCAGTCTTTTTCTCCTTTTTAAAAACATTTATAATAATCAAACATTCATTTCTTTTTTGAAATATATAGCATAATGCATATAGTACAAAAGAATTTAGATTTTAAGATCCATCACCATAATTTATAGAAATTGCTGTGATCTAGTACCATACAAAAGTTTTGGTTACTTGCTGGGTTTTATGTGCTGCATTAATATATTGTGTTTGTCTGTGAGACAGTTCTCATGTTTCACAGACTCAAATTCACTATGTAGCAAGAGATGTCCTTGAACAACTTCTGATTCTCCTGCCCCTACAACACCTGCATAAGAAGATTGCAAATGTATCTCATTTATGCAGTACCAGGAGTGGAATCCAGGTTTTTCTGAATGTTGGGCAAGTAGTCTTATCAACTGAGCTACATCCCCTAATTTCATATGATGGTTTTCATGGGTCATCTTGTGTCTAAAGTTATTTTATGGTTCAGTAGTATTCTCCTGTAAGTTTTAAGTTAAGGACTAATCCATTAAAACTCATTTTTGAGATCTTAATTGTTTTCTTTATTTATTTTGAGACAAGATCTCAATATGTAGCCCCCAGTAGGAATTCACTATGTAGATCAGGGTAGCCTCAAACCCACAGAGATCCACCTGCCTCTGGAGTTCTCTGAAGTTCTGGAGTTAAAGGTGTATGCCACCACTCACAACCTAATTTTAAATTGTTATTTTCATAGCCCAAGCAGATGTAAATTATTTTCAGTCACACTGAATGATATTTTCTAAAATTCCAGAGTAAATCTACATTTGTTTTAGATGTATGAAAGAGAAATATCTTAGCACATGATTTATCACAGCTTTATGCAACAGCATAACAGTACATGGTTCACTCAGCAAACCATGGTTTCCTACAATGCATCATAATGACAGAGATAAATAAAACAGTCCCTACCTCAGGAGGTGAAAATTTATTAAGAAACAAAAATAGTAAAATGATCATCAAGGAACCATGCTGTAAGGCCAGAATAACTTGTCCTAAGCTTCCCAAAGGTGACATTCAATAAGTTCTGAAGCTTTATTAAACCTGCTAGGCAAAGAGGAAGATGAGAGAGGGTAGAATTCCAAATAAAAATAACACAGCAAGAGGCAATGCAAGACAGCAGTTTGCAAACTCAATTTAGTACAGCTAGTAGAGAATGAAAGCAAATACAAAAGTCCTGTATTATCAAAGACTTGTACAGACGACACTGAGGAGAATTTGCTCTTTTATCCTACAGGCAATTAGGATACAAATTTTAAGAAAAATCAATTGATATCTCAGGATACTAATGCCCATGTAACAGGTTATCTGAATTAGAAAACTGACAACTTGAAATTTTACCTAAAGGAACTCTTCAAAAATCTAGACAAGTTTCCAAACCATGAACAGTTGACAATCATTTTAATAAGCCACCTACTAAAAAGAATGGTTTTGCTTATTTGAGCAAAATTAATGTTTACCGTCGTCTTTTGAAGGGTGACTTTGGCATATCTGCTGTAGGAATCATTTGTTCTCCTGGTCTCACCCACATTATAGGCCCATCATCACTCTGAGACCTACACTGTAGTTGGAGGCTGGAAAGTGTACCCCAGGGCAAAGTCATCTAGAAACCAAAGAAAGAGTCACACTTTATATTTTAAACTATTTACAGATTATTCCCATCTAAATAAAGGTCTGAAAACCATTTCTCATGTGTACATGAATATATAAAAGCTGCATTGCAGAATAACATATAAAAAAATAACTCAAGTATTTAATACCAATACTTTTCTAAACATTTCTTGACCAACTATTGCATAAAGTTTTATAATAGTTAGCAAGATTAACTTAATACTCTAATACTTAAGTGTCTACTGAAATAACGACCAGAACATTAATAGTCTAAATAAACACTCACTTTCAGAAATGGTGATTCTTCTAACATATCAAGGAACTCTGGGAAATAATCACCAACTTCTTCATCAACTGCTCCAACAAGACTTATCTGCCGCATAGGACCTGCTCGGTAGGTACCACAGCAGTATGTCCTGTTGACCTAAGATAAATGACAGAGAAAGGAAAAAGGGATTGAAATGTACTATAAAGAATGAGAACTGAGTCTTGTTCCCAGTATTATGGTAGGTTCTTTGAACAAAATTAACCATTGCAGTCTACCCAGTCATACTGTGATGTCAGCCACAAACAGAAATATTTCAATGTAAAGGTCAGCCTACAAGTTCAACACCTCAAAGGAAGATATTGAGACAGATTTTGCTAATAATAACTATTTAATTTTGGAAGCTACTTTATTTTGAAGAGAAAAGACAGAATAAGCAGTAAAATTGGCAGGGCAAAAGGAAAATACCATAGCCACATTAATCCTTCATGTCCATTGTATATTCCTTAGCTTAACCTTCCCTTTTCTAAGATATCAAACTACCACACTAATTCAAATATCAGATATTACCAGTACCCAGTTTACCAACAGCTCAAAAATCTAAGTATCTAGGCCAATTGATGGGATATGAATAAAAATAAATCACTTCTTGTTTGAAAAGAGAAAAGAAAGAAAACCTACAGGGAAGATGGAGTGAAAAAAGGCAGAAGAGGAGTCCCTAAGTATAACCAAGTTTATTTTCATCCTGATAAGCTTCTTGGCTTATCAGGACCTTCACATCTTATCAGGCTCACACTTTTGTGAGCACTAATGCTGTCTTCAAATAACTGCCCAAAGTTAATATTGTTAGATTCTTACTTAGTGGCATAGCCATCATCAATTAAGTAAATGTGCTATAAAATTCAAGTACTAGATTTTGAGCACTATAATGTTTAGTCTATTTAGCCTAGAGAAAGGCTCTGGAACAACCACAACCTTCCCGGTTTCATCCCTTTACTTACACTAAATTAGGCCTGGCTAACTATGTTTATTTCTGAGTCTCAGCCCTCCCTCTCCCCCCTGCCCCCGGCTTGAAGTTTCTTTCAGATCTGGCTTAGAGTTGAAGGTCTATCCTCACTCCTGTCCTATCCTAGCTGCCTGCAAAGCCCCAAGCCTGAAACATTCAAACCATCAGTTAGTTCTACCTCTGGAAGTTTCCAATCAGAAGCCAAAAACCCCTCACCCCTTAAACCAGATTGTAATTGAGAATCCTACAATTTGCTACCAAATGTACCCAGACATACTTTTCCCACATAAGAACACTACTTCAGTAATATCTGCCTCTTGTTCCTATTTTTATCAGTTCTCCTCACTTTTTAATCACTATTCATGTCACTAAATCCGGCTTCTGTTCACACTAATTCCTCAGAGCAGATCACTAATGACCTTCCACAGACAATCCCAATGTTTAAAGTCATCTGTTGTCTTAGCTTCCTTCCAGGCACCCTCCTCTTGTTGCAGAGTTGGTCTATTGCTCATTCAACATATTATCTATGTGTGACTTAAATTATAATACAAACTTATTATACATACTCTGCTACATTCTGTATCTAATTCTCTAAATTAAAAGTGTTTCTCGGAGTCAGATCTGTAGGTACAACTTCTCTCAGTCAGGATGTGGACACTCAAATGTTGGTCAAGAGACTCCTAAAACATTATGTGTATCATTGTTGCCATGGGTTGCCTCCCAGAGGTTGAAAATGGGACCTGGAGAATCAAGGTCCTTTATCTGAAACACTTTATCTGAAACCTCCTTCATGTTACCAGAAGGCTCCATGGAAGATTCCAAGGGAAGGAAACAACCAACAGTCCTACCTAGCTATGACACTATGAACTACAATAACCAGCAAGGCTGCAACAGTAACTTACATACCTTAGCAATAACTAACAACTCTTTAGTTGGATTTAAGGTCTGCTAAACAAGAGGGAAATTATACCTCTACTGGACACCTAGCCAAATACATGCATATAATGAAAGCATGGATCTTGAAGGGGAACTTACAACAACAACTTTAACCAGCATAATTCCTAAATGCAAATATTTATCCTTATTCACACAGATAAGAATAGGTCTCATTTCTCATCAAAGAAATGTCTCCTTGCAACAGATAGAGAAAATTATGGAAAACCACAAACAATTAAAATGCATAGAACAAGTGGCAGTATGGTGCTCAGCTCCAACTTATACATCTACAACACAACTCCTACACTTAAGGCTCAGGGATCATAGCAGAAGAAGAGATGGAAAGAACAGGAAGTTTTCTGTGATACCATGCATCTTAGAAATATCAGAGAAGCTACACCTATGAAATACTACCAACATGGCTACCTAAGGACAACACCAACAGACAGGCTAACATAGAAGGGGGGAAATTTCATGGGGCCTAAACCATAGACCAGAGGATTACAGGTAACAAGAAATATTCAGAGCAGGAGAAATAGTCTATCCCAGGGAAAAGCCCCCCAATTGGTTAACCAATACCAAGTTGTCAAACCTGAAATCATATACATATAAGTAACAGTATATGAACTGAGCAGGTTGAATTTATATACTCAGCAATATATATACATATATATTTATATATAACAACAGTTAAAGAAATAGGGGACCATGAATTTAAGAGAGGGCAAAGAGGGTACTTGTGACATGTTGGAGAGAGGAAAGAGAAAAGGAAATTACATAATTATTTCTAATTGCAATTTTTTAAAGTGAAAATAAAAGTATTTATATTTCATGTTATTATTTAAGGTTTAAGACAATTACAAAATAGAGGTAGTTATTAAAATCAGAGTCTAGAGCTGAAGAGATGGCTCAGCAGTTAAGAGCACTGACTGCTCTTCCAGAAGATCCATGTTCAATTTCCTGCAGCCACATGGAAGCTAACAACTGTCTATAACTCCAACATCTAACATACTCACACAGACATATATGCAGGCAAAACACTAATAAGAATACATAATAAGAATAAATAAATAAATTTTAAAAGATCAGAATCTGAAGAATCAGTCATTAAGAGTACCAAATGCTCTTCCAGAGGACCCATATTTGATTCCTAGCACCTACATAGCAGCTTACAACTCTAACTCTGTAATGGGAATATGACACCCACTTCTGGCCTCTGCAAGCATCAGGCATACACATGGTACAAATAAATATGCATTCAGATAAAAAACACTGATATTATCTAAAGTCTAATTTTATAGTTAGTAAGACTTGAGAGAAAGAATATAGAGAAACAAAGGTCCAAAAACTAAAGGGGGAAATGAATATTTGAGGAAACAAGTAAACAAACTGTCAAAGAGCTGAGCTGTAAATTTATAGACCCAGCTTGAAAAACAGCTTGAACTGGAAGACTATACAGAGAAAGGAAAAAAGAAGAAAACAGCTAAACTGCAGCAAAAAGAGAACTACAATAACCTAAGAATAACATTTCGAAAACAGTCAAGAATATTAGGTTTGAGAAAAGATGAAAAATTACCCAGAACACATCTTTACTAAAGAACTAATTAAAGAAATTAAATGGTTGATAAGGAAGGAAACATAAAGCTGTTAACTTAGACCAGACATTGCCAAACTCCAACCCACAGACCAAACTCAGGATTGCCAAGTTGGACTGGAAAACATCCTACCCATTCTTATCTACTAACACACAGTGGCAGAATTAAGTAATAAGTAGTTTAGATACAGGCAGATACTATGTAGTCCTTCATATTAAAAGTTTATACACCCTAGGTTAGAAGCAATATGGCCCTATAAAATACTATGTAATCCTACCTAGAAAAAAATTACCAGCTGGATGTGGTAGCGCATGTCTTTAGTCCCAGTACTAAAGAGGCAGAGGGATCTGTGAGTTCGAGACTAACCTGGTATTCCAGGACGGACCGACACACACACACACACACACACACACACACACACACACAAAACTGTCAAGAAAAACAAAAAGAGAAGGAAGAAAGGGGAAGGAGGATGTGCAGGAGGAAAGAAAACATTTACCTACCCCAATTTAAAGCACTCACATGACAAATCAGTGTTTAAATATAAACTCTATCATTCACTGCAGTGTATCTGTAATACAACATGCCTCACATAAACACTTGTTGAATTTATATATGCTAAGGCTAGAAACAGAGTAATCAATCAACCATTATACTCTGGCAAACAGAGAAAAGCTGTTGATCAACACTGTCACTTGCATTAAAATTTCTAATAATTTTGTTAGTTATTTACATTTTGTTAGTTATTTAAATAATTAGTAACACAAGTCAGACTATGAGCAGCATTTATAATAAGCACAGTCAACATGTACCAACTGCGTGAATCTGATGCCAAACAAGCAAACCACTAATTATTCCTAAGAATTCTTTCTTCTAAATTTCCTGGGCATATGGCCAGTGAGCTAGACTCCCTGGCAGCTAAGTATACCCTGTGACTAAGTTATAGCCAATAGGACACAAGTCAGAAGAGCAATTTTAGTAAGGAACCATCTTGTCTTTCATTTCCTCTTTCTTTGCTAACAGAAACCTGGGTGATACAGAACCAGATGCATACCAGCATATAATACAGAAGAAATGCCCATAATTAAATACAGAAAGAACTAGGATCCTAGATAAAATGAAACAGTGTTGCCAAACTCTGGACTATCATAGAAAAAAAACTTTTCTGGGGTGCCATATCTGGATTTTCTTTGTTATGGTAATTTTGGTTGGATAGATGACACTGGCATATTATAGCCTGACCTGTACTTAAGAAAAAATCTACCACTACACTACAGCCAAAAGAGAATAATGGTGATTAAGAACTTGCAGACCATACAAGTGAGAAAAATAAAGTGAAAAGTACATTTTGAATATTTAAAAAAAAAAAAAAAGAGTAAAAGACAACACAACAGCCTTCAAATACTTTTGAGGTCAACATGGCTTGTCTCCCAAAAAGTTTTTGCTCGGTCTTAGTGTGGTGATGCTGGGATATGGTGAAACTTATCACTTAAAAAATACCAGTCACAGATAGTCACTAAGAAATCATTAAAAGTGAGCTGGCCTGTTCTGTTCTGAATCACTCTGTCACATCCTCACCCAAAATGGAACCAGGCGAATGCCAGTTACATGCTATTGAATCCCTAGTACACTAAATGAAAACTAAAGCTTTTCTCTTTATAATGTACCTTGCCTTTGCTAGCTCGTGATAGCAACAGAAAACAGACTAAAAATTTTAGAACAATGGAGTAGATTTATATAATCTTAAGCAAAGAATAAGGCTATAATAAGTCCAAATCATTCATATACTATAAATTTGTATTATATGCCAGGGACTGCCCTTAACACAGATACAGCAAACCTATTCTGACTCCTTAAAGCTTATAGTCTTGTGGGGAAAAATACAAACTAATCTAAAATACTTAACTCAAACTGTGAAGTCTTCAGAACAGAAAATGGGATACTATCATAGAGTATGAAATCCCAATCCAGACTATAAAATGTCCCTTAAAGTAACATTTAGCTAAAATCCAAAAACAAGTTTAGAGAGAGACAAAAATCTATTAAGAACTGCTCTCTCCAAAGGGGTGTAGTGTGTGTGTGTGTGTGTGTGTGTTGATACAAGCATAGTGGTGCACGCCTTTAATCCCAGCACTTACAAAAGGCAGGGGCAGGCAAACTACACAGAGAAACCCTGGCCAAAAAAAAAAAAAAAAAAACCAAACAAACAAAACAAACAAAACAAACACTTGGTAACCTATTAGGTCTAAAGAAAGAGGAAGTTCCCAGCTTGCATTTGTCTTTGTTTTAGAGTTGAGAGTCTTACCGTATGTCTAGGATAACCTCAAACTCTAGCGCTCAAGATCCCACTGAAACTCCGGCATAGCTAGAACTATAGTATGTGTCTGCATGGCAAACCACATTTGTCAGTTTTTAAAACAGGATCTCATATAACCCAAGATGTCCTGGAATTCACACTGTGTAGTAAGATGAAGATCACCTTGCACTTCTGGTCCTCTTGCCTCCACCTCCTAGTACTGGGGTTGCAGGAGTATGCCACCATATGTGGTTAACACAGTGCTGGGGTCCAACCCAGGGTTTTGTGCATGCTAAGCAAGCCTTCTACCACATGGGCTACAGCTTCAAGCTCCCACATTTGCCTTCTTGGTTTTTTTTTTTTTTTTTTTTTGGTTTTTTTTTTTTTAAGTGTTCAAAGAAGCAGGAATCAGGATTCTAAAATATCCCAAATAAGAAGTTGCTCAAAGGAGATGAACTGATCCTAAATATGGTTGGGAGGAAAGATATATAAAAATGATCAAGGAGATTCTATCAGGACTTAGAACAAGACTGGATGTGACAGAAAACAGAAAAAAATACCAAGGATTACTACCAACTTGTATCCTTTGTAACCAGATGGGGAAAAAAACTACTTATTCTTTCTAGAATAGAAATTTTAGAAAGATGGTGACTTCTATTTTGGACAGCATGAATTTGAAGCATGGGACAAGTTGGGTAAACACCCCCAAAGGTGTGCAGGTTTGAATTCTCACAATCTATGAATGTTACCTTTCTTTGACAGTATAAATAAATAAGAATACTGAGATGGATTATCCAAGTAGAGACCAAAGGATCACATGCATCCTTCGAAGACTGAGGCAGAGGAGAAAGAAAACTCACCTCACCTCTCTTCAGTCAGCTCTAAGAGTCCCAAGAGAGAACTGTAATATATTCTAACTCCCTGGCAAAAACATAATGGTTCTTAGCTATAGAAATTAACACCCAGGAGGAAAAAAACAAAACAAAAAACCTGGTAACTAGAGCTTTGCTCAGAATGCTATGTATTCTTTACTGAGTCATAGACTGGCAAGTTCCATTTATGTGATTGCAGGGATTCTGACCAGTTTTATGGTAACTCGTGTTTAAATATGAACAAAACACATCACTTTTGAAGAAAACCTGCAATAGAAACAGAACATTAAGACAAACTGAATTTGTAGAAACAAAGCATAAGAGAAAATTTGATTAATTTATAATTAAAATAATTTCACCAGAGAAATAAGAGAGGGTAATACATCCATGATAGGCTAACAGAAATCTATTTTAAAAACAACAGCAAACAAGAATGAACCTTCTCAAATTCAAACCGTTTTAGCTAAAATTTACCTACAGTAGAACAAAAAGAAAAATATATAATAAAGAAAAAATTAGAAGACGAGCATGAGCCCAAGAGATTAAAAATAGCCACGGCAATATGCAAGTACCCACTCAAAATAAGAAAATTAAAGCCAAGAGTAAAGGCATTTGCCTCTAGGCCTAATGGGTTGCGTTCAGGGCCCAGGACCCACACATTGAAAAGAAAAAATTCTAACTTCCCTAAGTCTATGTGCATATACACATATATATGGCATGTAAGTGTATATGTATGTGACCAATGTAATAAAAATGTAAAAAAAAAATTAAGTAAGTTAAACCATCAATTGGGAGAGCTAACATACAATAAAAAACTCCAGCAAAATAAGAGAACAATGAAAACTGAGGGAAGGAAATTAACAAAGAATTAATGCTGGAATCTTTTGGTGGCAGAACACTTACCTAGGATGCCTAAGAGTCTGTATTGGATCCTCAGTAGAAAAGAGGGAAGGGAAAGTGAAATGAGAGGGAGAAGGGAAAAAGAAAAAAGAGGAGGAGACGTTAAATGGGATCGAGGAAATAAGGAATGGGAAAGGGAGGGGAAGAAAAAAGAAAAAAAAGTAATAGAAAATATACTCAGATGGAAAAATGTATATCTCCATATTAAAAGGGCAGAGAGAACAGAGATCAACAGCACTGATGAATTTTCAGTTCTTGGTTTACATGACATGAATCTATCTGTTTGCAACTTACTTATACTTCCCTATATGCTTGATGCATTTCATAATTTAACATATTACCCTTAATTCTTTCCCCTCTCTCCCTCTCTCTCCTCCTCTCTCCCTCTCTCTCCTTCTCTCTCTCTCTCTTTCCTCGATAGGGTTTCTCTGTATTGCTTTGGAGCCTGTCCTGGAGCTAGTTCTGTAGACCAAGCTGGCCTTGAATTCACAGAGATTCACCTGCCTCTGCCTCCTGAGTGTTTGGACTAAAGGCATGCACCACCAACACCGGGGAATATTCTCAATTTTTATAATGAAGCAATATTGAAAACTTAAAATATAGAGGAAGAATGATAGGAAGGGAAAAGCCCCAAAAGGATCAGAAATGATGACATTGGATTTCTCAACAGAAACATTTAAAGTTTTTTTGTTGTTTGTTTATTTGTTTTATAGCTTTGAAGCCTCTCCTGGCACTAGCTTTGTAGACCAGGTTGGCCTCGAACTCACAGTAATCCACCTGCCTCTGCCTCTGCCTCCCAAATGCTGAGATTAAAGGCCTGTGCCACCACTGCCTGGCAAACATTTAAAAGACACTGAAACAGTACCTTTACAAATTAAAGAAAATTATCTCTAATCTAAAACTCCATACCTATCTCAACTACCAACCAATAGTATAATAGAACAAAGACTTCCTACATGTGAGGTCTTATGAGTCACTGAATCCCATTAACAGTTGTAAAATTTTGAAAAGAAAAATGTAAGTTGAAATCCCAGGATATACATATGAATAGACATTTAGTCCAATAATTACTACATCACAGAAGCATTATAAGACAGTAAATGCCAAGAATAAGAAAATTGTAACATCCAATGCCCTCAACAGAGGCTGACAATCAATGAACTAGAGTTTTGTGTATCAACATAATTCTCATACAATTGTTAGAACAAAACTAGGATTCTAAAGAATGCATGTGATACAGTAGTAAAAGCTACATAAGTTATTTTATGTTTATGCTGTGCTGAGTGCTCTGTTTCTCTCTTGCTTAACGTGATCTGAAGCAAATAGACTACCCAGAATCTACAGAATGTCTGAACCTATTTCATATTTAGGGTAGTATATCAAATGCAGGCCTTCTGTCTAAAGAATAAGGATTATCAGAGGCTATTTTTTTTTTTTCCTGAGTGGCTACCAAAACCTCACGGTCAGGCTCCTAGAATCAGATAGTCATGATATTATAAACTGGACATGAATCAGACAGACAAGAGTAACCATGGTAACTGCCAGTATAAACAAATTTCTAAGGTGATAGACATTGTGACATCTACCAGATTAAAAATATACTAAGAAAAGTACAGTGTGAACAACCGTATCCAACTTTCTCTCCTTCCATAGTAGATCAAAGTTGCTAGCAACTGTGGACTAGAACCCAAATTTCATAAAGATTCTCCAAATATGCATCATAGACAAGTATGGAATTAGTGAAAATTATAAACTACAAATTCAAGACAAAGATTGCTTCTAGGAAAAGGACATATACAAAGCAATAATTCACTTAAGTAACTTATCCCCTTTTCCTATAAGATGGAGAAAGCAAATGTTGGAGAAGTGGGGATGGCTTATTATTACTAAAGATCCTAAGCAAAGAGGTAGTTTGGAATGATGGAAAAACTCTGGAAATGAACAGTGATGATGATTATAACATTCTGAATGTAATTCCATAGAATCACAGGCTTTAAATGGTAAAGCATATATTATACATACTTAAGAAAAAGAAAAAAAAAAAAACAGGTGCTCAAGAAATAGGTGAGTTAATAGAGTGCTTGCCTAGCATGCATGAAACCCTAGGCTCAATTCCAGTAATGCCTGTGTCCCAGCATTCATAAAGTAGGAGGTTAAGAAGTTCAATCAAGGTCATTTCCAGCTATATATTGAGTTGGAGGCCAGTCTAGGAAGCATGAGACCCTGTCTCATTCGGCAAAGCAGTTAATTAATGCAAAGTGGGAATATCTTTTCTAAGAGAAAGGAAAAGGAACTGGGGAGATGACTCAGTCTATCATCTGCTACACAAGAATGAGTACCAAACTTCAGATCCCCAATACCCTATAAACCCAGTGCTCGCAAGGAGACAGATAATCCCTACCCTAGCTATACAAGCTAGCAAAATTATTGAGTTCCTGGGGTCAGTGAAAGATCTTGCTTCAAAACAGAAAAAGGAGAATGACTGAGGAAGATATGTGATATTGACTTCTGACCTATACACATATGTTCACATACACACACACACACACACACACACACACACACACACACACCACATATACAAACATCATCAAATTTTCACAGTCATGAAGAATAGACAATAGGCAAATAAGTTGACTTTCCTAAGCAATGCTGCAAGTCTTCACAAAAGCTTAAAAAGATATAAAGTACCAAATAATTAACCAACCCAAAAAGGGTTTTTAGAATAATTTTGTACTATATAGATGTTAGGCAAAATTATGTATCAGTTTATGATGTTATGAAATTCTTAGATTGTACCTACACATCAAATGAAAAGAACTACAATATGGTAGATAGTATGTGATATAATACAATGACTCTTAAATGTCCCTGATTATAGGAATTGAATCATTTTGGGCATTTGCCTCAAGACTTATTCCAGAATTAATGAACAGGAATCTCCAAAAGAATCTGGGATTATGACATTTTCAATGAAAGCAAAAAATAAGCTGAGTCCTATCATTTCTTAAGTATAGTATAGCATAGTGGGTAGAGGAAGAAACATGTCAGGAGTATGGCAAGGAGGTTAAGTACAGAGAATAGAGCAGAACAAAGTAAAGCTGCCATGAAAGCAGAAGATAATGGCAACAGGGAAAACCCCACCTTGGTTAAATCAGGCGAGAAGGGTGTGGAATTAACCATGCTAAGCATGCACTCAAAGAACCTGTTAGGCTTGTAATAGCCACAAGTATTAACCAACTATCTCTTAATGTACACACTGTTCTACATCAACATACATATGGTTCCTTAGGTTAGAAACCCAACATTGCAGTTATCCTATATCATTTCTGAAAGTTAAGTAAATCCCACTGTGTATTCAATACTTACTTCTAATATCATTCATTAAGACTGAGAAGAACACATTCATTAAGACTGAGAAAAACACCAACCTTGAAATATACCATATTGAAAACCCTTTTAGGGGATAAACTGTTCCACAGAACTTGTACTTCAGGAAGAAGACTATTTAAGCTGATTGTTTAAAAAACTGAAAGGAAAAAGCAAGCTAGCAATCTTCCTAACCTTGTGACCTGTGAGTAGAAAAACACTCTTTGAAACATCCCATGGAAAAGCACTGAGTGGGTCAAAGTGAGTTTATTACAAGCCTCACTGAGAACTAGAGAAAATAATCAAACCTACTGTGCCTGCTGTTTTAGTTTCTAAAGGCAGCAACTTCAAATATTTACTTTTCCCTTTTGTACAATGCACTAATGCTTTGAACTCCTCAAGGGTTTACCTATTTCCCAATTACATACCATTTTACTAATTCCACTCTTCATCATAATTATCAACATTAAAAAATACCAATATATTAATCAAAGGTTAGGAAGCTAACAAGTCTTACCCTAATACATTAGGAAAATAATGTTATTCTCTAAAACAAGACATTAAAGTTGGATAGTCCAATCCTACAAAATGTCACTAGTTTTAGAATATTACTACTATTAATGTAACATTTGCAAGTACTACTAACAAAATAAAGTTTAAAAGGTTATGTTCTTACTCAGGCCAGTGACACACTGGAAAACACATCTAATTACATTCTTTAAGTATGTCCTTCAGTGAGATTTTCAATAAGTACAGAAATTCTTTGAGAAAAATCCAAAACTTAAAATATACATCCATCCTTCTTCATGTATACCCTTCAATCATTTAGTTGTTATAAAATAAGCCATCTCAGTTATGTTTAAAACAATTCCAATTAACATCACTCTATATTGTTAGTTACTGTTTTCATGTGCAAGTCATGTATAGATTTTAAGAGCTGTGGCTTTTTAGAGTCATCAAACTACCTGAGAGTGTTAGAAATGTAAGCTATATTGGGATGGCTCAGACATTAGGAGCACTGGCTGCTCTTCCAGAGGATCCATTCCCAGCACCCACATGGCAATTCTGACCATCTTTAACTCCAGTTTCAAGGTATCTGACAACTTCTCTGGTCTCTGCAGACACCAGGCATATGCACAATACACACATGCAGGAAACACCAATACACAGGAAGATATAATAAGATTCTCAGTTGAATTACACGCACATTACAGTTTGCTAAGCCGTGAGCCCTAGAATTCTATTCCATTCACATGGAGAGGAAAAAAAATTTCTTGTTAAGGATCTACCATTATTTAATCTTGGGAAGATTAAAACCAAAATATTGTCATCTATATAGGAAACAAGGACTTGAAGATGACTTCCTCTTTCCTAAAGCCCTGTAGTCTTTAAAAGAACTAAATGATTCGAACTTTTGTCAATTTCTCTAATACCCACAGGACACCTATAAAATAGGAAGTTAAGGACTGAAGACTATTGTAGAGCTGTAACAACTCAGCCTAAAAATCACTAAAAAGAGTTTTCAAATAGCCATTACTATAATTAAAATGTATACCTAGTTAAAATATCCTAAACCACATTTATTCCCAAAGTGTATATATATATATATATAAAAATTTTAAGAAAAAAGTCATTTTTATGTCTTTTCCCTATGTTATTTTTTGTTATTTCTCCATTAACTGACCTAAAGAATCTACAAACATTCAAACATTTTTGGTCAAAACTGGTACTTAGCCAATGACCAACTAAAAATTAGAAATGAATACTCCTACAGAATTATAAAAACATCTTACTGTCTTAATACATGCATATTCTTTTAGAAATTCAAATTTACAAAGCAAGCTAGCCTTTAGCAGTCCCTAGAAACTATGTAATCAAACAAGGATCAGCTTGGATTTACAATTGACATAATGAACTTACCTCCTGGAGTGTTAAAATATTTGAGGATTATAAAATGTTCAAAAACACCTAGCTTAACCCAATACAATAATTTAAAAATATAAATAGTAGAAGCTCTAACTTTTCTTACACAAAACAAGCCTACAGTTTATTTCAAGAGCTGAAGTTCTCAGGAGAGAAAAAAGAGGTGCCTGTGTGAAGTTAAAGGTTGTAAAAGGCTAATCTACTGTTAAGAATTCTGTGATTGTGGCAATCTGGAATGAAGCGGTTCCCAAACTATCTTAGAATATTTTTAGTCCAGATTGTAGCCACTTATTGTCCACTTCTGTTTAACCTAGTATCCTTAACATTTATTAGGTATATCCTTCTTGGAATGTGCTGTTTACGTTAAAAACCTCCTCCTCCTAGAAGACAAAACTTTAAAGCAGTGTTCATTGAGCCCTCATGTACATAGAATCATCTACGTAATCTTCAAGCAGGCAGATATTGATTGGAAAATCTCAGTAAAAGCAAGTGCATACATTTCCAACAAGCACTGTGGTGATGCCAAAAATACTCAAGCACATTTTGATAGCAAGGTTCTAAAGAAAAGCTGCAGTTTACAATACTTAAAACTCCACCACCACACCAATGTTTTGCAAAGTACTGGTATTGAAATGTTTCCAATTAAATTTCTAAGTCATAAACCTAACATTTTTTCATCTCTATCTTACTTGATCCATCATAGGCTATATTATTTTTTAAAGATATGTGTCTGTCAGTGTATATATACACATGTGGTATGTATGCTTCCACACGTGCAAACACTGTAAGTGGGCATCAGATCTCTGAACTGGAGTTACAAATGTTTGCAAGACCCCCGCTAGTTAAATGGGTATTAAGATCTAAACTCCAGGCCTCATAACTGCATATCAAGTGTTTTTAACCACTGAGCAAACTCACCAACAGGCTATGTTATAATTTTTAAATCACTCCATTAATCTAGCAAACAAATATCATAGTCTGCCTTATCTTTTTGGTCTCTTCCCAAATTCTCACACTTACATAAAGGTATGTTATACCTTTACCTTCACCTGTTTCCCATCCTACTACCATCTCTGGTTTGCCTATATGTCAATTAATCCACAATCTGCACTTTCCTACCTTGGATCCAGATATGCAGCTACTAGGAAATCTTTCTAAATATAAGCCCAAATGTACCTCCAACTCAAAATATCTCCAACAGCTGGGACCTACAGACTCCATAGAAGAGCACCTGCCTAGCACACACAAAGTGCTGGTTTCAATACTCGGCCCTAAAGATGGGGTGGAGGTAAGAAGTACATTAAAAGATCTCTTAAATACCACAGTAGCCCTGCTGCAGAATATGTGTTTACACTGTAAAGATGTGTCTGCCAAGGTGCCTTCTGAATGGCCAATAGCTAGACAGGAAGAGGGACACAAAGGACTCTGGGAAGAAAAAAGGGGAGACGAGATACTGGGAGACATAGAGAGGAAACAGAAGGTGCAAGATGGAAGAGAGACTACCGCATGATAAAATGTAGTTTAATATAAATGGATTAATTAAAATGCTAAGAGCTAGTTAGGAATAAGCCTAAGCTATAGGCTGAACTGTCATAATTAATAAGAAGTCTGTGTCAGAGCTGAATGGCAGGACAGAAATAGTTAAACATTCCCCAACCCTCATGAGACACCAGCTTTTCAAGCCCTATTAACTTTCTTTATCACCATCATCTTCTTATTTCTCTAAGCCACATCTTAAAACCAGTCCTCTTCTTTCACTAAACCTAGTTAACTCCCATTTAATAATTTCTCAAATCTCATTCTTTTCTCCAAAACTGACATTAGTTTGGACGTGAAATTTTTCTCTCTAGTTACTATAGTAACCTAATCAGTTTTCTTGCTTCCAGATTCACTTTGTCCCTCATTTTCTTTTTCAACCTTACCCTTTAATCCTTACAAGTATAATTTGTTATACTCCCCCTATTAAAAATCACTAATAACCCCCATTACCTTTAGAAAAAAAATTTGGTATACCATATAAAGTTCTTTACACTTTTGACTACCCCTCAGTCTTATTCTCTCTCCCTCATCACCCTAAACAATCAGAATGCCCTTTTGCCTCATCAAGCTGTTTGCTTGTATATCTCAAGATTGTATATCTGCATAGGCTAAAATTCCTTTTGATTAACAATGACTACACAAAGTATTGATTTGCTTTTAAGAGACTCCTTAAGCATAGCATTAAAATGCCTTCTAAAGTCACCACAAACTCTGCTCCCTCAACAGCAGGGTTTTCCTTGTGCATACCTCTATTCTTCTAAAACTGGTTAATAACTGCTACTTTACTCATCTCTCTACTAGTCTAAATCAGTCAGTCAGTCCTTTTAAGAATGAAGTGTCCAGGGGCTGGAGAGATGGCTCAGTAATTAAGAACACTGACTCTTCCTCCAAGAAGACCTGGATTCAATTCCCAGCATCCACATGGTAACTTGTAACTGCCAGTAACTCTACCTCCAGGGAATGTGACACCCTCACACAGACATACATGCAGGAAAAACACCAATGCACATAAAATAAAAATAAATTATTAAAAAAAAATAGATTGTCCAGTACCCAGTAGGGTCTCGATAAAAGCTGAAACCTATCTTGAACTACAGTCATGGACAATTATTATTGCCTACATGTTTAAACTAGGAACACACACACAAAAAAAACACAAACAAAAATAAACAAAAATGCCCAATTTTTATTTGACTTTATCATTTAACAGAAGTTCCTAAACCTACAGATTTCCAAACTATCACAAGTAATCAATTAATTCCCATAATCTAAGCATATTTGTTTTAAAAAAAAATATTAAAAACAAAGCTTCTCCTACTTTAAGCTGAGATCCAATTTTAACTTCACAACGATAATTGTTACACAAATAAAAGCACCAGTGGTCAAAGTAAGGAGTCATTCCATCCTGACTCTTCTACTTACTAAACATTTGACTCTGTATAACAAATGACCAGTTTCTTCAATGGACAGCAGAGATAGATTGCTTACCTACCTCCCGGTTGTTTCAAATATTCAGATATCAATGTGAAAGCATTTCTACACATCATGAACAAATGTGAACTAATGTATTAGCTTCCATCTCCACATCAAAGATTTTACAAATACAAATTTCAAGTTTCATGGGCTATACAAAGCTTAAGACCAAGAGCACAAGACCCACAGTCTTCAATTTGCCTATGTGGCTAAACTAGTAATATCTAATCCCACAATAATCTACCATATTCTTTAAGAGTACTTATTTTATAAACCACAAAGTGAATCTCAAGGTAAGTTGTTGGTACAGTCATTTAAATATCAGCTCCACTTAAAAAATTAATTGGAGGACAAAAATCAGCAGGGAATACCATTTTGAGATGTCTTTAGTCTGAGTAATGTCTGTTGACACACAAACTCAATCTATAGACTAGTATGAAAGTTAAAAGGTCACCTTTATAAAACCATATTTCCCCCAAATTTCTGACTTATTTTTCAGATATGCTTGTTGGTCTTTCAGAACAGAAAATTTATTTCTCTAATCTAAAAAAGTGATGGAACATATAAAATCCGCTCTCAGCAGTACCTTTCTTTGTTAACTACAGACTGGGTTAGAGCTGTTTCTTGTCTCTTCTGCAGAATTTATAAAAGTAGGATTCTTTAACTTTCAAAGGGCAAAACTCCTTTAAAAAAGAAAAAGTAAGGAAACTCTACTACAAAAGTCTGTACTTTGGTACCTGATTGTGGTAACAAGGCCAAAATCCAAGACGAAGCCCTTTACTGCACATCCAGTTCCAACATCTTGGGCAGACTCATCTTGCGACCTCTCCAGATTAGCTGCTCCTGCTCTCTCTACTGCAGAGAGAACTTCAATTAGAGAAATTCTGAAGTCCATAAACCTAAATTGGATACTCCCCTCGTTGGAGGCAAGGATGGTAAGATTCACTAAAAAATTTGAGATAGAGGAGGGTTCAGGCAAGTCTAAGTGGCTTGAATCCACTATAATATAAGCAGCTGAGAGTCGGATTATGTAACTTTACCTCAAAAAAAAATCTTTAAGGGAAAAGAATGGCAGTAAATCACTATTAAGCCTGAAAAAGCAGACTATATAAATCTTTTAAAAGTGAAACTTGAATCACAATATCTACAGTATAAACCTAGTACTGCCTATTCACATTCACAATCTTTCTGAGAATGCAAGCAAAACAAAACCAAAAAAAATTTTAAAAACCTTCAGTTTTGTTTTTTTTTTTTTTTAAACTGTACAATCACTCCATTGAAAGAAACGCTTAGCTAAAAACTGATTAGAAAGGAACGGTTCCCTGCTGACTTAAGCCTAACTGCCCAAGCAAGGCGTCAGAAAATGCTTTACCTATAACAATGCACAAACAGAAGGAGCAGAGGCAATGGCGGTCTTTCCAGTAACATTCCCAAGGCACACACATGGAGTGTATTTCTGGGACAGACTGCCAACAAGTTACTGAAAGAACTTCAGCAAAACCTGGTGAATAAATAAGACAACACCCTTAAGTGTTCTATTCTGGTATCATAGTCTTAACTAATGTTACCTGAGGCTATTATTACTAAATCATATATATACTCTATACTAGTATTACCTGAATGTGAAGTCTGGATTCATTTTCAGGCTGATTTCCATAAACCCACAATGATGTATAAAGCATTTCTTCAAGGAAGTAGCAAGTCCCACACCAGAGATCTCAGCAATTAGGAATTACAATTTGAAGAACAGACAGTCTGAAGTACTTTTATTACCAGGAATTTTTATAATGTGTACAGTTGTGTGCTGTGCAACACAGTGAAGTTAACACTGTTGAAATACTGTATTTACTATCCAATTGAACAATAATTTTACCTTACCTGAGTGTGAAAATTTGAAATGGTGGTTGTTTCAATATCTTTCTTGCCCAAAATTTCCATTTTCACTGGAGTGTTGGGAAAATTAAAAGCAAAGTAGTCCAAGAAGTCTGGGAGATAAGCAGCCGCTCCATGCACTATTGCTAAAGCATAATAGGCAGCATTTTTCTCATTTTCACTGAATGTCAAAGCAAGAAACTCCTCAGAAAATCTCTCCATCTCCATTGGAGACAAAAATGAGAGTTCGTCCATGTAAGCATGAAGGACAAGAGCACCACCATTGGATTGGTGTTCTTCATGGATAAAGTTGCTAAATTTAGTACCTGTTTTTAAGAAATTTCTGCGAATAGAGTGTTCTTGGTGCGTTGTAAAAGGTGTCTGTACTCCCTGGGGTACCCGATATTCTTGCATGCCCAAATTTAATCTGCACAGCTGTTCATCCTTCAGGTACCTGAAGGACTCCTTATTAACTCCTGACGTGCTATTTAGCTGTCCTTGGGTGAGAATCTCTTTGCTGATGCGGGTCAGTCCGGCACAGACGGTTTGTACTTCCTTATTGTACATTTTAAGGCGTCTTCCTCGCATGTCTTCTCGGTGTTTCTTTTTCTTTTTCTTCTTTATTTTCTTCAAGACAAAATCATCAGCTCTCTGGGTTTTACCATTTTCATCTGCTGTTTCTGGCCACAATAATTAAAAATAAGTTAGTTGCTAGGACCAGTGTCAATAAACATGTGTCTTAAGGTATTTGATCTAAAATTAAATAATTTCTCAATTTCTGAGAATTTGTTATTACGTCTTTTATCATTAGAAACAAAAATGAGACAAAGATCTTAAAATATAATATTCTGAGTCAAAGATTATACTAAAAAAAAAAACTAATAGTGAGGAACTGCTGAACTATATAGTTGAGTGGTATGTAACACTAACTTAGTATGTGCAAGGCCATGGATTCAATCTCCAGCAACACACACACACACACCCACCAACCCACCACCACCACCACCACCACCACCACCACCACCACCACCACCACCACCACCACCACCACCACACCACACACAGAGGATATAGTTACTAATATAACCTGTAATAAAGCATTGAAGTAGTGCATGATAAACCATATAGAGGATTTATTTGTTCAGTGACTCAAATTCTAAACTGAGGTTGGTTGTTTCATGTTTTGCTGTCAGTTTATACATAGTTGAGCCAAACAAAGATAAATTAAGCCATAAAAACTATTTTTGCCTATCAAACTGGCTTTTTAAAAAATAGTGTTGTCTTGCAAGGGTGAGGGGGAGGAGTACAGGTAATTCAACTATAGGAAATATAAACTGATGACCTAAGTTGCCACTCGATTCCCATTGAAGCTTATTTTACTGTTCACCTTGCTGGTCCTACCTCCTATTCTTCACCACAAGTATTCTTGTTACACCCAATCTTTTCCTCCTGTTGGGTCTTGCTACATTTTTGTCACTCCTTTTTCTTGTTGTCTCTTAAAAGTGATCATCACTTTCCTTCAGGAAAGACAGACTTTACAATATCCTTTTGAGCCTGTAATTCAAGCATCTGGGAGGCTGACAAAAGATTAAGAATTGACACTAGTCTGGGTTCTATAGTAAGACTCTCAAAAAAGGAGCTGAAACAGAAGACTTTTCCTTCTCATGGGAAAAAGAGAAAGAAAAAGGCAACACAAACAGCAAGAAAACTCAGAGACAAAACCCAGCAAATGGTGACAAGGTTTGCTCTGCGCCAGGTTCAGTACAGAGCACTCTTCACACAGCACGTCACTCTTACATCCTATCCGATGAAGTTACTCTCCACACTGTTTTATGGAGGAGCAAAGTAAAGTATAGAGAGTGTATTTCTTGGGTAAGTATATAATAAGTATATTACAGTAAGTACAGAGTCTATATAATCTTGGGTAAGCTGTTTTACTGAAGATTACAGATAAATGATAACTAAAAACTCTTTAGATCCCAAAATGCTTAATCCTTATTAAAAAAAAAAAAAAAAAGATAAAAATTTTCACAAATGACAATTTGGTGATATGTAACACAAACTTTGAAAATATAAACTCTAGATCCAGACAATAAATACACTTCCAAGTCAAAGTTATCTAAGAAAGGACTGGAGGACTGGCTTATCTACAAAGACAGCCATGACAGTATTTTTTTTTTAATTAATCTTTTTTACATTTTGAAAGATTATGGTCTCATTTCTCTCTCTATATATATATATATGTATATATATATGTATGTATGTATGTATGTATGCATGTGTGTATGTGTGTGTGTATATATATATATACACACACACACACTACACACACACACACACACACACACACACACACACACACACACACACACACACGGGATGTTTGACCAAAAACAAAACAAAACAAAACTGTCCTTTCCAGCCCTTTAGCCTATTTATAGCATTTTAAACTTTATTATTGCTGTGTATGTAAGTAAAGAGTGTGGTCAGATCTCTGGAAGTTGGTTCACTCCTTCCACTGTAGTTGTCGGGTTTGACAGTTAAGTACTTTACTCACTGCCATCTTACTAGCACCAGCCTAAGTGTTTTAAATGGGAAAAAGCTTTAAGTTTACTACCAGGCACTATTATAAACAACGTGACAAAAAGCTTAAAGTTCTTAAGTGAAAGTTTTTAACTAACATTTAAAACCTCTGAAATTATTAGTTTATTAGTATCATCCAGGACTCATGTTCAGTATTCCCCCTCAAATTACATAAACAAACACAAATGTAAAGACATTATCTTTTAAAACAACAAAAGCAGAATCCTCTAAAATACCTAATATAGTGACTAAATGCTAATAGTTACATACTACAAATATATTACTTAACCATTATAAATTATGGAGTGATGGAATTGACATAAAAATGTTACCAAATGCTCATATTGTCACTCTTGTAGAAAGCCTGTACTGATAACTTCACCTAATCGAGTAAGTAGCAAAAGTAACTTAGTGCTGCACTTGCCACCACAGCATTTCCCATTCCAGATGTCACATATTTAATCTCAATCTCTCTTCTAGACTATAAGTAATCTGAGATTGAGTATATATTACCTTTGATTCCACAACACTTAACCTACATTCATTCTGATTTAATTTTTTAATTAAACATTCATTCATCTGAAATTATTAAGAATATACATACTATGTGCTGGGTACACTATGGACATTAGGGCTACAATAGGGCTATAGCATAGACGCAATCGTCTCTACTCTCTTGTACCTTATAACCTAGTTGAAGAAGATAAAGCAGCTACAGTACTACCAGGTAGTAGAAAGTTAAAAAGGCTGTCTGGATGTTGGAGAAGATCTTTTTGGAAGGTGAAATTTAGAATGAATTCTAAATAATAAGAGAGTTAGACATTTGAAGATCTATGGGTGAATTTCTAAAGAGAAACAAAAAATCTGAAATCAGGGAAGATCTGCTTCATCTATGTATATGCTGTATACATAGATTACACAAATATCTCTGGAGGGATGTATGCTAAGGTATTACTGATATTTATCAATAGTAAGAGGATTATAAATGTCTATAGTTCCTGCCAATCCATATTTTCTAATTTTCTATAAGAAACATATTAGTGTTATAATAATTTAAAGACTGACTCAAGTTTTAAATAGCATAAATTGACAAGTCCAATATAGAAAGATAGCTTTTATTTAGTAGTTAGGAAATATACCTGACCCAAAAAAAAAAAAATCATTTGGGATTAAATAACTATAGTCCTAACTAATCTTCAAATATAGTCATATAATCTAGCATTTACTATTTAGAATTTATGTACTAAGCAATAGTATTTCCAACATAAATAATTAAGTTAACATAGATACCCAGTTATAAAAAACTATTTGGCATAATATATAAATCCTAACTAGTATAAACACTTTATGTAAAACCATTTTTAAAAATTCCAAATGACCTTATACTACCAGTTACAAAATCTAAAGAAAATGTTTTAAGATGAAAGTTAAAGTCTTTAAAGTATATAAACAATGTACAATGTGTTTGAAACTTTCTTTTAAAATGGCAAAAAAAAAAAAAAAAAAAAAACCACACACACGGACACACGGACATGGAGGTTCATCCTTGTTGCACTCAAGAGGCACAAGCAGAGAGAGAACTCTCTAAGGCACCTGGAGTAGTCAGAATTAGAAATGCCACTCCCCCCCAAAAAAAGGAAGAGGTGGGAAAGGGAAAAAGACTCTTTATTTAAAAAAAAAGTCTCTTTATTTACAAACATCATTTATAATGTAACTATATAACATACAAAAAATCAGATTTCTTATACTGGTAATTAAAAATATAACCAATCTTTTACTCCATATACAACTACATCATAATTAAAATACTCAAGTCATTTATATTATGTACCAAATAAAACTAATCTAAATACTTTTCCTAATAGCAAATCAGTAATTTATGCAATTTTCCCAAGGAACTAAATGTTATTCAATATAAAGGTTAGACCAACTTAAAATACTCATCTAGGGGCTGGAGAGATAGCTCAGCAGTTAAGAGCACTGGCTTCTCTTCCAGACCATCAAGGTTCAATTCCCAGCACCCACATGGCAGCTCACAATTGTCTGTAACCCCAGTTCCAGGGAATCTGACACCTTCACACCAATGCACATAAAATAAAGTAAAATATTCATCTAATTACCCTTACTAAATCCTTTAGCATGGGGGGCAGGGAAATAGGAATATCTCTGAAAATATCAGGTTTTAAGTTTCAGAACAGGTGTGCAAAAAATGATCTGTCACTGAAGGAAGTGACTTGACTATTAGACATTTTCTATATTACTATTTATTTATAAGTGGTATTTCTACATGGCCAAGTCTGTTAGTTTTAGCCAAAAACCCTGACTTAAATGAAAAACCAAAAAGTAGCTCCTTTTAAAGCCAAGTTTTTGGGAGTCACTGTTTTTAACACTGTACATATACACTTTTTTTAGGCTAAATAACAGCTAGCTAGTTAAAAATTCTGTTCTACCACTTCTTAAGACTACACTTTTTTTTTTCTGTAGTTTTGTTTGAAAAAGGGTCTCACTATTTACTCTGAACGAGCCTTGAACCTATCAGATGGTTCAGGCTGGCCTTGAATCATGATCCTCTTGCCTTAACCTGCTGGATGCTACATGAACATATTCAGCCTAAAACATCATGTTTGGTGTTTTGTTTTTTTGGTGGGTTTTTTGTTTGTTTTTTGTTTGTATGATTTTTGTTTTGTTTTGTTTTGTTTTTTTAAGGTCTCAACAAACCTGACAAGAAGCTATACAGATTTCCCATACAGCTCTATTAGGGCCCTAATACTATAAGAGCCATACACTTCTTACCACTGAACACACTGACATAATCTTCACCCACAACTCAGTCCAAACTATGGCTCACTCTTGGTACTATACATCCTTTCTTGAATAAATATAAATGACATGCTCTTACCATTACAATACTAAAAAGGGCAGTTTAATGGCCCTAAAAAATCCTGAGATCTGACTATTTGTCAGATCTCCATCCTAATTACCAGCAACCACTGACCTATTTTTAAATTGTCTCCAGAGGTTTATTTTTTACAGTATTATTATATAACTGGGTCCTTCCTATTACTGCAATATTAAAGCAATTAAGATTACTCTGTTACTTTTCAGAACTCAATAGTTTTGTTTTTAGAGATGCATAATATTCCTCTGTGCATGTAGTAGTTTATCCATATATCTACTGAAGAACAACTGAGTTGTTTCCAATTTTTGGCAATTATACATAAAGTTGCTACAAATTTCTGTGTAGGTATAAATTTCCAAATCCTTTGAGTAAATACCAAATAGTATGTGAACTGCCATATCACATAGAGTATGTTTTAGCTTTGTAAAACACTGCCAAATTGTGTTCCTGAGTAGCTGTAGCATTCTGCATTGCCACAATGAGGGAGTCTGGCCTTTTGCAAACTCCTATCTCTGTACCTCATTGTTTCTCACTGATAAAATGGAGGAAGGTAGACAAGAGTATTTTCCTATAAAAATGTATAGAATAAATTAAAAGTGTATGTAAAGTACTTAGCATAATATTAGACTAAAACAAATAATATCATTTAATATTTCGCCCCTAGAAGGTAGAAATATAAAGGCAGAATGTGACATTTAAGAGCAAGCAATAGCTCTATTGGTGAAGTACATGTTACACAAGTATGAGGACCCAAGTTCAATACCCCAAAGCACCTAGTGGCAAGTGCTTAGAATCCCAACAATAGGGAGAACCCCTGAAGCTCACTGGCCAGCCACTGTCCCTGTGAGAGACTGTCTCAAAAAAAAAAAGTGGGAAGTTCATGAAGAATGACTCCCGAAATAGGCCTCTGGCCTCCACATGCCTACCATGAACATGTACAAATACACACTGTGCGAACTGAAGCTGGATATTTATGTGCCCTGTAATCCAGAACCCAAAATAAGGTACAAGAGTTGTGGGGGTCAAAGTTAGCCTGGGCTATAGCATAACACCCTGCCTCAAAACAACAAACAAACCAAAAGTACCCATCTGGATGCTTTACATTTAAGATTGAGATGACTATCTCAGCTCTAATGCTTATTAGTGTCTGGACAAACCCAGAAATCCCATTAAACCTTTATTTTCTTTCCTAAACATAATACTAACACTCATGTTTATCTTAAGAGTCATTACAAGGATTAAAGAGACTGATTTTTTTTTTTACATCACAGATCTGACACACAAGTCTTTATCTTATAATCATAAGGGTTAGATAACATTCCTTGAAGTACTTGTCAACAACTCAGGAATATCAGATTAAATCTAAAATTAGTGTCCCAAAGTATGGTATAGTATACCACAAATGAAACAGAAAAGTAAAGAAAGTCTGAGGGGGGAAAAAGATGACTCACTAAATGTCTTTTAGGACCTTATTATCTCATTTTAATCCAACAATTCAGTCCAATAGACACAGAAATTATTTTTCAAAGATGGAAGCAGGATCTGAAACAAGATGTAACTTCTATTAGGTCGCAAAGCTAGCAGCTGACAAAGTTCAGACACATCTAACTCCAAAATTCAGATCTTCCACTACAACACAGTACACATTCTTCCTTTCCATCTCTTCTATCAAACTCTCCCTGAACACTCTGGCAGATTATTAACTAAAGATTATCCAGTTACAATTAATGGACTTCAGATGCTAGCCAATATGAGGTCCCAATAAAGAAAAGTACTACTGTATTCACTGCAGATAATACCATTACAATCCACGGTCACAAAAATGGCATTATTGTGTTATACAAAAGTTGTCATGTCTTACTGACAAGAATATTTTCTTTCTGCTAAATGAGAATACACATATTTATATATGCTCAATATAATACCAATAATTCTCCATTCCTACCACAAAAACAAATCAAGTGTTTCTATCAGTATCTTTCTATTTTCTGAGACAGGGTCCAATTACAAAGAGCAAACCTCAGCCTCTTAAATGCTGGGATTGCAGAAATGTAATATCCCACCCTGTATCTTTTAGGTATCACAGAATACTTCCACATGATAGTAATTAAGGGGGTCAAAAGTGAAAAACAGAAAAGCTGACTATGAAGACTCACATAAGAACAATCCTGGAGTTTAATGCTACAGGCTGGAGTCTAGAGCTATGGAATCATATTCCTATTCTTTCCTTAATATATTAAGATCATAGTTATTAACAAAGAACAATTAAAAAGAAACTTACTTTTGATGAAATATCTTTAGTCTATGCTTTTATGAACAATAACAAAAGAGAAAGAAATTAAGATCAAAGGATTCAGGAAGCTAGCTATTTAGGTAGACTTAAGCATACTGCTTAAAAGACAGCAAATATTTTAGTATTTCTTTATAAACATCAATCCCAATGTACATAACAGAAAGAACAAACTGGATCCTGAGGTGTTTGTTTTTACTTAAGATCCCAATAGTCAGTTCCACTATTATAAAATTTCAAGCATGCTACTTCACCTCTGAAAATTATTTTATGTCTTATTTTGGAGCAAGTATTTACATACCAAATTTTCTTTTTTACTATTTATAAGCAATGCCAGATGTCTGAAGTGGTAATATATGAAATTGGCCTATACATGAATTTGGACTGAGTACTGTTGGACTGATATGTAAAAACATGTCTCTTAGTCATGCTCCATGTCTCAAGTCAGAGGTTACCAACTTTCTCTGAAAAAAACAAAAGAGGCTTTGTGGAGCATATGGTCTTCTGCCTCAACGACTCCTACTCTGCAACTATAATGCAAAAACTGGTGTAAACAGTATATATAAGTGAACAGTTGTATTCCACTAAAACTTTATCTGTGGATAGAGAATTTACATTCCACATGGTTTTCACGTTATAAGGTTATCCCCATAATCTGAAACATGAAAAACAATCTTACCAACTGTAAAATAAGAGGCAGAAGAACTGATTTTTGTTTTGTTCTGACACAAGATCTCAGGGTTCAAAGGTAGCTTCAAGTACACATGTGGCAAAGGATGACCCTAAACCTCTGACCCTCTATCTGTACACCTTTTAGTTGCTGGGACTACAACCAGTGCTACCACACCCAGTTTTGGGTAGGGCTGGGGACTGAACCAAGGACTTTGCAAGCTAGGCAAACTCTCTACCAACGTAGCCAGCTGGGAACTTGCTCTATAACCTATACTAGCCTGAAACTTCCAATTGTCCTTCCTCCCCACATGATGTGGTTAGCTTCGTCAACTCAGCATATACTACACCCATCTAGGAAGAGAGAACCTCAACTGAGAAAATGCCTCCATCAGATTGAAAAGCTATGGGATCTTTTTGATTAATGATTGATGTGGGGTGGCCAGGAAAGTACTAAACCTGGGCAGGTGATCCCGGGTGCCATACGAAAACTAATGGAGCAAGCCTTGGGAAGCATGCTAGCAGCATGTGCTCTTTGCTTCAGTTCCTGCCTCCAGGTTCCTGCCATGAGTTCCTGCTCCTGACTTCATTTCATGATGGACTATGACCTGTGAAATAAACTCTTTCCTTCCTGTATTGCTTTTGGTTATGGTGTTTATCACAGCAATAGAAAGTAAATCAGGAAATCAGCTGCAGAAGTGATTTTATAAAGGTACAAGAACAATTCAATGGAAAAACAATAAACCTGCAACTACAGGTATTACAGTGACTGTTTATCTAGAGACCATCTCCCTTTCAAAGAAAGAATCACAACATGTTCTCACACCTATATGAAATTAACTCAAATGGACAACAGATTTAAACACACACACACACACACACACACACACACACACACACACACAAATAAAATTATAAAGCTTCTAAGGAGAGAAGGACACCCAAAAATGATTCATTAAAGACAAGTTAATAAAACTGCTGGTTTTGCAGTGTGAAACATGCCAAGGGAAAGGTAAGCAATAGTATAATTTGCAAACCAATCAGTAGATAAAGAAATTGTATTTGCAACATACAAATAATTTTCAATAAAGAATTCGTAAAGTACTTTTTAACAAAATCAGACTAGAAATTGGCACCCCCCCCCAAAAAAAAAAACAAGAAACAAACTACTGATGAGGTACTATAAATGACAAAAAAAAAAGTAGGTTAATATTACTAGCCATGAGCTCATAATAAGATAATCACCTCACAACTACTGAAACTGTTAAAATTAAAATGGTTACAACATCAGATATTGACAAGGATGTAAAAAAAAAAAAAAAGAACCAATGGGAAATGTAAAGAGTACACTCAAGAAAACTGTATGGCAACATGATAAAATAAATATTAAATAAACAAACAATGCCTAAATATATACTTACCATATTACCTAATAACATTCCTCAAAGAAATAAAAATTTGCTTATAAATGGGAAAAATTATGAATGGAAAACTTTATTTTTAATAGTCCCAAATTAGACACCAAAATGTTCTTAAATACAAGAATCATTATATACCACTGTTGAGATACTACCCAGTATTGAAAAAGTGAGAGCCACTGACACATAGACCACATGGATGATCTCAGAGACATCATGCTGAGTTTAATAAGCTAGCTTCAAAAAGACCAAGTATATCATATTCTCAAGTGACAAGATTATAGAGAACAGACTAATGGTTATTATTGGTTAGAAACAGTAGAGAGGGTAGGGAGACACTGCCTAATGCTATAGAGGGAAAGTAAATGAGACATCTTTCTAAAGTTTTGTGCCTTGTTTACAGTGGTAGTTACAGTAATCTACTTATAATAAAATGACACAGAAACACACACACACTGTACCAACGTCAACTTCCTGGTTTAGGCATTATACAATAGTTATATAAGATACAACCACTGAAATAAACTAGAAAAGAAAAAGAACTTCTCTGTGGTATTTCTTATGATTCTATAATTATTTCAAAGTAAATTGAAAATTCCTAAAAATCTTTAACATAAGCAAAAGGATCAGATTCTACTTTCTTTAATAGAGCTATTAACAGGACCAAGCATAGTAAAAATAAAAGCTAGATTTAACTGCCTACCATGAGCCAAGCACTATTTTAAGTGCTTTCCATACACTACCCCCTGTAAAAACCGTATGAATGAAATACCCAACCCCATTTAACAAACAGGAAAACTGGGGCTAAAGAGAGATTAATTAGATGCTGATCACACAGTAAATACCAGAACCAAAATTTGAACCAGCCATGCATCCTGAACCTGAGGAAAACAAAAATAAACGTTCTTTATTTTTTACAAGTATTGGTCCATCTATGCAAAAGGCTTGTACTAAACAATGTTAAGCAAGTTTCAGAATTCTTAAAAGGGCCAGTACATTTCAGATATCTAGACCACTACAATACAGGGTTCCTCAAATATACCTGACCAGAGGGCACTATTTCCCCTAGAACATACATAGTTTGAGTATGTAATTCAATTATCTCTAAACCAGAAAAGAACAGTGTTCAAATGATATGATTTTAACCCATTTCTCTTCTTGATGAATTGGCAAAAATCTGTGCAGTCCAACATAGTAGCCATTAGCTATAAGTAACATGTTACAAATTACAATAAAATACAATTTCAGTTTCTCAGTCACACAGCCACATTACAAATCTGTTCAAGTGTCACATATGGCTACCATATTGGACAACACAGATATAGAACATTTACATCATCTGAGAAAATTCTGTTCATCAGTATTAGACTTGATTCGTTTGATTTGAAAAGAACATGTGGCCTGTATAGTCTTCCGAGCAGCACACTGTGAATTACAATACATGTCAGCACCACTGTCCCCCATAAAGGGAAACTGAAAGATCACTAATAATTTCTAGTCAGCTGACTGATTGCCACCAAAATGAGAATGTCAAGACACAAGGAAAAGGCAAGCAAAGGAGTGAAAAAAAAAAGGAAGAAAGAGAAAGCAAAGCTGGGCAGACCAGAGATGAAGCTTGAACTAGCATTTAGGAGCCTGGGTTCTATCCCAAAGATTTTTTTTTTTTTTTTTTAATTTCATTGTTGGTAATGAGATCAGTAGATGAAGTCTCTTCACTATTTTGGACCCTGGAATTGTCTCCTGCAACACAAATTTAAAACAAATGATTATTCAAACGCTGTGTGTATGGATACACACCAGGCAGAGTGTGGAATAAGGGTAAAAAAAAATAAGCTACTCCAATACACAAAGTAGTTGCATACTGGAAACTGGCACACCAGTCAGCTTGCCACAGTTCTACTTAAAGGATATCTGGATACCACCAAAGAAAAAAAGATGCTCTTCTATCCAATGAAAATGTATTAAATGGTAACACACCTAAACACACACACACACACACACACACACACACACTCGTTAGTACTATGACCAATTACGAGGGGGAAAAATGCAAGACACTCCAAACTTTAGGTTTAAAGACTAGTTCACTAACATGTAATAGCTGAAGTAGCCCAGTATTCAAACACTTATTAGTGTGTTAGCATGTTACTAAGATTATGGATATTATAAGTTATAAATATCACATACAAAGTATAAATATGGCATAACCAAAAGTACACTTTATTTCTCCCACAAAGAATATAAATAAAGGCTACAAGTATCTGGAAATAGAAGACACCAACCTAATTTCTCTCAAAACCACACTTAGTCCTACGTTTTCTATATGAAATACCTTTAAGGACTGCTAGAATTGCAGAGATTCTCAAACAGTGCTCTGGCAGAATGAAATATAACTAGAATCTGCATCCACATCCTACTACACGCTTCTTTCTCTTCAAAAAAATGGTTGGTCTACTTCTTAGGATTCAAAGGACAATTAAAAAACAAAACAAAACAAAACAAAAAACCTTCCTCGGACCAATCGTATACCATACTAAGAAATAAAAAGGCTAATATCAATTTTTTAAGCTATTTTTACCTCGTCTAGCTTAAAAAGGAACACCATAAATGATTTTTAACGTCGCTGAAGCTAAGGCAACCATTGAGTTGTGTAATCTCTTTGAGAATATAAACTCAGAGCCCAGAATCAAACCTATGTCTATTTGGGTGCTGGGGATGAGAAAAACTAAAGATTTCCAAGAAAGAAAACAAGAAGGGACTTTTAGTGACAAGCCTTTATACTTCAGTAAGGCTGGTTTTTAGTACCCCACCTACTAATCCGATGCCAAGCACCGCGCGGCGCGGAAACCCTGCCGAATTTGAAAAGAAACGTTGCAAAGGCTCCGGGGGACTGCAAACAGGGATGGAAACTGACAGCTTGGCCTCAGAGAGAAGCCTCAAGTAGGTCAAACTGTGGCAACCGTCTGCAATCCGGAGTCCACTTCAGCGGGCTCAGGGGAGTAGAGCGGCGTCTTTCAGTCCTAAAGGGGCGGGATGTGGGCACTGAGACCTAGAGCCCGAGCCCCGGCGGTTCGCCTGCTCTCACCTCTCTTGGGGGCCTTGATCAGAGGCACCCCTCCGCTCCTCTCGCCGTTTTCCTGCTTGTCCTTGTGCTTGAGATCGCCCGGAACGCAGGCGCCGGGGTCACCATCGGAGCCGCGGTGGTGATGGTGCTTGTGCCGCTCCTTGTGGCCCTTATGCTTGGGCCCAGCCGCGCTCACAGTCAGGGGCGAGAAGGTGAAGAGGGCCGAGGTGCCGGAGGCCGGGAGCGGGGCAGCGACAGCGGGCCCGGCGGGCGCCAGCGACGGTGGCGGCGGAGGTGGCAGGAGCAGAGGCTCAACAGGGCCTGGGACGGTTGGGGCGGCATTCGTTGGAGGCAGCGGCCCGGGATGTTGGCGGCTGCGACGCCGCCGATGAGGGGGAGCAAGAGGGGGGTCCTGGCTCGGCCGCCCCCGCTTCTCCTGAGAACCCCCGCTGCTCGCCCGGCGTTGCCGCTTCACTCCCCGCGGCGAGACCCCAACATGGGGTTTCTCCTTCCCTTCTTTGTCCGGCTCCTCCTGCGCCGCCACCGCCCGTACTACGCGAACCGCTCCGACCTGCGCAGCCATTTCACCCACAAACACACATTTAAATGGCCCGACCGCCCCCCCGTCCGCGGTTCGCGCAAGCGCCGCCCGCGCAGGGCCCGCTGGGCATTGGAGTCTCTCCCCCATCCTCCGCTGATCCGTCCTTCTCGTAGAGCTGAACATGCCGGAAATGGCAGTTCCGGCACCTCTCCGCAGACCTCGCCAACCGAGCTTCTATTGTAAAGCGCCCTGGACGCGCAAGGCCTTGCGGGAGTTGTAGTTCCACCGCCCGCCGCGTACCCCGCTCTCTGAGTGGAGGAGAAGAGAGGGAGCGTGAGCCCAGGCACGCTTCGGGGTACGTCGCAACTGCCGCCAGTCGGCGAGTTGCCGCCAACCGCCCTAACGGCCCAAACAATGTTAATAGCTTTCAGAGTCTGGCGGGACGTTCAGGCGATCCTCTTCCCGAGTTCCTTCATCTTACCCGGAGTAGGTCTCCATAGTGACTTTTCAATTTCGTATTTCTCTCATAGCCTTTGTGAGGTAAAAGAATCTCCAGCTTTTACCCTTGACAGACGACAAGAAAAAAAGAATTTCTGGATTTGCAAAATGACGGGTTTGCTGTAAAAGTGTAGCTGGACTTGCTGTTCAGAAAAAAGAAAAGCGTTTTCGGTGGCATTGCTGTGGTTACAGCTACAGACTTACGGCAGGTGCTAGCCCCACCTTGCCAGAGTCGCATTTTCCCTCTGTACTTAGAAAGGTAGAATCCAGTATTTGTTGAACATATAACTATAGTTTACAAACAGTTCTCGATAGGAATTGTTTTAAATTTTTAATTTTTTTTCAAGCCATAAATACAAATTTGCAAATGTGAAAAGCGTTATCAACCTGACACTTAAAAAATCGTCCCTGTTTGTCAGGAGATAGTGTTCACTCAGAAATTCATTTAATAATTGGCTACAGTGATATGCTAAGCATATAAAAAGCACTATGGTTTAAAACCACTAGTTCCCAGAGAGGTGAACTTAGGCTGAGTGAAGAACATCTGCAATAAGCGTTATAGTTTAAAATAGATTTCGAACACCTTCTGGGTATACACTGTACTACAATAAGTAAGTAACAATACCTTTCAGTTTGCCCTAGCATTGGGTTTCCTAACAAAAAGTATTGAAACACAAATAACACTGTTGTTAGGTTGTATTTTCTTAAGTAAAAATATCAAATTGATAGGGAAAGTAAAGCGAATCCTTTTAAATAATAAAAACACATTAACTTATTTACTTTGTAAAGCTAGACTTGAAATTTATTTGGGAGAATCCATAGTCATACAGAAATACATTTTCAAACTACCAGTATCTTTAAAAGATTATGAACGTAAATTGCACACATCGATATAGGGCCTTTTCTATGAAGAAAACACTCAAAAAAGGAAAAAGTAATTTTAAAGTGCTACCAAAAAGTAACTGCTGTTGATTATTTTTCTAGAATTGGTAAGTGGATGGTTAAAATCTGTGTGGAATATAGTTGACCACTGTTATAGCATTATAAAAATGACCACTGCCATTATTTCTATATCATTCTCTTTAATATTTTGTTTCCTTCTTTTCTACAACATTTGGGAATACAAGGGAGGTATACGCCATTTAGGCAAAAATAACACACTGGGAGTAGTCATTGCCATAAGCAGTAATTCTATACTGCAAACACAAGGCAAGGGTTGTTTTGCTTTGCTTTGCTTTGCTTTGCTTTATAATAAAACCTTTAGACAGTTGTGGTGGAGCTCACCTGTAATGCCAGCAGCATTCTGCAGGTGTAAGTAGGAGGGTCATTAGTGTGAGGCCAGCCAGGGGCTGTTTAGCAAGACCTTGTGTACTTAAAAAAAAAAAAAAAAAAAAAAAAAAAGTTTAATATTAAGGCAATGTAGAATTTTAGTTAAAGGGGTGGAGAGATGGCTCAGATGGTTAAGAGTACTAATGCTTTGCAAGTATACTGCTTCAGTTCCCAGAACCCACATAGCAAGTCACAACCTAGAATTCCAATTAAAGTGGATCCAACTCCCTCTTCTGGCCTCAGTGTGCACTACACATAGGTGGTATATAAATACACATTAAAATATTTTAAAGAGAAATTTAATTAAAATGAAATTCTTACAAGCCTATTAAAATGAATGCTTATGCTGGGTTTGATTGTGTGCCTTTAATCCTAGCCCTCCAGAGGCTATGGCAGGAGGATCACTGCAAAGATTCAAGGCCAAATAGAAAAACATCATCTCAAAACAAAAATTTACATTACAGAGAAAGTAAAAGAGGTGCTGGTTGAGACCACTGGATTCCACTCTCTCAGAGGACCCACGCTCAAGGCTCAGCACCCATATGGCAGTTCATAACTGCCTATAACTCCAGTTTCAGGGGATCTGACAGCTTCGCACAGATATACATGCAGGCAAAACATGAATGCACATAAAATAAAAATAAGTTATAAGAAGTAAAATAGAATAACTTCCAAAAATAAAAATAAATCCATTTTGAAACATAAACTCAAGTGACAAACTTTATTGGCAATTTCCAATTAAATGTAAAGAATATGAAATACAAGATTGTTCAAAGTTTTTCACATATAGCTTTCCTTTTGAAAGCTATTGACACATATACATTATTGATATTATTATTATTGTTACAGCAATTTTCTAGTAGTTTTATTTGCAGTCACGTATGCAGTTAATAGTCTTATAAATCCAGAGGTTTATTAAATATTCCAAGTTGATGGTGGGTTCCTTGGTCCTTTGGGTTTTGAAAAACGATTTCCAAAACCTGAAAACAAAAATAAAACAAATGAAAACAAGAAATAAATACTTGGATTTTATAAAACAACACTGAAAAAGTTAAGCACCTTCTTTGAACAATTTAGTAATAGACAAAAAAAGCATTATAGTAATTAAAGTTTAAATGAAATAGAACATAATTTTGCTGTGTTGGAGATCAGACTAATAGCCTTGTATATGCTAAAGCAAGTAATCTGCCCACTGGGCCACACTTCCAACCTAAATACTACTAATATTTAAATTTAGACCACTTAGATTAATTAACGGTAATAATTGTATGACGAACCATGATTAAAGTAGCCTTCAACAACTGAGTACATAACATCATTTACATGTTTTACTCACTCACCACTGATAGCAAAACAAATTTCAATTTTATAAAATTAATAACAATTATTTATTGCTATTATTAAATCTAGTTCTTTATGTGGCCACTGAAATATTGTTTCCAAAACTTAGAAATATAAACTAATCCTGAAAGAAATAGTTATTAAATAAGTTTTAATTACTTCCTAAAATGCAACTCCCTTGCTTCCACAACAAAAGAAAAGAAAAAATTTCACATAAAATAAAGGAAGTTACTGGGTGCTCTCAAAAATAATGTCAGGCTGGTGACACTCATTCTTTGTCATAAGTGGTATATGTCCTTCCCTTTGATTGTGGTAGATTTTCAAAGCATCTCAGATTTAGCAACTTCAGTGCCTTAAATTGAAAACTGAAGGGTTTGAAGCTTAGGGAACAGAAAATAAAAAACTCAAAAGATATTCCAAATACTTTAATTTCATCACCTTTCCTAGTAACTGTTTACATATATGGACTAAATTTAAGTCTAATGAAAAAAAAAAAAAAACTAGAGTAGGCCAGCTATAGTGGCAACTGCCTGTAATCCAAGCATACAGAGGTTAAGATAGGAGGATCACAATTTCAAGGTCAGCCTGGCATACCTCTCAAGCACACACACACACACACACACACACACACACACACACACACACACAACCTCCATGCCAGAGCTGAAAGAAACCTTTGATATTTACTAACTAGAGATTTTAAATGTTGGGAGAGATGTACAGAGCCTATTTCATATACATTTTACTCAACTAATATTCAAGAGAAGGAGTAATATTACGATTAAATGGTTTCACATCAAAACCATCTCAGCTCAGGCACCGTAACTATATCCCAGCACACCAGGAAGAGGGGCAAGGACATGATAAGTGACTACTTAAAACAACTAAAATTTCTGATGCCCTATATTTGATCTGATCCACTAGCCAATTTTTAATATATTACAACTGTACATTACTATTTTCTGCATATGGGTCAATCCAGGAAAAGTAAACCTGAACCACATGTTGCTTTCTTTCAACATAGGGGAAAAAAATTGAGATAGAATTTCCTTATGCAAGCCCAGCCGGGCCCCAAAGTCATGATCCTTCTGTGTTGGCCTTCCTTGTGCTGGGATTACAGGTGTGCATTATCAGAGCAATTTAAATATTTTCAAGTAACATACTCTTAAACTCATATTGCCACTATTAAAGGGAGTAATGACATGTAAGCGATGCTTTCAAGAACACAAACTGTTGAAAGCTAGGCATGTTTGAGACGAAGCAACATGGGTGCAGATAAGATTTTATCTCAGAGCCACAGCACTATAAAGTCAGATGTTCCGTTCGTCATTCAAATGATTTAGAGAAAGAAAGGAAGCAGCAAACTTTTGTAACTGAGGCAAAGTTGCATTTTTTTCTTAGTTCAGGCAATGTTTCATATTAATGCTTTTAGCTAATTTAATACAAATCTTAACTTTTAAATTGTAACAACTGAAGTATTGAGTTAATGAATTGTAAACCAAATTTTATAGCTAAAGAAATAGTGTTTCTTATAAATATTTTCTCAAATGAGACAAGGGCTGCTCCCTCATTTTATACTCTTCCTCCAAAATAAAATTATGTTTGGGCAACTGTATGTCTGCCTAGCAGGATTACACTTTCCGATGTTCCTATAGTTTTTTTTAAATTTATTTTTTATGTATTGGTGTTTTGCCTCCATCTGTGTCTGCACACTATGTGCTTGCACTGCCTACAGAGGTCTGCAGGGGGCACCCGATCCTCTGGATCTGGAGTTAGAGTGCTTAGAATTGGCCTGAATCCCTCTGAAAGTATCTAGTACTCTTAATCACTAAGCCATCTCTCCAGCCCCAATTTATATACATGTTCAACCCTGCTGTAAAAAAATACACATACCAAAATTCAGAAAGGAGCTGGAATTTTTTGGCTGAACACATTCTGCAGGCTTGCTTGATGTAGAAGAATTACAAACACCTGTAATCAGAAGAAAACGGTGTTGGGTAAAGATTAACAACAGATTTAGATTACTATTTATTTGCTTGGATGATTATTGAAATTAACATTTTCTCCTAAACAATACTCTAAAATAAATGTACCAGTATCATATTAAGCATGTTCAAAATGGTTAAATTATATTTTTATATTATAATTATGATAGTGAGGGGGGAGACGCCTGAACTCACAGTGTATCCAAGGCTGGCTGTGAACTTGTGATATTCTTCCTGCCTCAGCATCCTAACTACTGGGATTACAGGCCAGAATAGCCATGCCAAGCAAGATTTATTTTCTTTGCAAACAGATTATGTAACAAGGCACAAAACCAAAGAAAACTGTCAAAGGAATAGTGTTATGGAATATCACTTAAACTATTAAAGGTATGTTACATTTGTTTATGCCGCATTTGTTTAATTAGGTAAAGATGTGTTGCTGTTTTACTTTCCCTGCCTAAGGCACAGGATTGGTCAATAGCTAGGCAGTAAGGGATAAGCAGGGCTGGTATGGAGAGAAAATACGTAGGAGGAGAAATCTAGGCTCAAGGAACCAGAGAGAAGAGAGAATGAGGGAGAAAGAGTAAGATATACAGAATGAAAGAAAAGTTAAAAGCCCCAAGGCAAAATGTAGATTAAGAGAAACAGATTAAAACAAGAGCTAAGGTAAGGCTGAGCATTCATAACCAATAATAAGTCTCTGTCATGATTTGGGAGCTGGTTGGTGGCCCAAAAGAAAATTCACTACTTTAGAATTCACATTTGGCTTTGGAACTTATCTTTGTCTTCTCATCAGTCATATTATGCTTTCCATGCCTCACATTAATTCACCTATGGCATTGTCTTCCTTTCCTAAATCTCTTTCTTCACTTTCCAGCAATTTTTTTTGTTTGTTTTTACAGATGATTCTAAATTAGGAACATAGTCTCCAAAAGGCATTGTTATGTTGCTTGATTTGCTGTTGTATTTACTATGTGTAGGCCTAAAAATGTGTGTGTGTTTCTAACACTTTGATATAAGCATATGACAGTTTCTCCCAAGTGTTAAAAGGAATTCTGTAAAACTGGATCTACATTTTACATATGCATGGTCTTACGAAAGATTTCTCAGGTTTATGTAAATTTTCTCAAAAAACAGATTATAAGGAAAAATTAATGCATACTTTTTTGTTCTTAACATTTCAAAGTGCAATGTGAGAACTGCATAGATGTTTTTACACATACATATATAATAATAGGCTTCTAGAAACATCTAAGACATTTCTTTCCTGGAGGATACTTGAGTATTAATCACTAGAATACAAAATAGATTCCAGTCATTTCCAATTAAGTGCATACTTCTCAATATTGTGTCAAGAGCTCAGCTAGGAACTGAGCATAGACAGGAACACATTGGATGAAGATAGGGGTGTACAAGAATGTCAATAATCTCTACATTGGAACTGAGAATAAATTTGTCCCAAAGAATACTGTTTCTTTCTCTTTTTTTTCCAAAGGCAGCAAAGATTCCGCAAATATATATTAGAAGGAACTGATATTTTACCTGTGGTTTGTGTCAAGTTATTTTTATGCTGCCTGCTCAACATGTATTCTCCAGATAAAACAGCTTAATTTTCCCTTTACATCCTCCCCAATTTTCAGTTTCCATGCATCAGGTGGAACTATTTCTACTCCTAGAAGAATGAAATGACTAATAACTTGGGCTGACTTTTATTATTAGTATATTGGCATAGTCACACCAGATGTTTAGGTCTGATCTCATTACTAAGTAAACAGTGACCACGTGTAACTATGTGGCTAAATATAAGACACATTATCCTGCCTAATAAGAATGTTAATATACTGTTAAGAATTGATTCAGGCAGGGGCAAATGAACCAGGCCAACATCAGGCCAATTTCCACTAGTCATCAGACTGTTGCTTAAGCAACCAGGAAGAAGCTAATTTTTTCCATAAGAAGCCTGAAACCACATGGTAAAAAAAAATTCTACCTATGAGTAAGCTTATAAAATGAAACAACGCTGGGGCTAAAGAGATGGCTCATTTGCTAAAGTGCTTGCTGAGCAAGCATGAGGCACTGAGTTCAGATAAACAGCACCCAAGTAAAAAGAGGCATGGCAGTCATACACCTATAATCCCAGCATAAGGGAAATGAAGATAGTAGATTCCCTGGAGCTTGCTGACCAGCTATAATATCCAGTTGATAAACTCTCAGTTCAGTGAAAGACCCTGTCTCAAAAATAAGGTAGATCCAGGATTGAGGACGATGCCTGACATCAACCTGAGACCACACTTGTGTGCACACAGGCATACACACACCTACATACACAAAAAATGAAACCCTGCAATATGGAATGAGAATTATTTTCTTAATAAATTATTTGAATTCTTACAAGACAATGTTTCTCTTATGTTCCAATTAGCCTAAATTGGACATTCTGTCACTTGCAACTATAGTATTTCTGAGCAATCAAAATGTCTTATGAGGGCTCATCTGATAAAGGAGTTTGTTGTGTAAATCTGTGCTTGTTCCCTGGAACTCATATAAAGGTAGAAGGGGAAAACCACCTCTACAAAAGTTGTCCCCTGACCTCCATACAGAAGTAAAGGCATGAACTTCCCCCCGGCCCCGCCCCATTATACAAACACACACACACACACACACACACACACACACACACACACACACACACACACACACATACACACACACACACACACACACACACACACACACACACACCAAAATGTACTTGATTTTTTCCTCTAAAAGTGGGAAATGGCATCATGGTTGGCAGCTTCCGTTCTTGTCTCCAGTAATCCACTCTCCTTACAGCAACCAGAATAAAAACATAGTGTGTAACATCTCTGTCTAAACTCTCTTCTGTGTCTCATCTCACTTAAACTCTTAATAGCAAGATCAATCAGAATGTAACTACTACTCTCCCATCTTTCCAGCCTCAGCTTGCTGTTGTGAAATATTTGTTTAAGATGTGTTACATTTGTTTAGACTGTGGAATATTAATTTAATGATGCAAAGAAGTGTTAACATTCCTTTATGTTGCATTTGTTTAACTCAGTGAAGCTGTGTTACTTTGCCTGTGTAAACACCTGATTAGCATGTATAAAGAGCTGAATGGCCAATAGCTAGGCAGGAGAGCTAACAGGTGGGGCTGGCAGCCAGAGAAAGAAAATAGGAGAAAAAGAGAAGGGGTAAGACTCTAAGGGCCAGCCACTCAGCTACACAGCAAGTCACAGAGGCAAAAGATAGATGAGATAACTAAAGAAAAGCTGTCAAGAACAATCCAAGCTAAGGCTGGGCAATCATTATAAAAAATAAGACTTTGTTATTTATTTGGAAGCTGAGTGGCAGGCCCCCCAAAGAACAAAGAGTAATAAAACAACTAACTATATGTAACTTTTTTTTAAAATTCTCTCACAATCACTCTTGTTTAATAGAATTTATCAAAATGTTATTGTGTGTTTGGGAACTCACTTGCTTAATTTCTGAATTTCTCACTAGACTAAAGTTGCACAAAATCCTAAGAGCCAGTATTACCTTTGTTGGCCACAATATACCATGTGCCTTCCACAATGTCTAGCACATAGCCAGGCATTCAACGAATATTCATAGAAATAAAAAAATCAGACAGAAATGCCAGCTCAAAATAACAGATAAAAACACTGTTTTCATTTAAAAAAACAAAAACAAACAAAAAAAAAAAAAACTTTACTGCAGACCACTAAGAGATCCAGATTGGGAAAGGACATAGGGGATTCTTAGGTCATGAGCATCTGGAACAGGTGGAGACAGGAACAGGTCTAATCTAATGCAGGACTAAATCCCAGGGTCAGTTTGAGAGCTTGATACTGTTCTTAGCAGCCAAAGAATATAGACTCAAGGTAGCTGAAATCAGAAATAATGTCTAACCTATATTTAGAGGGTGTCTTGAGAGTTTTTTACATAAAAAAAAAAGCTTAGTCTCCCACCATATCAGAAAGACATATGATGGGAGATGTTATTCTGTATATATGTTTCTCATACTGGTTAAACAATAAAGCATTGTTGAGCCAATGGAAAAGCAAGATAGGCGTGGCTAGGAGACAAGGAGGAAAGAGGAAGTGGTAAGGAGGAGTCACCATGGAGAGCCAAAATAGATCAAATGTGGGCCGCCGCTCTCCTGTAAGATGAGCCACATGGAAATACTTACAATAGTAGAAATAGGTTAATAATTAAGACAGAGCTAGCCCACAAACAATAATGGTAACTGGCCAACAGGATTGTATCAAATACAGAGTCTCTGAGTGTTATTTGGGGCCGGTGCGCCAGACCAGCGGTGGACAGGCTGGTGGGCTGGCAGAAAACATACAAACTACAGTTGGTGCACAAAGTGGCTATAAGAACTTTCACTTAAAACTAATAAAATCTTAAAAAGGGATTTTAGAAACAAAGGAACAGAGACTAGCAAGACTTCTTGGTAGCAGCATTTTCTTGGTTGGATTTGTTTTGCTGTAGACAAAGATTTGTGCGGCTCCTTTAAGGGAGGTTTCCAAAATTAGCATGAGCGGCAAAAAACCGCCTTGCAACAATTCATTGGTGTGTACAAGAGCTGCAATGAAGGTTTATACTTTGTTTTTAAAAATACACTGGCGTGGGAGAGAAAAAGAAACAAGATACAATGGTTTAAAAAGAAAAAAGAAAGTAGAATGGATGGGTGTGGTGGCGCACTCCATTAATCCCAACACTCGGGAAGCAGAGGCAAACAGATCTCTGTGATTTCAAAGTAAACCTGGTATACAGAGGGAATTCCAGGACAGATAAAAGTTACACAGAGACACCCTGTCTCAAAATATGTAAAAATAGAAGTAAAAGAAATAGAGTAATAAAAAAGCCACGTAAAGATGAAAAGCACAGAGAAATTTTGGATACTATACGCAATTCTGTTGTCTTTAAATTATTTGGTTGCTGAGAAAATAACAACTATTGATAAAAGAAATGCTGCTGGATTAATTCTATTTATATATTTTAAAAATGCTTTGACTCCAAAATTTAAGCCTAAGGACAAGTTACTGGGGAAAAAGATTTCTATTTTTGTTTCCACAGAAAATGAAAAGCTGTGGATTCTTTCCAGACTAATGTGGTTTGATCAAGCAAGACCCCCTGAAGCAACATCAATGGGACATTGCAGCCTTACAGACCACTACAGCCTAGATTTCTGTGTCTTCTTAGGATCCCCATGACAGCACCCCCTACCAACAGGAAGTAGTTTGGAAAGAACGACGCCCAAATTCCCAAATATTGTTTAGAAATGTTTGTTTTCATTTAAATGGGCTTGGTTATAAATGGCTATAACCACAAGCAATCTTTTTAAAGGTAAAAATGGAATTATGGTATAGATATGAATACTTTGATTTGGAATGGATTTTCTTTTATTGATACAATTGACAGTGAGGCACAACTGCTCCTGGTAACACCACCTACATCAGAAAGGAAGATGAACATCGAAGAAAAACATTATGGAGTTTGCTTCTAATATGGCAAGACTAGCCATTTGGGCAAGATACTGCTCTTCTGGACTGTTTGACTTTATGTTGTAAAAACTGGACATGCAGGACCCACAAAAAGGTGACTGCTGATTCAAGATGGACATTGCTACAGGATTCCTGCTTCATGGAAGAAGCAGACTTTCTGCAGGACACAGAGAAAAATGACTGACAAACTGCCAATACAGGTGGACAGTTTAAAGTTTCCTGCTTTGTTGAGGAGTCTGGAGACACACTATGGCCTATGGGCTGAAGATGGAACATTACAGAAGAACTTCGGGTGACTGACCAGGCAATGAATTGTCTCGTCATTTCTAGAGTTTATATATTATCCTTCTATGGTCTTTGAAGGAGTTGAAGACAGATAGTTTTGATTATAGTTTTCCTTAGTTAGGATTAAAGATAAGTTACATATAGGACTTTAGACTCACAAAGATAGGATAGATGATATTTTCTGTAAGTCTTACAAAATGTTAATGGACTAAATATTGTTAACTGTGATTCTTATTTGATAACTTTTGTATGTTATATTTTGCTATGTTAAGGTTAAACCCCTTCTTTTATTTTAGACAGAAAAGAGGAGATGATGGGAGATGTTATTCTGTATATATGTTTCTCATACTGGTTAAACAATAAAGCACTGTTGAGCCAATGGAAAAGCAAGATAGGCGGGGCTAGGTGACAAGGAGGAAAGAGGAAGTGGTAAGGAGGAGTCAAAATGTAGACTGGGGAGGAAGACGCCGGCAGCGGCTCCCCGATAAGATGACCAAGTGAAAGTACTTAGATAAGTAGAAATGGGTTAATAATTAAGACAGAGCTAGCCCATTAACAATGATAGTCATTGTCCAATAGGATTGTATCAAATACAGAGTCTCTAAATGTTATTTGGGCTCACGGGGTGGCGGGACCATGGCGACAGAACTGGGAGGCCGGCGGGGGAGGAACAAAGAGTGGGTCAGGCAGCCGGTGGGAAAAACCTGCCCATAACAGACCTGTTAACATAAATCTACCTGAAGTTACTGTTTCTTGATACCCCTCAAATATTCTTGTATTTTGAGAAAGAAAATTTGATCAGTGTATTTCCTAAATACACTGATCAAATAAACCTTTAACTGGCTATCCAAGTCAGTTACTGGTTTGGTTTTTGTCCACTTAATTTCCTGGTTACTATAATTTCCTTTTGAAATGATAAAATTCTCCTTGACTGATTCTAGAGGGAATGGCATAATTCCCAACCATACTTTAGCTATAATGGATAAAAGATGATTTCCGAAGTCAGGTATAGTGGTAATGATGGCAGCCTATTTAGCATCTGAACATTATGGATGGAAAAATTAAGAACAAGCCTAGAAGGGTAAAGTAGCACTCAACTGTCTACCTGAGATTTGCTTTTCAAAAGTTTTCTCCCTATTGTACAGTGTAATATCAGCTATTTAGACCTCCCCGAATAACCAAGTGGACCAAATCTCTAAGAGTCATCCCATGTTTTATAGCCCTTGTAATTGTAAATAAGGTGTCTTAAGATAATTTCCAAAAGCTTAAAGAGACTGTGGGTTTTTGTTTTCATTACAATACATCAAAATAGTAAGCAACAGACTTTACTGCTGGTAATACATGTAAAAATGGAAATGTGTCAATGCTTTGCTTGTTTCATTAAATCAACACATTTGTTACACAATATGCTTTGCTGTTACTGCATTCAAAGAAAATATATCTAAGGTTAGACTGCTAGGAGTTTTAAATAACATATTTATATCTAAGCATCTTGGTATGGGTATAAAATTCCAAACAATGTAGTAATTATAACTTTGTCTGTGAACAGAAACCCCCAGGCTAATGTCTAGGACATTAGCCTGATAGAGCCCAGCAAAGTCAAGGCCTGGGTGATCTGACCCACAGGTCCCTGTTCTGTTTGGGAATAATATTGTTGACTTTTTTCATAGGGTAATTATACCAAAAACTGTGTAATTTAAAAAGTTTTAGATACATTCTAAAAAATACGTACAAATGAACTTACTTTTTTTCATATTTCGGAAAATCTTTAAACTCTATAAAAATGAAAAAAGGGGGAAAGTTAATATTTTCCTAATAAAGTTCAAAATGCTTCAGTCAACTAAAAATACAGACTTAACAGGATTAGTTTCCTTAATAATAGCCATGAAAATGCAATTATTTTTTCATCTTGCATCTTAATTCACTACAAAATTACCACTTGATTCTATCTTGCTATTTTACCATATGTATCATAGTACATATCTAGAAACAATGCTGACAGAATGCCAGGGCAAAGATGACAGGCCTTCTCTCCCTGACTGGGAGTATCCCAGAACTTACAACAGCCTCTCAGGGTTGCTTTGCTTTTCAATCATGTACTTTTTGCCCATTTTAAATGTATACTTATGGATTTCTAGCAATTCATCTCATATTAGACAAATACCCTCTGACTACGGTACCTGTTACAGGCATTTTTCTCTCCAGTTTGGTCTTTATCTTTCATTTTTTTAAAGCAACTTTTCATCATTATGCAGAAATTTTCTGTTTCATTTAGTGGAATGTGTATCTTTTTCCTTACTGCCTTTGGATTGCTTTAGTTAGAAAGGCCATTCATACTCTTGAGTTATAAAACTGTCTTACCAAAAAGCACTCTTGTAACTTAGGATTTTTTAAATAGTTATCATTAAGTCCTTTGAGGATTGTTTTTCATTTTTAGATTTAATTTTTTTTAGATTGATTTATTTTATGTGTATAGATATTTTGCTTGCATGTATGTCTATGCACCATGTACATTCCTGGTGCCCAAGGAGACCAGAAGAGGGCATCAGATTTTCTGGAACTGGAGTTAAAGACAGTTAAGATTTCCCCCATGCAGGTGCTGGGAATTGAACTCAGGTCCTTTGGAAGAGCAGTTGGTGCTCTTAATCTCTGGGCATCTTTCCTGGTCCTGTTTAGTAGTTTATATGTATACATTTTAACTTTTAAGTCTTTTAGGTACCTAGACTTTATCCTGATGTCGATATGAATTGTAAATCCTAAATTTTTCTGCATTATTACTTATTTAGACCAATAACATTTTTGAGACATGGTCTTATGTATCATGTATCCCAGCCTTGAACTTCTGATCCTCTTGTTTCTACCTCCCAAATATTGGGATTTGGGAATTACAGATAAGCAGCACCCTGGGTCAGACTTCAGGCTTCAGGAATGCTTTAGGCAAGTAATCTACTAACTGAGCTACATTAGTTAGTGTCAACCCACTAACAGCTATGAATCTATTCATTCTTATCTCTTGATTTGAGACACACCATAATGTACTAAATCCCAGTATGTGTGGGCCTATTCCTGAACTTTCTCTGTAGATAATACATTTATTTTAATATACTAACATGTCACTGTAATTACTCTCATTCATTGCATAGATTTACTTTTTATTAATTTGGACTCTGTGAGATCAAAACTCAGTTTAATAAAGATGCTTAATGTAATTTTCAATCGTAATGCTGTGAAGAGAAACGTGTAGTAAGGGAAAACATGATATATTTTCAGTATCTCTAGTCTTACTTTGCTCCTTGTGAAACTTTTTCCAGGGGTCTTCAATGTTTGTTTAGAAGATGTTGAATTCTCTATGGTTTCAGTATAGCTAGCAGAATAGGTTTCTATGGGTTGGGCCTGTAAACCTTAATAAAAAAGAAAAAAGTTAAGAAAAATGTTCTGTTGTATAGTTTCTTAAACCTATGATTTAAACATAGGTGTATATTCAGGCTTGGCCTATGTATTTTGCCTTCTTAGGTATCAATTTTATTATATATTGTAGGCTTTAAAATTTATTTTTTTATTTAATCATTCTTTGTACCTTTCCATGTAGGACTTACTGTATTTAACTTAGTTTTTTTTTGTTTCTTTTTTTGTTTTGTTTTGTTTTGTTTTTTTAAGACAGAGTCTCACTGTGTAGTCCCAGCTGGCCTGGCACTCACAGAGATCTACCTCTGCCTCCTAGCATACCACCATGCCCAGCCTTGTCTATGTTTTTATGAGATAGGGTCTCTAACAGCTTAGGCTGTCTATAAACAATGTGGCTAGAGATGACCTTGAACTTCTGATCCTCTTATCTTCACCTCTCAAGCAGTCACTACCAGGCTTATCATGTTTTAAATCTTTTAACATTTCATTTTACAACTTTTTTGGTAAGTATTGCCAACTTACAGTCTTCATCAGCAAGAAAGAAGGACTCCAGAGTTCTTTCTGGGAGTGGAGGTGGAGGAGAACCATCCTGATGTAGGTCTGTTTAAAAAAAAAAAAAAAAAGTATATAACAAAACAAAAGTTTTCCCATTGCTGTGACAACACACCCTGACAAGAACAATTTAAGGAAATGAGTGTATGTTGGCTCATAGGTCATATGTATATAAAATCATAGCGGGTAGTCCTGGTGGCAGGGCTCAAGCTCAGCTGGTCACATTGCACACATGGTTAGAAAGTAGGGAGTGATGAATGCAGTTCTACTCGGCTAGAGTTCTTTTTATTCAGTCCAGGTCTCAATCCCAGGGAATGATGCTAACCACTACTGAGTTGGGTCTTTTCCACTCAACCTAATTAAGATAGTCCCTCATGGTCATGTCTAAAGGCTAGCTGAATCAAAATAACCTCTCACATGTGTGCCTGAAGGCTTGCCTCCTAGAGGATTGCAGATTCTGTCAAAACTAACCGTCACGACACCAATATGAGTCTGAACATACTGCCTTCCAGGGTCTCTGTCTCCCAGTATGGACATAACAATGAGATGAACTGACACACAATGTAAAAGGAATTATTGAACAATGACCTGAGTCCCAAAAGTGTAGTCCTTCCACTTTGTTGACCAAGGAGCCCATGATTCATCAAAAGCTTAAGAGCTCACTTAGGGATATATTCTTCCAAAGAAATTGGGAACGGATTTTACCAAGGTTCTAGATCTAATTTATTTTACTGAAAATTTTAGAGGATAAAGGAACATGTTAAATTAGTCATGAGAATACAATTCATTCAGTTTAGAATTGTCCTTTAGGACCAGCAACCCATTCTTCAGCAAATGAAGAGTGTTAGAAATTGCAAAGCAAAAAAAAAAAGAAAAGAGAAAGAAAAATATAAGCTATTAAAAGAAACAAAAATGCAATATGTAGTGGTTTTTTTTTTTTTTGACACAGAGTTTTACTGTGTGGTCCTAGTTGGTCTGGAGTGCACTATGTAGACCAGGCTGTCCTGTAACTCACAGAGCTCCTCCCGCCTCTGTCTTGCTAGTGTTGGGGTCAAAGGTGTGTGCCACCATTGACACATTGGGCTGAAAAGGTATTTCTGAGACAGCTGGAGAAAAATAATGTACTCTGAAAATCAGATACTACTAGAGGACCAATATAATGATGCTACATGATAGAAACAAGGTACATGTTTTAAATTGTTCATAATTTTAAATAATGCCCAATTTTCCCAAAATGTAAACACCTAAAATACAAAATGTTGTAGTGATTCTAGTGACATAATTTCTTATCATATAGTGCTAAGTACTGTTACACAGTATATTGGTACATTCTGAAAATTAAACAGAGTTTTACCTGTCATTAGACTGTGTGTGTTTGTGTGTGTCTGTGTGTGTGTGTGTGTATGCTTGTGTGTAGGCATGTGCATGAGTGCCATAGTGCACATGTAGCAGAAGACAGTTTTTCTGAACTTGTTTTCTCACCTGGTAGAGACAAAATCTGTCTTTATTGAGCTTGACACTCCAGGATTACCTGTCTTCAAGCTTCCAGGTAATTCTTCCATCTCTACCTTTCATCTCATTACAGGTGTTCTGGGATTATAAATGTGGTATTGTCCCATCTGTATTTTTAAATGTTAACATTTATCTGGGGGGGCCACACATACTATAGTGTGCGTGTAAAGATCAGATGATAATTTGTGGAAGTCAGTTCTCTTGCCTGTGCATCCAACTCAAGCTTTCATGCTTGCTAGCAAGAGGCCTTACCATGGCCATCTCCACAGATATATCCATATGTTTATGTGGGTTACAGGGATTGAACTCAAGCCATCAAGCTTGCAAGGCAAGCACTTTTATCTTCTGAGCCATCTCACCACCTCTGGTCATAGGATTTTTAGGCTGCAAATTCACCTATGAAGCAAGTATTGTCATTTATTTCTTATATACTGTATGGTACTTATGTCCAATATCTAATACAATAGTTATTTGATAAACACTTCAAGACACTTTATTATCTTTTAGTTTGCAGTTAGGGAATATTCTGAGAAGTACAATTGTTAGCAATATCTTGGTGAATGTTTTCCTGAAATACCATTTCAGTTTAAGAGTCCCTAGAGGAAGAATCTATAATGTTATTATTAAGTCTGTGTTCCTTTGCCTATCTTAGGGTGTCTGATAAAATACACATAAGACCTGTCTTCAGTAACAGTTTCACTTATGATATTGCACAGTCATAACCATTGTCTAATTCCAGAAGAGTTTTCATCACCATGAAAGGAAACACTATACCCAATTAAAATCTCCCTACTCCCCTTTTGCCTAACCCTGTCAATCACTAATTTGCTTTTTACCATGTTTTACCTCATGATTTCAGAGTCCATTTTATCATGGTAAGTTATGACAGCAAAAGCTTGAGCCAATTAGAGAGTAAATTGTTGGCACAGCTATGTTGACTTGAAAGATGAAGTTCTGACCAACCTCTGGCTCTAGTAGGTTCTACACCATGTGTGAGAGGGGAGAATCTCTGCAGCCTTGGTTTTCTTAGAGTTTTCTAGTCCAGACAGAGTAGAAGACCTGGCCCTGGGGTGCTCTGTGAGAGGCTTGGTCCTAAGGTGCTTAGTGAGTCAGATGGTAGCCAAGACCCACCAGCTCACTGTCTTTATGGATTTTTACATTCTGGGTATTTCCTCTGTCTATCTTCAAAACCTTGCTATACTCTATCTACCTAAATTTAACTTCTGTATGCATTTTACAAATTTGAACCTCTATTGCAATGACAATAACCTAGTCAACAGCAGGGGGAGTGGATCGATATTAAAAACACTTGCCTAACATGTATGAGGATGAGGCCCTTAATTTGATCTCAGCACTATAAAATAATCAAATAACCTACTCATGATTTCTTTGCACACATCATGTTCCTTTTAGTCTTCTTAGGCTTGTCATTACTTCTGTAATTCCTTCCTTTTTCCCCTAAATTCTCTAAGACCTCTCTTCTGCTGAGTAAAGGCTTTCCTAATCTCTCCAGTAATATAATCCTCTTTTTCCAGAATCCCGCTGATTATAATTAGTGCCATATAGATAATCAATGATTCCACATATGTATTAATTTTATCTACCCAACTTCAATAAAAGCATTAAGTAGTGCTTGTTAGCCAGATATAGTGGTGTACACTTGTAATTCCAGCACTTAGAAGGCTAAGGCAGGAGGACAGAAAGTTTAAAGCCAGCCTGAGCTTTACTGCATGGCTAAACTTGTCTCAAAAAGAACCAAAACAAATCAAAAAAAAAAAGTCACCCACAGGAAGAGTACACCTTCCTGTGCCCTGCTCAGAGCCTTCTGAGGACTGGGGACTATCTGTGGGGGGAGCCCATCCTAGTGGACTGGCCCATCCAGAGTCTGCCAGCATCCTGGGCTCACCTCCAAACAAGGAAGGAGTCCCGCCACCACCCACTGGAAGAGGAGAGCCATCAGGGTATTGGACCTGCTTGCACCCACCAAAAGAGAACCTTGGTCCCATTCCTACCAGGAGAGGGAGAGACCCCACTGGTATGCACTGGAAGAAGGGATGGGTAGATGACAGTATAAGAACACAATAAACAACAGAAATATCAATATGACCCCATCAGAGTCTAGGGACTCCACACCAGCAAGACCTGAACATCCCAACACAGATGAAGCACAAGAGAATGACCCAAAAACAACTTTATGATGATAGGGACCCTCAAAGAGGTAATGAGAAAATCTCTAAAGGAAATGGAAGAAAAAACAAACAAAAAATTCAAGAAATGGAGGAAAAGACAAACCAAAAATTGCAACAAATAATTCCAACAGTGCAAGGTTTGAAAGCTGAAATAGAGACAATAAAAAATAAAAATAAAACAAACAAACAAAAAACCCACAGTCTGAAGGAATGCTGGAAATAGAAAACTGGGTAAATGATCAGATTTAAGCATAATCAATCGAATACAAGAGATGGAAGACAGGATCTCAGGCATTGAAGATACACTAAGAGAAATAGATTCATCGACCAAAGAAAATCTTAAGTCCAACAAACCCTTAACACAAAATATCCAAGAAATATGGGACACCATGGAAAGGCCAAACCTAAGAATAATAGATATAGAATAAGGTGAAGAAACCCACCTCAAAGGTGCAGAAAATATATTCAACAAAATCATAAAACTTTCCTAACCTAAAGAAAAAGACATGCCAATGAAAGTACAAGAAGCTTACAGAATACCAAATAAAGTGGACCACAAAAAACGGCTCCTCACCACATAACAAAACACCAAACATACAGAATAAATAAAAAATATTAAGAGCAGCAAAAGAAAAAGGCCAAGTAACATATAAAAGCAAACCTATCAGAATTACACCTGACTTCTCCATGGAAACTCTGAAGGCTAGAAGGTCCTGGTATTCTACCAACACCAAGACACCACAGATGCCAGCCCAGACTACAATACCCAGCAAAGCTTTCAATCACTGTAGAGGGAGAAACCAAAATATTCCATGACAAAACCAGGTTTAAACAATGCATATCTAGTCCTACACAAAATTCTGGAAGGAAACCTCCAACTCAAGGAATTTAACTACACCCACAAAAACATAGGCAATAGATAATCCCACTTTACCAATAACCAAAACAAAAACGGGGGGGGGAGAAATCCACACACAATATTAACAACAACAACAAATCCAAAACAAGCAAGAATTAACAATTAATGATCATTAATATCGCTCAATATTAATGGTCTTAACTCACCTATAAAAAGATACAGGCTAACAGAATGGATAGGAAGACAGAATCCATCCTGTTGCAGGCAAGAAACACACCTCAAACTCAAAGACAGGCATTACATCACAAGTAACGGTTGGGCAAGGGTTTTCTGGTCAAATGGACCCAAGAAATAAGCAATTCACATGCACACACACACACACACACACACACACACACACACACACACACCAACTACCTTTTATAAATGAGAAAAACAATAAAGAATATGTATTTCTTAAAATTATTTTAAGTGTTTTGCCTGTGTTTGAGGCTCACATATTTGTGTGCTTAGTTCCCAACTGATTAACTGTTTAGGATGGAGTAGAAGGTTGTAGGAGGTTTGACTTTGTTGGAGGTAGTGGGTCAATAGGGTGGGGATTCAAGCCCAGACCAGGTCCAGTGAACCAGAACCAGTGAGTCTGTCTATCAGCCTCTCTCTCTTTCCCCTTGTATCTCTTGTCTGTCTGTCTGTTGAGCACTGCTATACCTGTCAGATTCATAATGAACAAAGGTTTCCTAAGTTAAAGGCAAAGATCATTACCTTTGCTGCATGAGGCCTTTTATTTGGTATAATTCCCTTTGTCTATTCTTGCTTTTGTTTCCTTATTTGTTTTTGTTTTTGTTTTTATGTCTCTTCAAAAAAGTCCTTGCCCATTCCAAAGTCCTGAAGTTTCTGCCAGTCATTTCGTAGTTTCTGGTCTTACACCTAAGTATTTAGTAGATGTTGAGTTCTTTTTGGTAACCTATGAGAGGTAGGAGTCCACCCTTGTGGACACCCAATTTTCACAGAATCGTTTATTGAAAATACTATCCTCTTTCCCATGTATGTTCATAACATCTTTGTCAAGTCAGTTGGCAGAAGCACACATCAGTTTACTTCTAGGATGTTTATTTTCTTCTGGCTTGTGTGTCTCGTTTGACATCAAGAACCTTGCCATTCTGATTTCCCTGACTTTGTGTATTTTGAAGTCAGGTAGTATAGTATTTTTCTACCTTATCTTTTTACACAAGATTGTTTTGACTATTTCAGTTTTCAAATAGCCTATCAGAAATAATGTTTTTACTTGTTTGTTTTAAGGATCCTGTCCATGACAAAGGACTTTGCCCAAGACAAAACAAAATTGTCAGTCTGGGAAACCCAAAACTACATCAAGACAGCAGAAGCTATTTGCAAGAACTATGAATCTTCCTGAGGTGAGTTACTCTAACTTAATGAGCTGTTTTACAAAACAAGTTCTTAGGACTAAATATCACCTCAAGTCAAAAGAAGTCTATACCTGATTTGGGACTTTGGAGTTTCACACTCTAAATGGGTGAGAAGGAAAAAAAGTGAAAGAGTAATATGCAAGTTCATGTAACATTTAATTTATAAATGTGCTGAATTATAAAAAGGCACCCCTAACTCTTACAAGTGATTTTCATACTTTTATATCATATGGAAATTAGTTCTAAATTCATCTCCTCCTGAATTATTCTTTCATAATTTAGAACATTGCCCTAAAAATTTATTTGGAGATAAGTTGTTGAAATTGTAATTTTGTTATGGCACTTGAAAAGGGATGATCGTTCCTTGCTCTGTGAGTTAAGAAATTACAATTGTTACAATTACTATTAGTAGTACAATTGTAGGAGCTATTTTTTAATTCAGTTCTGGGGATTAAACCTACAGTCTTGCAGTGCTAGACAAATGCTCAAACACTAAGCTATATTCACAGCCCTGTAGGAACTTCTAAATGCTTAATTAATTTTATTATCTCTGAAATCAATGTATATACTTAAATAGTTGGTTCAGGGCTAGAGAGATGGCTCAGAGGTTAAGAGCACCAAGTGCTCTTCCAGAGGTCCTGAGTTCAATTCCCAGCAATTCAAGACCATTTATAGTGAGATCTAGTGCCCTCTTCTGGAGTGCAGATATACATGCAGGCAGAACATTGTATAAATAATAAATAAGTAAATCTAAAAAATAGTTCAAAGAATATATAGAAATATACAACAGATTATCAGAAATACAGATTTTTCTTCTAGAATCAGGAAACATTATCCCAAGTGTTTCACCTTAAATAATATGCACATGTCATTACAAGTTGCTGTCTGTGGTTTCACTGCTAACATGATCCATCCATGGAGTGACTACAATGAATAATCTGTCTACTTATGAAGCATTCATTTTCTCCTCAGCTGCCTTTTAGGAATCAGTTCAGATGTTTTCTCTCTTACTGGGCCTTCTGATTAATTTCAACCTGAAAGGCTGTCCTTTCCTTTGAATCCTTTCATATATTATTGATGTATGATCTTATATAATAAGCAAAAAGACTCATATACACATCCTGTACTTCACGTGTAAGCTTCTTAAGAGTGAAAATGTTGTTGGGTATTGGTGACTCACACCTTTAGTCCCAGCACTTGGGAGGCAGAAGAAGGTGCGTCTCTGTGAGTAACACTTGGAGAGAATTCTCCTGCAAGAAAGTGAATACACCCAGTACTTAGGAATGAGATTTTGTTGTGGTGGTTTGCTTTTTGAGTCCTGGAACTCACTTTGCAGACCAGGATGGTCTCCAATTCACAGAGATCCATCTGCCTCTGTCTCCCAAGTGCTGAAATCAAAGGCATGCACCACCATAGCCTGGCTGAATGAGGGTATTTTTCAAAGGGACAAATGGATGCTCAGCAACAGCACACAGAACACTGAAGGGACCTGAGAAGGGACACACAGTTCATACTCACTGAATTGTACTCACCAGCTTCCTCAGCCACAATAAAAGACTCAGGTGTCCGTTCGGGGAGTGGAGGGGGAATTTCATCATCTATCTTCAGAGAAGTTGCTGTCCAAATAACAGAAATGTAATCACATTTTAAAAATGAGAACAAAGGAGATCCATACATTCCAATCTAATCCTAAACACAAATTTAACAAATTTGTGTTTGCTTACTTTGGGGAAAAATAATTTTTTTCTTTATGTAAAAACTTTACTTGTTCTTTGAAATTCTTTACTGGGTTTAAAGGTTTAAATGTCCCCAAATATTTTGATGGAGTCACAGTTAGGATGGTTTGGATTATTTTCTACATACTCTTTCCATTTTTTTTCTATAGGACACTTTTATCAGCTAAACATCCGTTTACACAGAAGTAAAAAGATCCTTTCTCTATTTTGTACAGAATCCAAAATATGTATGTTTATTATAGAAAGAAAAATAGTCCATTAAAAAAGAAAGAGAAAATTCTGGGAATGGGAGTGGGCCAGAGGTCTAGGGCAGGCTTAAAAGCCTACAGGGTTTTCTGTTTAATAAAAATATTAAAAAAAAAAAAAAAAAATCAGAATTTGTGTAGAACATTTTACATGCCATTATAAGAAACTGCCACTAGATGGCAGAAATGTCCATTTTACTATAATAAGAAAATAACTTGTTTTTGATGCTCTGAGGAGTTTAAAGCTTGACAGTTATTTATAAAAAGAAAACATCAGATGGTGGGTGCCTCAGCGAGTGAAGGCACTTGCTACTAATCCTGACAACCTGAGTTCAATTCCCAGAACCCACATGGTAGAAGGAGAACACTCACTCCTTCATTTCCTGCAAGGGGTTTCTCTCTCTCTCTCTCTCTCTCTCTCTCTCACACACACACACACACACACACACACACACACACACACACACACACACACACACGAAAACAAAATTCCTTACATTTTAAATCCAATCAAACTGTAAAAGAATTGGGTCAAAAGAAGAACCTTCTCAGACCCAGATAAATATTTTTTGCAACAAATGATTTACTCATCTACCAAATTTGCTAGGTTTTCAGAGCACATACTTATCAAGAGTTCAAAGTCATTCTTATTTATGTCAAGAATTTGAGGCCAGCCTGGGCTACATGAGACCCTGTCCGAAAAATCCAAAACAGGAAAAACAAACGAACAAAAAACCCAAAACAAGCAAACAAAACTCGTGCTGGGGACCTGGTTCGGTGGGTAAGACTTCACAATGTGAGGATGAACATGGAGTTCACATCCCCAACATCCACGTAAAAAGCCTGAGTGGCCATTTGTGCCGGTAAGCCCAGCACTGGGGGAGCAAGGGCAGAGACAAGGGCTTGTTAGTCCCCAGCCTGGGGTACAGCAGTGAAAGGCAAGCTCCGAGTTCAGTGAGACACATCTTAAGGTCATAAGGTCAAGAATGATGCAGCAATTCACCTGAGATCTTCATTTGCCATCCACAGGTGGACCCACACAGGTGTGCACCTATACACATACACACAAACATGCCATACACACAGACAGAAGGAAAAAGAGAAACTAATCCTCACACTTGAAAGTCTGGGGCAAGACTGCTGTAAGTTCTGGATTAGCCTGGTCTCCATGAACTCTAGGCTGGTTTCGGTAAGACCCTATCTAAACCAAGAAAAGAGTAACCAAAAAAACACAGGCTGGGGCTATCCCTCCGTGATAGAGCTCTTTCCTGACTGGCTGGATTCAAGCCCCATGACTTCATAAAGAGGAAAAAGGAAATAGCAATCAATGTTATAGAGCAAAAGTTTTCTGTACTTTCTAAGTAGATGTTCTTTATGCTTATCTGGCAATATGCCTGCGAGAATTAAACTTGCTGTTAGTTCCTTCATCTTCTACATCAAGCTATTAGGGTCTGGGCTTAAACACCTGCCTGAGTTGCATGAGGCACTAGGTTCAATACACTTCACTAAAAGGAAGAGGAGGGAAAAGAAAATTCACATCATATAATCATCTCTAATAGTTCACTATTACTTTCTGATGACTCAGTTAAACAAAACGCTTGCTATGTAAAAATCTAGAATTATAAGTATGAAAATTGTGTTAAAAGATTTTTAAAAGTCACACAATACTAAGCAAATATTCTCATCTACTAAGATGAGAAACGTGCAGGAAATCAGGTCCTACTCTTCCCACCCCTACAGAAAAGGACTCAATGCTTAGCAATGTGTTCAACTCATTACAGGCATGTAAGTGTGTAACAAATATTTCTGGGTGACTGTGCAGTGTTGTTGACCAGTTTGCCTTCTGTACTTGGGAAGCTGTTTCTGTATATTAAAGGAAAATTGGGGGCTGTTGATAAACAAGTCTGGAATGAAGATGGATGTTAGAAGCCATCCTGTTGGCGCAGATAAGTCCCCAGACATTACTGCCTCACTGCTGTCGTCTTCAATTTAGTACACCATCAGAACACTCCTAGAATTTACTTTGAGGAGAAAAAGAAGCAGAGGGAGAGGAGGGTTAGGGTGAGAAGAAAACAATGTATTTAGTGGAAACAAGGCAAAGTCTAAAACGCGTTATACAAAATTTAGAACATAGCTTACCTTCTATAGCTGTTTCTTGGTTTAATGGTGGGGAAAAACTGGTCACAGGGCTTGCCATTGAAGAATCACGTGAGTTACAATAAGAAAAGGAGGTTGTAGGAGAGGCTGGCAACAGAGCACAAGGAAAAGTCGCTCCATCTTGATTCTCAGGGAGATCAAAAGACATCTTAGAATCAGCACTATTTGGAGGTGACGATGGAAAATACGGATCTATTAAAGACATGCAAGAACGCACTCGAAAAGTGTTGGGGCTGCGCTGCGGTACACAAGGGATGTCACATGTCTGCTGCTCAGAGGCATGCGGCAGTGAATAATTCAGTTCTGAAGAAACATGGACCACTTTTTGTGCCTGCAGCTCCACGAGACAAGGCTCATGCAGTTGAGATTCCAAGAGCAAAGAACCGTCTTCCACGTCCAACTTGTTTGTTTTTCTCTGCTGAATCAGTTCAAAGGGAGTTGATTTGGTCCGTATCACTGGCGCCCTTGAATTGCAACACCTGCCTGTTGTGTTTATAGGCGGAGCACCAGGACAGGACCCATACAAAATGGAACCAAAATCCAAACTTTGATGTTTCTGAAGGGGCTCTCCCACGATTGGAGAGCCCTTTGTTTGCCCTTCCCTGGTTATGACAGCCTTGTTGTTACACCCACAGTTTAGCTCTAAAAAGTCAAAAGAAGGGCTTGATTTAGCCGAGCGCAAAACGAACTCTTTGGTACTTATTTCAGAAGTTCCATCAAAGGAAGGAGTGTCTGCGCTTTCTGCTTCAACCCTTTGTTGGCTCTGTTGCTTTGTCGTTTTTGCATCTTCCATGGCGCTGAAACAAAGGAGAAAACGATGATGCCATAATGGAACGAGGTCTCTTCCCAGCAGCACAGCGGAGTAGAACATGAGATTTCATTCCTTAGGAATGCTTAGTCAACTTTTAGATATGCAAAACTTACTTTTTTGGTAAATCCAGAGGACAAGAGTCAGCTTGTACATTAAGATTTTGTTCAGGAACTGAAAATTCTGCTTCAATCTTCAAGAGAAATGTCAAGAGTTTTTTGATTGGTTGGGTTGTCTTGTTTTTTTTTTTTTAATGAAACAATGTCAATAAAATATTTTAATATTTGAAGACTAGGAAGTAATCTGCCTCCCAACACACACACACACACACACCACACACACAGACACACACACACACACACACACACACACACACACACACACAAGATGAAAAAGGGGACAGAAAGATCAGGGAGGACTGGATTGAAACAGCGTGGTTTGGACCACTGCGTTCATGTAATCAAGCCAGCAGCCTTGTCTGCACAAGACCTCCAAAAATCAAGCCAGTCAACATTCAAGCATGGAAGTGGGAGATGGACTCAATATTATCCAACCCTAGCCTAGCTGCTATAGACAGTTCATGGCTTTTGGGGAAGGGAGAGTCAGACTTTATTCAGGGTGTAGCTCCCAGTAGGTCAGCCTTGCGCCAGTGGTTGGCCCCACACCCATGTACATGAGCAGTACAAATTAGAGTTAGTGGGTTACTTTCTATAAAAGAGGCCATGTCGTGCTGGAGAGATGGCTCAGGGGTTAAGAGCACTGGCAGTTCTTCCGGAGGTCATGAGTTCAATTCCCAGCAACCACATGGTGGTTCACAACCATCTATAATAAGATCTGGTGCTCTCTTCTAGCATGCAGGCATACATGCAGATAGAATACTGTATACATAATAAATAAATAGATAGATAGATAAGATAGATAGATAGATAGATAGATAGATAAGAGGACATGAAGTTAAGAAGGGATAGAGAGATGGGTAGTAGTTCTGGGAAAAATTAGGGGGAGAAGAAAGGTTAAAAGTGATCAAAATATATTGTAATAAATTCTTTAAAAATTAATAAAAATCAGCTGGGCAGTGATGGCACACACTTTAATAGCTGGAGGCAGACAGAGGCAGACAGAGGCAGGCAGATCTCTGTGAGTTTGAGACCAATCTGTCTACAAGAACTAGTTCCAAGATAGCCTCCAAAGCTACAGAGAAACCCTGTCTTGAAAAACAGTATAAAATAAATGACATATTTGTCTGAAAAGAAAGATTCCAATTGAACTTTACACTAACTTTACACTTTAAAAAACTGGGTGTGTGGGAGGGTGTGATTAAAATCATAAATTCAAAAGTTCAACAAAATTGTTTAGGCTTTAGTTACATTAAGAAAAATAAATCACCAGGCAGTGATGGTGCACACCTTTAATCCCAGCATTTGGGAGGCAGTGGCAGGAGGATCTCTGGATAACCAGGGCTACACAGAGAAACCCTGTCTTAAAAAAAAAAAAAAAAAAAAAAAATCAAAGTATCAATCAAAAGTGAAAGTGTATGGGATAGATAGCACATTTGGTATAGTGCTTGTGCTCAATTCCCAGAACAGACACCTCAAAAACAGAAAAAAATGGCATGGTGTAATGCCTGTAATCTCAATACTAGAGAGGTGGAGACAAAGGACCCCTGGAGCTTCCTGGTACTTAGCCTATCCTAATTAGTGCCTCCTGCATCCCAGTGAGAGACTGGATCTCAAAAAATAAAGTTGATGGCTCCTAAAGAATGACACCCAAAGTTGACCTCTGGCCTTCACATGCATACATGCTCACACATCTACAAATGTATCCTCACACAGAAGATGAAAATGTGGATATTACTACCAATCTTGATGAAACAAAAAGAATTAAAATACTACGAACAGTTGCATAGGAGTATCACATATATTGATTGCATGCTAACAACTGGATAACCTAGATAAAATGGTTAAGATCTTAGAGATAGCCACCCTACCAAAACTGGTTAAGGAAAAAATAGAAAATCTAAATAGAATTCAACTATGAAGGTAATTGAAACTAACAATAATCATTGAAACTAAAGAGTCTCTGGATTTGATTCCCCAGAACTAGTGAGGGAATAGATAAATGTTCACAAGTATATAGAAGAAGGGCCTGTTTTTACTGTTGGTGGAAATGTGAACTAGTATATGTAATATGAAAAATCAATATGAAGGTCCCTAAAAAAGTTAAACACAGAACTACTATATAATTTATCAGTTCAACTTCTGGCCCTTCTAGAGGAAATGAAATCATTGTAGTGTACTCATGCTTATTGTGGCATGTTCACAATAGACAAGTTATGGAGTCAAACCAAGCATCCATCCATCGAGGAGTGGGTAAAAAATGTGGTATATGAATATATATGCTATTACTATTACCCCCTTTAAAAATAAAGAAACAATGGCCTTGAAGAGGAGTTGTGTTTAGACCCCCAGCAATCACATAAAAGCCAAGTATGATAGACCTATAACCCCAGTATTGAAAGCAGGGGACAGGCAGATCCAAGAGCTTGCTGGCTAGTCAAAAGAAAGAGCTAGAATTTCACTGAGGAAGACATCCTGATGTTAACCTCTGGCCTTTACTTACATGCATCTGCCCTGGTAAGTGCACACACACACACACACACACACACACACACACACACACACACACGTGCACACCTATTACACACACACACACACACACACACACACACACACACACACACGTGTCAGGTATGGTGACACAAGGTTATAATCGAAGCTACTTAGGAGGCTGAGTCTAGAAGAACATAAGTTCAAGACCAGTCTGAACAACTTAGCAAAACCCTGTCTCAAAAGTAAAAAGTTGAAAACCAGAGCTGCCAATATAGCTCAGGGCTAAAGCAATTGCCTGGTATTCTAAGCACCATTAAAAAATAGTAAGGGGGGGTCTGAAAAGATGATAAGAGCACTGGCTACTCTTCCAGAGGTTCTGAGTTCAATTCCCAGCAATGACATGGGATAGTGGGATCTGATGCCCTCTTTTGGCATAAAAATAAATAAGTAAATCTTTAAAGAAAAATAGTAAGGATATTTTGTTAATTTGTCAATGTGGATGAACCTAGAGGACATTATGCTAAGTAAAATAAGCTGAACTTGGAAAGACAAATACTGCATAATTCTCTAAAGTAATTCAAATTCATAGATACATAGAGTAGAATGATAACTACCAGAGACTTCAAGAGACTTCAGCATTGCTTTAGGCAATGTTGATCAATAGATACAAAATTTCAACTATATAAAAAGAATTGATTCGAGAGGTTTACTATAAAATACAATGACTACAGTTAATAATGAAGTATTATATATTAAAGACTGCATAGATATAAGTCTTAAATTATAAGTATATAAAGTAATGAATATGTTAATTTGCTTGATTATTATTATTTGTTTTGCTAAGTTAGTCATACTGGTCTTGAACTTATTTAGTTTAAATACAAATGTTAAAACGTCATACTGTGCATTATAAATATATTCAGGTTTTTTGTTTTGTTTTGTTTTGTTTTGTTTTGTTTTTGTTTTTGTTCTTTGAGATGGAGTCTCACTGTGTAGCCCTGGCTAACCTAGAACTTGCCAACTGACCTCCAAACTCACAGAGATCTGCCTGCCTCTGTCTCTGAGATTAAAGGCATGGGTCACCACACTTGTCTCAATTAAAAAATTTTTTGAGATGTATGCTATAAAGTAAAATGGATGTGAACTGCAAAAGCACTTACCTATGAATTTATAAATTTAACTTGCTGACAATTGCCTACAACTTGGGATCAAAACACTTGCTTGACCTAATTAAATTTAGCTTCTAAATTTAGCTGAAAATTATATGTAATAATCTAACCAAGATATAAATTTTCTAAGTTAAATTACCCCCAAATAAATTTGTCCTCTACAGGAGGTTTTTACATAGCCTTATGAAATCTTGACATTCCAATTCAGTTGTGACTGAATAATTTGAGACACTTTGGCCAAAAACATATGAAAAATGATATGTAATTTCAACATTACCTCTCTTCCAGAGTGTTCATCCCCAATAATATTCATATGCCTCTTAAACAGTTCCAACACAGCACTATAGACCAGTTCATATTGTTCCTGATGAGTATCACAAGCCAGGCAAAAGAAGGAATTAAAAACATCAGGTGAATTACAGAAACTGACTTCAAAATAGGAACATCTATCAACATATGTTACTAAACTCAATAATAGAGCTTTATGTTGTGTGAATCATTGCAAATTTGTATATACTTTTAGGCTATGAGAAATACTCATTTTACATAACCCTAGCTAACATGTAAGGATTTTATGCCATGTTTCTTTCATATTTTAACCTACATTTTAATTTTTACCTTTCGTTTCATTGGTTTTTTTTTTCTCTAACATGTTTTATGTATATGTTATCCTAGATGTATTTTAAGTAAATCACTTTCATTTATGGAAAAAAAATCAGGTAATGGGTGGTACAGGAATTGATGGCTTCAATATATATTCTTTAATTTGACCTTCACAATTGTTCTATGAAGTAGGAAGGCTATTTTACCTGTTTACAGTCAGTTTGTCCAAGGCCACTCAGAAGTAATTCCTGCCATGTGGCTTACAAACTGAACCTTCTGACTTAGCTTATTGTATTTAGATCAAGCTGCTGAAATTTCGTCCTAGTAAAGATACCAAAGAAAAGTAAACCACTGAATAAAAGTTGGAAATTTGTGGTTACAAAAGGATTCAATATAAAGAAGTGATACCTCTACTCTTACCATGTATTACAAGGGTTATGGATTTTTAATATTTCATTTTAGCCTTTCTTCTTCTTCCTGAAGTACTTTCTCTGATACTTTACACAATCCCATACAAATTAAGGGTGTTTTCAAAAGGTATTTTTTAGCAGGAGAACAACATAGTATCTATACCACCCAGCATAGTTATGGAATGCTATAATTTTTTTAAGACAGAAAACATAGCCAACAACTGTGGTTCGCTTCTATAATCTCAGCACTCAGGAAGCTGAGGCAGGATTGCTGCTACTTCAAGGCCAGATGGGTCCTCAATGTTAAATTCTAAGCCAGACTGAGGTATGAGGTAAGATCCCGTCAGAGAGAGAAACAAAGACAGGGACAGAGACTGAGTGAGAATGGGAATCAAACAGAAGCATCAGAAGAATCAATTACAACCATTAGGTTTGTTTAGCTAGTTATTAACAATGCTGAAATGTGAGAGCTTCTTCAGTTGCTTCCTAAACCAAGCCAGACAGAGACAGGATTTTCCTGAAATGAGGTATGTTTTTAATTTAACACCAGCAATTCATATAACAAAGCTGTGTGCTTCCTGGTGACTCTGTGTATTTATATAAATTGCCTTCCTTTCAAGCCTGACAGCACTAAACAAGCCAAGACTTCCATTTCACATACTTTCCCCTCATAGGTTGACTATAGAAAACACCTACAGACAACACATGAAAAAATTATTTTTTCCACAACCTGTTCATGGAAAACCTGTGTGGGCCTAACAGATATTTTTTTATTAATAGCTCTTCATTTTTTCCTTTCATCACAACTCATACATTAAAATATCTAAACTGCCATTTTAAACTGCTTTATCTCTAAACTTTTATGCTATGCAAGTTCATTTGTAAGGGACTTGAAACACTTCAAGGTCTTTCTACTTAAAGATAATTCTGAAAAATATAAACAAAAATGTCTTATACATAATAACTATCAATAAAACTTGAATGCATGAGTGAATTAATTAGTGGGTACATGCTCAGTTCCATGTTAAAGGTGTGAAAATGTATAAAGTTGAGTGAAGTTATTGATGTATAAATATGTATAAAATTAATATCAAAGTAATGAGAGATTTGGGCTCAGAATAAAAAGGAAGAATATTCCTGGTGAAATGAACAAGTGTGGGAGATCTAACATGGGTTCAAAGTTGTAGGACATAATACAGGCTAGTGGAAATTCTGTTTTTAAAGTGTGCCTAAAGACAAGGGAACTGTAGGGAAATGAAAACAATAGCAAAACAATATGATATGCTTGTTCTAATTTCATTTTCCATTGCTTCATAAATAGAAATTTTATCATTTCTTGAAGTAGAAAATGACAAATTCCTGATTTTATGTGACTTCATAGATTTATAACTACAAATTTTCAAGTTACTTATGACCCAGAACATTAGCCAGTTCTTTCTAAAATGTCAAACTCATTGAAATTTTTTAATTTCCTTTGTAAGCAAGAAATACTATTATAGACAGTAAAATATGAAGAATGAAAATAATCTGATCCAGGACAAGGGCTACAGGAAAAACATTGGGATATTTGGGGTTAGAGGAAAATGCATGTGGTCTCACCCCTGTAACTCAGCAGCTTTTGGATGTGTCACCACAGTCCATACCTGAGTTTGAACTAGTGAAGGCCTCTGTGTTCGCATTTCCTGGATCAAACTGAAAACACTGAAGTTCTCAGGAACTATCTGTCAAATCAAAGAAAAAATATTTTACTTACTTTATTTTTGCTAGCAAATCATGCCACTTTCTCAGTCTTGTACTCCTGTGACACCTATTCTTCTAATATAGAATAACACCAAGAAAAGAATGCCTTTTTCTCTCTCCTTCCCTCCTTCTCTTTATTACTTTCTTTCTGACAGGGTTTCATTTAGCCCAAGCTGGCCTTAAACTTGCTGTCTCCCCAAGGGTGACTTTCAGCCTCTTCTACCTTCCAAGTGCTAGGATTACAGGTATGTGCCCCCATACCCACATTTCATATTTACACAACTTAGACAGATCATCAGTAAAGCACTGTTATCCAATCACTCTACCAATGGAACTATACCCCTAGCCCCAAGAATGTACTACAAAATGTGTAATTTTATTTTATGTGTATGAGTGTTTACATATAAATGCACCACTTGGGTACCTGGTACCCACAAAGGGCAGAAGAGGGCATTGGGTCCCTTGGACCTGGAGTTACTGATGATTGTGAATAGCCATATGGTTTCTGGGAAACAAACCTCTGTAAGAGCAGCAAGTGCTTTTAACCCCTGAGTCCTTAACTTCAGTCCCAAGAATGCATTTTGAAAACCAATAGCTTCTTATCATTTTCACCATGATTTAGAGCAGTGGCCTCAACCTCCATAATACTGTGGCATTTTAATACTTGTTATGGTGTTCCTCATGTTGTAGTGACCCCCCCAAACAAAAACTTATTTTCATTGCTACTTCATAATTGTATTTGCTACTATTATGAATTGTAATGTAAATATCTGTGTTTTCTGACCTTAGACAATCCCTGTGCAAGGATCATTTGACCCCAAAGGGATCGTGACCCACAGGTTGAGAACCACTGACTTAGAGGCTGGTGGTGTCCCTAGAAAAGACTGATTAATGTAACTTAGAACAATCTCACATGGGTAATAAAATGTCTACTATCACAATAGATAAGTCATCTGAGGTATTATGAAATAAAAGCAGTTAGAAAATCTAAAGCCTATATTTTAAACTTCTCATTTCCTAACAGACATAAAAACTGATTTCTAGGGCAAGAGAGATAACTCAGCAGTTAAAACCACTGGCTCTTCCAGAGAACCCAGGTTCCATTCCCAGCACCTACTTGGCCGCTCACAACTGTCTAACTGTAGTTCCCAGGATATGATGCTCTCTTCTGGTCTCTGTGGACACTAGGCTCACAGATATACAGGAAGGTAAATACTCATTCAAATAAAAAGTTTAATTTTTTAAAGCTGGCCAGGTATGATGGCATATTTCTTTAATCCCAGAACTCAGGGGGCAGAAGTAGGTCAGATCTTTGAGGTCAAGGCCACCCTGGTCTACCGAGAGAGTTAAAGGACAGCCAGGGCTACAGAGTAAAACCCTGTCTTGAAAATTTTTTTCTAGAGCTGGAGAGATAGCTCAGTTGGTAAAGGTCACTCCATGAAAGCATGATGAACTGAGTTCAAATCCTTAGCACCCACAAGAAAGCCAGGCATGTCTGAAATCCCAGTACTCAGGGTGACAAATGGGTCCCTGGAACCCATTTGCCAGCCAGCCTATTCAAATCAAAATTCAATAGAGACGCTGTTTCAAAAAAAATAACATAGAAAAATTAAGAGAGACAGGAATATGAATCTCTGTCCTCCATATGCACTCACGCGCACACGTGCGTACACACACACACACACACACACACACACACACACACACACACACACACACTGCACACTTTCATGCAAACACACACACACTGATTTCTAGACAACAGCACAAAGCTTGATTGTGGTGAGTTGAATCCATCTGATACAGCAGTTTGGATAAAGAAAGAGAAAATAAGTAATTCAGGTCAGCAGTTCTCAAACTAGCATTTCTCAGAATCACCCAGAGAGCTTGTTGGTTCACACCCTCCAAATTTTCTAGATTCACCAGTGGGGCAGGAGTCTGTAATTTATATTTCTAACAAATTCTCAGGTAATGTTGACCCTAGGGAATTGTACTTTGTCATGTTGGGGATCAAACTCAGGGCCTCCTCTCATAAAAACAAGTACGTTATCATTGAGCTATACCCTCTTCCCCTGGGACCACACTTTAAGAATCACCAACTGAGGAAGTCACTTAATCATATAACAGAGTAGATTTACAAATGGCCCCCTCTGTGAGGAAAGATGAGTTGTGATGATGTTCTGAAAAGTGGAAGATGCATGCAGTAAGAAAATAGGAAGTGCTTGCTGGGAAACTCACCCCATCTTTCAGCAACATGCGTGTATAATCAATAGCACAAATGACACCTGTCCTCCCACAGCCAGCACTGAAACAGAAGATCACAATGTCATGTGTACTTGCTGAGAGAGATAACTGACAATAGTTGGAAAATTCCTTAGTAGATTTTAAGAGAGAGGAAATGAAACTCTTCAAGTCCTACCATGTCCCAGAGCATGTTTGTCATGCCACAGGGGACCTCAGACAGGAGTTGGCAACTTCTCACAGGAGTCCCCAGAGCCATTGTTCATAAATAACTTAAAAGAAATTTTAGGTATAGCAAAATGTCTCAGTGAGTAAAGGTTCTTGCTGCCTTTACCTAATGGCTTCAGTTTGATCCCAAGAACCCACACGGTGGGAGGAGACAACCAACTCCCCAAAGTTGTTTTTGGATCTCCATGTGTATGCTGTGGCAATATGTGCATACACACACAATGAATTTTAAAAGAGATTATTTTAATGCATCAGTTGAATTTATACTAGACTGTTCCAGCTATTGCTTTTTTCTTTGAATTGTACCCTAGCTAGAGCCTCATTTTGTTTGTTCAAAGTAGAAAGTTCATTCACAGCATCTTACCTGCAATGAACACAGATGGGAACACAGTCATCTTCTTGGTAACAACGTATATCCCAGATGAGCTCAAGGATGGGGTCTATAGATGAAGGCACATCATGGTCTGGCCAATTCTTATAATGAAACTGGTAAATAATTCTAGTTTTCTATTTTAAAAAATTAGCCGGAATAAAAGGAGAATTCAAGGTTAGGATTACACCTCATTCTACCAAAAGGTTAATCTGATTGAGTTCCATCTATATTCTTTTTTTCTTGCAATTTGTTCTTCTTTCTTGCATATAGCTCTCAAGCCTTATGAAAATAGTTAAAAGTAATATGAAGATGCTTTCCATTGTCTTATCCTTAACAACCCCACCCACACAATAGGAGGTAGATTTGAAGAGTTCAAGCCAAATCTTTTTCAAATTAGCATATCTCAAACAGGTCACAGACAAGTTGTTTTATGGAACCCCTTTGCCTTTAGCAAGTCAAGGTAGGGTCTAAGGCATCATCAGCTGTCATGCTGGTCCCTAATATCTAACCACTGTTCACACTGCCTCTACTTATACTACCAAAATCATTGTTATATGCCCTGTGATGTGAAACCAATTGGGAGCTGAATCTCTTAGGAATGTGAAGACCTACTCAATACATCTAAGGTCCTAACTCCCCCAATAACTGTATGCCCAGCCTGAGTCACACACATACATGTTTGCCTGTCTCATCCCATTAGGCTCTCAACTTTAACATTCATGTTCTATACTTACATTATTGAACTTGACTTTCAGAGTCCTGACTATATAATCAGATTTCTTTTTCTCAGCTTCCTAAGGAGAAGATTAAATTATTAGCAATTTCAAAGTCACGCTCTATAAAAAGTAGAACCTGGAGGCTTTGCTTAGCCATAACAGAAATGCATCATACTTACACAGAATATAGAAAAGGGGCCAAATTGCAGCTGTGTCTCTCCTGTCTCCACCCAGTAGCGCTCACACTTTTTCTGTCGCACAAAACAGAAGGTAATGGTTTCTCTTCTTATAATCTAATTTCTCCTGCAAGATGAAACCCACTCCCTCCTCCAGAAGCAGCTCTTTGTCCCTCATCTTAGGTTAGGCAGAGCTAAACCCCTTGGGGAATCTCTAATTCAGACATTAAAGGATGTCTGAATTAAAAACTTTCTAGGAGTCCAAAAAAGTAGAAATGGTGATTGTTGACTTATTTTCAGCAACTCAAAAACCTGAAATTGTTGACTAAACCAGTTGCACTAGTTAGGTGCCAGATTCCCTCGGTTGTGATTAGGATTCCCAACTCAGAATAGCTACAGTAGACTGGGGCAGCAAGGCCAGGCACGCGTTTAGGGTTAAATTTCCTAGCACTACATCTTAAAGTGAAAAGAGGTAAAATGTATTTTAACCCAAAATATTTAACATATAATCAAGATACAATAGTACATATGCACTTGCCTTGTTATTTTAATAAATATTAAAAATCCTATGTACATTTTATGTCACTCAAGTAGAATGCTAAATTTTTCACTGGAAATATTTTCATTTATAGTAAATCAAATTTATATTTGAAAAAGTTTCACATACCCCCAAATCAAGTTTTCAATTGCTGAAATGAAGTTTTTTTTTTTTTTTTTTTTTTTTTTTTTTTAGTTTTAAACCAATTAAAATAAAACCATTGAGCTCTTCCACCATGCAATCCCTGGCAAGTGGGTCCATGGCTACATGTGGCCCGTGGTGGATGCTGTTCTGGGCCGCACAAGATGAGTCTCAAATGGGCAGCTAAAACATCTGATTACCAGGAAGGAAATGATATTCTTTCCTCCTTTACTTCCTTTCTTTAACTTTATAGCACAGAAGCTACTGGGGAAATGGATAAAAAAAAAAAGGTTCTTGAAAGTGAACCCCTATGGATCATGTGGTATTCCCAAACTGAAAACAAGAAAAATGGTGTGGTCTTTCCCAGGAACACTTAAAGAAAGTTCTACCACCATTGCCACCCCCTCTACTTCACCTTCAGATCAACCAGTGCTGAAGAGCAACTCACCTTTCCCATTTCAAACTCCATACATGCCATGACAATGACCTAAAGGCATGAAACAGAAACTTCAACATCTACAGAGTTAGAGAAGACTGTCCTGCCTGAGTCCCAGAGTCGGAAAGTGTTAAGCATTGTTTTTCTGTTAGCTTAGCTTTTTAACCCCAAAAGAAACCCTGGTGACTTAAGAGATGTTCTCTTATTTTTCCTGCTTTCTGTCCACACTTCCCTGTTCTTTAGTCAGCACAGTAAGTTCTTGTTACCAAAAGAGCCTGTCAAGGTATCAACTTTCATTTCCTTGAACAAGAATACAAAGATACCTGCCCTCTGAAATCTCATCAAGCCATAAGAAAAGCAATGTTTTTAACAGCTGGAAAACCTCAGTCACATCCTGCCCCCTCTACTAAAACACCAAAAGCAACTCTGCACTCACCAAGACACGGTATTCCCAAATCATCCTCCAGAAGTCCAGGACAGTTGTAGATAAAGGACCCTGGGTAGCAATATAAGCCCTAGGTCCATAGACACCCTAAAGAGGAACAGAAACCACATGAGGTAACTACAGGAAGCATCTTCTCCTTAGTCTTCTCCCCATCCCTGTTTTAGGTACCCAGAAAACATGGGATGTTTTATATCCTCACCATATACCTTAATAAAGTTGGCATTGATATAGCTGGAATCCTCATCAGAAGTTACCAGAGACAGCTTCACCAGGCTATGATCATCTAGAACACAAGAGAAAGATACAGGGTAGCTGAGAAGTCCTACATAGAGGGTCAAGTCAGGTCTCAAGAATGGTGTTTGTTAAATGTCTTTGATAAGTGAAAAGTAATTGAATGGGTGAATGTTCTTTTGAGTCATAAATACTACAATTAATTTGTCAGTGCCGTATTCCAAGATTAAGAACAAGTACTTGGTTAAAAAGTGGAGAGGTGGCTAAAATTGGAAGTATAAGTTTACAAGAAGAAATGGAACTTACAGGGCAAAATATCCTTGTATCTGTTTTTCTTGATATTCTTGGGCCTCTGAGCCACAGTTGTAGGGTATATTTTGTCTGCCTTGTACTTTGTCGATTGTCTTTTCAGCTTCTGCAATACAATTCCAAGAATAATTTTTTTTCAAAGAAAGAGGTAAGGGGCCTGGGAAGATAGGTCATTTGGTAAAGTAAGTACCCTCTTGCAAGCAAGAGAACCTGGGTTTGATTCCCAGAACCCACATAAAGCCAAATATGGGCTGGGATTGGTGGCACATGCCTTTAATCCTAGTATTTGGGAGGCATAGGCAGACAGATCTTTATGAGTTTGAAGCTAGACTGGTCTACATAGTGAGTCACATGCCAGCCAGGGAAACATAGAAAGACCTTGTCTCAACGATATAAATAAATAAATACTCTAGATGTAGTGGCTCAAATTTGCAATGCCAGTGCTGGAGAGTTAGAAGCAGGGGGATTCCTGCAGCTCACTGGCCAACCAGCTTATCCTAAACAAACTGGATTATTCCTAAGGAAAGTCAACTGAGGTTGTTCTCTGGCCTCCATACATCTGTACGAACGATCAAACACACACATGCACCACATACAGGAATATGCCCATGTGTGTACACACACCCATGCACATACACACACATACATGCACACATACACACACACATGCACCACCTACAGGAATATGCCATATGTGTACACACACGCATGCACATACACACATACACATGCACACATACACACACATGTGCACACACACCACACACGCACACACACGCACACACATGCATGCACACACATGCACTCACACACACACAAGTCAGAAGGGAAATAAGATGCTAACTCTAGAGAGCTGTCCTCTTCCACTTTTCAGACATTCTACCTCAACTCTTTTAGCATCCTCGGGGGCTAACTTCTTTCAGGACAGGAAATAGGATGATATAGTTCAGTGACTTTGGAGAAGTGAAAAGATCACACTGCAGCTGAGTCACACACAGTTAAGACTTAAATCTGAAACTGCTAAGTATTCAAGAAACCAAATAACTTCTGAAAGTGAGCTGTGTGTGCTCCACCCAAGGAACAGATACCAAGAGCATAATTTACTTTCTTTATAGGGTCTATTTGATGTCAACAGGAAAATTATTAACTCCATTCATCTTTTTTAAACTTCAGATCACCTTTTCTAAGTAGAAATAGAATTTAAGTTAAATACACTCTGTTTATAGCTGTCAAAGTTTCAGAGATTTCAGTTTCAAAGCTTTTTATGTGACTCAAACTTTAAACCTACTCTTTCAGCAAGTAATAAACTGAACGGTATTTTTTTCTGTAGAATATTATCTGAGATAGGCAGGAGCCATCCTAATGTGGTTGGACAAGAGTCCTTATGATAATTCCTTAAACATAGTCCTATTTTTTAATGTTACATTATAAGCCAAATGTAAGGACAGAAATGGTAAGATAATTTCTCATCAGATCCTTGTCTAGAATTAATGTGGTCCCAAATTTCATCTCCTTTATAATTAAAAATTAAAAATATGTGTACTAGGTCTGAATTTTGTGAGACCTAATCAATTTGCAAAAGACAGGAAGAATTATCTTTGATAATGAATGAAAATGCTTAGTGAATTTAAATGATCTTCATTATTTCCACACTACTTAACAGAGAATTGGTCACACGGGGGTTATTAGTCATCTCGTAGCAGCTAGATCCCTCGGCATTCACTAGGTCTTTATTCTGTAGCTTCTGTTTGGAAATGTATTCTTTCCTTGACCCTCATTCATTTACATTTTCTTGTTTCTACTCTTTCTTTGGTTCATTGTGCTGGCTAATTCTATGTCAATTTGACACAAGCTGAAGTCATCTGTAAAGAGGGAACCTTAATTAAAGAAAAAAAATTCCTCCTTAAAATCTGACTGTAGGGCATTTTCTTAATTAGTGAATGGTGCCATCCTTGGGCTGGTGGTCTTGGTTTTTATAAGAAAGCAGGCTGAGCAAGCCATTAGGAGCAAGCCAGTAAGCAGCACCCCTCCATGGCTTCTGCATCAGCTCCTGACTCCAGGTTCCTGCCCTGGCTTCCTTCACTGATGGACTATGATGCGGAAGTATAAGCCCAATATACCCTTTCCTCTCCAACTTATTTTTGGTTATGGTATTTCAACATAGCAATAGTAAACCTAACTAGGACACATCATTCCTGCTTGTTCTTATTTCTTACTGGTTCTCTGTTCTCTGCTTTCTAACAAAGAAATACCTAATACACAAACTAAATCTTTGACTTTCTGCTGTTCTCTTGATATGACCCCTTCAGAGCCATATACTCTTAAAGAGATCATATAAGAATTTGATCTTATTTAATTTACCTAAATTTTATTATATTTTCAGCATCAGTTGGATATGTCTCAAATTTCAATACTAGGATTTCAGTTTCAAATTAGCACCCATCTTCATTTCAATATCTTATTGCATCCTCTGACTCAGTACATTTGAAACTAAAAGCATCACTGTCTCACTTGTAAATGCCAATGGAATTGTACTTATTCCAAGCAGTCCCGATCTGAGAAACTAAGGACTTTAGGTTCCTCCTTCCCACAATCCCCTCTCTAGATACAGTCAGCAGGTTCTTCCCATGCAAGGTTTCATTCCTGCTGATTTGGCTATGATGTTCCTCCTCTAAGAGGCTCATGTGTTAAAGTCTTGCTTGCCAGCTGATGGATTTTGATGAAGTGATCAGATTCTGAAAGCTCTGATGTAACCAATGAATTAAACCCTTGATGAATTCAGAATATGATTGTATTACTGGAAGGGAGGGCTTAACTTAAGGAAATAAGCCATGGGGGTATGCTCTGGAAAGACCTGTCTTGCTCCTGTCCTCTTTCTGTCTCTTTGTCTCTGGGGATCCATGAGGTAAGCAGCTTTGCTCCATTACACCCCCACTGTTATGATGCTGCACCTCACCACAGGCCTACAGCAACCAGGCCAAACAACTGTGGACTGCAGCTCTGAGTCAAAACAAATGTTTCCTCCCTTAAACAGTCGATGTATCATTGCAGTGATATAAAACCTATTAGATACACCTTAGTTTAGACTCTTTCCCTTCAAGCTTCAACTCCTGTAATTTCTCCTTATCTTCACAGTGGTTTTTTTTTTAACTTCATTCAAATTTATTGAGTATACTTATGCCAATCAATTGAATTTATGATGTTAATCTTTCCAGTGCTGCTTAAAGTGACTTCAATAAATCCTTTTACCCCTTGGAAAATAAGTTCCAAACTTCTTAGCTAAGGGTCCCCGAGTTAGAACTCAACTGTATTTCCCAGAGCTTTTCAATTAAGTCTCTAAAGATGACTTCTAGATTTTTTTTCAAGATCTCACAAACTGGTGTCATCATGTATAATTCAACTTTTTTGAAACAAAGGCGTTTCTTTAGTTGTTCATAAATGTTAGGAGTCCTTGGCACAGCTTTTACATTCTACAGCCATGGCTATGGTCCATTTTGACCCACAGAATGAACAAATAAAGAGTAAGAAACGTATCTCAAATGAGAGCAACAACCACCAAAACATCAAGAGGGCTGTTATTACTATTATTTAATCACTTATATTTACACAATACTTACAGATCAGTAATGAAGATGATCCATTTTGTGCAGGAGTTTACTTGAGAAGACTTATTAAGTGGTCTTTAAATGAAGGAGGAAAGGGAAACTCAAAAATATAACAGACATATCCCTGCATTCAGTTCGAGGCCAGCCAGGGCTACATAGAGAGACACTGCCTAAAGCAACAAAACTTGGCACAGAGAAGAGAGACAGAAAAGCAGTGTGGTAATATAAAATGTTGATCCAACACATTATCCAAATCCACCCAGAGGCTTCAAAAGTGGCTAAGAGGGTCAGATGTAGTCTACACCTTTAATTGAAGCACTAAGGAGGCAGAACGGGTGGGTCTCTGTGAGTTTGAGATCAGCTTGGTCTACATACTGAGTTCTAGATCAGCCAGGGCTGCACAGTGATTCTGTTTTAATTTTTTTTTTCTTAATTCAGCTCAGGGGAATTTGGTGGCTAAGTCAGTCTTCATGGAGAAGGAGGAAAGTGGAGAGCTAAAACTTCAGAGCACCACTATCAAATATATAGGTTTAATTAAAGTGATATTTTTCCAAATAGTATAACATAGTAAATTATTCTAACAACTCAGTGTATCAGAATATTCCTAGCCAAGGATTTGAAACAGAGCAGCCAGTCTGTGCTTAGGCTCCACAAGCACCAGTATGTACTGCTCCAGTGACCATTCTTTTAGTTCTGGGTTTGATAAGACACAGGAAACCTCCTGGATCCGGACCAGGAATACAGGCTGTTCTTGTGCACCATCATTTGAATTCCTATGGATTTTAGAGCTGGACTTGGCAGGAGATGCTAAACACCATACTTTCACACTAAGATGGATATGCTAATAGATTAGCTTGGGAATTTATTAAGAACATGACACAGACTCCTCGAGCACCATCAGATACTTCCAGTGGGCTGGTGAGATTGATTAGCAGATAAAGGCGCCTATGGACAAGCCCGAGGTTCATGTTTAATGCCTGGGATCTACGTGTCAGAAGGAGAAAGTGATTCCTGCAAGTTGTGTTCTCATCTCCATACACCAGTCCCTCCTCCTAATAAATGTAATTTTAAAACTTGCAAAAGTACTCCCACTGACATTCCACTCACTTCTCATCTCTCTCTGCCCTTACACTCCTTCAGAATGATGGGTCTTTATGTTGCCATAGGTTTTCTGAGTGCTGAAAAAGAGTCTTTCTAGAAGTTTCCAGAGTCAGTACACTCTCTTTGTTGTACTAATTTTATTTGGGGTATTGCTTTTTAAAAGACACTCTTTGGGCAAGATGTCACAGATAAAGATTATGTACGTGTGTATCAATGCTTGTTTAGTCTTCACTGTGACCTTCAGAATGGCCTTTTCTTTTGCTGCTCCTGGAGTCACCTGACTGATGGCAGGGGAGGACACACACACACACACACACACACACACACACACACTGCACCTAAGCGTGACACAGGAAATACCTACAGAACTGTTAAGTTAGGAAGTGTGAAAGACTTTAATTTTTTCCTGTGACGTCTACCTGTGGTCAGACCACTCTCGAATCCTCCCTTTGAGTCTTCTCTAACTGCTAACCCTGAAGCTCCCAGGCCCTGGCAGAGAACTTAACAGGCCCCTAAAACCTGATAAACTACAACAGAAACAAGAGAACTCTGAAGAGAGAAGCAAAACGTATAGGATAAAAAGCAGGACTACCACAGGTGGATTGAGGTTTTCGGAGAAAGAATAGGTCAGAGGGTCAAAGTATTTGTCTGTGAGTCATAAGGTAGGGGCTATAGTTCCCTGAAGAGGCATCCTCAAGACAAATTGATGAAAGAGCCTATGAGAGAATAAGATGAAGAAGCCATCATCCATGGATCCTGAAATATGTGAGAAACTAGACTCTGTATGCTCATAAGCTAACAGTGAGTTCCTTTTTTTTTTTTTTTTTTTTTTTGTAGACTGAGCTCCTTCTCAAGAAATGAGAACAGAATGGGCCTTGCTCACAGAATCTATGAGTGAGGGCCAAGTCTTATGCATATTTTTCTAAATGCTAGTTAAGTCACTACCACAAAGAGAACAAAGAAAAACAGACCTCATAAGACTGCGGTGTCTATGGCTTGAAACACGATGCTGCAGTACAGAACATGCTGAACTCTTTCCACCCACAACCTTTTTTCACTTGAGAGATTTTAATGTGATTCTACATATGCAGACATTAAAAAATTAGGCATATAATCAAATACTGACACTCAATTACAAATTTATTTTTTAAATTTGCTGATATATACCAGCTTCTCAACCTTTCTAACGCTGTGGCTGTGACCCTTTAATATAGTTCCTCATGTTTTGGTGACCCACAACCATAAAATTATGTTCTCATTACTACTTCATAACTATAATCTTGCTACCGTTATGAATCATAATGTAAATGCCTGTGTTTGGTGATCCCTGTGAAAGGATCGTTCAATGCACAAAGAGAATAATAAAGCATATCATGTATTTTATAAGAAAAAGACTGAATTTGGAACAAATTCTTGGACTGGTGATTTATATTTATCACTTTGCTCAACTTTTAGCACCCGTCTTGTCACTAAGCACCTTTCTGAGCTATCACCTCCTCCACAAATCTCCGTGAGTGTTCCCAGTTCGAATTAGGCTCCTGCCAGTTTACTTTTCTAGCAAGGACATCATGAAAAGTATAAATGGGCAAGCTTTCTTATGTCTTTCCAATGCTGTCTGAAGTCGCCTTATTAACCACTTCTTTCGAGTAATTTTTCTGTACCTCCCAGGTCATGATTTCCATTGCCTCCTTTTGGGTCAGACAGACCTGATGGCACAAAGTGTAGGAGTCTTGCTTATCTGATTTTTGTTTTGTTTTGGTTTGGTTTGTTTTGGTTTTTCAAGACATGGTTTCTCTGTAGGTTTGGAGACTGTCCTGGAACTCTCTGTGAAGACCAGGCTGGCCTGAACTCACAGAGATCCACCTGCCTCTGCCTCCTGAGTGCTGAGGTTAAAGGCATGTGCCATCACTGCCAAGCCTTGCTTATCTGATTGTTGCAAGTTTTAATAAAGACAACACAGAAGGGGTGAAGTTACTGACCATTGGTTGTCATGCTATTGGTATGAGCCTTAGTCATGATCTGCCATTTTGGGCCATTTGTCACATTCTTTCCTGGGTAAGATCCATGCTATAGAAGCTAGTTTTATCCCTGAATATCCTTAGCCTGGTTTTACTAAAGGCATTTTTTATCACTTTGCAAATCAGCAAAGCTCACTTCAAACACAGAACTCTTGAGGCCAGTAGACATGTATTTGATTCCTTGTGAGCTGTGTTTTTCCCATTTCCACAGCGGAATGTTTGTTGGTGCTGTCACATCATACCAATTGTCTTAGAAAGTGAATCGCTTTCTTCTCTGTTGCTTTTCAGTGCCTTTTGTAAGGCATGTGTTCCTACAAACCTCCATGGTGCTGCTCAGCAAAAGGAACCTTAACATTTATTAAGGATAAAAGCAAGCACTTTCATACTAATGGAATGGATGTACTCATTTATTTTTACATTAAAAACTAAATTTGGGGGCCAGCAAGATGGCTTGATGGGTAAAGGTTCCTATTACCAACCTGACAACCTGAGTTTGGTTCCTGGGGCCTACATGTTGCACGCACACACACACACACACACGCACGCACGCACGCACGCACGCACGCACGCACACACACACGCAAGAGAGAGAGAGAGAGAGAGTGTGCATGTAAAGATTTAGATCATGGCTGAATATTTGACACCACAGGACATAAAGTATCTTCAATGTTTTCAAAGTTGAGCAATATTTTGATTTTATAATTAGTAGATCCAAGAAAGCTATGTCATATAAACAGGTAGTACAAAAATGGCAGAAGTATGTTCAGGGTTATATCAGAAAATTTTGAAAATTCTATCCTAATCTCAAATCAAAATTCATTTAATGAATATTTTCAAAGTTCAATCAGCCACCTCAATTTAAAAAAAAAAAAACCTCAATTTTTAAAACCAAATGTTCTAACATGATACACTCCAAAGATATTTGACACTTATGCAGAGGAATGATGGTAGAAAAATACTAAGTTCTTGTTTCCCATAATTAAACCACCATGTATCTAAGAACAGGAAACTATGTGTGTACAACTGTACACACAAACGAAATGTACATACAGATGAAATGCAATTAATTTGGTAATAGTCAAATTAGAGCAGAGGAGTTCTGTGCAGTGTCTGTGGGTGTTGCATGGCTCACTGGCAGGCTAAGTGCAAACTGAAAATGTAAGTGTTTAAAGCCGATGCTGCCGGGAAAGCGGCACTGCGCAACACTGGTATGAACTGGAAACAGATTTTGACTGGTTGGCCTTCAGAGATCTTTTCTCGTCAAATTTTTTACGACTCAGTTCAGTTATATGGCCCCCCAATTTAAGAAGCTAGCCTATAGAAGGCATAGCAGACATTGTATTTTGGAGTGAGAAAGAATAGATAGATAGATAGATAGATAGATAGATAGATAGATAGATAGATAGACTTGGCCCTTCTCTACTAAGGAGAAAAATGGAGCCAGAATTTGTTGATAGAATTTTGCAAGGTTGCATCTTGCTGCTTTCTGAATGCAGCTGTTTTACCAAGCTTCCGGCAAAACAGAGAAAGTGTGAGTGCCGAGGAATGGAGTCAGGAGCCTAGACCTCTACAGCTAGTGGGCAGGACTATATGGATGAAGAGGTTCACCCTGAGTAGACACACAGGGAGAACACTTGTTATTGGAAACAAGACAGGCAAGCATGTTCCGTTGAACTGGAACAGAGAGTAGCTGGGTAGGCAACAGTCAAACTGGAGCAAGTAAACCAAGAAATTTAAATTAGGTATGAAAATATGGGATTGCAAGATCTGCCTGGGCAACTTAGTGATTCCAGTCTCAAAAGGACAGAAGGAGGGAGGGAGAGGGGAGGGAGGGAAGAATAGAGAGAGGGGAGGGAGGGAAGGGGGAGAGAGGAAGGGGGAGGGAGGGAAGGGGGAGGGAGGAAGGGAAGGGAGAGGGAGGGAGAGAAAGGGGAGGGAGGGAAGGGGAGTGGAGGGAGAGAGGGAGGGAGAGAGAGAAAGGGGGGAGAGGGAAGGGGAATGGAGGGAGAGAGGGAGGGAGGGAGAGGGGGGAGGGGGGAGGGAGAGAGAAAGGAAGGAAGAGCAAGCTAGGGTAGAAGTAATAAAACTATATTTTAAGATCAACAAAGCTACAAACTGCTCTGTGGTGATTCAAAATGGGGAGTACCAGCTGTGTTGGTTAGTTTTGTCACTGGACCACCTGAGCCATATCTCTAGTCCCAGCAATCCTATTTCTTGATCTGAGGAATACATATGCTTGCCTTATTACTAATTATGAAGCTGATGCCTATGTGTAAAGCATTGATCGTATAGATGTTACCCTTTATAATTTTCGAAAGTTTAAAACATTAAGACCAGTACATCACTTGCAGTCAGGAGTTGGTTGTGATATTGATTGTTCGGGCATGGTTTGACATTTTTGTTCTACAGTTGTGAGCTATGTGAGTGTTTTGTGAGTGTGTGGTGCTGGGAAGTTGAACTCAGGGCCTCAAGTGTGCTAGGCACACACTCTGTTGCTAAGCTGACTGCTGAACTGTGTATCCTTAAAATTTTCTAAATTACATTTATTTCTTTGTTTATTCAGTAAAGGGTAGGATATGCGTGCCATGGCATAAGCATGGAGGTCAGAGGTCAGCTTGCTTGCAGGAATCAATTCTCTCTTTCTACCATGTGGATTCCAAGGATCCAACTTAGGTCTTCAGGGCTGGTCAGCAAGTGCCTTTACCTACCAAGTCATCTTGCCAGCTCCAAACTATATGTCTTTTTGTAAAATGTTTTACTGTCTGTTCCTTAGCGTTTACTATATGTTAAACATTGTACAAATTATGGAGGGGACCAATATGACTAAGATGAAATATGAACATTGCTTTTGTCAAGTTTCAATTGATAAGGAAACAGTAATCATACAAAGCTAAAAACTGGAATTGTGGTAAGTGCTATAAAAAGTATAGACCATATTAACAAGATTTGATATATTCAGGTAGATCAAGAAGGCTCTTTAGGGTTGGAGAGATGGCTCAGCAGTTAAGAGCACTGGCTGTTCTTCCAGAGGGCCCATGTTTGATTCCCAGCACCCACATGATAGCTCACAACTTCCTGTAACTCCAGTCCCAGGAGTTACATTCTATTAGAGTATAATAGAGTATAGCACTCTATTCTGGTCTCCATGGGCACCAGGCATGCACCTGATACACAAATATACATGTAGGCAAACTATCCATAAAAATACATTTAAAACAAAATAATATTTTTAAAAAGATGAAGGTTCCTCATGGTTGAGGACACAGCTCTGTTGTAGAGCACTTGCCGGAAATGTGCCAGACTCTGGGTTCAATCTCTGCCCATTAAAGAAGGAGAGGAAAAGAAGGGAGAGTATACAAAACAAAACAAAACAACAACAACAACAACAACAAAAAACAGCTGGTCTAGGACATGACCACCAAATTGAGATCTAAGAAATTATTAAGTGCTAGACAGCTTAAGAGGACCACAAGGGATGTCTAAAGCAAGAGAAAACCCACGGCATGCATCGGAAGGATGCCATATTTAGTGCTGGCACTAGAAAAAGACATAAGCAGTATGGCACTGGCATCTGCTGTTACAGCAGGTCTGCCACATCAGTTATGAACATCGTACTCTTCTTTACAAGGTTACCTGACCAAAGCAGAAACTAGAACCAAGGGTCAGAAAGATATCTCAGTAAGTAAGGATATCTGTCACCAAGCCAGATGACTGAGTTCAGTCCCCAGGACCCACATGATGAAAGAGAGAACTCACTCTCCTGAGTTGTTCTCTGACTCTCACACTCTGGCTGTGGTACACGCACGCGCGCGCACCACACCCACGCACACACACACACACACACACACACACACACACAGAGTTATTGAAATGTCTGGAAGATGGCACAGCAGTGAAGAGGGCTTGCTCTTTTTGCTGAGGACCAAGATTCAGTTCTCAGCACTCACACAGTCTTTCACAACACCCAGTAATCCAGTTCCAAGAAATCCAACTCTCTCTTCCCGCCTCCAAAGGCACTGGGCAGGTACAAAACTACACACACACACACACACACACACACACACACACACACACACACACACACTCATACACATAAAATATATAAATCTTTCATTAAAGAGGAGGGTGTGCTTGGTGGCACACACCTTTGATCCCATCACATACGAGGCAGATCATGTGAGTTTCAGGCCAGCCAGGGCCACAAAGTAAAACAACAACAAAACAGAAGTCAGAACTGGAATCTGAGCTATGGGACTAAATTTTGGTTTTTGGTTTTTGTTTTTGGAGGGGAATTGTTGTACAGGATATCTACACATAGTATATATGTTGTTTGATTGTTACCACCAAGGCAGCTAGCAGTGGCTTTGTGTGACAGAATTAGTTCTGAAATAACAGAAACACCAAGTCCTGAAAAAACATCAGGAGCTTAAAGTGGACTTTGGGCAGTAGTCAGATGGGAAACCTCCCATTTGATGGCAATATTTCCCTGGGCCAAGCTGGTCCACTTCCCAGTACCTCCCCTCCCAAAGCTATTTTTCTGGTGTCTCAGTTGAACCTGCAGGTGGGGCTGAGGGTGAGACTCTTGTTTTTCCACTGGAGGACATGAGTCAGTGAACAGTGAGGTTCCACTTAATCACCACCCCAAAACAAGCTTCTTAAGAATCAGGAGCAAGAAGAACAAAGGAATGATTAATATAAAGCCAGGACAGTGATTTACTCTTGGGTAGGGTGGGGTGGGTGGGCAGGGAGAGCCGGGGGATCTTTTGGAGTTTGACGATACTATAGTTCTTGATCTGAGTAGTGACTGCATTGGTAATGAATGGTTCCTTTATCATCATAATCACACATTTTATGTAGTTTTATAAATATATATTATAGTTTAAAATTATAAGCAGCTAAAAAAAGAAAAAAAACAAGCTGTAAAACGTTTTTAAGCTGAGAAAAACATAACCATATTTGTATCATTAAAATACTACTTGGAGGCTAAGCATGGTAATGCACGCCTTTAATCTCAGTGCTTGGATGCAAAGGTAAGTGGATCTTTGAGTTTGATGCTAGTCTGGTCCATAGAATGGTTTCCAGGCCAGCAAAGGCTACATAGTTAGACCTTGTCTAAGAAAATTAGCTGAAGGTGGGACAAGGCTAGAAGCAGAGAACCTAGTCAGGAGATTATAATGACCTCTACAAGGGATTAAAATATAGACAGTCTGCTCTTTTGAAAAATACAACCAAAATAAGACAGAAGCTGATACTGCTGCCCAGATCACTTTTCCCCTCTCCATCTTGACAAATTGACTCAAGAACAATAGTCAAAATGCAACCACATATTTAAGCAGACACATGGGCAACAGGGCTGTGGCAAATCTACTCTGAGGACTTGTGACAGAAAAAATACATTTTTATGACACCATGACCATATGAAAGTTGAGCTAGAATAATATCTTAGCATCAAAGTTGAGCTGCTATACACTAGCCTACAATGATATCTAATTCAGTGAAAACTTCATAGAGTGTTTTCTCATCTAATATCTGGTCCTAGAATGCTAGCTCTGGAAGGCAAAGACATTTTGTTCACTATTATATCTTAGAGTAAAGAAACAAAGTTAGTGTACAGTAAGTGCTCAATAAATATTAATGAATTATTTCTTTCTTTCTTTTTTTCTTTTGGTTTTTTGAGACAGGGTTTCTCTGTGGCTTTGAAGCCTGTCCTGGAACTAGCTCTTGTAAACCAGGCTGGCCTAGAACTCACAGAGATCCGCCTGCCTCTGCTTCCCAAGTGCTGGGATTAAAAGGCATTGGCCACCACTGCCTGGCAAGACTTAACATTCTTATAGTTCTAAAACTATAAGCATTTCAAAACACAATAGGCTGGTGTGGTGGCGCATACCTTTGATTCTAGCAACCAGAAGGCAGAGGCAGAAGGATCTCTGTGAGTTCAAGGCCAAACCTGATCTACATAGCAAGTTCCAGGACAGATGAGCTACACAGTGATACAAACAAAAAACAAGCAAAACAACAAAATCAAAACCATGGCATGTCTGTCAGATCCCACACTTTCCAATGTACCTGACATGGAGCCATATAGCCTACCCAGCTTTTACTACACAGGCAACTACAGCTCCCCTCCAGGGAGACCCACTGTCTTCTGGATAACTAAGTCCACCTGTTCCGGGGCTACCTTGTATCTCATCCCTGATTTGTCTCTACTTCCCACTCTCCACTTCTCTAAACAACAGGCGTTAAAGAAACCCAGTTAGTACAAAAGAAGGAAAACGCTTGTTCTAAAAACTTTTCATTAGCAAAGGGAAAGTAGAATAAAGTGTCAAATGACAATTTTGGTGTTATTCAAAAACCTGTCATCCAAATGATACCCTATGGGGAATCTAAAAATCCCACTTACATGAGAGGTTCCTCTTAGTCTCTTTCTTTTTACTATCAATTAAAAAGTGTAACTTGAAGCATAAATCACAACTCAAATGCTTTCTCCAGATGCTCAAAAAATATTAATAGTCATACATCTGCATATACCTTCTATAGGGCTGATAAACTCAAAAGAACCTGCAAACACAACAATAAAGCCAGCATACCTGTAAAAAATGCTGAACACACAGATACAACACAACTCACAGAAGTTATGTTTTTAGGTTGTCTCTCCAAGCGCCCCCTCCTACTCCAAACTCTGATGTTCACTTTGTCCCTGTAGTAATTCAGTCTAGGCAGGTGAGGCCACAACAGACAGTTAAACAGTACATCTTAACTCCTCTTTAAAACATTACAGAACTCACCAGAAATTCATTGGCAAACTCCTCATTGTTAATTTTCTTTTTCTGGGCCTCATTCAGTAACCGCTGCAAAATCTCTCTTTGGTCCATGCCGCAGAGCAAGAGTCTGTGAGTGAATTAAGGGAGGGCATGTCAAATGTGTGTCATGGCCAAGACACCACCACGAAGCCACTGCTGCTGCCTGAGCACAGTGCGCTGGAGGCTGTGGTTTACTGACTGCATCACAAGCCCTAGAGGAAATTAGTACGAAACCAGCTTCTGTGGTCACACAACAAAGCCATCATCTCTCTCCAGGGCCCTAGCGCCTTCCTTTCTCAACAAAGAAACTTGGCTACAGATCAAATATAGCAGCAAGAGGCTAACCAGAACATTAAGCTGTGATCTATTTAGCTGGGAAACTCTGCCACCATCCAACAGCACTCACCTCTCTTGACGCCTCCCGGACAACATGCAGAAGTACAGCTCTGATGTAAGGCGTGCTCAGCCTTTTCACATTCCCCAGGAAAGGAAAGGCCTGGGTGATGAACACCTGTAGGCCCTCTGCAGAAAAGGAGACAGACACTGGAGTTACCAGCCTTCTACCTGGATTATTGTCCCCAAGGCCAGAGCAGGTGTTTTAGTTCAGAACTTGTCAAGCCTCCCAGATAGACCTCACATTTTCTTTTAGAGGAAACAAAGTCAGCTGCTTCTGACAGGCCGGCAGTCTGTCCCAGGGCTGGGGAAGTACTGGCCCCCTGTAGAGGGAAGTGTTGATCTCTGTACCTCTTCAACCTGCAGTAGCTTTGATTCCTATTTGGGTTCTGAACACAGACACAGAGAGCACTGTTTTATGGGGGAGGAGAGGCACATGGTAGGAAGTTAGCACGCTATTCCCAGAACGCACTGCTAGTAAATGGTGCAGAAATGAAAACTAAAACTACCTTTGCTGAGTGCTATACAGATTCTAGGTGAGAAAGTCTTGGGGGAACTGAGCATAACGATGCAATCTGGAATCCTTGCTACTCAGGAGTGTCACCCAGCTGGAGGATCACTTGAGTCTAGGAGTTTGAGACACCTGGGCAACAAAATGAGACCTCTCCCTCAAAAACTGAGAGAGACAGAGAGATAGAGACAGGGACAGACAGAGAGAGAAGAAAGGAAGAATGAAAGAGAAAGAGAAGAAAGTAAGGAAGAATGAGAGAGAGAGAGAGAGAGAGAGAGAGAGAGAGAGAGAGAGAAGGAAGGAAGAATGAGAGAGATTGAAAAAGACTAAAGAAATGTTTCTCATAAAGACATTTTGACATTTTTACTGTACAGCTGCAGTTTGGAAAAGATCCCATTTCAGGGAGCCATCCCCTACTTACAGCATTTGTGCCTTGATAGGCAAGCTGTTCTAGAGAAAGCTTCCACATCTCCATTTGTATAAATTCTCTCTTCAATGGGTACAAATCCACCCAAGATCTAATTCACCCCAAATGAATATATTATCTTTAAAGGAGGAACTTCAACAAACAGTATGTCACAAATTCATCTCAAATATGAAAACTGGGAAAGATGTAGTTCGGACTTCCTCAATTTAAGATATTAACAATCCTTTCTGGTTTTGCATTATTCATAGTCCCTTCAGAAAAAATCATGGTTTTGAACACAAAACATGCTGCAATCTCTCAATTGAGCCCTTGGTAGATAACTTGAAGTTAATACTCCAAATAAAAGAAATTCATTTGTAGTTACATAAATTAAAATTAACCATTATTCTTGAGCAACATTTCCTAAAAATAGAACAATATCTCTCAAATTATCCTCATATATCATGAAAAGGAAATTTCTTGCCACTATAAATAATGTAATATTTGACTATTTTAAAACATACAAAATATGGGGAAAATTATTTTTAAAAAGAACACAAAATTCTTCAGAGCATAATGGATATATTTGTAACACCAGCACTCAGGAAACTAAGACAGGAGAATTGTTACAAATTCCAGGCCTACCTGGACTACATACCAAAACCCTGTCTCAAAAACAAAATAAAATACTTTTAAGATCCCAAGTTAACTGTAAATAAAATTACATAAAAATAAGAAATTTAACCCAGATGTATTTTGCTCACATTCATTCTCTGCCCATCCACTCTGTTATCCACTCTTGTCTCCCTCTCACTCCTAACCCTTTTTCTCCCCAGCTATCCTCCCCACTTCCACTTCCATGTCCTCTGCATTTTTTTAATCCCAGTGAGTTTCATTAGTGTTGTTTACAGGAGCGTGAGTAGTACAACAGGATCTGCACACTGAAGGAAATGCCTCTCTCTTCCCCATCAACCAATAACTGCAGATACATCTTCAGGCAGGGACCACAGGTGACAGTATTGGCACACTCACTAGCTTCTGTGCAAATAATATAGTTCAAGAGTACAGTATCCAAGTCACACTCAGCAATCAGCATTCTACACCTCCTCAACCCCCTCCCCATGGGGCTCATATTCTTTCTGCCCCTTCTTTGGTGATGTTCCCTGAGTTTTGCAGTAGGGTGGTGAATGGTGGTATGGCTGTCCCATTTACTACAGAGCACTCAACAGTCATTTATTCTCAGCACTTTGACCTTTTTCTCCACAGTCACTGCCTACCACTGCAGAAAGAAAGTTCTCTGACCAAAACTGAAAGCATCACTAGTCTGTGGGCATGAAGTTATTTAAGAGGCAATTAGACAGGTACCTCACATCCATTTAGCAAAACAGCAGCATAGGACCCATGACCTCTGCAGCCAGAACTTTTAACCAGATTTACAGTACCACTCATATGGCAACAGCAATGAATCCAATCAGAAGATGCTGGTTACCCACTTAACAGACATACTGCTATTGCACCTGGGGGCTCATATTGCCTGGCCAGTAGGTATCATTGCATAGTGTTCACAGCTAAATAACAACCCTGATGACAATCCTCCCCCAGCAGCCTGGAGAGCACAGTTCAGCTCTGGGAGGCTTAGCCAACAGGAAGGAAGCTTTTCAATACACACTTGGGTTCAGTATGTCCTGCAATCCAAGTGTGTAGCACATTTGGCAACAAGGTCTTAGTTCTGATGAAAAACCAGCAGCAGTGGCATCTGTTTAGTGTGTTTGTATGTGTGTTTTTGTGTGTGTGTGTGTGTGTGTGTGTGTGTGTGTGTGTGTGTGTGTGTGTGGTGTAGAGTCAGAAGCCTTCCTATCTAGCAACTCATAGTGGGTAGCCTATCTCTGACACTGGAATTTTCATCTAATAACCTATGGTTTCCGGAGGCAGTTTTATTCACCCAGGTAGTTATCTGTTCCAATTATTATTTGATTTCCTTATGACTTTTTCATACATTGTTGGGTTTCAAAAATACCTATTTTTGAAATATGGTAATATATGCCTTTTATCCCAACACTCAGGAGATAGAGGCAGGCAGATCTCTGTGAGTTTGAGGCCAGCCTAGTCTACATTCAGTCTCAAAAAAAAGAAAACAAATAACTAAATAAATAATTCTGCTTGTGTTAAAATATTTTATTTAATTTTATGTATATGAATGTTTTGCCTGCGTGTATATGTCTGTATGCATGCCTGGTACCCAAAGAGACTAGAGATGGCATTGGATCTCCTGGAACAAGAATTACAGACGATTGTGAGATGGATGTAGGTGCAGGGAATTGAACCTGAGTCCTCTAGAAGAATAATCAATGCTCTTAACTGCTGAGCCATCTCTCTAGAACATGCACTATCACTTTTGTTTGGTTCTCTTCTCCCCTCCCTTTCCCCATCTTCCTGTCTTTCCCAGTCCCTGCTTAAGCATTCCCACTCCCAATATTCCCATTTCATACATTCTGCTCCTTCCCACTCCCCAGAGACTTTTCTCCATTTCCATGGCTCTTATCTAGTTTCCTGAACTCTACACACTCATTCTCAGAATAAATGATAAATAAAAGCTGGGATCTGCATATGAGAGCGAACAGGTGATATTTGCCTTTTAAGTTTGAACTACTTCACTTAATACAATATTTTCCAGTTCCATCTTCCCTCAAATTTCACAATTTCATTTTTCTTTGCAATTGAATAAAACTCCATAGTTAGATGTAGTACATCTTCACTACCCACTCACCAGCTGATAGGCATCTAGGCTGGTTTCATTTCCTTGCTATTATGAATACACCAGCATTAAACATGTATGTACAAATATCTGTGTGGCAGGATGCCAGGAGTAGTATAGCTGGGTCATAAAAAAAAAATCTGTTTTTAATTCTTTTCTAAACCTCCACACTGGTTTCCACAATGGCTGCAATGGGTAAGAGTTCTCCTTCCCACATTCTGGCCAGCCAGCCTTTGTTGTTGTTTCTTGATGAGAGACATTCTAACTGGTATGAGATAGACTACAGAGCAGTTTAGTTCACATTTTCTTGATACCTACGGATGTTGAGCATGTTTAAAAACATTTACTGGCCATGTGTATGTCTTGAGAACACTCTGTTCAGTTCCTTAGTCCACTTTTTGACTGGGTTATTGTTTCCTGTTATTTAGTGTTTTTGGTTCTTTGAATATTTTGGAAATTGTGTCTTCCATCAGATGTGTGACTGACAAAGGTTTTTCTCCCATCCTGTAGGCTGTCTCTTCACTCAATTAATGGTTCTCTTTGCTGTACAAAAGTTTTTGATCTTATGAAGTTTATTTTATTGGTTGTTGGCTTTATTTCCTGGGTCCCACTTAGAATTACTTTACCTTATATCTTTTTTAAACTTCATATTTATTATTACTGTATGTGTCATGATGTGTGTGTGCAGGGTATTAATGAAACATAAGGCATGTGGAGGTCAGAGGACCTCCACATTTTATGGAGTTGATTTTCTCTTAACATCAAACTCAGGTCATCAGGTTTGTGTGGGCAGGTACCTTTACTGATAAGCCATATAACCGGCCTCTGGTTCCTTTATCTTGAAGTATTTTTCTTACTTTTTTAAATCTGATAATTTCAGAGTTTCAGGTCTTATGTACTCGACTGATTTCCCACCCCTAAAGAATCTTTTTAACCTTCTCGTCGTCCCTGTCTAGGCGACTGAACTCTACTCTCTCTCTCTCTCTCTCTCTCTCTCTCTCTCTCTCTCTCTCTCTCTCTCTCTCTCTCTCCCTCTCTCTCTCTCTCTCTCCCTCCCTCTCTCTCTCTCTCTCTCTCCCTCCCTCCCTCCCTCCTTCTCTCTCTCTCTCTCTCTCTCTCTCTCTCTCTCTCACCCACCTCCCCCCACACACACATACACACAAATGCACATGTAATAGTTAAAAGCTGGGATCCACATCTGAGAGAGAACACATGGGATTTGTCTTTCTGAGTTTCAAATAACTCACATAATACAACATAAGATCTTGGAGTCATTTGTAGTTGACTTTTGTGTAGAGTGAGAGATAAGAATCTGGTTTCACTTTTTTCTACATGTAGGTATGCAGTTTTCCCACTACTATTGGTGAATGTGCATATTGTTATCTTTGTAAAAACTCTGGTGCTATAGTTTGGAATTGTGTCTAGATCCTCTACTTTACACCATTAGTCTATGTGTCTGCTTTTGTGCCAGTATCAAGTTGTTTTGTGTTGTTTTCGAGACTCTATAGTATAACTTCAAATCAGGAATGCTGATACCAACACAAGACTTTTTGCTCAGGACTGCTTGGGCTATTGGAATCTTTCATGCTAAAGGAAGAAATCTTTTAAAAGTGGGGAAAAAAAGAGAGGATAATGTGGCATGAAAACAGAATAGAAGATTATTTGGGAGAGGAAGGAGGCAAACAAAGGGAGAGATGTGAGATGGGAGAAGGCAGCAGGGGAACAGATGAATGAAAACAAAGTAAAACAGCATGGATACAAAAACAACACAATGAAACCCATCACTATGTACACTAACTTACAATACTAATTAAAAATGAAGTATTAAAGAAAAAATCAATTGTATATGATAGGATTAAGGGATTAAGGGTGCTTTGTTATATTACTTTAATTAGGAAAAAACCACAACAAAATCCAATAATTTGTTTAACACAATTACCTACTACCCACAGAGTGCAAAGCAGTAGGTTAGGGATTGGGTTTGCTACATAAAGGAGCCAGAATATGGTACAAGACCTGCAACAGCTACTAAAGCATCCCAGAACTAAATCAGTAGACATGAATATTACTTAAAAATAAAGCATTTCAAACTAACTTGCTTAGTTCAGAATAACAAAACAAAGCTCTAAAAAGAAAATTATTTTCTGTGTTTGGATCAGTAAGAGATAGTTTCAAAATGTCTTTGTTCCTTTAGAATGCCCTCACTCTACCAAAATAAAAACTTTGTTAGTTTATCTATTGATTAATAAGGAATTCCACCTCATCCTAAATCTATCTCACCACAATTTTTCTCTTATTCTAAATCCCTAAAATACAAATTTTTTAACTGGGAAAATATCCAATAATACTCATATCTATTTCCCCAAATACAGAGATATTAATACAGAGATAATTAAATTTATAAGATACTATTACTAACTTTTTCATCTCTTCCTAGGGAAGGAGCTAGAAATAAGTAAGAAACTGGACTGGAAATAAGGCAGAGTTAGCAGAGTTCAAGTCCCAGTACTTACATCAGTTGACTCATAACTGCCTGTAACTCCTATTCAGAAGGGATCAGAAGCCTCCAACTCTACCTGCTTGAGCATATGCATTCACACACACACACACACACACACACACACACACACACACACACACACAAAACCAACTAAGTTCACTTAGTGTTGCTTGTATGATGTCAGGGCTTACCACTTGGTATTGGATGGCTGATTAAGATACATGTCCTCAGGGAGAGGACTAATTCTCTGGCTCTCATTATTTCTTAGTCACCTGTTGTCCTTGTCTAGCCATGGGGCCTCATGAGATTTCTCCCTTCCATGTTAGTATGTCTATTGGTGTCATCTTTGTTCAGGTCTTGTTTAGGCAATCACATTGTTGAGGTATCATGAATATAGCTTCCCTGCCATTCCTAGGAGACACAATCTCACAGTAGATTTCCTGGTCTTCTGGCTCTTACAATCTCTCTCTTCTTCCATGATGGTCCCTTAGGTGCAATAGTTGTGTTGTAGATGTAGCCATGGGGTTGGGCATCCTCTGACTGGTTGTAGAAGTATAGATTTTTTTTTAACTATGTATCAATTTGCAAAAGTTTGTCTACTGTAAAATCTAAAGTTACTATAGAAGCATTGTGACAAAAAGAAACCTCAAAACCCCACTTTGCTATAAGCCATTTCCTGATGAGACCACTCAAGCAAGCAAACATCAAACTGAAGGAGCAAAAAAAGAAAAAGAAAAAAAAACTTGTTTAATTTTAACAAAATAAATATTTAATTTCTACACTTTTATAGTTGTGAATGGCAACATAGCATAGTGCTAGTGGGTGAAAACAGTGTTGATTCACTTCTATTTTGTAGGAAAATTAAGAGCTGGAGCAGGGAGCCAAGGTCACACAGCAACAGTAAGCAAGTATCTAACAAGAGTTTATGAATTTACCACAAAATACTTAAGCCAGTGCATCATAAATCATAAGTAATCAGAACAGTGCCATGCAAGAGAAGACTCACAGGTGCTGTGAACACCATCAAGAATGAGGCCTGGGATCAGTAGGTGAGCACCAGAGAAAGGGAGGAGTGGCAGCTCACCACTGACCCCTGCCTCTTACATTCAAAGAGGAAGGCCACACAGAAACTCGTCTGACAGTCATCTGTCAGATGACTGTCAGAGAGGAATCAGCTGGTTTAAAGGGAAAACTTCAATGTCATAGATATTAGAAAGTGCATCACACATACACACACGCACACACACATGTGTGTGCACGTATGCCTTTTAGGGATGATAATTTGGCCAGGATAAAACAGTGTGTAAGAAAACCAAGTACAGGGGCTGGAGAGATGGCTTAGTGGTTAAGGGAGCTTGCGCTTCTTCCAGAGGTCATGAGTTCAGTTCCCAATAACCACATGCTGGCTCATAACCATCTATAATGAAATCTGGGGCCCTTTTCTATAATTCAGGCATGTGTGCAGACACAGCACTTGTAAAATATTCAAAAAAGAAAAGCAGTACAGCCAGGTGGTGCTGGTGTAAACCTTTAATCCCAACACGGAAGAGGCAGAGGCAAGCAATCTCTGAGTTTTAAGGACAGTCTGCTCTACTGAGTGAGTTCCAGGAGAAACCTACCTCAGAGAGAGAGAGAGAGAGAGAGAGGGGAGGGAGAGGGAGAGAGAGAGAGAGAGAGAGAGAGAGAGAGAGAGAGAGAGAGAAAGTACTCTGTCTTTCAGAGCAACCTTCTCTCTCTATGAGGAGACATGAGTTTACTTTGGAAAACTCACTCATTCAATTTTAGCTTTTGTTTTACTGTTCATGTCTTTTCCTGGGCCAGTGATTCAACATGGACTGTGTGTTGTGTTGTGCAGTCCTTAGTAAGCATCCTTTTGGTCATCACGTCATATTGCTCCTTTCTCTTTAATGTCTTTTTGGTTGTTTTTTTTTTTGTTTGTTTGTTTGGTTTTTTTTTTTTTTGTTCAAGATAAGGTTTCACTGTGTAGCTCTAGTTGTCCTGGAACTCGTGCCTTTAATCCCAGCACTCAAGAGGCAGAGGCAGGCAGATCTCGGTGAGTTCGAGGCCAGCTTGGTCTACAGAGCTAGTTCCAGGACAGGCTCCAAAACAATACAGAGAAACCCTGCCTCAAAAAACAAAAACAAAACAAAACAAAAAAATCCTGGCACTGGGGACATGGGACAGAAAAATCACCTGCCAGCAAGTCTAGCTGAGTTGGTAAGCTCAGGGTTCAGTGAGATACCCTGTCTCAAAGAATGGGGTGGAAGATGGTAGAGGAGTATGCTTGATGCTAACTTCTGTGTATTCATGTACACAAGCATGACTACATACATGTGCATGCACCACACATCTTTTTTAAAGAATGAAAATAATTAGTAGGCTATGGGAACAAATCTAGATTGCTTAGCTTGTCAGTATCAGCTAGCCTCACCCAAAACTACCCAACCACATCACCCACAGACTGTTCCATTCCACCACCACGTCTTTTATTATTTTTACCCATACCCCGTCTTCACCAATAAAAATAAAGCCATCACACCCACTTACTTTTTCTTTAGAACTCTTTCCTGCACCATCTCACCACTGTCCTCTGAGCCTGGATCCCTATAGAATAATTACATTCTGCTACATAAATTTTCTAAGCTTCTTCATATTTCTTATTCCTAAATTTGAGAGTTTATTCCAAAGAGCATACTTAAAACAATCTAGCTTATCAAAGGCAAGGACACTATCTTCTATGCATCTGTGAAACCCAGTGTTTAACATGGTTCTGAGTATACCTGCTAGTCCAGGTGGTAAAATGATGAAAAATCCACTCTGACGTGGACACCTATGGCACCAGTGCCCCAGCTCTGTTGTCTGGCACAGTCTATGCTTCTATTTTCTGGGAAGGCATTTTTACCATGCCAGGAGATGGGCCTTCCCTACAAGGAGGCCCTGGGAACCAGTTCCTCACTGAGAGCCACTGCCCAAGCAGCAGAGCTACTGTTGAGGAATCCATGCCCCTACTAAAGTTCAGAGTCTAGCTCAAAAAGGCCACAGTAAACACAAAGATGGGGTCAGACTTGTAAATAGATGCAGAAGAGTCTTCTAAAATGCCTCAGATGAAGTTTTCTGACTTGTCATGTTTTCATATCATCCATGGTGGGAAAATCCCTTAATTGGTTTTTTGTTTCTACAATATTCTAGGACCTCATCAACTTCTTCAGTTCTACTGCAGACTTTCAGTCAGTTGCCTTCCCCCACAGACTCCACAGAGAGTCACACTTTGCCTTTGGTTTCAGAATACCGATAGGCAAAGGTCAGCTGCTAAGTTCTTGTGGTTGAAGCAATTTAGAGAAAGCTAAGAATTCTTTCAACTTGGGATGATCAGCACACAGACAACTATGACTTGAGTATTCGTGGTAAGAATCACAAAGAGTAATAGAAACAAAAGCTTCTAGGAAAAAGCTCAGAACCTGTGCTAAGAACAATGAAGAAGGGGAAGCAGGAGAATCCTGAGTTCCAGGCCAGCCTAGGCTGCATAGGGAGTTCAAGGCCAGAGTTTTTGGGTATGTATTTAGGTAGAATAGGCATAAGTCATATTTGGGAATTCCCTTTTCCTCTATGTATCAATTTGTATCTGTAAAGGACAGGGTTAAGGAAAAACATCAAGCCAGGAGGTGGTGGCACAAGCCTTTAATCCCAGCACTCAGGAGGCAGAGGCAGTGGGACCTCTGTGAGTTCAAGGTCAGCCTGGTCTACAGAGCTAGTTCTAGGACAGCCAGAGCTATACACAGAGCCCTGTTTTGAAAAACCAAGACAAACGAACAAAAAAACATCAAGCTAGAACCTTAGGAACTAATTCCAACACACAGGAGTTTTAAATTGCACACAGCTCTTAAAACATCCCAGCAGTAGGTTAAACTCTTTTCAAAGCATATTGTTTCACTTATTTCTCCAATAGTCCTGTGGCTCCTAATAATCCATTTTATAGATGTGGAAGCCAATGCATGAGGAATTAGGTCATTTGACAAATATCACATCATTAATCTCTAGTGAATCTAGATTGTTAAAATCAGACAGTCGGGATAATTCCCACCTAAGGGGTAAAAAAAACAAAAAACAAAAAACAAAAAACCTCGTAAGGTTCACCATCTTGAATCTGTAGTATGTAAGGAACAAAGGATCATATCACCCATCTTAAATATTAGCAGAAGAAGGAACAAGAAATCCCATTTCTGGGTTATTAATCTGTTGTAATGTGTCTAGAGTTGCAGGAATGAGCATAGTTTTGTCAAGTAAAGCGACACTACCAGCACTCATTTCTCTGCAGAAGGCTAGCCAAAGGAGGAAGTGGTCAGCCTTGTTCAACTTCAGCCAAGTCGCCAGCGCTTTACTTCTTAGTGAAAGGTAAGTGTGGCTTTTCAGAATCCACCTTGATCCCTGTCTCCTAATTTGTTAGATTATTAAGGACACTGGGAAACACAGATCATAGAAAACATGAGCTTTGCTTCATACCACTATTATTTGTAAGACAAATAAAATACATGTCATTAACTACTCAGGAGATATTTCTGATTGGCTGTTGACTTCTGGGGCAGTATAGACTGTACAAGAAGCAATTCTCCAAAACTGAGCTTTGAAAAAAGGAGTTAAGTGTGAGGATGCACAGTGGGTGGAGGTGCTGGCCTTTTCTCCAGGCATGACCACCCGTCCAACCCCTTGGAACTCACTTGGTAGGAGAGAACAAGTTATCCTTTGACTTCCACACGCGTGCTGCAGCATGCCCACACCCCATAAATAAACATGGTTTTTAGAAAGTTAAAGGCTTTAGTATCTTTAAACCTAAACCCTATCTATTGTTTTACAGAAATCGTTAACATTATAAGAGAGTTTTAAATGCTCAATTTTGCTTTAAAGCAGGGATCAGCAAACTGTGTCCCCAGAAGGCCAGGTAGCAAATATTTTAGATTTGATGGGGGCATACAATATGTACTATAATGATATTCAACTCTGCTGTTGCAGTATGAAGACAGCTATGAATAAGTGAGTTTTGCTACATTCCAGTAAAACTTGGTTTATAAAAACAGAAAGCAGGGGCTAAAAAGATGGTTCTGTGGATAAAGGTGCTTGAATGGGACCTGAGTTCAAATCCCCAAAACCATCTAAAAGCCAGGAAATAGACATTAAGAGTCTATAACCTCGCACTGGGGGGTGGGGGACAGGATGGATAGATCCCTGGACATTGTAGACTAGCTCAGCTTCCGGCTGAGCGATATCCTGTCTCAAAAAGTAAGGTGGAAAGGGACAAAAAATACTCAGTGTCACCCTCTAACGTCCACTTATGTGTCCAGGGGCATATACTTAGTGCACCCACCACACACATCAAACAGATGGACAATAGTCCAGATGAAGTCTGTGGAATGTAATGCATCAATTCTTGTGCTAAAGTGATGTTCTCACACTGTATGTATCAAACTCACCTGTGAAATCGAAAATACAGGTTTCTAAATCCCTAGCCACCCTTAGAAAATCAGTCTCTAAGGATGGATTCTGACAATGAGCAATTCACTGAGGTTCATGAGTAGTATACAACCACACTTCTGAAAATTCTGTAGTATTGTTCTGGGGTATCCACCAGAGAAGACTGCTTGAGCATGGGTTTAAGCCAATAGAAAGTCTTTATTAGTGTCACATGCCTTTAATCCTAGCACTTGGAAGGCAGAGGCAGTTGGATCTCTGTGAGTTCAAGGCCATCGAGTTCCAGGGCATTCAGGACTACACAAGGAAACTGTCTTAAAAACAAAAACAACAAAAAGCAAAACAAAACAGGGGCTGAAGAGACGGCTCAGTGGTTAAGAGCACTGCTCTTCCAGAGGGCCTGGGTTCAATTCTCAAAACCCACATGGCAGCTAACAACTGTCTGTAACTACAAGTCTGACACCCTCACACAGGCATACATGCCAAAAACAAAACAAAGCAACAACAACAAAAAAAAAACACCAATGCAAATAAAAATAAATAATTTTTAAAAACCAAGGAAGGAAGGAAGGAAGGAAGGAAGGAAGGAAGGAAGGAAGGAAGGAAGGAAGGAAGGAAGGAAAGAAAGAAGGTCATTATTAGCTGGCCGGCCAGGGTGTTCAAGTGCAGGAAATCATGGAGATGGCCTTGTCTAGCGGCCTTGAGAGGCATGCTTCGTAGGTTTTCCAGGTTAGAGTCTATGACTCCTGGGACACAGTGTACCTTTCAGTGCCTGACGCACTCCCTCAGGCTGCCTGTGTTTCTGTGTTCCCTAGAAGTCACTGAAGCATATAAAGACTTAGCAGGACAATTAATTTTAGACGTTAATCTTAAATAACCTGTAGCTTGCAAACGTCATTGTATTGATCCTGGAAACTTCCATTGTATTCTGTTTCTGATAAAGATATAAAAAGTTGATTGAGCCCAGCTAGATCCACCTTTTGGCACGGGAACATCCTGAGTCCTAGCCTATGGGATCTTTGTCCCCCATGGCCAGGCCTCTGCTAGAGGTGAGTCTGGGACCAATTCGGGTTGAATTCCCCCCACACCCTTCCCTGGGAACTCCCTGGATTGGCCCTGGATCTTGCTCCCCCTGTGTCCTGTCCCCAGCAGCAAGAGCGCTCCTGGTGCTCTGATACACGCCCACCCACCCCCACCAGTAGCCTGCCCTCCCCCTACCCTGTGCCCTACCCTGCCCACTGTCAGGACAGAGGGTGGAGCCAACAATCCTGCCACCTTCCGGAACTTCCTGGAGCTGTTCTGAGCACAATAGAGCTGCCTATCCATGCTGAACCACCCCGAATCCCCACCTGCCTGGTCTCTGATCCCCACTACCAGTCCTTTACTGGAGTTCCGGGCCCCTCGAAGAGATCTGCCTATCCCCTAGAGCCTACGGACTGGATCCTTGACCCCCATGGCTGGGTCTCTGCTAAAGAGGCCTCATCTGGAGAATACCAGGCCCCAGCTAGATCTGCCTATTGGCAGTGCACTGGAACATCCTGAGTCCCAGCCTACTGGATCTTTGACACCCATCACAGGTCCTCTGCTGGAGCCTGATCTTTGGCCCCCATCGCCGGGCCCCTGCCTGAGGAGAGACCACCTAGAGAACTTGGACCACCCAGAACTACAGACATTGAACTTCTGACCCACCTAAGCCCACCAGGGAAGTATGAGAGAGAGAGAGAGAGAGAGAGAGAGAGAGAGAGAGACAGAGAGACAGAGAGACAGAGAGACAGAGAGAGACAGAGACAGAGACACAGAGAGACAGAGAGACAGAGAGAGACCCCACCTACACCTACTGGAAGAAGTGATGGGAAGATGGCAATACAAGAAAACACATAACAATAGAAAGACAAGCATAACACCACCAGAATTTAGGGACTCTATACCAACTAGATATGAACTCCCCAAAGCAGATGAAGCAGAAGAGAACAACCTAAAAATTATCATCATAAAAATGATAGAGGCCCTCAAAGACGATGTGAGAAAATCCCCTAAAGAAATGGAAGAAAAAACAAACAAAAAAAAATGGAAGAAATGAACAAATTTCTTAAAGAAAGTAGGGAAAGCCGGAAAAAAAAAAAAAAAAAATTAAACAGGTAAGGAAACGGTTCAAGACTTGAAAACTGAAAGAGACAATAAAGAAAACGCAAACTGAAGGAATGCTGGAAATAGAAAAGCTGGGCAAATGACTGGCACCTACAGACACCAGCATAACCAACAGAATACAAGAGATGGAAGAGAGAATCTCAGGCGCAGAAGATAAACTAGAGGAAATAGATTCATCAACAAAAGAAAATCGTAAATCCAACAAATCCTTAACACAAAACATCCAGGAAGTGTGGGACACTGTGAAAAGGCCAAACCAAAGAATAATAGGCATAGAGGAAGATGAGGAAGCCCAGCTCAAAGGCGCAGAAAATATATTCAACAAAATCATTGAGGAAAACTTTCCCAATATGAAGAAGGACATGCTCATGAAAGTACAAGAAGCATACCGAACACCAAATAGACTGGACCAAAAAAAAAAAAAAAAAAAAAAAAGACCCCCTCGACACATAATAATCAAAACACCTAACATACAGAATAAAGGAAGAATATTAAGAGCAGTGAAGGAAAAAGGTCAGGTAACATATAAAGGCAGACCTATCAAAATTACACCTGACTTCTCCATGAAAACTCTCAAGGCCAGAAGGCCCTGGATAGATGTTCTACAAGTACTAAGAGTCCATGGATGCCAGCCCAGGCTACTATACCCAGCAAAATTTTCAATCACTATAGACAGAGAAAACAAGGTATTTAATGACAAAGCCAGATTTTCACAATACGTATCTACTAATCCAGTCCTACAGAAAGTTCTGGAAGGAAAATTCCAACCCAAGGAAGTTAACTATGCTCACAAAGACATAGGCAATAAATGATCTCACTTTACCAGAACCCAAAAGAAAAAGCAGGGCAAATATACTCACAATACCACCACCAACTAATCTAAAACAAACAAGAACTAACAATCAATGGTCCTTACTTTCCCTCAATATTAATGATTTTAACTCGCCTATAAAAAGACATAGGCTAACAGAATGGATAAGAAGACAGAATCCATCCTTCTGCTGCTTACAAGAAACACATCTAAGCTTCAAAGATAGACATTACCTCAGGGTAAAGGCATGGGAAAAGATCTTCCAATCAAATAGACCCAAGAATCAAGCAGGTGTGGCTACCCTAATATCTAACAAGTTAGACTTCAAACCAAAATTAACCAAAAGAGATGAAGACCGTCATTTCATATTCATCACAGGAGAAATCCATCAGCAAAAAATTTAAATTCTGAACATCTATGCCCCAAATACAAAGGCACCCACATTCATAAAAGAAACACTACTAAAACTCAAAGCTCACATAAAACCTCACACACGAATAGTGGGAGACTTCAACACTCCACTCTCACCGCTAGACAGGACCACCAGTCAGAAACTTAAAAAAGAAACAAAAGAACTATCAGAAGTTATGTCTCAATTGGGTTTAACAGACATCTATAGAACATTCCATCCAAACACAAAAGAATAACCTTCTTCTCTGCTCCACATAGAACCTTCTCTAAAATCGACCACATACTAGGCAACATAAAAGCCTTAACAGATACAAAAAAATTGGAATAGTCCCCTGTATCTCATCAGACCACCATGATTTAAAGTTGGAATTTAACAACAACACAAATCGCAGAAACCCTACAAACTCATGGAAACTGAACAATGCGCAATTGCACCATACCTGGGTCAAAGAAGAAATAAAGAAAGAAATTAAGGACTCCCTAAAACTCAATGAGAATGAGGACACAACATACCCGAACTTATGGGACACCTTGAAAGCAGTGTTATGAGGGAAGTTCATTGCACTAAGTGCCCATATGAAGAAAATGGAGCATAATCACATTAGAGAATTAACAGCACAACTGAAAGCCTTAAAACAAGAAGAAGCAAACTCACCCCAGAGGAGTAGATGCCAGGAAATAATCAATTTGAGGGCTGAAACCATTAAAGTAGAAACCAGGAAAACAATACAAAACAATCAATGCAACAAAGAGTTGATTTTTCAAGAAAATCAACAAGATAGTCAAACCTTTATTCAAACTAACAAAAAAGCAAAAAGAGAACATGCAAATTAACAAAATCAGAAATAAAAAAGGGGGATATTAACAATGGACACAGAGGAAATCCAGACAATTTTCAGGTCATACTTTGAAAACCTGTACTCCATAAAATTTGAAAATTCAAAGGAAATGGACAAATTTCTGGATAACTGTCACTTACCAAAATTGAATCAAGAACAGACAAACAACTTAAATAGACCTATAACCCCTAATGAAATAGAAGCACTCATCAAAAGCCTCCTAACCAAAAAAAGCCCAGGGCCAGATGGCTTCAGTGCAGAATTCTACCAGAAATTCAAGGAAGAGCTAATAATTCTATTGTTCCACACAATAGAAACAGAAGGTTCATTACCAAACTCTTTTTATGAGGCCACAATCACCTTGGTACCCAAGCCACACAAAGACACAACTAAGAAAGAAAACTATAGATCAATATCTTTTATGAACATTGATGCAAAAATACTCAATAAAATACTGGCAAATCGAATCCAAGAATACATCAGAGAAATCATCCACCATGACCAAGTAGGCTTCATCTCTGGGTTGCAGGGATGGTTTAACATATGAAAATCTACCAATGTAATCCACCATATAAAAATAAAAAAAAACTGAAAAAGAAAACCACATGATCATCTCCCTAGATGCTGAAAAAGTCTTCAACAAAATTCAACACCCTTTCATGATAAAGGTCTTGGAGAGATCAGGGATATCAGGAACACACCTAAACATAATAAGAGCAATATACAGTAAACCAACAGCCAACATCAAACTGAATGGAGAGAAGCTTAAGGTGATTCCTCTAAAATCAGGAACAAGAAAAGGCTGCCCTTTCTCTCCATATCTCATCAATATTGTACTTGAAGTTCTAGCTAAAGCTATAAGACAACAAAAGCAGATCAAGGGGATACAAATTGGAAAGGAAGAAGTCAAACTTTCTCTATTTGCAGATGATAGTTTACATAAGCGACCCAAAAAAACTCTACCAGGGAACTCCTACAGCTGATAAATACCTTCAGCAAACTAGCAGGATACAAAATAAACACAAAAAAATCAGTAGCCCTACTTTATTCAGATGACAAAGGGGCTGAGAAAGAAATCAAAGAAACATCACCCTTTACAATATCCACAAACAACATAAAGCATCTTGGGGTAACGCTTACCAAACAAGTGAAAGACTTATATAATAAGAACTTTGTGTCTTTAAAGAAAGAAATTAAAGAAGATACCAGAAAATGGAAAGATCCCCCATGCTCTTGGGACAGGTAGGATAAACATAGTAAAAATGGCAATCTTGCCAAAACCAATTTATAGATTCAATGCAATCCCCATTAAAATCCCAGCACAATTTTTCACTGACCTTGAAAGGATAATAATCAACTTTATATGGAAAAACAAAAGACCCAGGATAGCCAAAACAACCCTGTACAATAAAGGAACTTCAGGAGGCATCACCATCCCTGACTTTAAGTTCTACTACAGAGCTATAGTCCTGAAAACAGCCTGGTATTGGCACAAAGATAGACAAGTAGACCAATGGAATTGAATCAAAAATCCTGATATTAACCCACACACCTATGAACACCTGATTTTTGACAAAACAGCTAAAAGTATACAATGGGGGGGGGAGGGTGAAAAGCATCTTCAACAAATGGTGCTGGCACAACTGGATGATGGTGTGTAGAAGACTGCAGATAGACCCATGTCTATCGCCACACACAAAACTCAAGTCCAAATGGATCAAATACCTCAACATAAATCCAGCCATTCTGAACCTCTTAGAAAAGAAAGTGGGAGGTACCCTTGAACAAATTGGTATAGGAGATTGCTTCCTGAACATAACTCCAGTAGCACAGACACTGAGATCAACAATTAATAAATGGGTCCTCCTCAAACTTAGAAGCTTCTGTAAGGCAAAGGACACAGTTGACAAGACCAAACGGCAGCCCAAAGACTGGGAAAAGATCTTCACCAATCCTACATCTGACAAAGGGCTGATCTCCAAAATATACAGAGAACTCAAGAAACTAGTCAACAAAACACTAAATAACCCTATTAAAAATGGGGTACAGAACTGAAGAGAGAATTCTCAATAGAGGAAATAAAAAAGGCTGAAAGACACTTAAGAAAGTGCTCAACATCTTTAGCTATCAGGGAAATGCAAATCAAAACAACTTTGAGATACCATCTTACTCCTGCCAGAATGTCTAAAATTAGTAACACCAATGACAACTTATGCTGGAGAGGATGTGGAGAAAGGGGAACACTCCTCCATTGCTAGTGGTAGTGCAAACTTGTACAGCTATTTTGGAGATAAATATGGTGGTTCCTCAGGAAAATGGGAATCAGTTTACCACAGGACCCGTCAATCCCCCTCTTAGGCATATACCCAAATGATCCACATCCATGCAACAAAGACATGTGCTCAACTATGTTCATAGCAGCATTATTTGTAATAGCAAGAACCTGGAAGCAACCTAGATGTCCCTCAAATGAAGAATGGATAAAGAAGATGTGGCACATCTACACAATGGAATACTACTCTGCAGAAAAAAACAATGGAATCTTACAATTCACAGGCAAGTGGATGGAACTTGAAGAAACCATCCCTTTTTTTTTTTTAAGGGACTCTGTTGTTTTCTTTTAGAAATGGAAACTTGTAATACTTATACGTCCTGATCAACCTGTCTACTTAGTTTGGAAAACATCAGAAAAGGCATATTTAGTCAATAAATTAGTACATGCCTATCAGTCTCAGGGGCTCAGTAATATTGCTGTAACCTAGGTGAATTAACCATAAGGTGAATAGCAGATATCAGAATAAGGGGGGCTTTCTAGATGAAAGATGTGGATATTAGACAAGTTGATTTGGGCTGTTCTCCCCCAAGTCACAATTAGTTTTATCAGTCAATGAGCTGGAAGTCTTTTAGTTCCTATCCCAAGTAGTATGGGAGCCATAGGTCTAACCAAAATCAGCAATCCTGGCCAATTTATGCCTGGGAATCATTAACTAAGTGCTGGACTTTGTCAAGAGTGAAACTAAGGATGGGGACCCCTCAGCTTCCTGGACATCACAAGGTGGGACTCTGGCCCTGGGTGTGCTTAGGAGCCAAGGTCTGGGGACCTGGCTAGGGAGCATTTTCTAGTAAACCTATCCCTAAGGTTCCTGATTCCCCAGGTTTTCCCTGTTTCTCAAAATCCAGGAAACGATTCAAGGAGTTTTCTAGGAAGCCTCCATTTCACAACTCCCAATTATTGTAATAAAAACTCCCTTCTTCCTGGTAACTATGGGGGCCAGCCATGGGGCAAGCACAGAATTATAAAGTCTATATTCTTATCTCAAAAGATAAACTCCCATATCTTTCCTTTCTCTAGTACAACCAGACATTTGAAGTAGGCACCAGTGAATAAAGGTCAAGATGAACCCGGGTTGCTACTCTATAGTCACACCAGCTAATGCCTCCCCTGTATCAGTCTCCCTTAGTTCCCAGGTCCAGACCTGAGGGTAGTGGGGGTTAGACTTTTACCAAACACAAGTCTCAGGAGGTAGATGGGCAGGGAATGGTAGGGCCACGTGCCTGGTGGAATATTGATCTTAATGTGTCCATAGTCAGGGAAACAGTACATTTGGCAGCAGTATCTGTGGCTTACGCTTTCTTGGCCTGGGTGTGATGGATCAATGATGTATTACCAGCTGTCTTCCCAGCCATATGAGTGGGGAGAATCCCTGTGGAGAGTCCTTTTTAAGTTGGTTCCAGTACCCCCTTGGCTACCCACTTGACCCAGATGGTATCACTGGACTCAGACAGAGGAATCTGATGGCAGAATTGGAGGTGGACTGAGTCTCTCAGATAATCCATTGAACTGAAGTGCCTGTAGTGACTTGAAAAAGGAATGTTTAGAGAGTTCTTCCAACTGCTGGTCTGAACCTGGGAAGCGGTGGGGTAGGTCTTCAAACATAATCTTATAGAGAATAAATCCCTCCCTATGTGGGGTGCAGTGGGCCCAAAGTACAGCACAGTGAAGGAGGTCCATTGACCCTTCACTGGATTCCAATGAAAGTTTTGAGATTTTTTTTTAATGTCTTATTTTTGGTGTTGTTGTTTTGTTTTGTTTTGTTTACCTGCCCAGAATTCTGAGGTCTATATGCACAATGAAGTTTTCAATCTATGTGTAAAACACAGTAGCTATTTCATATTTCTTTGATATTTTCAGTAGGAGTATAGATGAAGAAGCTGCTAATTATACCTCCAAATCTCTAAAATGGATGAATAAATTCTGCTCAGGTGAAATAAACAGAAACTTTAGATCTGAAAGAAAATCCTTTACAACTTTGGGAGCACATTCCCCATGGAGGGAGGAGGGAGGGCCTAGTCCCTACTCCAAATGACTTGACAGATTTTGATGATCCCCTTCTGGAAGATATCACCCTCCCTGTGGAGTGGGGGGGATGGGATGGGCGGGGGGTGGGGGCATGAGAGGGAGGGAGAGGGGACTGGGATGATATGTAAAATAAGAAATATATATATATATATATACATATATATATATATATAATCCTTTATTTGAAGAAATAAGATTTTTAACTAAAAACTGACATCCAAAATCACTAGAAACAAAATTCTCAACAAAAGACATGGCTAAACCTAAGAAAAAGTTTATGATGTGCTGTCTCCTTCACAAGATCACCAGCAAAGTTCTTCCTTGGTGCTTGAAATTTCACTAGTAAGAAATTACTTATTCAGGAGGTCTTTGTTTCAACAAACACTTATTAAAACTCAGGTAAAACAGAAAGTATAATGTCACTGTAGATGGCTAGGGCTGCTCCCAAAGTCAGCAATCAGTAAAAATGTAACACTGGTAAGTTGAAGAAAGCATGTTTTAATTGTCAGACATCAGAGGGAGTGATGCTCAGTGTGGGGAAAAGTCCTCTTCTTCAGCTTTCCAGGTTCTCCTAGGAAGAACAGTGAGAATCTTAGTAAAAAAAGATGGTCCTCAGTGCTGTCCAAGAATCCAGGGAAGTATCTGTAGATCATACCAGGGACAACCACATCTTTTACTTACAACTTCTACTGATCCCAGAAATGGAAAGAAGTACTCGAAAATAATGGAAACTCTATGGATTATTAAGATAAAGGCTTAGTGTTTGTTTTCTAATGAGAGGGAACAAGAAAGGATGTGGATTTGACTGGGTGGATGGGGAGGTGCACACATCTCGGAGGAGTTGGGAGAGGAGAAACCAGAATCAGAATATAGTATATGAAAAAAAATCTATTTTCAATTAAAATTAATAAAAAAAATACCTATTTTTTAAAATAGAGGTGCCCAGTGGTAATGGTGAGTGCCTTTAATTCCAGCACTTGGGGGAGGGGGCAGAGGCAAGTGAATCTCTGAGTTCAAGGCCAGCTTGGTCTACAAAGCAATTTCCAGGGCAGCCAGTGCTACACGAAAAACCCTGTCTGGAAACACAGACAGACAGACAGGATGTCGCCTATAGTCAACTGTAGATAAGACAAACTGCTTTTTTTCTTTGAAAAACAATTTTTTTTTCATACAATGTATTTTGATCCTGTTTTCCTCTTACCCAATTTATCCCAGGTGCTCCCCAGATCCCTACCTACCCAACTTTATGTTCTTTCTCTCTCTCTCTCTCTTTAAAACAACAACAACAAAACCAAAAACATACACACACAAACAAACACAAAATAGAAACCAAAATATACAAGAACAATAAGAGAAATAAATTCCCAAGCAAAGCAAAATGAGACTTAAAGTCTCTACAAATACCATTGAGTTTATTTTGTATTGGCCAGCTACTCCTGGGCATGGGGCCTACAGGGAAGTATGGTTAATAGACCCAGTGAGACTCCATCAGAAAAAAAAAAAAACATAAAAAACCCTAAATTTTACTTTGCCAGCAGGTATCAATTGTGGTTGGCTTCTTGGTTAACGGTGGGAGCACATGTTCACTTCCCTGTCTCAGGGCTGGGATTACATTTGGCTTGAAGCTATGCAGGCTGCCTCAGTCTCTGTGAGGTCATATGTGCATTAGCCCCATTGTGTCTGAAAGACACTGTTTCACAAACTTGTTTTTCCTAGGTAATATTAAGATTTCTCTGCGGGCTGGGAAAATGTCTCAGTAGGTAAAGTGCTTGCCATGAGCACAAGCATGATACAAATTCCCAGAGCACATGTCAAGATGGATGTGGTAGTATGCACCTGTAATCCCAGTGCTCCTACAGTGAGGTGAGAGGCGGGGCAGAATTACAGACGCTCATGGACCAGCTAGCCTGGCATATGCAATGGAACTAAAAGAGACCATGTATTAAATAAACAGTCAAAAGCAAGGATTGACATCCAAGGTTGCTCTCTGGTCTCTACATATGAGTTGTAGCATGCACATGCCTGAACTCAGGAGCATATATACACATATCACAGACATACAACACACACACACACACACACACACACACACACACACACACACACACGATTATTTTAAATTTCCTCAACACATATTAAAGATGTTCAGGAACAAAGACTCTGAAATGCACCAGGAAGCAGAGTAAAGCCAGGCTGAGATGAGAATTCCACCATCAATAAATATACTTTAGAGCTGATTATATATGGTAGAGATTAGCTTTACAGCCAGTGGTCAACATTTCAGGCAGCATCGTCTAACCCTCACAGGCTGAGCTTTTATTTCCCTTTTCCAGAAGAACTTACAGAAAGGTTAATAATTAAGAGTCCCAGTTATTAAAACCAAAACAGCCCAAATGCCTAGCAAAGTGTGGGTGGGGCTTAACAAAAACTTACCCATCCTCCCTGGTCCTGGATAAATTCTCGGATGGCTGTATTCCCATTGATCATGCCTGTCATGCAGCTAGCCACCTGTCTTGCCGTTTCAGGAGCCTTACGGACCACATATTCAAGAAGTTTCACTGACACTGCCAGAAAGGCTCTTTCAAAAGCTAGGGTGGGGTCTTGAGTACACCAGGCCATGCTGATAGACTGGACTATGTCCTTGAGAACAGCTCCTGCCTGTGGAGGGAGACAGGATCTGTCAGTGTGGCTCAAACAGGCCTGGAGTCTGCAAGTCTAAGAAGTACTCTTCAGGAAGTGGCCAAGGTACCACTGGTAGTCCAAGGGAATATTAGAGGGCAGATGGACAAATTTCTTAGTTTTAGCATTTTGATACCTTAATATTAGGAAAACATTAAATAACCCATCAAGCTCATGATTTCAGATATCATTGGGTAGGATGAACAAAATACTGTAAAAGAAAGCTAATAAGCACATCATAGTGAGCAGGTCAAACTATAAGGACATTATTTCTATAATTAGGAAATGTTTACCAAGGTCTAAAGTTAAAACAAACAACAACAAAAACCTCTTCTTTTCCCCCTCCCAAATAAATTAGTACAAAAGCTATTAGGTGGAGTCAAAGTAGATCTTTGAGGTATAAAGGGGGCAGTACTTGTCAGATCAGAATGTTAAATCTTACAAAAGCTAAGACTAGAAATAGATCCAGAAGGTACCTATATCTGAGGATTTTTGTTTGTTCTTTTTACATTTATGTATTTACTTATTTAATGTGTGTGTGTGTGTGTGTGTGTGTGTGTGTGTGTGTGTGTGTGTGTGTGTGTGTGTGCACAGGCCACAGTGTAAATGTGTTAGTTAGAGAACAACTTTCAGGCAAAGTTCTTTCCTTCCACACAGGCATCCTGGGGACCAAACTCAAGCTCTCAGAGCAGCCAGTAATTTTACCCAGTCATCTCTCATTGACCCTATATCTTAGTTTCTAAGTATCATTTTTCACTAAAAGAAACCAGAGTTTCCTGGTTCAGAATGTCTAATATAAGACCTTCTGCTAGAAATTAAACAAATTTGAAACATGACAAAAAGTCATGTGGTTCTGTCAACAAGACAGGACAAACTCAACTTTATTCAGAGATATTCACTAACATTTCCCATCATCTTCAAATGTCAAGGTCATAAAAATATATGAAAATACTGAAAGATCAATATGTACTAGGAGACTAGAACCCATAACTAAATGCTGCATATGAATCTGGCTTGGATATTTTGCTATAAATTATATTGTTGGGACAATGGCAAAAATTGAGTGGACTACCCAGGTGACAGTGGTGCCTTTAATTCCAGCACTGGGAGGCAGAGGCAGCTAGATATCTGTGAGTTAGAGGTCAGCCTGGTCTTCAGAGCTAGTTCTAGGACAGCCACGGCTACACAAAGAAACCATGTCTCAAAAAACAAATCAAAAGAACAAATCAGTAGACTCTAAGGATCCAATATTACTATATCACTATCAGTTTCCTGGGTCTGAGGTTACATTGTGATACTATAAAAGAAAGTTCTTACTTGAAGTATTAAAAGTATAAAAGTATTAAAGAGTGAGGCTCTGTCCTATTAATTACTCTCAAATGACTGGAGAAACTCTCTATTCCATCAGTTCTCAACCTATGGACTGCCACCCCTTTTTGTGGGTGTGTTGAATGACCCTTTCACAGGGGTTGCCTGAGACCATTGGAAAACGCAGATATTTACATTATGATTTATAATAGTAGCAAAATCAGAGCTATGAAATAGCAATGAAAATAATTTTATGGTTGGGAGTCACCACATTAGGAACTGTTATTAAAGAGTTGCCAAAGCTTGAGCATTGTTGGCACTCACCTTTAGTCTCAGCACTCAGGAGGCAGAGACAGGAGAATCTCTGTGAGTTCAAGACCAGTCTGGTGTACAGAACTAGCTCCAGGACAGATTCCAAAGCAATACAGAGAAACCTTGTCTCGGGTAAATAAATAAATAAATAAATAAATAAATAAATAAATAAATAAATAAATAAAAATAAAAGAGTTGCAGCATTGGGAAGGTTGAGAACTACTGCTTTTTGTAATGCTTCCAACTTGAATTTGAGTTTGAAACTGTTTCAAATGTCCTTTTTTGTTGTTGTTGTTGTTTTGTTATTGTTCTAAGTACAGAAGAAAAAAGTAGACCTAGCTAGCAGCCACATACGATAGCCTCAAGGCCAGCAGTTGGAAGTAAGATTCTGTCTGAATGTAACACAGGCACATTCCCTATGCTGTCCATTAGGAAGAATAAAGTGTGCCTCTGAAATAACCTGGGTTCAAATTCTAGCTTTAACATTTACAGAGTAAGTTTCTTACTTGTTTCCTTATACCTCCGTTCTTTGTGTATTTAAATGAGAGCAAGCCAGGAAGTTCATAATGAAGACTATTGTGTATAAGGAATATTTCAAAAGTATATGAATACAGAAATGAGGAAAACAGGTTTGCTATTTGCTCTCATGGAGTTTTGTGCTGATTGAGAAAGATCACTCTAAGAATAACAGCTGTATAATAATCCACACATGAGTGCAATGATTAAACAATGAAATGTGGTCATGCGAAGTAATAAGGACTAGCTGCTGTTGTTGATATAATCAGCAACATGACTTGGAACACTGTCTTTATAGCTATACAGAGTCCAAGTGCTACTGCCAGTATTCAAGACTTCTGATACAAAGCCAGCAGATTTCTTTAAGGGTTTCTCTAATTGCATCAGACTTCTAAACTACAATATTTCTGAATCTTACTACTGGACCCTGGGATGGGGGGGGGAGCTGACTTCTGGCAGAGTTAAGCAGTTAAGCATTAAAAATATGAATAATGGAGCTGTTGAGATAGGTCAAGAATTAAAGATACTTGCCACATTAACCTGGTGACATGAATACAATACCTGAAAACTACACAAAGGTGGAAGGGGAGAACAACACAAAACTCTCCTTTGGCCTCCACAGATATGTAGAGGCACATGTGTCCCTCTCCCCACACTACACATACACATACAACAAGGAAGAGAAAGAGGAGGAGGAGAAGGAGGAGGAGGAGAAGGAGGAGGAGGAGAAGGAGGAGGAGGAGGAGGAGGAGGAGGGAGGACATATACATAAAGGAGATTATTTTCCAAGAATAGTAAACTATGAGTGAGATCTATGCACACTAAGGGCAGCCCTGATTATCTGATGAAGCCTATCAGTTCCTTCCTATAATACAAGGTTTTTATTAATGTCTAAAGAATTGGCAATCACATTTCTTTCTATAGCTTCTTGAGCAAACATAAACCTCTAAATCTTCACTAAACATTTCTGTTCCTGGTATACAGAAGTAAACAACAAAGAAGGAAGAAAGGAAGGAAGGAAGGAAATTTAAGTTCCAAATAGAACAAACAGCAGACAATATTAAAAATCAAAAATCTGACCTGTCCTTGAATGGTTTCTGCAATGACATTATTGGCAGAAGCTTCCAGTTCTCCATTGAACTGGTCACCCAGCATTCGAAGGCGGCCAGCAATAATAGACACATCAAAAGAGCAGGCCTCTCCTAAGGCAAAGAAAATACTTTCATCATGCTTGAAGGAATGGGAAGTCTCCTAAATCTTGGCAAAAGAGAAATGTTCTTGTCTTATTTTTTGGTTTGTTGAGACAGGGTTTCTCTGTGTAGCCCTGGACATCCTAGAACTCACTCTGTAGACTAGGCTGGCCTCGGTTACATTCTCAAGTTTTTAAAAACAGTTTTGGCATCATTTGTTCTCAGTAGTTGCAGTCAGACAATCTTCTTTATTGAAAAGCTCTTTCCTTTCTAATGTTGCCAACAATTTAGGACTTGCCTTTGAAATTTTAAGAGGAAACAGAAAAAGCATGCTTTGACTCCATTACCCTCCTGTGTTCACCTCATACTAGGGGCCTTACCTGAGTATGGTTCGTCTGAATCCAGTAGATTCCGGCTAGCAACCTGTAATGATGGGGTCAAAAAATCTGTGAGTAGAGCATTCATCACACATTCTGTTTGCTCCTCAAAAGTCCGGGGGTTCTTCATTTTAGACATTTTCCACAAACAAGTGGTTTTCTGCTCAGCAGAAGGTTAGAGAACCTGGCAAACCAGTTGTGCCTGCCTGCCTCTTATTGGTTCGTAACTGAGTATGTCCTAGAATCGTTCCCACTAACTTTTTTTTTCAAGAATAGCTGCTTAAAAGGTACAAATTCTCTCAAGACAAAGAATTTTCAGTTCCGTATCTCTGAACCACACCCTCTCCAGCATGTAAGGTTAATGAATAGCTTTTATAGATAACCTATAGGTAAAACAGAATTGAGGAAGATTCTCTTGAGCAAGTTTCTTAAGAAATACTTCCTGGAGCTGACAGCCACCAATGGCCACCTCTGAGCTAGGGGACTTCATCCTTTACAACTGCAGGTCGCCTCCCTACCCCAGGGCCCTTGCCTTCACCTCATTGCTGAAGGTTTCAACATTAAACTTGCACAATGTCTTTAAAACCAAGAGTAGTGGATTTTGACGAAACATGGAACAACTTCCTAACTCCAATCAAAGCTGTTGCCATGCTGGAATGTGTTAAGAGATCAATATGAAATGACTTTCTCAGATATCTATGCTTTATGTGTAGCCTATCCTGAACCACTTGGAGAAAGGCTTTAATGCAGAACACATAGATTTTTGCTTTAAATAATGTTTGGCATTTGCATAAGAGAGCTCTCGAATCAGCAAAGAGGGTGACTGAGAATGAAGTGGAGGACAAACTCACCAATTTTATTACTGTTTTCAAGATATTTTTCAGAAGTTCTATGGAAGAATGCTAGCAAAATGTCTAATTTATGGGTTGTCTATGTCCATTGATTCTGAAGAAGCCATGATCAATAAATTAAAGCAAGCCTGTTATGAGTTTACCAGCAAGCTGCATTGGATGTACACAGACATGAGTCTCAATGCTGTCTTTCAACTATTTCATCAGAAACTGAGACACCAGGAAGATTAGGGGATTAGTTTCCAAATATATGTCCTTCAGGCTGGTGCATGGCCTCTCACTCAGGCTCTTTAATCCACATTTGCAATTCGCCAGGAGTTAGAAAAAAGTGTACTGATGTCCGAATTACTTTATAGTTTAGCATTTCAGTGGAAGGAAACTGGCATGGTTACATTATGCCTGTACAGGTGAAGTTAAAATGAACTATTTGGGAAATCTGCCTGTACCTATGGTTACAGCATATCAATGACAGTTCTTGCCTTTAACCACAGTGAAACTGTCAGCTATAACTTCAAGACAGTATCCAGATGAACAAAAAGGAACTGACCACAACAATCAAATCAGTACTCAGTGAAACATGATTAACCATGATTCAGAAAAGGAAAATACTGACACAAGACCTTCATTTTCATTAAATATGTGCTTCAACAGTAAGAGAACAAAATTTTAAATTCCTTCATCAATGAAGAAGTATCCACCGCAAGAGCTGAAACAGCCTAGAAGTGCTTGCTGTTCATCATCCGCATTATGAAAGCATACAAGGTGCTTTGGCACAGTGCCCGCATTCCAGAGGTAATCAGCCAGTCAAGAGTCGGGTTCAATCCCAGGATCATCGTGATTCAGAAGTGCATAGAAGTCCTGATAGACAAGCAATACACTGAGCAGTCGAGCATCTGCAGATCAGATGGATACTCTCACATCACATGACACCCCTCCTGATACGGGTGTTAGATTATTGGTATCACCATTTGGAGTGCTCCTGTGGGGAAAAGCAGGCTTGTGACTCCATACTGTGGTCATTTGGCAGCCCCTGATTTTCTGGTGTTTACGTTATCACCAATACTAACTACATCATGAGCATCAAAGAGAGTGAATGCCTAGAGCTATTTCAAGCTCATGTCATTATGACATTTCTTAAAATAGTATTTAAAAACTAGTGAAATATTGTTGAATTGTGGGGTTTGGTTGGGTACTATTTTCCCCTCTTCATCTTTGCAGTTGATGTGTTTTTTAATGTTTTATTAATGTATTTTTACATTCCAACTCCAGTTTCCCCCTCCCCCCTTTCTTCCCACTTCCTCCATTCCCCCCTCCTCCCATTTGCTCCACAGAGAGGGTAAGGACTCCCCTAGGAAGTCTACTAAGTCTATCCCAACATCTAGTTGAGGCAGGACTAAGGCATTTCTTCATCCCCACACCCCTGTGTCTAACCTGAGCATGTTATCTCTCCATATAGAATGGGCTCCATAAGTCAGTTTGTGCATTAGTGTTAGGTCTTGGACCCACTGCCAGTAGCTTCATATATTGTCCCAGTCACACCATTGTCACCTATATTAAGGGAGTCTAGTTTGGTCTTATGCAGATTTCCCACTTGTTTTTTTTTAATGTATCTTAAAGGACATAAAATAAAAACTTAAATGTTGTAATATGACAATAACTTAATAATTGCCAGGCATTGGTGGCGCATGCCTTTAGTCCTAGCACTTGGGAGGCAGAGGCAGGTGAATCTCTGTGAGTTCAAGGCCAGCCTGGTCTACAGAGCTAGTTCCAGAACAGGCTACAAAGCAATACAGAGAAACCCTGCCTTGAAAAAGCAAAATAAATAAATAAATAAATAAATAAATAAATAAATAAATAAATAAACCTGATGCATTGAACTTGACAGAAGAGAAAGTGAGGAATAGCCTTGAACACTTTGGCATAGAAAACAACTTCCTGAACAGAATACCAATAGTGCAGGCACTGAGATTGACAATTAATGAATGGGACACTGCAAAAGACACTGTCAACAAGACAAAACGGCAGCCTACAGAATAGGGAAAGATTTTCACTGACTTCACACCTGACAGAGGGCTCACACCCAAAATATATAAAGAACTCAAGAAACTAGGTATCAACAAACCAAATAATCCATTTTTAAAAATGGGGTACAGATCTAAACAGAGAATTATCAACCAAGGAATCTCAAATGGCTGAGAAGCACTGAAAGAAATGTTCAACATTCTTAGCCATCAAGGAAATGCAAATCAAAACGACTCTGAAAGACCATCTTACACCTATCAAAAAGGCTAAGATCAAACACACACACACACACACACACACACACACACACACACACACACACAGATAAAAAGCCTGGTGGTGGTGGTGCAGGCCTTTAATCCCAACACTCGGGAGGCAGAAGAATCTCTGAGTTCAAGGCCATCTAGGGCTGTAGAAAGAACCCTACCTTGAAAGAAAAAACAAACAAAGAAAAACCACAAATGACAACTCATGTTGGCAAGGATGTGGAACAAGGGGAACACTCCTCCATTGCTGGTGGGACCGCAAACCTAGTACAGCCACTTTGGAAATCAGTATGGCGATTCCTCAGGAAAATGTAAGTCAATATGGCAGTTCCTCAGAAAATTGGGAATTGATCTACTTCAAGACCCAGCTATACCACTCTTAGGTGTATATACCCACAGGTTGCTTCATCCTACCACAAGGACATTTCTTTAGCCATTATTATTGTAGCTTTATTCATAATAGCCAGAAACTAGAAACACCCTAGATGTCTCTCAATGAAGAATACATAAGGAAAATATGGTACATTTACATAATGGGGTATTATTCAGCTGTTAAAAACAATGACATCATGGAATTTGCAGGCAAATGTCTGGAATTAGAAAAGACCATTCTGAGTGAGGTAACTAGACCCAGAAAGGCAAACATGGTATGCACTCACTCATAAGTGGATATTAGCTGTAAAAGGACAAACATAACACAATCTGCAGACCCTGAGAGACGAAATAATGAGAGCTCAAGGTGGGATGCATGGATCTCCCTGAGAACGGAAAACAGATTTTGCAGGTTGGAGAAGGGTGGGGATGGGAACAGGAGGGATCAGGCAGAAGGGTAAAGAGATGGAGAGAAGATTACTGAGAGGGATGGTCAACATCGTGGGGCAGTTGGGTGGTGATGTAGAAACCTAGTGCAGTGGAAACTCCCTGGAGTCTATGAGAGTAACCCTAAAAAAGTCTCCTAGTAATGGGAGATACACAGCCTTAACTGACCAACTTCTACAACCAGGCAAGGGTGCTAGCTGTGGGGCTGGGACATCAACCCAGCCACAAAACCTTTGACCTACAATCTATCCTGCCTGCAAGACATACTGGGGCAATGGTGATGTGGAATTTGTGTGAGTGGCCTACCAATGACTTGTCCAACTTGAGGTCCACACCATGATGGGGAGCCCAAGCACCTGACACTGCCTGGATGGCCAGGAACCAGAGGCAGGACAGCCCAGAGACCCAGGATCGACCTAAACATGACTGGCAAAAAAATAAAAATAAGTCAATGAAATGATTCCTAAAGATATTCTGCTATACTCATTGATTGGTGCCTAGCCCATTGGTGTCAACCAGCAACTGATGGGAGCAGTTGCAGAGACCTATAGCCAATCTCTAAATGGAGCCAGAGGAACCCTGAAGAAGATGGGGAAGAAAGACTTTAGGAACCATGGGGGTCAAGGGCACCACAAGAAAACCCACAGAATCAACTAACCTGGGCTCATAGGGCCTCAAAGACTGAACCAACAAACATGGATCCTTATGGGTCTAAGACAGGTCCTCTGCATATTTGTTATGCTTGTGTAGTTTGGTGTTCTTGTGGGACTCCCAACAATGTGACTGGGAGGGGGGGTCTCTTTTGACTTGGGACCCTTTTCCTCCTACTAGGTTGCCACATCCAGCTGTGGTATAAGGGTCTATGCCAGTCTTACTGTATCTTGTTAGACCATGTTTGGTGGATATCCCTGGGAGAGATTTTTTTTTTTTTCCATAAAAATGGGAAACAGAGGTGTTGATCTGATGCAAAGTGGAAAGGGGAGGTAGGGTAGGGAATAGGAGGAGTGAAGGAAAAGGAAACTGGAGTCCAAAATAAAATTAAAATTGAATTTTAAAAAGCAGTTAGAACTTTATTGTTTTGTTTTTCTCTGTGTAGCACTGGCTGTCCTGGAAGTCTCTCTATAGATCAGACTGGCCTGAAACAGATTCAGCTGCCTCAGCCTCCTGAATGGTGGAATTAAAGGCATGTGCCACCAGCACCCAGCCAGAATAGACACTTTAAATGGGATCTATGGTTGTAGGGATGGCTCAGCAGTTAAGAGTACTGTTTGCTTTTGTTGAGCATTTAGTTTCTAGCACCCATAAACAGCAGCCAACACCTTTACTCCAGGTCCAATTGATCAGACACCTTCTTCCGGTCTCCATGGACCCTCACACACACGATGCACAAACATATATACAAGTTTATAAATTTTTTTTATTTTATTATTTTTTTATGAGTGTGGGTGTTTTGCCTCCATGAATGACTGCGCCATGTACATGCCCAGTACAGAGGAGGGTGTGAACAGTTGTGAACTGCCATGTTGGTGATGGGAAGCAAATTCAGGTCCTCTGGAAGAGCCATTAGTACTCTTAACTGCTAAGCTATCTCTCCAACCCCATTAATAAATCTTAAAAAAAAAAAAAGTGGCAGAATAGTCTATTCATTGTTTGTTTTGCCACTCTCTAACCACAACAGCTGACATTAGTCCCCTCAAAGCCTTGTCTCATTATAGGATCCTGATCCAAAGCCCATGTTCTTTCAACTGCAACACTGAGTGTATACTGATGAATCCTCAGGTGTAAATTCTCTTAATATGGAAACCTCTAAGGAAATAAGTCCTGTTTCCTTTCTCCCCCAAACACCCACTAGAAAAAAAAAATTAGAACCCTCATCCAGATAAGGGAAAGACATATAACTGTCACTAGTGCATAGCAATAAAACTATTTTCAGTGTAAGTGACTGCCCCCCAATGGCTTTCATGAATACTTGTTTACTACTTGTTTACATGAGTTACATAATGCTTACCTACCATCTAAGGCTGAGATTGGGCCATTGTTCTTAGCAGACAGTGTTGGGAACCTGAACAACAGACAGTATGAGGTGCCCTCAGGATTTTAAAAGATAAGCAAGCATCCACTTATATTACATCATCAAGCCACTTGTACACAGAAGCTAAACAGAACTACTAAGGTAAAAAATGGTAGGAATGAATAAGTTCATGGTACATACGAATGTTGATCATGTTGCTTACAAATTAGCTAAGTACTAAAAATCAGTACTTCTCTGAGATCATTTTAAAGTACACTTTCCAGGGGCTGGTAGGATGCTCAGTAGATAAAAGTACTTGCTGAGCAGGCCTGATGACTTGTGACGTATCCTCAGAACACAGTAGAAGAACAAGATGTCCCCCTGCAAAAAAAAGTTGTCTTCTAATCTCCACCAGCATCCTTTGAGAAGCACAAAGCCCCCTCTCCTGCCACCACTCCCTAGCAGTAATAATTAAACTTTTTAAAAAATCTAAAGTATACCCTCCAGGTCAGGCATAGTGCTGCATACCTGTAATAGCAGGACTTGGGACTGAAGACAGCAGGACTACCATATAATAGCAAGTTCTAGGGCAGCCAGGGATATATAACAAGATCATGTTTCCAAAACCCAAAATAAATAAATAAATAAATAAATAAATAAATAAATAAATAAATAAATAAATAAAAGTACGTCTTCCAAAAGCAATTTCCCAGGGCAGGGAGATGGCTCAGAGATTAAGAGTACTTGTTCTTGCAGAGGACCTGGGTTTGATTCCTAGCACTCAAATGGTGGCTTAAAATTATCCATAATTCCAGTTCCAGGTCATCTGATGCCCTCCAAAAGCACCAAGCACACACATGTTACACTGACATACTGACATACATACAGACAAAACACATAAAATAAAATGAATAAATATAATTTTAATACTCTACCATGTATGCCTCACACATTACAAAACAGAACCAAGTAGAAATTTTTCTTTTTTTTTCTTTTTTTCTTTTGGTTTTCTGAGACAGGGTTTCTCTGTGTAACAGTCCTAGCTGTCCTGGAATTCACTCTGTAGACCAGGCTGGCCTCAAACTCACAGAGATCCACTTGCATCTGCCTCCCCAGTGCTGGGATTAAAGGCATGCACCCCTACCCCCGGTGTAGAACTTAACTCCTCTTAAAACTCCAACGTGGCATCAGCTATGGGTAAGCCAGGAATAATTTTATTGGGTTGACAATCCAGTTAAAATGTTTAATTTTTTAAAAGACAACCTATTTATTGAATCTCCATAACTGCATCCTTTATCTTCATTCTTAAAATTGGCATAACTTGGGGGCTGGAGAGATGGCTCAGTGGTTATGAGCACTATCTGGTCTTCCAGAGGTTCTGAGTTCAATTCCCAGCAACCACATAGTGGCTCACAGCCATCTATAGTGCTATCTGGTGCCCTCTTCTGGCCTGCAGGGATTCATGCAAATAGAACACTGTATACATAATAAATAAATAAATATTTTTTAAAAATAGATAGAACTTTTGGAATTTTCTTCACTACCTACATAGACAATTCATACTTTCACTGAATAAAAATATGGGTGAAAGTCATTCTGAAATTCCAGGCCAGCCAGGGCTATACATTAAGACCCTCTCTCAAAAACACTAAAACAAAGTCCATCATGCAATTTACATGTCAAGACAGAAATTCTTGAACTAAGCTAGTAGATGAAATGTTACCATAAGCCCACCAAGATATGCCTTAAGCTCAGTTTGTTATGATCTCTGCTTTCACAGGGAAAATCTGTCATAAGAAACTCTTTTCTAACTTCCTATAGGATCCTGTACATATCACTTTATATCACCCATGGAACTACATGTTCATTTCTTTTACAAATTAAATTCTGATGACAGGGCTGAAGAGATGGCTGAGCAGTCAAAGGGGGATTACTACAAAAGTTGAAGATACCCAGAACCCACAGGGCAAATTGTCCTCTGACGTCTATACATGTACCATGGCACACTTACAGACAATAAATGTAAGAAAAATTTGATGACAAAGAAATGCTTCCCTTCATTCTGACTGCCAAATCACTTATAAAGCCAAATCTGAGGCTGATGTCTCAGGTCTATACTCTAAGCATCTATTTCCCCATTCCAACTGACCTTTAACTGATATTTCTTTCCGTTTTCTGGAGTTTGGTCTTAATACAACTTGCTGTCATTCTTTTGTATCTATAGCATTAGTGATATCACTGTATAAAATACAGTCAAGTGTAAATAAAATAAAAACTGAGCACAAACAATAAGAAAACAATGGCAATAGAACTGCTACAAGTATGAATACCAACTTAAATACATTTTCATAGTTATAATTTATTTGGTGGGGGCAGACACACGAATGACACAGTGTATGAATGGAAGCCAGTTCTCTCCTTCTATCATATGGGTCCTGTGGGCTGATATCAGGACATCAGCCTTGGTGATAGCTGCTTTACCCATTAAGTCATCATGCCAGACCATTAAATTTTTTTAATTTATTATTTTAAAATGTACTTATTGAATGTAGTGGAGTATACTTTGTGCCACAGCATGTGTGGATGGATGTCAGAGAATAAACACGTAGAAGCTGGTTCTCTCCTTCAACAATGTGGGTCAGGGGTATCCAACTCAAGTTTGCAAGCTTGACAGGAAGCACCTTACCTGCTAAGTCATCTCACCAGCACTCCTCTTTTTTTCTTGACAGTGTCTCACGGATCCCAAACTGGTCTCCAACTATTGTAGCTGACACTGACCTGAACACTGGGGTTACAGGCATACACCACTGTACTCCATTTTATGTAGATGGAACTCAGGGTCTGTGCATGGTAATCGAGTATTCTACCCACTGAGCTAACATCCTCAGGTCCAGCATGGCAGCTTTGACAGCTTGAATAAAGACCCCTAATGAAGGCAGAGATTGTCACAGAAAAACGGCCTGAAAGAGCTCACAACTAAGAAAGACATACTACGTGTTGAGACATGAGAGTGAGGAGCTGTTCAGCCAAGAAACAGATGTTAAGGCCCGGGATGAAAGAGCACTCAGAGAATTGCAATAAACCAGTTTTTTTCTTCTTTGGTAAACCACTTTGTCAGAATAGAGGATATTTCAGGAGTGGTAAGCCATGACACTGAAGAGATACTCTAGATTCTACATTAAGAACTCTTGGACCACCTGGCAGTGGTGTCCCAAGCCTTTAATCCCAGCACTCAGTTGGCAGAGGCAGGTGGATCTCTGTGAGTTCCAGACCAGCCTGGTCTACAAGAGCTAGTTCCAGGAGAAAAAAAAAAAGAAAAAGAAATTTTGGATCCTAATCTAAAAAGCATGTCTAGAAAAACAGGAACAGTTTACTTAAAAAAAAAAAAAAAAAAAAAAAAGACCCTCAAAAATGACGGTTACCAATACAACCTCTAAAATGATCAGAGAAATAATCTCCATCCCAACCTTACCCTCTACCAATTCTACTGTGTAACATTCTCCTCTACAAATGGGATCAATCCCTGACAGGCTAGAATCGAACAAGGAAGGAGACACTGAGTAAAACATAAGAGCTGTGATTCCCAGACTGCCCATTCTCTTCTGCATTTGATAGGTGAACTTACAAGCAGCTCTACAAGAAAACGAAGGAACTCTGAAAGCCATTCATCTCACATCAAGGCAAAGCAGCAAGACGGTTAAGATTTTATGTCTCCAATTGTTCCTATCACAGTTTCTAATACAGAAACAAAACCATGGAGTGTTTCAGTCCTGGCCTCACTCTGTTTCACAGAGATTTGCATTTCTGAGTTCTCAGGCTTTAATAGCAATTCAGTTAAGAAGAGACAACCAGAATCATCCTGAGCACTGAGATAAGCTTTCCAGGGCTGTGCTCCAGCCCTGCTCATTGCGATGGTCTGAATGTTCACTACTTTTAGAGCCATTTGGAGAGTATCGGGCTGGACTTCTCCCTGCCAAGGAAACACCTGTTGATGAGTAACTTTGAGGTTAAGCCATGTTTTCTCAAAATACTCAGCAGTGAGCTGGAGATTGGGGACCAGCACGAGAGCTTCAGAATCAGGAGATTCTTGTATTCCTTCTTTGTTCTCTTCAGAAATCAAGTGACCTAAAAGAGTCAGAAAGCTTTTATAAGAGATGCTCTTAATCAGCATTTTTACTTTATATTACAAAACACCCCATGTGCTACCAAGTGGGGTACCACCCACTTGTACTCCTAGTACTTGGGATGGAGGATAAAAGCAGGTGGATCAAGGGTCAAAGGAAGCCTTGGGTACACAGCCAACTCCAGGCCATATTGTGTCTCATACACATAAAAGCAAACCAAATTTATACTGTGACTTCTGTCTTCAGACAAATGGCTTAAATAACCAATGATGAACTCTCCTCACAAAGATTCAAATTCAGGCAGCAGTCTGAAATAGCTACAGTATTTTACTACCCACCAGTCATCACAAGGGGTGGTGGAAAGCTTTACCATGACAAGATGTAAGGTAAACACTATTTTTACCTGGTGTGGCCAAGGATGCACTGGCAGGAAGTTCAAGGCGATGACGCTCTACCTTCTGGCATTTAGAGATAGTTGCCCAGTGGGCTTTGCCATACACTGGCACCAGTGTGTTAAAATCTGAAGCCCAACTATTCACAGGTCGTTCTGGCTGATCCTCCAAAAGTCCAAGAGAAGGGTCAGATTTAGGACTACACAGGATCTGATTAACTTTATCAATGCCAACTAACAGGAGGCGATAATAAAAGAGACCTCGGTCTCGTACAGCCATGTCCTTTTCTTCCTCTGAGAGAAAACAATGAATTAAGTTAAACAAACCAACAAACAAACCAGCACCCTGCTCTCCTCTAACCTTTGTGCCAACCATAACAGGAGGAAAAAAAAATGAAGGCAAGATACATTAGAAAGTATCATTTCCTTCTCAAGTCTCAGACATGATTTACCAGACCATGAAAGCTATGAGGACTTTAGTATGGGTCTCGGCAAGTACTATTGCTCTGGAAAACCTACCTATGCAGTAATGTAATAGACGTCCCAGCATGTCTTGGCACTCAGCAGGGCGTGAGAGAAAAAGGCGCATTAGTGCAGTCAGGAGCTCCATCTTAACAGCAGGAAATGTCTCTGACTTCACATTTTCTACGAAGTCTTCCAACACATAAGGAGCATTGGGGATTTTTTCCCCATGGACCCCAAGTAACCAAATAAGTGCCTGTTTCCCCTAGGAATGAGAAAATAATAAATGCTTAATATATGGCTGTCCAAACAGAGGAAATAGGAGACAGTCATGGGTTCTGCTTTTCCCCTAGTGCCAGCAGATAAACTACACCCTTTCACTGGTATCAACTTTGTACTGTATGCCCTGCTCCACTACTTCTCTAAAATAAACAAGAGTGAAATTCTAATGCACATGGGCTAGAGACGCAGTGCAGTTTGCAAAATGCCAACTTAGCAGGCGTAAGACCCTGAGTTTGATGCCCAGAATCACACACACACAAAATACTGTGTGTGAGGTCCAAAAAAAGAAAGCCAGGCGGTGGTGGCCCATGCCTTTAATCCCAGTACTTGGGAGGCAGAAGCAAGTGTATCTCTGTGAGTATGAGTATAGCCTAGTCTACAGAGGGTGTTCCAGGACAGGCTCCAAAGCTACAGAGAAACTCTGTCTCGGAAAAAAGAAGAAAGAAAGAAAGAAAGAAAGAAAGAAAGAAAGAAAGAAAGAAGGAAGAAAGGAAGGAAGGAAGGAAGGAAGGAAGGAAGGAAGAAAGAAAGGAAGAAAGAAAAAAAGGGAAAAGAAGAATCATTAAACCAGGCAAAAGGCCCCAAACTGAGAAAGCTTTATTTATTGATTAATCAGCATAGCCTAACAAAAGTTTTGAGTTTCCCTTATGCATTATAGCATTTTTTTCTTTCCTTTTTCTGCTTTCATTGTCTCTTTTTGATAGTGTCTCACATAGCCCAGGATAGTATCTTGCATAACCCAGGCTATCATCAAACTCACTGTGTAGCTCACTGACTTTGACCTTGGACTCTAATCCTTCTGCCTCCATCAGCAGAATGAGGGGTTATAAATGTGATCCTCACACCCAACAGGGTTTTCCTAGAACTCACTCTGTAGTCCAGGCTAGCTTCAAACTCAAGAGATTCACCTGCCTCTGCCTCCTTGTTGTTTTTTCAACTATGTAACTCTGGCTGTTGTGGACTCAGTATGTAGATCAGGCTGGTCTTACAGAGATCCACTAGCTTCTGCTCCCAAGTGCTGGCATCAAAGGTGTGTGCTGAAGTTTCATTTTTTATAGAAACTACTGAAATAATTTCTTGAAATCTTTTTATGAAAGTGGTTATTAGAATATTCACAGACTCATCGGTGACATTTCTTAAAAACCCATCTGTCTAGGTGTCCCCACCCTAGATATTTAATTTAGCAGTCTCCATGGGGAGGAAGGAAACAAATTTCTGGAAAAACAAAATACCATGCAGGCCAGACATGGTGGAGCACACCTTTAATTATAGCATGCAGGAGGCAGAAACAGGCCAGTCTAGTCTATATGCCGAGTACACCAGCCAGGCTATATAATGAGACCCTGTCTCAAAAATTAACAAACAAAAAACCTGCCACCAACAAAAAAAAATTCCATGGTGTAAATCTCTGACTCGTAATTATTCAAGAGGGCAGTAGTATCAAAGAATTTGTCATTGAAACTATCAGTCTCCTTTTAATAATTTGTGGGTTATTTATGTCCCAAAGAGAACCTAAGACATAAGCAAGCCTGAGTTCCTACTTGGACACAAGATGTTAAAAAGAGTAATTAGGTTCTATTTCAGGGTTAGAGACTATCTCAGTGGTGGAAATAGTTACCTATCCTGAGTCTGGTCCCCAGCACCACAAATCCAAACCAAAAGTAGACCCCATTTCAGAAGGCATGGTCCTACAATCCCTTCTATGATTACAAGTAAAAAGAGGATTATATTCTACCTCACCGTCTTGAATGTTCTCCTCACAGCCAGGCAGGGCCTGACACACAGCTTCAGTACACTGAGGGCACAACCAAACCAGGTCTCGGAAAGTCTGCACCACCACTGCAATAAAGCCAGGACAGAAGAGCACAGGGTTAGAAGGTCCATGCAAGAAAGAGTCCCAAGAAGACTCATGTATTTGGATTACAATTCTGACTGAATTTCTGGAAAACAGGTTTTGGAGGGGTGATTATTAATTAATTGAGAAATGGAAGATACACATGAATTTTACACATATCAAACTGACATAAACATACATGACTAAATAGAAAAGCACTTTGTAAATACAATGCTGTGGACAAATGCGGGGTAGTGTTGCTGATGGACACTGAACACAGTCCTGAGACTAGTGGCATGAGCAAGGTGCCTTAACTGCAAAATTTAAAGACACATGCCACTGGCACTTATATAAGCCTCAGAATAAGGTCTTCCTAAATCCTTGCTTGCTTCACTTCAGCCTAGCCTTGGAAGCTAGATGAAGCTCTTTTTTAAGAGGAGTGAAGATAAGAGAGCTTCCTGGTATCCTAATTATCTATAGTACAGCCCTGTCACTCCAACTGCCACAAGAGGCCACCCTGTTAAATCTATAGAGCCCCATGCTTCTCTGATAGCAACAGATGATGATGCAAGGACGTGTTTAAGCCTAAATAATTGAAATTCATTTAATAAAAACGATTTTTTAAAAATAACTACTGTTAGCTAGGTACTTGATTAAGAAAGAAAGGAAGGAAGGGAGAGAAGGCGGGAGAGATGGAGGGAGGGAGGGAGGGAGAGAGGGAGGGAGGGAAGATTGACTTTTTTAAGAAGGCAGGCATCACCTGTAGTGATGTGTTCTTGTCGGAGACTCAGCAACTCTGTTAGAATCTGTACACACTGGTCTGTGTAAGTCTTGGCAATGCTACCTACAGAAGATGGAAAGGTGAAATTCTAGCATGTTGTTTGTTCTAAAACCATTTCTCATTAGTCAGAGGCAAACGCAAATTGCTGCAGCAAGAGGTTCATAAATTAGAGGCTAGTCTGGCCTACACAGAAAGACTATGTTTTAAAAAGGAAAAACAAAGAAAAAAGACAAAGATGTTAATGGTGATTAATCTTCACTGTCAACTTACTAGATTTACAACCACTATGTATGTCTATAAGAGGGTTTCCACAAAGGTTTATCTGAATATGAAAGGCACCACCATGTGGGTTGGGATCCCAGAATAAATTAAAAGGAAAAAGTGAACTTAGCAGGCTGAGCTGGGGTCACAAGCAGTAAAAGCAACAGGTACTGTACCTATGGCAAAGATGGCGGCCTGTGCAAAGTCAGCAGCCACATCAGTGCAGTACCCTCGAAGCTCTTCTAGCACCTGCTGCACATTCTCATCATTCACCAGCTCGCACAGCACTTCCACCTTCTGTAGTTTGATATAGTGAGGCTCCGAGTAAGAGCAGAAAAACTTTTTGTAGTGACTGCTAAAGTGACCTGGCAAACTATGCAAGACTTGGCGGACATGACAGAGAGCAGCAAAACAGAGCTCACGGCTCTCTGACGAACAGGCAGCTAGCAAGGGTCCCTTGACTCGTACAAGCACATCAGCTTGTACATGGGGGAACTTCTTTGCCAAGATCAGAAAGAGTTTGGTGGCTCCCATCACCACACCTGTGCTGCTACTCTTGAGATAGCTGTCCAACAAATTGAGAATATCAAACAGTTCCTCCTCACTCCGAGGTTGGTAGCGGAGCAAAAAGTTCAATACCTCAGCCTGGCCCCATTGATCCAGTTTTGACATTCTGTCCAAAATGAAAACAAAAGCACTACTTTAATAACAAATGGAGCATTATCCATACAACCGCCATAAACCAAATAGCTGTTCATCATAACAAAAGGGGGAGAGAATTCTTAAAATAGATTATGACATGTTTGAATTCTTTTTATATTTTAAAACATAAGCTTTATTGACCACAATAAAGGCTGTTTACATGGTTCAGTGAGGAAAGGCATTTGTTACCAAGCTTGCTGACTAAGTTCAATCTCCAGAATTCACATGGTGAAAGTTGTTCTCTGACTTCTAACATATGTCACGGCACATGCTTGCCTGGACACGGACACACATGTGCACACACACACACACACACACACACACACACACACACACACAAATAATAATGAGGGTTTTTTTTTATTATTATTATTACTATTCTAAGGGGGCTGGAGATAAGGCTCAATGGGTAAGAATATGTACTACTTTCCCACGGATATGAGTTTGATCCCCAGCAGCCAACCATATCAGGTGGCTGGCAACCACTTACAACTACCACTCCAGGAGGATCCAACCCCTCTGGCCTTTGGGGGCATTTACTTTCACATGCACCTATCCATATACACATATCCATATACACATATACAATTAAAAATAAAACATTAATCTTAAAAAGAAAACCCAAGAAAAGTTGATGGTACAAGTCTAAAACCAAAGATATGATCAATATACACCAGATCCAAAGTCTCTACATTAATTTTTTCCAGTACTGGAGACTGAACCCAAGGCTCATACATGCTAGCTAGCAATTAGGTTTTGTTGTTGTTTTTTCCAGACATGGTTTCTGTGTGGTCTTGGCTGTCCTGGAACTTGCTTTATAGACCAGGCTGGCTTCAAACTCAGAGATTCTCCTGCCTCTGACTCCCAAGTGCTAGGATTAAAGGCGTCTGATACTACACCTATCACTAGCAATTATTTTACTGCTGTACTATATATATAATACCTCAAATTTCAGATTTTCTATATTTTTCCTAAGGTTTATTTATTTTTATTTATGTGTGAGCATTTTGCCTATATTTAAGTGTATTGCATGTATGCCTGGTCCCCCTAGGAGACCAGAAAAGGGTGTTGGATCCCTTGACCTAGAGTCATAGGCAGTTGTGAGTCACCATGTGAAAGGTAGGAATTGAACCTGGATCCTCCGGAAGAGCAGTCAGTGCTCTTAACCCTAAGCCATCTCTCCAAGACCCCAGATTTCCTAAATTATAAGATAAATGGCTCAGTTTTGGGGGACATAATAGGTACTACAGAATGAATTTATCTCCACAGCTTGCTTCTACCATCTTTACATATCAAAAAAAAAAAAAATTAAGTCAGATAAGAGAAATTTTCTCAATGAAATATGAGGAAAGTAATAATTGCAGTAAACTGGGTAAAAGTGTTTGCTATATCAACCTAATGATTTGAGTTCTATTGGACATGAAAGTGGAAGGGGAGAATCACCCCCTCTAAGTTGTCTACTGACCTTCATACTTTTGCTGTAGCAGAAGTATACACAAACCCACATCACCACCCTCATGACACACAATAATATTTAGTTTAATTCATCAACAAGATCTTACCATGATTCATATCTCATAATAAAAAGAGCATCCAAACCTATTTAAGAGATGGTGGGCAATGGGCTTATTAATGACAACACCTCCTTCCTGTTTTAAAATTTCCTCTAGAGACCTCAGACAGTTCACAACCACAATTGGATCCTGGTCACGCAGGAGACTGTATAATTCATTGACTAGAGCGCCATCTAAAACAAAGATCAAAGATTACAAATAAAAGAAAACTTGAATCAAAGGGATAGAACCAGAGTAGCAGCTCTGGGCAGACACAGTTACATCTCTGCTAAAACAAAAGCAAAAACAAAAACAAAAGGCAACAAATAACATCATTTTGGGTATCAGACAGGACACCTACATTAAGAAATTAATTTCTTTCAAAGATTGAAATAAGGAGCTAAAACAAAAACAAATAAAATAAAAACAAGCATCTGATTTAGAAAGACATACAGTCATGGAGAAACATTATTATTTTCTGCCAAGCAACATAGTTTTTTCTTCCAAAATTATATACACAATAGAGACACAAAAAAATATTGGACATGGTGGATGCTCTTACCCACTTCAGAGTCTCCATGAAGATTATGCATCTTGGCACAGCCAAGGACTGCCACTCTTCTGACATAGGAAGCCTTATCCCGCAGACCATTAAGAACAGGCTGTTGGATATATTCTTGCACACCAGGCATCCTAAGAAACACATCCTGGAGTCAGGCAGAGCTTGAAATAACAGTTTTGACATAAGTAAGCTCTTCTTCAATTAACAAAGGTTTAGTTTAAATTTAATAATTCATGTTTGAATGTTTATCTATCAGATCACAAGAAATGGGGGGGGGGCTGGCAAGATGGCTCAGAGGTTAAGACCACTGACTGCTCTTCTAGAGGTCCTGAGTTCAATTCCCAGCAACCACACTGTGGCTCTCAACCATCTGTAATAAGATCTGGTGCCCTCTTCTGGCATGTGCAGGCAGGTCACTATATACATAATAAATAAAATAAATCTTAAAAAAAAAAAAAAAAGAAAGCCTCTATCAAATTTAAAAAGCCATAATTTGGCTTTTCTTTTGGAATAATGCTACACAGCCAGAACAAATTGTTACAGTAATAACTGATTAAACTTTTTTGTTTTTTGGTTTTCGAGACAGGGCTTCTCTGTGGTTTTGGAGGCTGTCCTGGAACTAGCTCTTGTACACCAGGCTAGTCTGGAATTCACAGAGATCTGCCTGCCTCTGCCTCCCAAGTGCTGGGATTGTAGGCATGTGCCACCACCACCTGGCTCTGATTAAACATCTTTAACCAAATGAAATTCAGAACTATTTTACCAAGATAAAGGAAAACTATTTTTAATAAAACCATGAGATAAAGCTTAGAAGATCAAAGCAAGGACTGAAAATCTGAGTTCAAGGAAGAACAGTATTTTCCTTAGTATTAGGGAACTTTAAGCTGTCCTCATTAAAAACCTGCTAACTCATTAGCCATTGAGGACCAGGCAGGGGGTAAAGTGCTCACCTGAGGCTACACATACTCCGTAGTGCCAGTCCTCGAACCATTGGGTTGGGGTCTGAGCAGTCTTTGCATAATGTATTGATGGCCAAGAGTGCCAGATCTGGTTTCAAAGGTGCATATGTGCCCATATACAGATACACCAACTTTTTCTGAACAATATCTACAGTGGCACTGGCCTTCACCATTTCCATGAAAACACCAGACATGTCCAAACCCTGAGTCATGTGCCTGTAAGAAATACACAGAGCAGAAAGAAGTAAAACACACAAGCCCCAATCTGTAAGAGGAATTTTATATTAAGTTCTGGTTATCTAAATTATGATTCTTCAGAGAGCTGTAATTGGGTCTACCTTGTTTATTACATCACACAAAACTTCCTATTATGGGCCTGCAACTCTTGCTCTATGTGTTCAATACTGTTGAATCCTTAGTACATTCCAATGAAATGATATGGGGATGGAACATTCAACTTTAACATTCCGGGGATATGATATGAGCACATCTTTCAAAATTATAGGCTGGAGAGGGAGATCAATGGTTAATTGGCATTTTCGTTGCTCTTGCAAAAGAGCTGTGTTCAGTTCCCAGCATCCACATGGTAGCTCATAACCATCCAAAACTATAGTTCCAGGGTACCTTCTGGCATACATAGGCACCAGGCATATATGTGACAAACTTACATATGCAGGAAAAACTCATCTTTTTAAAAAGTAAAAATAAAGAGCTGGCCATGGTGGTGCACAACTATAATCCCAGCACTCAGGAGGCAGAGGCAAGGGGGATCTCTGTGAGTCTGAGGCCAGCCTGGGCTACACAGTGAGTTCCAGGACAGCCTGGTCTATACAGTGAGTTACCAGGACAGCCTCAAAGCAAAATAAAACCAAACAGAGAAGGTGCAGCCTAAGAGGTTTAGGAATTCAAGATCGGAATTCCTAAGAAGCCAGCCAACATCATTGGTTTAAAAACTCCAGTATAAGTCGAATTAATGGACAGAACACAGACCCAAAAGATCCACATCCACATGCTACTGTAGAAGTCAGAAAATACTTCTTCACAGAATAGCTAAATGATCAGCTCCCTAGGAAATGTGATACAGTTAACGACCCATGCTATAAGGCATAGACAAGAACTGAATATTCGTTTTGCTGGGTGACATGACAAAAAGTTTAGACCTCATGCTGCTGATTATTGTTTCTAATGTGAAACCAAACTACTGAGTAAAAGTTTGTTTAAAATACAGTCCCTGGGTCACACTTTTTTAAAAAGCACCACAAAGGACTTTTGTGTTCTACTGATATTTTTGAGCTATAGCTACAGATTAATTACATGTTCAAATATATATGACAGAAAAATCCTAACTGAAGTAAGTAGACAAGGCCACTTATTAATAAACTACACAACAGGCTTTGGTAATGATGGCCTGAGCCAACACTACAGTGTTAATAACAAAGAGAGGATAGCTAGAATTTTTCATGCCACCTGACACTAGAAGTAAAGGACAATGTCGTCAATGTTGACTATCATGCTTAGTGAGATGCCTGGTGACATTCAAAACACAAATATAGGCAGAATAGCAGGTTGGAGGAGGAGAAGAATGCTGGTACTATTTTGGTCATATCTTAGAAGAACTAGCCAGGTAGAAATGCCAAGCAAGCAGGGGAATATATAGGTCTGAATCTTTACAAATAAGTAAGTAGGTAGGTAGATAGATAGATAGATAGATAGATAGATAGATAGATAGATAGATAGGAGAACTGGCAGGACAGTGGTGGTGCACACCTTTAATCCCAGAACTCAGCAGGCAATGGCAGGCGGATTTCTGTGAGTTCAAGGCCGGCCTGGTTTACAGAGAGAGTTCTAGGACAGATTCCAAAGCTACACAAAAAAAGACCCTGTCTCCAAGAAGAGAGAGCAGGCGCGCGAGAGAGGCTATACTAGGAAAGTCATTGAACAAGGGGTCAGCAGCGTAACTGCTGAGCCTGTGACACGAAGGAAAGCTCTCAGCTGGGTAGGGAGACTGAAGTGACAATCCAGAAATGCAGTCTTACGACACAACGGCCATGTTCATTTATTTACTTTTTCAGCGTGGTTGCGGGTAGGGAGCCCAGAAGAGGATTAAAAGTCGGGCAGGACAGGGAAGGTGGGGGCGGGAGTTGGAATTCTCAGGTGGGTTAGTGATACCTAATAACGCGCTGGATGACATTCCGGTAGCGCAGCCTATCAGTCTGAATGTGAGGGTTACACAGAGCCTTCTTCAGTTCCTTCACCACGTCCTCGGAGCCAAGGTATGGCATCCTCGCCAACCGTCACGGGACAGCTGCCACCGACCCGCGGGGTAACTCGTGGGCTCCTTCTAGTCCCGATGTGGGAGCCTGAGTAAAGGAAATGTGGGTCAGTGAAAACACTAAAGGCGAGGTGTCACTTGGCAGAGCCTTCCCCATCGCGGAACACATACTCCACCCCTCGAGCCTCTGCCGAGCCCGGACCTTGACTCTCAGGCACCGACCCGAGCCCGGCAGGCTGTTCGCTCCGTCCAGCAGACCTCAACTCTCTGTAGGCCCAGTCAGGCATTCGATGCCCCACCAGCGAGAGGCCGACTTAGCACCGCACAGCCTGCCCTCCAGTACTAGCCGCCTAGGCAATCACACACCACCCCAGCCAGCTTCCTGCGGAAATCCCGCCCCCTCGCCCTGGCACTCGCTGAGCCCCTGCCCCAGGCGCGCCGAGTGCCGAGCGCAGGCGGGACCGACCTTAGGACGCCCTTCCCCCACCCACTCACAGCTCGGCGCAGGCGCTTAGCTCGGTGCGGAAGCCGCGGCCGGCCATCGGAAATCGGCTACTTGGGTCTGTCTCCTCGCCGCCGCGCGCACCTTGTCAAAGTGTGGGCCTGGGTTCCCGCGCGCGGGTGTGAGTGAGTGATGCTCTCCGGGCTCCTTCCGCTTTCACTGTGGCCGTCCCGAGCGAGGCCACCTCCTTTTTCCTCATTAAGTCTCCTTCTTCCATTTCTGGGTTGTTTTCCCCTTGTTCTTGCGTCCGCATGTGGTCGGGACGCTATCGTGGAAGCTTCACACAGGAGTGCTGTTCCCGAGAAGACCCCACTGGTGACTCGCCAACCCTGCCACCATGAACGGGGTCGTAATCCCCCAAACGCCCATTGCTGTGGACTTTTGGAGGCTGCGCCAAGCTGGAACCGCGCGGCTCTTCTTCTTATCGCACATGCACTCTGACCACACGGTGGGCTTGTCTAGCACTTGGGCACGGCCCCTCTACTGCTCCCCAATCACTGCCCACCTCCTGCATCGTCGCCTCCAGGTATTGGAGCTGGGTTTGGCCTCTGATACCTAGTTCAGGAATCTGGGTGAGGACTTCTGATCTGTCACAGCAAGGGGATCATCGAGTGGGCTCCTTACAGACTTGAGTTTTTACAAATGTGGAAGTTGATCCCAGAATAAGACTAGCCTCCAGCTAACTGACTGGGGATTTTTAGCTGTAAACTTAGACAACGAAATTATTTCCTATCTTTTCATGAATGCTAAACCAGTGTCTCCCTAATTTGCTTTTAAGAATCCACCAGACTGAGGAAGTAGCTCAGTGTTAGAGAATTTGTTAAACATGTGCAAGTACCCTAAGTTAGATTCCCAACCTCCCTACCCCCCCAATCAGTAATTCATCTGTTGTGCTAGATTTAAACACACACACACACACACACACACACACACACACACACACACACACCAAACACCTATTATCCAACTGATCGTCATCTTGTCTGATTCAGGAGATGTGGCTGGTATAAGTCCTGACTAGAATTTTCTCTGACAGTTGTCTCCCACCCCTGCTGGGATTATGATAGAAAAAGATTGAGAGTCTTTATCTAGATTGTTTCAGATTCTGAGTTTAAATCGATACAAAGGGTGGGGAGCCAGAAGAGGAAGGACAGGTTGTTTGGGAATGCCTGTAACAGCTTACATCAGAGTGTTTCAGGACTTGGTCAGCTTTACTTAATGGGTGTTAGTCCCTGATCCAGACAGTAGTTTGAGATACTAGTGTGACCAACTGTCTCCTCAGGTGTCTAAGCGGTGGATCCGAGCCCTGGAGATTGGTGAGAGCCATGTGTTACCTCTAGACGAAATTGGGCAAGAAACCATGACTGTAACCCTGATAGATGCCAATCACTGCCCTGGTTCTGTCATGTTTCTCTTTGAAGGATACTTTGGGACAATTCTCTACACAGGTGAGCCTTTCCCAAGATGTCCCTCTCACTTTTCAGCTAAAAACAGGATTTCTCTGTGTAGCTTTGGAGCCTCTCTTAGCACTCACTCTGTATAGACCAGGCTGGACTGGAACATAGGTATCCGCCTCCCACTGCCAAGTGCTGGGATCAAAGACATGCATTGCCACCACCTGGCCCAGCTGTGTAATTTCTGAAGCTTTTTCACTCAGAAGAATAGTCCCTATAGCTTCATCCCATATAGACACAGTGACCCTTTTCAACTGATTATCTAAACCTTGTTAAGAATATGAAAATAAGCCAGGAGGTGGTGGCATACACCTTTAATCCCAGCACTTGGGAGGCAAAGGCTGGGGGAATCTCTCTGAATTCAAGGCCAACCTGGTCTACAGAGCTAGTTCCAAGACAGCCAGAGCTGTTACAGAGAAATCCTGTCTCAAAAAAACAAAAAAAGAATATGAAAGTAAAAACACAGGAGCAGGCTGGGTGTGGTGGTGGTAGCAGCAGTGGTGGTACACGCCTTTAAGGCAGAGGCAGGGGAATCTCTACAAATTCAAGGTCATCCTGGTTTACATAGCGAGTTCTAGGACAGCCAGGCCTAAGCAGAGAAAGCCGATCTCAGAAAACAGGAAACAAGGGGCCTGGAGAGACGTCTCAGCAGTTAAGAGCACTGGCTGGTCTTCTAAAGGACCCTGGTTCAATTCCCAGCACCCAAATGGCAGTTCACAACTGTCTGTAACCCCGGTTCCAAGGAATCTGACATCTTTTCATAGACATACATCCGGCAAAACCCCGATGTGCATAATAAGTAAATCTTAAAAACAAACAAAACACAGCAAACAAGCAAAAAACAAAAAAACCCACAAGTGCAGGATAGAGACATTTTACAAAGAAGCTATATTGGAGGTAAAGTTCAGTGCCAGGAAACAGTTTTTCCATGAACCAGTAACCAATGTCCATCTGTTGCTGAGGTGGGAGAGGCCTGTCTTCTATCCGTTGGTCTTTGCCCCCTTCTCCGACCTCCTGTATTGCTCTTCCAGGTGATTTTCGATATACACCATCCATGCTGAAGGAGCCTGCCCTGATACTGGGGAAACAGATTCATACTTTATATCTTGACAACACCAATTGCAATCCAGCCCTGGTTCTTCCTTCCCGACAAGAAGCTACTCGGCAGATTGTCCAGCTCATTCGACAGTTCCCACAACACAACATAAAGATTGGTGAGTGGTTCCCTTTCTCTCATGCTTAGTGAATCCAGGTTCTTTGAAGGTGCTCATTGTTTTCCAGTCTTTGTGCAGGTCTCACCTTCCCTGTAAAACCTACTATGATGAACCTGTAGCTGGCTTGGTGGCCCAAACCTTTAATCCCAGCACTCACCAGGCAGAAGCAGCCTGGTCTACATAGTGAATTCCAGTGAGAAAGACCCTGTTTTTTTTTTAAAAAAAATAGAACCTGCCACTATCATCCTCAACCCTTTCCACAGCTCTGGCATTAAATTTACGGTCTCACATTTGTTAGCAAATACTATACCATTGAACCCTCTTCTTTAAAATGTTTTTATTTTTAGCACTAAACTTATTAGCATGTGCTAACACAACCAGTTTTTATAGTACTGGGACTGAACTGAGGGGTTTTGTACATGTTAGGCAAGTACTCTGTCAACTGAACTATATCCTTAGCCCCAAACTTACTCATTTTGTATAGTATCCATCACCTCCAAGTATATTCTATACAATTTAAATATGTTGTTTCTTATAATCCCAATAATGTACACACATACCAACGTGAACTATGACTCATTAAGAAACCCTTAAGATAGTCAGGTGGAGGCCAGGTGATGGAAGTAGCACATGCCTTTAATCCCAGCACTTGGGAGGCAGAGGCAGGCGAATCTCTGTGAGTTTGAAGTCAGCCTGTCTACAAAGTGAGTTTCAGGACAGCCAGAGCTGCATACAGAGAAACTGTCTCAAAAAATAAACAAACAAAAAAAGATAGCTAGGCAGTGGTAGCACACACCTTTAGTCCCAGCACTTAAGAGGCAGAGAGAGGGAAATCTCAGAGTTTGGAGCTAGCTGCTCTGCAGAGTGATTTCCAGGACAGCCTGGACTACAGAGAAAGCCTGTCATGGGGAAAAAAGAAGGAAAGAAAGAATTAATGAAATGAAACCCTTAAGAGGGCTGAAGGGACAGCTCAGTGGTTAAGAGCACTGGCTACTCCTTCAGAGGACCCAGGTTCAATTCTCAGCACCCAAATGGCAGCTCACAACTGCCTGTAACTCCAGTTCCATGGGATCCAATCCCTCTTCTTACCTCCAAAGGCTCCTGCACACATGTGGTACACAGACATACACTCAGGCTCATGTACATACAGATAAAGTAAAAATAAATATTTTTTAAATGAGAAAAGAAACCCCCCAAATTAAGAGGAAGCTTTATGTATCGAGAGAATCAGCAGCCAGTGTGACAAGTACATAGTAGGCAGAGAGGCTAGAAAGGCAAGAGGGGTTGTGGTGGTATTAAGCCACTTCGAATTGATTCTAATCTCAATAAAGAGCTATTGAGTGGTTTCAAGTAGAAGACAAACAGTATCCCACTTAATTGTCTCATAGTATATATTCCATAGTTTCCATATTTATTCTTTTTAATAAAGGAATGTAGAGTATACCATGTACAATGTAGGTTCTACCATGACAAGTTTCTTTATTCCTTTGGCTATATCCCAAGTGTCCACATAATGAAAAAGAAGTAGTCAATAAATATTTGCTAAGTGAGTTAATAAAAAGGTTGCTGTGCTTTAAATAGGCACATTTAACAAAACAGCTGCTGGCTTATTCTGGTGACTCCACAGGGACACACAATATTTTGGGGGCTCTTGAAGTTGCTTTTTGAGGGATAGTTTATGAAAACCAACTGTTCTTTAAAAAAACAAACAAACAAAAAAATTGCCAACAACAAAAAACAGCTTTTGTTCTAAATAACTTCTTTGGTTGTTCCAAAAATTATAGGTCCTCAAAAGAGGTAAACAAAATCTTAAAGCATATCTCCCAACTCTGAAAGGAGTTTTAAAAATGGCCTTAAGTAAAAATAATGAAAAAAGATTATACCTTCCAGGGTTACTAACAAACTGATTGAGAAATATTCCTAACCCTCAGGATGACTGAACTATTTATGAAGAAATGCTATCTCACCATTCTTGAAGTATGACATGCAGAATTTTCTTGAAGAAGCACAGCAGGTTAGAAGAGTGCCTGGGGTAGGGCTTGATTAATTTTGCAAATATATAGTAAGTCCTGTAATGTGCCACATATCATATGGACAGGGTTATAAATCTGGATAGAATATGGTGTCTGACTTTAACAGCTTCCTGTCTATTAAGAAAGTACCCAAAGACGGAAAAGGATGTACAGAGAGCAGAGAACCTTTTGCCCAAAAGGTGAAATTTGAATCATAATCAAGGGGAATGGATATAAAGCAAACATTTTTTTAAGTTCACAGTTTAGTTGTGAGCCAGTAAAGTGGGAACAACAGTTAAATAGCATCTCCTGATCTGTTACCACAGCCATTGCTAAAGTTCATGTTTGCATTTCTTCTGTGTGTGTACCTTTTAGCCTTCCAGATGGAACTTCTACTTCCAACTTCTCATCCAGGCATTTAACAGTCCTGCAATTATTTTTTTTTTTATCAAGTTGTGTTCTGATCACAGTATTCTGATGATTAAAATTAATCACTTTCCTACCTCACACTGTTCAGCAGCTCCCGCTTCATCTATAGCATTAAGTCCTAACTCCTTTTCAGTACTCATGTGGCCCACTAATAAATGATCTGACTTGTCTTTCTAGTGTCATATCTCAGTAATCATCTTTACCTTGGTAACACTGAGGTGGTCCTTTAAAATATTTTCCACCATATACCCTTTCCTTACTAGTTAACCCTGATCCATCCTTTAAGATACAGCTCCATTTCCTTTCAGCAAGAATGGTCATCTTCCATTAATTAGCCAAAATAACAAGCACAAAGGGAAAGAGGAAATGTTCCTGATGTTTAGTCTCTCAGCCATGAAGTTGTTCCCTTGGCAAGATAGACAGACAGACAGATAGATAGGTAGATAGATATGAATGTTCATGCAGGGGGATATTAGCGACATCAAGGGACTGGGGTTCTGTTCAAAAAGGAATGTCCTATAGGTGTTCCAATGGCAAAACTGAAGAGTCTCCATCATGCTGTTGGCATTATTGTAAACAAGCAAGTTAAAGATAAGATTGCCAAGAGAACTGATACACATTGAGCATATGAAGTGCTATCTGGAGTGAGAGGTCAAAGATGAAGGAAAATGATCAGAAAAATAAAGGCCAAAGAGGAAGGTACCTGGGTTATGTGCCCAGCTGATCTATAAATTCATGGCTTAATAGATGTAGATAAATAAATTAGTTGCCTCTTGATTGTACAAGTAAGGTTTGTGTTGTTGTTTTTTGAATGAAATGCTTCGCAAATTTATATATCATCCTTGTGCAGAGCCCATGTTAATCTTCTCTGTATTCTTCCAATTTTAGTGTGTGTGTTGCCAAAGTGAGCATGAGGTTGTTTTTTTGTTTTGTTTTTTTTAATTAAATGAAAGTGTTATTCTCTCCCCCAAAGAAATATTTAAATTTTCCATCACCTACCCCAAAAAAATAAAATTGGAGTTGGCTCAGCTGTCAACTGTCATTTTACAGAAGCTTTTCCTAATTTCATCAGCTGGCAGCTCCTTCTATGGGTTATAATGTAAGACCTCGAGAGCATGGTCCCTCGAGCTCCCACTCAGGAAAGGCGGCCCCCCCAAATCACTCACGAGAAGCTGTCTTGATGCAAACGCATAAGGTCCTTTATATTCCAGTATACTGGGGCCGTCAGCCATACACCATGCAGGGTAGAGGGCTGAGGATGACCTCTAGCATAGAATTGAGACAGCTTTTATAGGGTTACAGCAAAGCCCGCGCATCGTGAACCAATCACCTCGTAGCATCCAGTGCAGACCAATTACTTTAAAGTATCCAACCCTGCCCTTAGCCCAGGAAGTCTGCTTCTGCACAGGCTTCTGGGTGTTCATTCACTACCGTAAACATTAAAGTAGGTGACCATCAGTTTGGGTTTTCTGGGGAATTGGGCTAAATTTTTCCATCCTAACAATAACACTGTATGTGTGTGACATTACCCAGCATTATGTTGTTTGTAAGTCTGCAGGTAGATGGTACTCTTGGAGAGCTTAAGCTTTTTTAATCTGTCTGTTTCCACAGGCCTAACACTTGGTAGATACTTACTCTTGTTGAACTAAAAGAATAACTGGATTTTGTGTACTCCATATCTGCATCTGCTATGTATCTTAAATGCATTACCTTCTTGGTATACTTCCTGGATTACCAAATAGATTTTACATATTTTTGCTGAACATTTGTATAGTGATATACTTTATTAAATTTTGCCTGAGGATTCAGAAAGCAAAGTCAGCCACAAGTCATAGCAGCCAGGCACACACTGTAATCCCAGCAGCCAGACACTAGGAGGTGGTGGTATACATCTTTAATCCTAGGACTCAAAATTAAGAGGTAGATGGTTCTCTGTGAGTCCAAGGCCACCCAGATCTACACAAGATTGATCCAGTCCTAAAGAGAAACATCTCACATGAAGATGATCTCAGCACCTGGGATCACATGCCTTTAATCCCAACATTAGGAAGGTATATAAGACAGGAGCAAGGAGTCAGTATCAGGCATTCATTCTCTAGCCACACTGAATATAGCATTCATTCCAGCCATGCTGAGGAGACAACAGGATCAGCCCATTCAACTTGAGGTAGTGGTAAGAGCTAATGATCCTCTACTTTGCTTTTCTGTTCTTCAGCTTGAAGTTTGAACTGCAATATCAGTCACTGGGTCTTTTATTTATGCTACACATTTGGTTGATCAGGAGTCTTTAATACCTTCATGTGGTGATATGTTATTTATGATTTATTAAAGCTTGCCTGAAGATCAGAGAAGCAAAACAGCCAAGCCAGTAGATCTTACCTCTACCCAGCTGAAATGGCAATCCTGTCTCCATAAATCCTCAGAGGCAAAAGATTTCAGTTCCTGTCTTCTTCCTGCCTTTTATTCCTTTCTGTACCCAGCCATATCACTCCTGTCTTCACCACCCTAGTGTTGAGATTAAAAGCATGTGATCCCAGGTGCTGAGATCACCTTTGTATGAGCTGTTTCTTTTAGGACTGAATAAATTTCATGTAGTCACTGTGGCCTTTAACTATCAGAGATCAGCTGCCACTTAATTCTGAGTCCTAGGATTAAAGGTGTGTGCTCCCATTGCTTAGCTAGCTAGCATGGCTGCTGGGATTAAAGGTGTGTATCACCACTGCCTGACCTCTATAGTTTGTGGCTGGTTTTGCTTTCTGAATCCTCAGACAGCCTTAATAAATCATAAATAATATGTCACCGCATTTCCCCTCAGCTGGGTAGAGGTAAGATCTACTGGCTTGGCAGCCTTGCTTCTCTGATCTTCAGGCCAGCTTTGTTAATCATAAATGATGTCACCACATCTTCCTTATCTTCTTTCTCTTATTTTCCCCACCCCCTTGAACATAATTTAGGACTCTATAGCCTAGGAAAAGAGTCACTGCTGGAGCAACTAGCCCTTGAGTTTCGGACCTGGGTGGTATTGAGTCCTCAACGCCTGGAGTTGGTACAGCTGCTGGGACTTGCAGATGTGTTCACAGTTGAGGAAAAAGCTGGGCGCATCCATGCTGTAGACCATATGGAGATCTGCCGTTCTGCCATGCTTCAGTGGAACCAAACTCACCCTACCATTGCTATTCTTCCCACAAGCCGGAAAGTACGGAGCCCTCACCCAGGGATCCATATCATCCCTTACTCTGACCATTCATCTTACTCTGAGCTTCGGGCTTTTGTTGCAGCTCTGAAGCCTTGCCGAGTCGTGCCCATTGTTCGCCAACAGCCTTGTGGAGAGTTCTTTCAGGACAGCTCGAGCCCCGGGCTCCCTATACTGATGATCCCACACTCTGTGCAGCAATACATGTGCTCCTCCCCGAGGAAAACAAATGTGCTTTGGCAGTTAGAAAGGAGACTAAAGAGGCCAAGAATCCAGGGTGTTGTGTTTGAATCCCCGGAGGAAAAAGCTGACCAGGTTAAAGTTGACAGAGACACCAAGCACATGAAAGAAATCCTCTCACCCTGGCCTGGAGACCTTGAGAAGCTCTGTCCCCATCCGCTTCCGGCCAGAAAGCAGTTGTTCCCAGACTTCTGCAAGAAAGAATATGATAAGCCAGTCCTTTCTTGTGACTCCAAAAAGAGGGCAACTATGTTGACTGCCCCATTGGAATTTTCAGTGCAATTACAGCCTGTAGATGAGTTTATCTCTCTAGAAACCAAGGAGGAAATTGGTGGAAGGTCTCACTTGATAACTAGGAGAGGCCATGGCTCACCAGCTAGAGGGAACCAAAGTGACTCGATAGGCTATGATTCTCTCCAGTCTCACAATAGCAAAGACACTCATCTAGCTACTGAGTCCAGGGGCCTGGCACTAAAATACCTTCTTACTCCAATGAATTTCTTCCAAGCAGGGTTCTCTTCCAGGAACTTTGACCAGCAAGTGGAAAAATACCAGGAGAGTACAGTATAACAATCCTATTGGGTCAGCACTGTAGTTTTGAAAACAGTGGCTGATGGCTAGTGGCAAAAGTTTGTTTGGTGTCTTCTTTTATAGAATCCTATGCTCACCCTGGAGTAGCTCTTCTGAAGTTTGTTTGTGAGTTCTGGTGCCTATAAAACCCTTAGCTTTATAGCTATTTATGTTAGTTTTATTATATTTAACAAACACTTTTCATTATAAAACATCCAGTGTTCATAAGCACATTTAAAGTTCTTAGAAGTTCCCTAGCAACTTAATCTGTTCAATTTGGTTTAACCCAGTTTTTCTTAAACTTTTATCAACATGCAGTTTTTTTATTTGTTTTTTGTTTTGTGGAAAAAGTAGAATCTGAATCAAAAAAAGAATCAAGTTTGTCCCATGTGTCTTATTCTTCGAGTCTCCTTGTCGCCTTCATTTTACAAATCTTGTGCTGGAGGATAAGTGATAACCTGGGTAGCCTGTTTTAATCATGAATGTCACTGACTTGCTGTGACCCTGTCCAGGTAACTTCCTGTCTCTGCCTCAGGGAGGGAAAAGGAAACAATGAAGAGGCCTTGAAAGTTGAGAAAATAATACCTTCCTCCTTCATAGTGGGGGTTAGTAGCTGCCATGAGAAATCTATGTGGAACAGAGTCATTTGGGGGCTGAGGACCCTGCACCATGGATTAAGCTGAACATTAAGGCCTAGAATATGTCTGAACTACTGGATGCTTGGAGACACTACTTTGTTAAAATAAAGCTATAAAAGATAAATGTGTTGCCAGATATTCCTCTGATTGTTCACATAGCTGGGATTTTTTTTCCTCACCCCCAACAATTTGAGTTAGGAAGCCAGAGTGCAGAGCTTGTTTGTTTTAGTATCCAGGGGAGAGACCAAAGAGCCAGCTGGCTGGAACCGGTCAGACTGTACCGTTTACCCTGTCCTGCTCCTAACCTAACAAAATGCCAAACCAACCAGCAAGCCAGATGATAGCACAGCCCTGAGGAAATGTGCTCTGGGAGGGCACAGGAGAGCTGGGCATGTGGATCAAAGCAGCTTCAGTGTGGAGCCTTGAACCTAAGCAATGAAGTCGTCTCTTACAGGGGAAGGGGGGGGGCAGTTTTGCCTCTGTAAAGGAGAGGTGAAGTTTAGAGAGCAAAGGCTTTGCTCTTGGACATACTGTCCTCAGTGCTGTTTTTGTCGCTGACCTTCCTATAAACCTCCAAGGGCCTTCCTCAGGAGCTGCAGCAGGCGAGGCGTGTGGTACAACAGGAAACCTGGACATTGTCTGGGCTGGAATCCAGGGCGCCTAGCAAATGGTTTAAACAGAGGAGCCTTACTCAGCGGTAAAGTGGTGGCTGAGATGTCCCTCTCCCATGTTTGCTATGCACATTAAGGTATTGGTGATTCCCTAGCTCAGTGTCTGGTGCATAATAGTATTTGGAATACTGGTTTTTGTAGCTGAAGGTATGGTGCTGGTAGTATGTGTTTACCAAGCTGAAATCCTGGGTTCTGTCCTGAGCGCCACCAAAAAATAGTAATAGTAATAATGCAACAAAGACTGATTGTATTAGCCTTTGTTCTTCAAAACAACTCTCTATAAAAGTACAAAGTAACCTGGGTGGTGGTGGCACACACCCTTAATCACAGTAGGGGCAGGTGGATCTCTTGACACCCCCCCAAAAAAGAAAGAAATACAAAGTAAAATAAAATGTCTTTCATGTAGATTGATGGGCTTTTTTCTAGTCTTTCTGAGGATTTAAATATTGAATCTACACATTTTCAGAATTAGGATAATTCACACAAGTGTGTGCAGGCACGTGCTGATTTTTTTTTTTTTCTTTTTAAATTTTATGTAAAGGGTACTGGAGAAATGGCCTGGTGGTTTAGAGTCTTACTGTGCTCTTGAGGACCTGAGTTCAGGTCCCAGCACTCACAGCAGGTGGATCACAACCACCTGTAACTCGAGTTCCAGGGGTTCTGGTGCTCTCTGACCTCCATGAACAACTGCACACGAACTCATGCAGCTTCACACAATACACATAAATAAAAATAATTTTCAAAAAGGCTTTATGGGGGCCAGTGAGATGGCTCAGTGGATAAAGCACTTGCCACACACTGGGTTCAATCCCCAGAACCCACATAAAAGTGGAAAAGGAGAACTGAGTCCAGAAAGTTGTCTGCCAACTGACTGGCATGCGTGCTTATACATAAACAGTAATGGCAGAGGGACTGAGAACAATGTTGTATATGACTTGAAATTCTGCATTTTACTTAATTTCTTAATTGCAATTCAAAATGTCAATATCAAAAATGTCCATTTTAATAAGATCATGTCTGGTGAATACATGTTAATAACCATTCTCAACAAATTATTATAACAAAATTTTCAACATTTGTATGTTATTTGTTTTTTTAAATCTTTTTTAGATCATTTTATGTGTATATGTGTTTTGTTTTATAAATGTTATGTGCACTACATGTACGCTTGATGACTGTGGAAGTCATGAGAGTGTGTTGAATCCCTTGGAATTGCAATTACGCATGGTTATAAGCCACCATATGGGTGCTGGAAACTGAATGTGGGGGTCATTTCCTCTCCAAGAGCAACAAATGTTAACTGCTGAGGCATCTCTCCAGGCCCTTTATACTGTTCTTAATTACAAATGTTACAATGAACTTTTCTCTTGGCAGTGCTAGGGATCAAACTCAGGACATTGAGTCTGATCCCCACATTTTCAGCCCTACAATGTATTTATGTATATATGTTAGCATTTTAATTTATAGCCTTAGAATAACTTATTAAAGAATTACTGTTTTCTGTTCTTGGTGTAGATTATGACAAATTGCCCTCCAGAAAAGTTTCCATTATTTTTGGAGAAGCTAATAGCAAGTTCAAATGAAATCACTAGAATGACACACTAACATGTGTCAATTCATATTGTGTTGTTGATTAGTGTTTAGTAGAAATAGTTTAATATTTAGTGCTCCCCTTCTCTAAAATTCCCTTAGCTCTCTCATTTCTGGTTGACTCACGGGTGGCTGGAAGAGATAAAGTAGGTCCCAGCAACAGGGCCACCATATTGCTGTTATCTTCTAGCAGCAAGGAGCCCTGCCCACTTTTGGCACATGCTGTGTCATACATGTACCATGAAGCAGATGGAAGCAGAAGGAAGGGCTTTGAGGGATTTAGTTCTTCATAGTGTGTTTATACTTTAATCATGAGACAATTCCATGCCATTTTAATAAAATAAAAATGTCTGACATGATAGAGATGGACAATTGCTTTAATTTCATAGGACTCTTATATTTAAAAACACTGTGTCCCATCTATCTGTAAGTCACCAATTAGAATTACTTTATTTTTAGAATCTAAGAATGACACCCCCCCCAAAAAAAATATATGACATTCTTGCAATTAGGTTGGAAGGTGCCTGGAAAAGAAAAGTTCCCTAGAGACTCATTACTGACATTTTCATGATCAGTGGAGAACTTGTACTTTTCCACAGGCTCAAGTGCATTTACAGGGAAAAAAGAAATCTGCCTGGCAGGTTTTGAAGGACCATCTCTCACTAATGACCCAGATTGCCCTTCGTGGTAGGAAATAGGAGACATGAGTGGCTTTTTGTTTATTTGTTTTGTTTTTAGAAAAGAGGTTCTGACCTAGGTTCTCCAAGGCAACTCCAGGAGAGACAGTTCTTTCAGCATTCTTTTTTATCTGATTATTTTGTGTGTATGAGGTTTTTTTCTGCATGTATGTATGTCTGTACCACATGCATGCCTGGCTCCTGAGGAAATGGTGAACTTCCATATGGCTGCTGGGAAGTGAACCTGGGTCCTATGCATGAACAGCATTCTTGAAGAGTTTTTGTTTTGTTTTTTCAAGTCAGGGTTTCTGTGTAGCCCTAGTTATCCTGGAACAGACTAGGCTGGCCTCAAACTCAGATATGCCCCTGCATCTGCCCCTCACCTCTCATTGCTGGGATTAAAGGTACTTACTTCCACACTTGGTTCTTGAATTCTGTGTGGGTCTCCATGCACATTTTTACTGCTACCACTAATGAGTAGTTGTCTGTCCATTGCTTGCCTTCCAAAGAATCCTACCAGAAACGTCTTTCGTCTTTATCAGGGATTCGTGGTTTTTCCCTTTCTCTTCCGCAGGACATCTGCCTATACTGTACTGAATGTGCTTTTCTCATTTTACCATCAGTTTACACTGCATTCGAGGTTCACTTTCTCTTTTGACCATAGTGCTTTTCTTTAACAATATCCCTCTACCTTGACTATTTGTGTTAAACGTTCTTTTCTTTATATTTTGAATTATGTTTGTCAGTATGTGGGTGTGTGCCACCCTCAGAGACCAGAGGTATTGGACTCCCTAGAAATGGAAGTTGTGGGTTGCAGAATATAGGCTATGGAAATGAACTGGGGTCTCTCTCCACCCCCTGCTTTCTCATCTTTTAACATACCTGTGGTCCACTAGATCACATGAATTTCCCCAAATCTTGTCCTTGTTTCTATTTCTAGACAGGTAGCTTTTTGAATCACTGTTCAATCATAGAAAATTTCTGGCTGGGTTTAGGTTAGTCATAACCAGAAGGGCTATTGCCCAAAGCAACCAAGGATACATTTGTCCAAGTGGAAAAGGATTGGAGTGAAATCATGGTAAGTTTCAAATGTTATGGTGAGTAAGTTTAACTGGAAAATTCTCAGACAAGGCCAGGAGCCAACAGAAGAACAAATGGTAGATCAGAGGTCCCAAATCTAGAGTTACACAGAGCAGAGGAGGCTGGGACGATCGTTTTAGAACACTGAAGGTAAGTGGGGCTAGGTGGTGTGTTTGATCTGATTCTGGGCTCTGCGCCATCTTTGTAAATCATTGGCTTTGAATCAGTTCTGGATTTCTTTTCAACTCCTACATAAGGAAGGTGGAACCACTCCCTGGAAGAGAACATACTAGTGTCACCACAAACACTAACCTGTGGTTTCTTTAAAGCTGCTTTTCATTTCCGTGTGTCCTTGATTCCTCTTATGTGTGCCTCAGTGGTTATTCCAAACCTTTGTTAGTCAAACTGTTGTGACATATGAAGCCTTAGGAAGAAATCTAGAGTACCAAGCCATGATACCCTGAAGCAATGTCCTTGAAGCAGAAATATGTCTGGTTGCCCACCTCCATCCCAAGGATGTCAGAATTGTATACTTCCGTACTTTACCGGTCGATTTAAATCCTGTCTTTCACGAGTTCAATCTTTAAGGTCTTATCCTAAGCTATCCCTTCTTTCCTTCGTTCTTTCCTTCCTTCCTTCCTTCCTTCCTTCCTTCCTTCCTCCCTCCCTCCCTTCCTTCCTTCCTTCCCCAGATTCTCAGGTCTAAGTCTGTGAGGAGCAAATTCCTCTGTCACTGTCTTACAGTCTCCCTTACCTCTCATTGCTAAGTTGAAGACTTTGTTGTCTGAGCTTTCTGGTTAGCCTCTCTCTCAAAGATAAGCTACTTTGCCAGATGTGATGGAACATTCCTATAATTCCAGCACTTAGGAGGTGGAAGCAATAAGCAATAGGCTTGAGAGTTCAAGGTCATCCTGTGCCACATAACTAGGTTTAAGGCCAGCCTGACCAACATGAAGCCCTATCTTACCCTGTCTCCCACAGAACTGCAGCAGCCACTTTCCTCTCCCCAGAGCTTAAGGTAAGGCAGTGGAGTTGAGGTCCTCCTTGCTTTTCTTGCTGCTTCCTGACTATTACCCTACTTCTACCTGTGATAATCTCTTCTTCAAGTGACTGCCATCTGGCTAGAGTATCCTTGCCTCTCCTAGTTTGTTAAGGATGGAGTCACTGACTCAGAACTTTCTTCTTCATAACTCTGTCATCATGTTAGATGATGTCAGTGCTTCAGATGCCTGTGTTCCCTGACTTCTCATCTCTAAAGCTTTAATCTCTGTCTTCGCCACCCTGTCATTATCAGAAATTGTGCTACACCTGGAATTTCAGCTTGAAATTATTCTTCCCAGTTGACTTTGCTCAAGTACCTGCATGGCCAATATTTTGCTTTCATAATTCTTTATTTTTGTTGTTGGTTTTTCAAGACAGGGCTTCTCTGTAGCCTTGGAGGCTGTCCTGAAATTCACATTGTAGACCAGAATGGCCTCAAACTCACAGAAATCCACCTGCCTCTGCCTTCTGAGTGCTGGGATTAAAGGCATGAGCCACCACCACTGGCCTTTGCTTTCATAATTCTGTAAGCTTCGATTCCTGCCTTTACTTGACTGTATCCCATGATTCATCAAAATAATACCACTTCCTTGGTCTCTCTTATGAAAACAGTTTTGTCTTGGAAAATCCCATGTCTGGATAAATCATACTATCTATTCTGCCTTAACTGGAGCAGCTGAAAGTTTTTGGAGAAATAGCGCATCCAGGCTATTTTCATTTTATTTTAAAACAAGATGTGGGAAAATGGTTTAGTAAGTGAAATGCCTGACATGAGGATATGAAGACCTGAGTTCAGAACTTCAGTTCCCAAGTCATGTAGAATGTGGGAGCATGTGCCTGTAATCCCAGTGCTGAAGAGGTGGAGACAGGCAGAACCCTAAGGCTTCCTGGCCACCCAGTCTAGTTCCAGGTCTAGTAGAAAGCCTGTCTCAAAAATAAGATGGCAAGGAATTGAGGAAAACACCTGACATCAACCTCTGGCCTTCACATCTGTGTGTACACAGAGATGCACACAACAGTCTTGCCATGAAGCCCAGGCTGGCTGTGGACTTGCTGTCCTTTTGCCTCAGCCTACTGAGTGCTGAGCTTACACGTAGGCACCACAATAGCTAGCTTCAAAATTCCTCCCTTTCTCCCTTTCCCTCTCTTTTGTCCCTTCCTTTTCTCCCTCTTTGCCATCTCTTCCCTTTCCTTCTTTAGTCCTTAATTTTAAAAAGTTGTTGTATTTTATTCATGAGTATTTTGCCTTACCATATATCTATACCTCATATGTATTCCTGGTGCCTTTAGAGGCCAGAAGGTTTTAGATCTCCTTGAACTAGAGTCTCACATGGCTGTGAGCCACCACACGAATGCTGGGAATCAAACCTGGATCCTCTGGAAGAGCAGCCAGTGCTATTTTCTGCTGATCCATCTCTCCAGCCCTCTGTTTCTGCCTTGATACAGGATCTCACCATGCAATTTAGGCTTATCTCAAACTCATTGTCCTCCTTCCTTAGCCTCTTGAGTTCTGGAATTACAGGCCTATGCTACCACGGCCAGTTAATGTCATTACCTCATACATTAAAATGGCCTTTCATATTACTGACAAATCCCATTATGTTTCCTAATGGTTCATTTCTTATTCTTTCACTTAAAACTTTTTTTTTTTTTTTAAATTTTAGGCCAGGCATGGTGGTGTATGACTTTAACTCCAGTACTCAGGAGGCAGAGACAGGAAGATCTCTGTGAGTTTGAAGCCAGCCAGGACTACATAGTGAAACCTTCTCTCAAAAAAGTAAATAAATGTAATAAAAAATAATTTTATGTGTAAGTGTTTTGTGAGCATGTATGTATGTGTATCACACATGTATTTGGTGCCTGATGGGAGGCAGCAGAGGGCATTGGATCCCTTGGAACTGGAGTTACAGGTGATTGTGAGCTGCCATATGGGTCTGGGAACTAACCCTGGGGTCCTCTGCAAGAGCAACAAGTGCTTTTAAGCATTGAGTCATCTCTGTAGTCCTACAGTTCATGAATTGTTGTTGGTTTTTTGTTTTGTTTTAGATGGGTCTTGCTGTATAATCCTTGTTAGCCTCAGCTTGTTATGTAGACCACACTGGCCTCCAGTGCACAGAGATCACCTACCTCTGCATCCTGAGTGCTGGCATTAGTTTGTGGCAGCCCTCAGGCCAAAGTTGAGTCCTTTCTCTTTTCTTTCTCTTTCCACCAACACTGCCAGCAAATTCTGTGGCCTCTGCCGCGAGACAACCCTAAATGCCACTGCTTTTACCTGCTCACCTCCCTTGTCCATGGATCCTTTATGTCTTCTCTAAGCCACCATAGTAGCCTCCTGAGCATCCACCCTCCCCCACTCTTGCTCCTCTCTGCTCCCCAGACACAGTCCTGTTCCCAGCAACACGACAAGCATCAGATCACACCAGTTCTCTGTTTAAACCCTCCACATGCTTTTCCTCAGAGTAGAAGTCAAAGTTCCTCAAGTGTTCTGCATGGCCCGTGTGATTTGCCACCTTCACCTACTGACTTTGCAGTTACCCCAGTGTGGGAAGCAGCACTCCCTTCACGTGTCCTCTTTCTGGAGTGTACCACTCAGACACTCATGTGGATCCTTCATCTCCCTCAAGTTGTTGCCCAGCAAGGTTTTACTTGTTTCGGTTATAATTTAAATATGACACCGCCTGCCAATCAAGTCATGTTTTGAAGGCTTGATTTCCATCTTGGTGGTTGGATCATGAAGATGCCTTTATACGTTGATGAGTTCATAGCTGAATGGGCTACTAGGAGCTAGAGTCTATGTGGAGGAAGTAGGTTACTGAGTACATGCCTATGAAGGACTTATCATGTCTCCAATCCTTCCTCTTTGGCTCTCTGCTTCATGCGTCCCATGAGGCAAGCTGTTTTCCTCTGTCATGGGTTGGCCACCACAACATTCTGTCTCAACATGAGCTCATGCTAACCAGTCAAGACACCATGGTCTGAGGCATCTGAGATATAGCCCAAACTATATCTTTCCCCACTTTATTTTATGTAAGGTAGTTTGTCCTGTCAATGGAAGGCTGACTAACACAGCTACCTTATTTAAAGTTGCAACCACCTGTGTTCCCTATCTCTTCTTTGCATTCCTCATAGAATATTTTACACTTTGGAAATACATTATGTAGTTCTGTTTGTTATGCACCTTATCCTACTGGAATGTAAATACCAAAACTGTTTGTTTGATTTTTGGAGACAGGTTTTCTGTGTGTAGCTTTGGAGCCTGTCCTGGAACTCGCTCTGTGGATTAGGTTGGCCTTGAACTCACAGAGATCTGTCTGCCTCTGCCTCCCAAGTGCTGGGAGTAAAGGTGTGTGCCAGCACCACCCGGAAAGACTTTTTGTTTGGTTGGCTTTTGTCTGTTTTGTTCACTGCTGCAACCTTAGTTTGTAGACCACATAACAGGTTCTTAAATATTTTTTAATGATTCTGGAATGAATAGATGATTGAATGTTGCATTAGTTTGCATTCTGTTGCTATTATAAAACACTGACAGAAAACAGCTTGGGTCAGGGAAAGATTGGTTTTAGGTTCTAGACTATATATTGTCCATCACTGAGGGCAACCAAGGTAGAAACCCAAGGCAGGAGCTTGAAGAAGAAACCAGAGAGGAATTCTGCTTGCTGGCTTGCTTCCCATGGTTTGTTCAGTTACCTTTCTTAAATAGCCCACCTGCCCTGGGATGCTACTGCTCACCTTGGGCTGAGCCCTTCTATATCAGTCAGCAATCAACAGTGCTGGTATTAAAGGTATACGCCACCACCGCCTGGCTCTGGGTTACATTTTTTAAAAGCAGCAGATGGAGAGGAGAGAAGAATGAAGCCGGGGTACCAAATCAGAAAACTTGGAGTAGTGAGAGATAACAGTGAGCACCACTGTTTGGGAAGAGGCTTGACCACAGGCCTGAGGTGAATCTGTTAGAGTCTCTTCTTCAACAGAAGCCACTTCAAGGACATACCTTTTCTTTTACAAATGAAAAGTACACAGTAACTCCACCCACCCACACATCCACCCACCCACCCACCCACCCATCCATACATCCATCCACCCATCCACCCACCCACCCTCTTCTGTACTCAGCCCAGCTGGCTTTCAACTCATGATCTTCCTGCCTGAGCACCACTTCCTGTGATACCACATCCAGAGAGAGTGAACCAATTTATCAGCAAGGAATATTTTATAGATTAACATCATTTCCTAAAATAGACATCCTTCATAATTTTAACAAACAAACAAAATTGTGTTTTATTGTCTCGGGAGTCACCATAGACTTGGGATAGGAGGTTACATCATTTCCTGAGAGACTAGGATTCCTTTTTTTTTTTTTTCTTTGTATGTGTCTGTGCTGTGACAAGCTTGTGGAAGTTAGGGGACAATTTGTGACAATCAGTTCTCTCCTACCATGTAGGTCCTAGAGACTAGACTTAGGTCATCAGGCTTGGTGACAAGTGTCCTTATACACCCAGTCATCTTACACTGTAACCTAGCTAGCCTCAAACTTGTAACAGTCCTCCTGCCTTAGTCTGCTGAGCCCTGGGATAAGCATGAGTATTGCCTGGCCAAGACTAGGATTCTCTAGTGTGTGGGGGGGACCAATTTATTAGAACGTACTTAATATTATTTTAAAGCTATGTGAATGATCATGAAAATTTAATAGTATGAATATAGAAAAATGCATCTCATTTTTCATTTTATTTTATTTTTTATTTTATATACATTGGTGTTAACCCTGCATGCATGTCTGGGTGAGATTCCCTGGAACTTGAATTACAGACAGCTGTGAACCACCACATACATGCTAGAAATTCCTTTTCTAGGAATTTCTAGAAACCAAACCAACCAACCAAACAAACAAACAAATCCATATCAACCATATGTCAAGAATTGTGCTGTGGAAAGGGCCCTTTCATGAGGGCCTTTTTGCTTTCTGAGTCTGTAGGAAGCATAAAATTATGTGGAGGAAATAATATTCAAGTATTAAATTTCTAGTCCTTGTTCTGATTCACTGTCTTCTCCCTGGTGGGTCTCTGTGTGCCTCCCCAGAACATTAATTTTGGTTTGGGATGTTGCTTGGAATTGATAAGGAAAGTGGTGGAATGTAGGTATTAAAAGTTTATGTGGAAGTTGGCCAAGCAAAGGTAAAATGCTATAGAGCAGCAGGAATGGGACAATGAAAATGATGACAAAGGGAAAGGAAGAGGAAAACTATAGTCTTTGGTTTTGATTAAGGGTTGGTATATAACAAAAGGGAGAGTATAGCGTTTTTGTAGGGAAAGGGAGCTATTAGAAGTAATTAGAAGGAGGGTCTACATAGTGAACATGGATTAAGAATTTAAGATTGTCCTTCCCCAGACTACTCTCCAGTTTGATCTGTCTGTCTATCTTTTGTTGTTGTTGTTTCTTCTCCTTCTCCTTCTCCTTCTCCTTCTCCTTCTCCTTCTCCTTCTCCTTCTCCTTCTTCTTCTTCTTCTTCTTTTCTTCTTTTTCTCCTTCTTTTTTTATTTGATATAGGTTTTTCTGTGTAACAACCCTGGCTGTTCTGGAACTCGATTTTTAGACTAGGATGGCCTCAAACTCATGGAGATCCATCTGTCTTTGCTTCCCAAGTGCTGGGATTAAAGGTGTAGGCCACCACCCTCCTTTTATTATTGAGTTGAAATTGTATGCAATTAGCTAGCTATTTTAAAGTATGCAATAAAGTGTGCAATGAACACCATTCTCCAGTTTCATGTTCTACTTCTTTTGATCCCTTGTATTTAAGTCTTCCACTTAAATCTTATAGGCATGCCCTTCCCCCAGACTCCTATTCCACCAAACTGTCATTTTCTCTGGGACTGGGACTCCAAAATGTCATCCCTAGAATTCATGCTAGATCTGGCCTTTATAAAAACAATTAAGTGTTCAAAACTTGTCTTGGTTAATCTGGGGTAAGTGACAGGAAGTAATCAAAGCAATTCTCTTTATGACTTCTAAGATATAGTTAATTTGGATAGCACAGATCCAAGTCCTTTGTTTCTTTTTTTTCAATATTGAGAGCTAGAAAAATGCATTGCCTAGCATAGGCCTGATCACTCAGTTGGATGAAAGTTTCTGCCCAGCTGACAGCCGTAATTCCAGAAGCATATTGCTTCTGCCTGCATGGTGCCTCTAAGCTTGATCTCACCAAGATTAGTAGTGGCTGTTTAATTGCCAGATCCACTGGGTCTACCAGCCATCTTTCATTTCTCAAAATCTTTTAACACTGCAGATCAGCATTTTCTTTTAGAAAAACATCAAAGAGACTATCTCCTATTATTAGATAAGCTAAAATCCCTGAAAATAGAAAATGTATCCCACAGTGGCTTAGTTAAGAGAAAGTCTAGAAATGGGGGCATTTCTAGGTTTATTCAGAAGCTTAATGACACACTCATTCCATTGTTCTTGTTGTCCCCTAAATGCTCTCTCTATTGCTTCTCATGAGCTTTAGGCTGGGGTCTGAATACCATTTTCTCAGAAAGCAGACAGACACAAGACAAAGGCTTTTTCTTCATTGTTTTATTTTTTGACATAGGATTTCACTTTGTAACCTGTACTAGCTTGATAATCCTTATATAGCCCAGGATGACCTCAACCCTGTGGTGCTTCTCCTGGCTCTGCCTTCTGAATGCTAGGATTATGGGCATATACCACCAGGCAGGATCTCACTATGTAGTTTTAGCTGTCCTAGAACTTGATATGTAGACCATGCTGGCCTCCAACTTACTTACATATATTTGACAGCCTCAGTCTTCAGAGTGCTAAGATTAAAATGCATGTACCATCACACCCAGTTTTGGCCAGTACTATCTTTTTAGGCAAAAAGAATTTTCTTCAGGAGACTAGCCTGCAAATTTCACTGGCCAGAGCTGGATCTTTTACCCACATCCAGATCTTGCAATGCCAAAGAAAAATAGGATCGGCAGAAGTGGTTTATACTAATTTGTTCTATGAGTTGGATGGGGGAACTTATCTTCCTTAAAATCAAAGGATCTTCTACCTTATATTATTAGGAAAGGAATTATGGTTAAGAGGATGGATTTTCTTTCCTTTTAAAATCATCTCTCTCCTGAGCACATGGCTCAATTGCATCTCCTAGTACATCTTCGCATTAGCAGCATTCATATCCTAGAGTTCCCACCACTGAATGTGTGCATTCAGGCCTAGCCTACAAAATCTTCCCATACTGGGCTGGAGACATGGCTCAGGGTTAAAGACAATTGTTGCTCCCATATGGTGGCTCACAACCATCTGTAACTGCAGTTCAGGAGATCTAACATCATGTTCTGACATCTGAGGCCATGCGATGCTCACATGTACACCCAGGAAAAAAAAAAAAAAGCATAGGAATAAAATTAAATTTTTGCAGGGCAGACAGGATTTCACTGTGTAGCTCTGGCTGTCCTGGAACTATGTAGACCAGGCTGGCCTTAACTCGCAGAGATCCTCTAGACTCTGCCTCCTGAGTACTGAGATCAAAGGCATGTGCTACTACTCTCAGCCCCAAAAAAATAAATCTTAAAAAAAAAATTAAATCCTTATAATCTCCACTTCCCCCCTTTCTGTGGTTGGGCAAAGGGTTAGGTGGAGAAATGAAAGGCTTCAAAAACAACAAAGCTATAGAATCTGGCCTCAAATTCAGAGATTATCTTGTCTGTGCCTCCCAGGAAAGTGGCCTTAAAAATTATTTGAGACGGGGTCTCATGTAGTCCAGGTGGCCTTGAACTCCTGATCTTCCTGCCTCTACTTCCCAAGGGCTGGGATTGCAGGTCTGGCTCTACTCTGCTCTTCCAGCTTCTAACAGCCCCGTCTCCCTTTCCAGCAGCTCTGCCCTTGTCTGAGAGGAAATGCTTCATCTGCCCCTCTCACCAGTCTCCCTCCACCCCATCTTCTTCCACTGCAGCCAGCTGTCTTCCTTACTACCACTTCTTTCTTATTACTTCTTTGATGAAGCCTCTAGCAGCGCCTCACTAATTCCCCAAATCGGAGTCTACTTGCCTTACTAATCCTGGTATGGAGTTGGGGGAGCTGAACTGCCAGCTCCATCAGCGCACAGGCTTTGGTGTTTCATCTTTAGTTTCTAGCAATGTCTGGCACACAGGAGCTATAACAGGCTTGTGGCTGCACTAAACTTCGAAGCTTGTTGACATGCTCAAATATGATCTTCTCTGATGGTCTTCTCTGACTCCATTATTCAAGTCATGTATATGTTTCATTTTTCTTCACTAGACTGAAAACTGGGAGGGAAAAGACTGTATCTTATTCATCTTTCATCTGAACTAGTGTCCAGGGAGTAGTCTGGCATGAAGCATTATGTTGGATGAACGAGCAAAAAACATTAGCAAGGAAAAAAATGCATAAACAAACAAAAAAAAGCAAACAAATCTCCTAAACTGGGCTGTAGTGGCACACACCTTTAATCCCAACACTCGGGAACCAGAGGCAGGTGGATCTCTGTGAGTTTGAGGCCAGCCTGGTCTACAGAGTGAGTTCCAGGACAAACAAGACTACATAGAGAAACCCTGTCTCAAAAACACAAAACCAAAACCAAAGTTCCATGAAGAATGAGACAGATTGAGGAAAGGAGTTAAGAGCAGTGAAAATAGAGACTAATTATTGTAATAAGCAGCAGATGATGGTACCAAATTAGAACTCAGGAGTCAGTCAGGAAGGGTTCCCTATAGGTAAAATTTGAGATGTTTTAAATACAAAAGGGACATAGCTTGAGAGAGTAAATTAGGAGTCAGACGTAGAGTTCTGGTGAAGTAGGAAAAAATGCACAATTCATGACTAAAGCCTGCTTTTTAAGCAGGATCTGCTCAACCCCAGGCCTCAAGTTTCTGCCGTTTTCTTGGCTCACTAAGCAGGCATGCTCATTCATTCTTGTGTCTTGATTTTTCCAGGGCCAGGCCAATGTGGGGACTTCATGTTCTCTAAACAGTCAAGAAGGAAGTTTCTGTGAAAATAAGCAAACAAACCTGTCCTGTGGGATTGAATACTTTTGCTAACCCTGGCTCTCCAGGGAAATGAACTTCCCTGTTCCAGTGTTAAGAAGAGAAACTCAAACGACTTTCCTTAAAAGGTATTGTAGGATAGTCTAGAAAAAATTTTGTGAGGTAAAGATCCAAAGAAATCAAGGATGTATAATGAGTGAGGCCTCAGAAATATAAGGGATAGAAAGGTAGGTTTTCTAGGTCTGCTCTCTGAGAGAGTACATGTAACTACCCATGGTGGTAGACTGTCACTTCTTGGATTCAAACAGTTGCTGACTTTAGTAACTGTGAGATGGAACATATAAACTCTCTCCCCTCCCCCCTTAAAGTCAGTGCCTCACTCCTCACTCTAGACCAACCTGGCCTCGAACCCACAGACATCCATCTGTTTCTGCCTCCTGAGTCCTGGGATTAAAGGCGTGCGACACCACACCCGACTCTCATAAATATTAGTCTCTAAAAATGTTCCCCATTTTAGGAGTCAAGAGTTTACACAGCAGAAGATATATCTGAAGTCCTACAGAATCTCTTGAGGCTGAGTTGGCAACTGTCTATTAAGATAACCTAGTTTTCAGTGTCCGTTTTCTTAGAACATTGTGCCAAGCGTGCTGTTTCCTAAGTCTGCTGCCTTTCTACCCTCTGTAGAGGTAAGACAATTTGTGTTTACTGCATGCATTGAGGAGCTGAGTTCGGGGTAGTTATATTCTTGTATTTTCTAACATACCGCAATGGGAGCGCTTCAGTATAGGGAGGCGTCGACATCCCTTTTGCTGCTACAAAGTACTCTACATGGCACGAACGATTGAAGCCTAAACTGAGATGATTCTTTATCCTTCCTCGGGGACTTCTCAGGCAGCTAGTGTCTCCTCCCCGCGCTGCCCAATCGCTAGGTTGCGGTTGTGTATGGGAGGAATTACACTGGTTTGGGGTGATGTCACACTGGCTGAGATGACATCTAGCAGCGGGAAACACAGCCACCAGATGCCGGTAAACCACCTCGGAGACTGCTGAGAGGAGGGGGACGGGGAACCCGGTCCCCACACACCGTCCACGCTGGCTCCCCACGGAGGCCCACCCGCTCCTGCGGCCCGCGGCACGAAGCAATGACTCCAACCAGCCCGCTCCCCCGCACTTCCGCCTCAGTAGGTGTCATGGCGCTAGGTGGCTGAATGGTTCCGGCGGGGAGGGGCCGGCCGGATGAGGGCGGTCGCTCGGGGCTCCACTTGTCGGGTCTGGCGACAACGGCAGCTGCGGAGCGAAGGGCCGGGCCGTGGCCCCGGACGGCAGCGGGAGGCCGAGGCGGGAGCGCGCGGCGCTGAGGCGGCGGCGGCGGCGGCGGGAAGGGGCCGGGCGGCGGGGCAGGCGGGAGGCTGGCGAGGCTCCGGCCGCGGGACGGGCGCGGGGACGGCTCCGGGGGGCGGGGGCCGGGGCCCGGGCCGGCTCGAGCGGGGGGTATGATGACCCGGCGGCGGGGCCCCGGATCGCGTCTCCTCCGCCGCCTCCTCGCGGCGGCCCCGACTCGCGGCTGAGAACTACACACACCGGCGGTGAGTCAGGCCGGGCGAGGGCATGGGGCCCGGGCGTCCCGGGGTGGGCGCCCCGAGGTGGGGCCGAGCGGGTCGCGGACTCCCCCGGGCGGCCGGCTTGCACCGGGCGCCTCTTTGGGCAGGCCCCGCGCGGCCCTGATCGCGAGCAGCGGGTCGCGACTGTGTGCCCGGGAAAATGCAACTCCCCAGCCTCCTGCCACTTTTCTCCCGAGCGTGCTGTTGTCCTCAGGTGACGGGCCCGTCTGGCCATCTCCCCACTCTCCGGATCCCCGCCCCTGCCCCTGGCTGCGGTGGCAGGTTCCCTATGTGAAGCTTGTGCGTGTGCGTGTCACCCCACTGCCTGTCGCTGTACTTCTGGCATATTTGTGCATTTGGGGGACCGGGAAGCCGTATCTAGAGAAAATCGTGATGGTCGGGTTGGTGTGGAAGCTTTTCTGTTGTCTTCGCTCGTGTTCTGTAGTCGTTGAGTTTGTAATTTGTGATGGTAGTGGCTATGTGGGGGCCAGCCTGCCTATATATCGTTTCAAGGCAAAGCTAGAGGTCTTTTTCAAAAGAAACTTTTGCAGCCCGTCATTGCTTTCAAAGCCAAGAACAACAACAAAAACCCCAAAACGTTAAAGGAAAAGATGGAAACAACGAAAAATTCTTGGGTAGGGCCCACACTATAAACAGCTCTATGGGGAAAAGTCCCCTTTTTTCTTGGCAACCGAGACCTAAAACTTGGTCTCCAGGAGCGTTGGTCTAACCTCCAGTTTGTTGTGGTGACGAACTATGAGCTATGGCCTGTGTTTATGCTGGGCGCGCTTTCTTTCCTGTTTGGGGATGGGACTGGGACTGAAAGGGGGGTGGGGTGGATAACCCCAAGCTCCAGTAAGTAAATCTTTATGTAACCACTGATTCAGTTGTGGATACTCATTTTAAGATGCTCATTCTTGTCTATTAGTGACACTTGGAGAAGTCTCAGTAGTGTAGTGCAGCCACATACGAGTTAGTTTCAAGCATAGACTTCGACGCCCCAGGTCGCCCTTTTTTCTTGTTTCTTAGTAACTCTAATGAAAACAGCAGCGTGGCTTCCTGCACAAGATGAAGTGGAGTTAAATTAAGTGCCTGATACCCTCAGCAAAACCTACAGTTTTGTTCTTGTTTGTGTAAAGCTATTTTTGATTTATGGTCTATAAAGTTTTTTTTTTGTTTTTGTTAAGATTACAGGGAATGCAAACTATTGCCAGCTTTTTTTTTTTTTTTTTTTGGGGGTAAGGCCTAAGGTTTTCTGTAAAACAATTAAAAACCTAACTAATCATTGTTATTCAGCAGGTTATTTTGGGTTTTGCATGCAATTTTCTCTCAATGTTGCCATATGACAAAGGCTTTACGATACTTGTCTTGGCTTGAAGGATATGTTGGTAAAATATTTGAGATTGAAGCTGGAGGCTTCCAAACTGGTAAAGCATTTGACAGAAATGGTGACTACTGTTTTGTATGTGTGTTGGTTCTGCTTGGCTAGTAGTTTGTGATGGCCTCATGGACGGTTGATCTCTGGACATTGTATTTTACAGATTTTAGAGCAAGCTTATTGGTAATGAGATTTAAAATCAAACCAGATCTTCCTCCTGAAAAAAAAAAGTCAAAGTTCAAATTTGTCTGGAAAACAGAATTCTTTCCTTCTTTGTTTTTGTTTTTATAAGCACAGATCCACCAGTGGTTTGTTGGTGGAAATCAGTGAGCCAAACCTGCCTGTGATCTTCTTATACTTGGAACTTGTGCAGCTTGTTAGTTATGTATTTTAATTGGTCCTTTTATAACTTGAATAATTTCGTAAGCCTGAGCAGCCTGATCTGTCAACTGCCCTTTTCTTGACTGTGTGACAACAATCTATGATTTTGTTAGGCCTTTTCCCCTACAAGTTCCCCTTCAATTTCTCCCTTACTACACTTCATGCTGTTTTGCACACAACGTTATTAAGATCATTTTCCTGAGCGAACACTTAATCTTCTTTTTGTTTGTTACTAATGCTCTTTGGTTGACCAGGCTGACCTCACACTCCTGAGCTGAAGGGATGGTCCTGTGACAATGTTACTGAAACTTCATGGTGCTTGGTGTGGATCTATGTTTTGGCTTTGATTTTGCCTTTTGTCTTTCTTTTTAATTGTAGAAATTTTAACTAGTGTATGCAGAATGTATTTCTGTAGTACATACTTTGTTACATTTATTCAGAGTGTGTGTGTGCCAGAGAGGACAAATTATAGAAATTGGTTTTCTGTCATGTGGGTCCAGGGGATAGAACTCATGTTTTCAGGCTTAGCAGCCAGTGCCTCTACCCACTGAGCCATTTTGTTGGCCCTCTAGTTTCCTTTTCCTTTTTGGGTGCATAACACTTCAGCAGCCTTCTAAGGTTATTGAATAAAACATTGTATTTCTTTGTGTTCTTTAAAGGCACCTGGTGCCATGCTTTCCTTGTTGCTTAATGAAAAGAAACAAGGAGACCTGAATTCTTTGCCAGCATTTTGCTCATTAGCTCTGTGTAAAACTTATTTGGCCTTTTTTGAGTTTCTTTTTTTTTCCATATTAGAATTAGAGGATTTTAGAAAGACTCTTTTTAAAGTCTGTTAGCTATAAAAGCTATACAGTATGTGTGTATGTATATATATACATACATACATACATACATACATACATACATACATACATACATACATATTCCTTTCTACTACCTCTCCAGTCAAATACATTTCCTTCCTCTACATAGTTCCTCATTTTCCATATCCTTTGGATCCTGGCAAAAGTCACCTCATTCTTCTAGAAAGAACCTCATCTACCTTCCATCTGCCAAACCATTGTTCCCTTACTTAAGCCCTGTTTCCTTTTGATCTTTGCTGGCTGATCTGAACACTTGGCATTATTTGTGTTTGATAGTGATCTCTACTTTGTTAATTTGATTTAGTCTTATGTTAGAAATTCTTCAAGTTCTAGTTTTCTTTATTTCAAACTTTACAAACTTTGTCAACTATCTCCCTTACATAGTAAAATAATACACTTTCCAACAAAGGGCCTACTTTTCTTTTGTTCAGTTGCTATAGATTTGTTGTGCAGAGCCAGTTTAAACAGGTATTGAAACTTGGAAAAACAGTCTACCTAGGAGGAAAGCATCCTTTAGCCAGTTACCAAAATACATCAGAGCATTTTTTAAATGGCTGAAGGTACACAGAGTAATAGATGCTCTCCTTGTAGCTAACACCACCTTTCCCACACCCTATTTTGCAATACCAGTTGGGAAACTGGCTTGTCACACTCAGTCCCATATGAAGGAAGGAAGTATGCCAAGGGGGTGGCAAATGTTGATTCAATGTTGTTCTTTAAGGTTTTAAGTTTACTTTTTTGCTTCAGTGTTACTATGCTTAGAACAGTAATACATTACTACAGACGAAAGACTATAATTTCTGTCACATCATGTATTTCTCTAATTCAGTCAGAATAATTTCTGAGATTTCCCTACATTTATATATGGAGCAGTAGTATGATTTCTTTATAGTCAGTCATGCTAGGAAAATACTTGGCACATACTATATGCCAGCCATTACAATGGATGCTAGTGATAACAAAAGAAAGAGGAAAACTGTAATGTCTCACTACTCTGCTATTAAGGATCATCCTTATAGAATTTAAACTTGAGGAAAAAAGCTCACTTTTATTTATTTATTTTGGTTTTTTGAGGCAGGGTTTCTCTGTATTGCTTTGGAGCCTGTCTTGGAACTAGCTCTTGTAGACTAGACTGGACTCGAACTCACTGAGATCTGCCTGCCTGTGCCTCCTGAGTGCTGGGATTAAAAGTGTGTGCCACCAACGCCTGGCTTTGGCATTTATTTATTTATTTATTTATTTATTTATTTATTTTGTGTGTGTGTGTGTGTGTGTGTGTGTGTGTGTGTGTGTGTGTGTGTTCACATGGGGCCAGGGACCAGATATCTTCTACATGGTTATGGGGATTAAGTTCAGGTAGGTAGGCTTGTGCACCAAGTGCTTGTATCTGCTCAGCTTCTTGCTGGACCAGAGTCAATTTTAAAACATTTTTGTTTCTTAGATTTATTTAATGTATATCAGTGCTTTGCTTGTGTATGCGTTCCATGTGTATGGGCAGTACCAGAGGAGATCAGAAGAGGGTGTCAGATAAGCCTAACTGAGTTACATATGGTTGTGAGCCACCACGTGAGAACTGGGAACTGAACCCTGGGTCATCTGCAAGAGCAACAAGTGAGTCAGCCATAGAGCCAACTTTCTAACCTCCCTCCCCCATCACCAGAGTGAACTTTTAAATAAATAAGTGTAAATGCTTTCTCCATCTCCATTTTTCTACTCTGTCCACATAGATTGTTTCTGTCTGTGTACTAACTGTTCTTTCCTGTTGTTTAGATCTCATATTAATGCCAAGACCATACAAGGCTTTCCATGACCTATGTTTCCTTCCTTCACAGCTGATCTCTAGTTGCGTTTCTGTCTGTCTGTCTGTCTGTCTGTCTGTCTCTCTCTGTATGTGTGTGTGTGTGTGGGGGGGGTGGCATGGGAGATAGAATTATCCCCAGTTGACTAAACTCTTAGATAAAAGATCATGTCCATTTTGAATCACTATGTCTCTTATGTCTAGAACAGTCTCTGGCAGACAGGCAGCAGGTCCTCAATATATGTTTGTTAAGGGACTAAATGAAAGCAGTGTAACTGTAAAGAAAGCAGCATGTGCTATGGGAGCATTTATCAGGAGCCTGACCTACTATAAAGTAGCCCTAGGGAAGATTTCTCAGTATTTTTGCCTGATTAAATAATCCAGTAGAAGGAAAAATGTTTCTGTTTTATATAACAGCATAGTCAGTGTTCTGTGTCAAAGTGGTGTTCCAGGTTAGTAGTTTGCTCACTGCTGCGTGGCCACTCAAAGACCCATGCTTCTTCCATCTTGTTACTGTACTGTTGCTTGCATCTTGTCTCAGGGTAGAAGCTTGGGTGTTATGAGCAGTTTCCTGCAAGCCTGGTCCATGAGCATATCAGTCCCAAATACCACACAGACTTTGTATTAATTATAAAGCTGTTGGCCTGTTACTAGTGTTTCTTATTGGCTAGCTCTGTCTTAAATATTAACCCATTTTTATCAATCTAAGTGTTTCCACGTGGTCTATCTTCCCAGAGAGAGAGTCTGGACCTTTTCTCTCAAGTCTCTACATCTTGACTCCTCCTTACTACATCTCCTAGAATCCTCCTTGTCTCCTGGTCCTGCCTATGTTTCCTTCCTATTTGTCAACAGTGCTTTATTCATTAACCAATAAGGGAGACATATTTACAGAATGACATATCCCATCACTTGGGTCTCTGAAAACTTTATTCATTCATTGTTCTCCACTGGTGAGTAAGACTGATCAACATAATCTAGCCATGTGACTAATAAAGGAAAAAGTAGATTTTTTTTTAAATACAAATCAACAAGCCATAACACACTGAAGTGAGATTTAAGTGGGGCCTAGGACACACAGACTTTAGGGAAAGAAAAGGATGGAAATGAAAAACACATTATATATAAAGGAACTTGGGCTGGAGAAGTCAAGGACTACCTACTCTATGAAGCACTGAAACTTAGAGAGCGTCCTGGGAACAGAGTAAGTCAAACAAATCTATAAAAGTAACCATAGGCTAGACTCTATAAAGTCTGCTAATAAAAGTTTGAGCTCTTGGGCTTTGTCCTGAAGGTTTAAGTGGGGGGAATAGATGTATACTGTTTTTCCAGATGTACATTTTTAAAGCAAGCTTCAGCTAGGAAATGAGTAAATTGGAAAAGTGAGCATGGACAGGGTGCTTAAGAGTACAGTTTCGGGGAGACCAGTCAGGCTATTCAAGTAAGTAGTTCAGAATTTAAGTTTCAAGTAAGTAGTGCAGGAGGGCTGGAGAACACTTGAGTGGAGTAGCAAGATATTTAGGTTACTAGCAAAAGAATTTCTTTTTCAAATTTTTCTTATTTTATTTACTTTTATGTGTATAGGTGAATTTACCCATGTGTGCCCATGTGGAGACCAGGTTGATGTTCTTTTCCTGTCTATTGGTAGTCATACTACTTTTCAAGACAGGGTCATCTTGGTGAACCAACCTTGCAAATTGGGCAAAGTGCTCCAGGGCAGGGATCCACCTCTTTCTGCTCCCTAGCACCAGTGTGTACCCCATGTGCTAAGCATCTGAACTCAGGTCCTCGTGGCTCCTCATGATTGTGCACTTTACTCCCCAAGCCATCTCCCTAGCTGCTTGTTTTACAAAACATGTACTCTTGTGCTGGGAAGATGATTCAGTGGGTAAAGGTGCTTGCAGTACATGCCTGGCCTGCTCACCTGAGTTTGATCCCTAGAATCTAAAGATGGAAAGAGAGAACTGATTTCACAGAGTTGTTTTCTGACCTTACCATCACATCGTGCCATCCACACCCTCACTAATATAAAGAACAATAAATAAACCATGTTCTTTTACTTAGCTGTCTAATCTATTGATAAGAATGCATGCCAGAGTATATATTGGAGAATATGTATGTACTTCCCTGTACATGCAAGCCAGGACAACTATCTGGGAGAAGAACTTAATATAAAGTATTTATTGGTTTAAGTTATTTAGGTCATCAGTTAAATTGTGTTAGAGAAAGATGACATTTTTAAAAAAGCACAAATTTATTATAGGTGTAATCACTTTAAGTCATGGGAAAGTGAATTTTGAAGTGGAAAAAAAAAAAACCAAAACAAAACCCAAAACAGAAAAACTTATCTTCATTTACATTATGATTTCCTTAACGGAGCATTATATACAGTAAAATATCCAGTCATTAATTCTGTCCCATATTTTTGTTTGAGAAGTCTTGCCTGGGAAAATAATTGATTTCCAAAGGCAGATTTGTGGAGCAGTATCTTTACCTAGAAATGGCCTTTTAAAGCCTTAATTCAGAGCAGAGTATAAATAACAGTGTTGGTTTTTCTAGGCCATCTTTGATTATGTGTTTTCTTCTCACCTTGTTACTGAGGTCTGAGTGAGTGTCAGCCACATGAAGAATCCTGGTGCCAAAATATGTACCTGTGAGAAAGGCTAGTGAAATTCTGCTTGTTTTTTCCCCTTGCATGGACTAGGTTTGTTTTTCTGAGTATGTTTTTTCAAAATGTCCTAGAAGATTTTTTCTTTTTTTGGGGTTTGGGGTAATGTTGAGTGAAAATTTGAAGTCATTAGTATTTATTATTTTGTTATAAGATCAAAAGTTGATAATAGCAGTCACTCTGGTAACTGCAGTATTTTTAAAGACTGTCTAGTTATGAATGCTACCAAAAAAAAAAAAAAAAAAAAAAGGCCTAGAGTGGTGGTACATGCCTGTAATCCCTGCACTCAGAAGGGAGGAGGAGAAGAAACAGGAGTTCAAGGTCATTCTCAGCTGTATAGTGACTTTGAGGCTCATCTGAGCTCAATAAGAAGCTGTCTTAAAAAATCATAATAACAAACGGATATTTCATGAATTCTTTCCAATATTACTTGATGACCCTATCACTTTTTTTTTTTTTTTGTGAGGTAGGGTCATAAAGCCTAGGCTGATGTCACATACTATAACCAAAGCTAGCCTTTTCTGAGCCTCTTGCTCTTGTTGTCTTATGTGCTAGAATTTCAAGTGTGTGTCACCACTGGCCCATGGCCCTCTATCCTTTTAAATAGTTGCTGCAAACTATAAGTTTTATATTAAAAATTTTCACTACTTTTAGTTACATAAATATTGTGCTCTGTGTTTTTGGATGAATTGTTAAATTTATATTTCAGTAGGGAAAACAAATTTGGAAGATTTACTTCCTCTTTTTAGTTTGGCTCAATTTTATGATGGCAAGTAATACTTTGCATATATTTTAATAGGCAAATTTTGTAAAGGAACTACTTAGTTTCAGTTGTTTGTTGTTTTTTTTTTAATTTTTAAGAGATTTATTTATTTTTATGTTCATCTGTGTTTTGCCTGTATGATGTCTGTGTGAGGGTGCCGATCCCCTGGAACAGACAGTTGTGAGAGCCCCCATGTGGGCTGGAAATTGAATTCAGGTCCTCTAGAAGAGCAGCCAGTGCTCTTAACCATTGAGTTATCACTCCAGTTCCAAGGCTTTCATTATATTTGGTTTTACATTGGTGATGTAGGTAGGCTGAAATGCTTTGTATAGTCATGACCTCATAAGTTGAAGTGCACTGGCCTTAGCTTTTAATTTGTCTTTTTTTTCCCCCTTTGAGGTTCATATAAATCATGGAAATTCTTGCTTAAAGTAAATCCAAACCACATTTTAGAAATTGAAGGTTGAAGATACATTTCTTCTTTGCAGCTGACTACAGTGCAGATAGTTTTAAGTTGTAATTAGGCACAAAGAAGTGCACACATTTGCTCCCCTCCCTCTTTCCTTTCTATACAGTGTCAGGGATCAAATCCAAGGCCCTTCGCATTCTAGGCAGACACTATCTCTGACCTCTGCTCCAGCCTCTACACAGTGCTTTTTCATGTTCTGTAACATCCTTTGTCGTGTTTCCTTCCTTTTTCATTGTATGTTTATTTTCTTGTGACTTGTAAAATTGTACTATGTAATTTAGAGTGGAGACTTTACCTATATCTTAAGAACCATGCAAACAAAAGAGAAGAACATGTAAAGAAAATAAAACCAAAGCCAAGTATTTGAAAATTTAGTTTATATATTAGTGTTAATGATTTGTAGATATTGAAGTTGGTAGGCAAGAGTCAAGTCTTTCTTCCAGCAAATATTGTGTTTGTATTACATTAACAGACTCTGGAAGAGTCTGGGTGATAGAAGTGAAAAAGAGAACAGATGGTACCTGTCCTCATAGAATTTATACTGTGGGCAGGGGTGTGGCACTGAATAATTTAAAATTATAAGAGAACAGCAGATTGATAGTGGAAGAGATGAAGGAATGGCTGTGGTATATGTGTGGGGTTAGGGGGGGGTTGTGAGGGAGAGAAGAAGTTTGTGTTAGGAGGTACCTGATGTTGAGAGAAGATGGAGTGGCCTTGCAGGAACTGAGGAGCCAGGTATAATGACATATACCTGAAATCTCAGCCCTTAGGAGGTTGGAGTAGGAGGAGACAAATCAAAGTGGGGGATGCTGGTCAGCAAGAACATTTTGAGAGGTGTTTGCAGGCACTGTGTGTGTGTGTGTGTGTGTGTGTGTGTGTGTGTGTGTGTGTGTGTGTGTGTGTGTGTGTGTGTGTGTGTGTGTAGGCTAGAGGTTAATGTTGTGTCTTCCTCAATTGCTTTCCATCTTACTTTTTTGAGACAGGGTCTCTAACTGATTCAGCTAGACTGGATGACCACCAAACCTCAGGAATCTGTCTCCATCTCCCCAATGTTGGGATTACAGGTGCATACTTGTGTCTGTTGGGCCTGGCTTTTTATATGGGTGCAAGGGATCTTAACTCAGGTCCTCATGCTTGCATGGCAACTCCCTACTGATTGAGCCATCTTCCTAGCCCCTTGGTGAAATTTTTTCTCCACCCCCATGTACTGAGGATGAAGTCAGTGTTTTGTACATGTTAAGCAACACATGCTAAGCTAACATCCTACCGTTGAGATATCTCCCCAGCCATTGCCACACCTACTCCTTTCTTGTTTTCTTGTTGTTTTTGAAACAGGATCTCTCACTAAGTTACCCAGGCTGGCCTTAAACTCAGCTGGCCTCTTGAGTAGTTGGGATTAAAGGCCTGTACCACAAGGCCTGTTTTGAAGATCTTTATGCCCAAAGTAATGGAAAACTTCTGGGGGGAAGTAGGAAGAGAGGTTAAGAAAAGAGAACAGTTATATATCTAGCTTGCAGTTTAAAAGCAAGGTCCTCCTCAGCCACATAGCAAGCTTGAGGGCAGCTTGGACACTAAAGGTCCTGTCTCAACAACAACAACAAACAACCCCAACAACAAATAAAAACCCAGAATCCCCTGGGTGTGTTTATAAGGCAATTCTTTGGAGGCTGTTTGCATTTTGAACTAGAATGGTAGAGAAAAATGGCTGACTTAAGCTGTATTTAGGATATAGATCGGACAAGTAATAGTTTGTTAAGAAAGGGAGAGGAGTGAGTCCAGATAATGAGTATGTGCCAGGAGCTACCTCTTTACCTGTGCTAAATACTAAATTCTCAGAATAGCTCCAGGAGATGGCTATGTTATTGAGGAAGCTGAGGCTCATTGCTCGGTTTTGGCTTGAGTCAGCAGGTGTTTGGTGCCATACCATAGCTGAGATAGAAAATTGAGAGTGGACTGGAGGCTTGTAAAATTTAATTTTGGACATGTTAAGTTTGAGGTGTCTGTCTTATAATCAAGTGGGCATTTGGATAAGATCCATAGGTTTGGAAGAAGGAAGAGAAAGAGGGGTTTGGATTTGAGACATATTTTTGAGAATTTTTTTTTCTTTTCTTTTGAAGATGACATACTGGGTTATAAAGAGGGAAAGTACAGAGCTAGGAAAGGAGCTTACTGTAGAGCCCAGGGCCTCTGAAGGTCCAGATAAATATGACATGGTGTGAGTTCTTTGCTAAGTGTTTGGACTTTAGTCTTTAAATAGCCTTGAGTTTAGTCTTTTGGCTTACTGAACTTTAGGTATCTACGGGATATTCAGGACAGCTGGATTGTTCTCACTTCCTCTCCCTATATCTTCTTTATATTTCTCTCTCCCTCTTTTCTCCTCCCTCCTTTCTCTCTCTTCCTTGTTCTTTTTCTCTAACTCCATCTTACTGTGTAGTCAAGTGTGATTTCACATATATGATGTGCATGTATATGACTGGGTGCATATGTCCTAATAAGACTGTGAAGGTCATAGGGACAACTTGTGACAGTCACCTGTCCCCTTCTTCCATGAGTGTCTTGGAAGAAAACTCACATTGTCGGCAATTGCCTTTACCCACTGAGCTCTCTTACGACCTGATCCTGTCTTTCTAAGAATAACTTTCTGTAGAGAGGTCTCTTCTGCAGAAGATACTCTAGCCTTATTAATCTTATTGATTTCTGTTCGGTGGCAGTCTCTCCAGTGCTGGCAAGCAGAGCACAATTATGTGTGACTTGTGCAGGGTAGTCAGCCTTTGCTTTGGAACGTAATGGACACTCTGTCTGTGAATGTTGGTTAAGACTGAATTAGCCAGTATCAGTTGTTTATCAGCTAAAAGTGTTTTCATACATGCTGTATGTAAGGTTTGTGTCGTGGACCCTTGTGGTCTCATTCTTTCTTTCTTTCCATGTAGGTATGGCATCACAGCTGCAGGTGTTTTCCCCCCCATCAGTGTCGTCGAGTGCCTTCTGCAGTGCGAAGAAACTGAAAATAGAGCCCTCTGGCTGGGATGTTTCAGGACAGAGCAGCAACGACAAATATTATACCCACAGCAAAACCCTCCCAGCTACACAAGGGCAAGGCAGCTCCTCTCACCAGGTAGCAAATTTCAATATTCCTGCTTACGACCAGAGCCTCCTCCTCCCAGCTCCTACAGTGGAGCATATTGTGGTAACAGCTGCTGATAGCTCAGGCAGTGCCGCTACGGCAACCTTCCAAAGCAGCCAGACCCTGACTCACAGGAGCAACGTTTCTTTGCTTGAGCCATATCAAAAATGTGGATTGAAAAGAAAAAGTGAGGAAGTCGACAGCAACGGTAGTGTGCAGATCATAGAAGAACATCCCCCTCTCATGCTGCAGAACAGAACTGTGGTGGGTGCTGCTGCCACGACCACCACTGTGACCACGAAGAGTAGTAGTTCTAGCGGAGAAGGGGATTACCAGCTGGTCCAGCATGAGATCCTTTGCTCTATGACCAACAGCTATGAAGTCTTGGAGTTCCTAGGCCGAGGGACATTTGGACAGGTGGCAAAGTGCTGGAAGCGGAGCACCAAGGAAATTGTGGCTATTAAGATCTTGAAGAACCACCCCTCTTATGCCAGACAAGGACAGATTGAAGTGAGCATCCTTTCCCGCCTAAGCAGTGAAAATGCTGATGAGTATAATTTTGTCCGTTCTTACGAGTGTTTTCAGCACAAGAATCATACCTGCCTTGTGTTTGAGATGTTGGAGCAGAACTTGTATGACTTCCTAAAGCAGAACAAGTTCAGCCCACTGCCACTCAAGTACATCAGACCAATCTTGCAGCAGGCGGCCACAGCTTTGATGAAGCTCAAGAGTCTGGGTCTGATCCATGCTGACCTTAAACCTGAGAACATAATGCTGGTTGATCCAGTTCGCCAGCCCTACCGAGTGAAAGTCATCGACTTTGGCTCTGCCAGTCACGTTTCCAAAGCTGTGTGTTCAACCTACCTGCAGTCACGCTACTACAGGCAAGTGCAACATACTGGAGATGTGTCCTCATATTTAACATGCATAGCATAGAATCTAATTATACTACTCAGGAGTCTACTTATTTCTAGATTCCAAGATGGGAACAGGATTTGTTTCAACCTCTTACATGTATAAGTGACATTCCTATAAGTAACATGCTTTTCTTGCTGAGATCCTATTTAGTACTAGCAAAATGAACTCATTAATTCTCAGGGTTATTGCTAGCTGAATTCTCCTAGTATCTGGTTCATTCTTGACTACCATTACACACTTAACTTCCCACTAGGAGGAATGACTGTACATGATGATACATCTGGGCAGATGCTGAAAGGTTTTCTTTAGCTCATACCTTGGCATGTAAAATGTCTTGGGACTACCTTTAGGTTTAACCCTAGCAGCAGTTTATTCTGATTTTTTGTTTTGTTTTGTTTTTGTTTTTTGAGGCAGGATTTCTTTGTGTAGCTTTGGAGCCTGTCCTGGTACTCTATAGACCAGACTGGTCTCAAACTCAACAGACATCCACCTGCCTCTGCCTCCCGAGTGCTGGGACTAAAGGCGGGAGCCACCAATGCCCAGCTTATTCTGGGATTCTTTTTTATTAAAGCAAAAACTGTATTAGGTGTTTGCTGTGATTTTCTGTTTGAACATCTCTACAAAATTTGGACTTAACTTAAACTAGGATAGCTTGACCTAAGTACACTAATGATTTATATTTCTAGATTAGTACAAGGCCCTTTTATTATATTAAAATTCTTTTAACAGTACTTACGTTGATATACACAACTTTGTATATACTATAACCAAGGCTTTTACGCTGTACGTCTTTAATCCCAGCACTTAGGAGGCAGAGGCAGGAGGATTTCTGTGGGTTTGAGACCAGCCTGGTACAGAGCAAGTTCCATGACAGGCTTCAAAGAAATACAGGGAAACCCTATCTTGAAAAACAAACAAACAAACAAAAAAAGAGGTGCTTTTACTTCTGAGATCTTTATCTAGTTATTAATCTTGAATCTGACATTTACATAAATTAATATACATAAATTGAAATGGATTGTACAAGCAGTAGTCAAGACATGAAGCATGGACTGGGATATGTGGCTCAGATACAGGACTTGCTTAGCCTGCATGAGGCTGAATTTAATGTGCCTCCCATCCCAAAATAAAAAGCCTCTACCAAAAATAGGAAACTATAAAATATGTATTTATGAGTATTCTCTTAAGTGTGTGTGTGTGTGTGTGTGTGTGTGTGTGTGTGTGTGTGTGTGTGTGTGTGTCTGTGTGTGTGTGTGTGTCTTTTTTTTTTTTTTTGGAGCAGGGTCTCACTATGTGGCCTTGCTTGGCCTGGAACTTGCTGTGTAGATCAGATTGGACTTGAACACATATTGATCTATGAGAGTATTAGGATCAATAGATTTATTAGCCATTTTCTTTAAATTTTATGTGTATGGGTGTTTTGTCAGTAGTATGTCTGTGTACCAAGAGTGTACCTGGTCTCTACAGAGGCTAGATCCAGTCCTTTGGCACTGGAGTTATAGATGGGTGTGATTCACCATGTGAGTACTAGGAATTGAACCCAGGTCCTCTGGAAGAGAAGTCAGTACTCTTAACCACAGAATCATCTCTCCAGCTTCATCCTAGATCTTATGGTTTGGAGGCTAATCTATTCTGTGGCACCCATCAAGGATGTCATTCCTTCTTCTGTTGAGAAATGTTGCATTGTATGTAAGTGCACGTTTTGCTTATCCATCCTTTGATAGGCTCTTGGGTTGTTACTGCCCTTCAGCTGTTGTGAATGAAGCTGCTTTGAACATTGCTGTACATGTATCTAAGTTCTTATTTTTAGGTCTTTTAGCCGTAGAGCTTGAGATAGACTTGGTAGGTCTTAGGGAATTGTGTGTAGCTCTGAGAAGCTACTAGACTTTGGCAGAGGCTGTGCTCTTACATCCCTACCAACAGCAAACGAGAGTTCCAGCTTCTCCGTGTTTCCTTCAACACTTGTTATTTTCTATATACTTTTAAAGTAGCTATCTTTATGGGTATAAAGTGGTATCTCAGGTAGTTTTAATTTACATTTTTCTAATTAGTGATATTTACATTTTTCATGTCCTTATTGTTTACCTTACACTTGTTTTGGAGAGATATTTATTCAAGTCATCTGCCCAGATTTTCAGTTGGTTTTGTTAGGTTTTAGAAATTAAAAAAAAAAATACATTCTAGATATTAATAGATATGATTTGCAAATATCTTGTATCTTTTTATAGTTTTTGAACCTCTTGCTAGTGCTTCATTTGCAAATGTTTTGACCCCTGATGGAGTCTGGTTTGTTTGCTTTTTCCCTTGTTTATTCTTCAAATGTTGTGTATTACAAATCCATCATCTCCAGTTTTCTTCTACAAGTCTTAGACTTCTAGCTCCTGCATTTAACTATTTAGTTTCAAGTTAACTTGTTTTTGTTTTAGGGACAAGGTTTTTGCTGTATAATTCTGATTGACCTAACACTCACTTGGTAGCTCAAGCAGGCTTTGAACTCATCAGTCCTCCTTCCTGCCTCAGCCTCCTGAGTACTTGAATTGATTGCAGACATGGGCTTCTGTACAATTTTAATTGTTTAAAGTAACGGTCCAGTTTAATTCTTTTGCATGTGACTGTTCAGTTCACACAATGTCCTTTGCTGTAAAGACTGTCTATTGGCACCTTTGTCAAGTTTATTTGACCACATATTTAAGAGTTTATTTCTGGGTTCCCTATTCTATTGTTGTTAGTCTCTGTATGCCTGTCTATAAGCAGTTGTTCTCAACCTGTGGAGCACGACCCCTTGGTGGGGGTCAAACAACCCTTTCACAGGGGTCACATCTTGTCTATCAGATTTATATTATAGCAATGAAAATAATTTTATGCTTGGGGGGGCCACCACAACAAGAGGAACTGCATTAAGGAGTCAAAGCATTGGGAAGGTTGAGAACCACTGATCTATAGGATAGATTTTTCTTAAAAAAATCATAGGGTTTAATAAAAATAACATTGACATTGCAAATTTCTTAGGGTAGTGCAGTATTGACAGCATAATGATAGTCTTTTAATCCATCCTCACTTTAAAAAAATCTTCATAGTTTTATAAAACCATGACATGTTTTACTTGAAATGGGGCAAAGATGTTCTCAGGGCTTGTGGTTTCCGGTCTCATCCTGCTGTAGTCAACCTAGGCTAATTTTGAAAATTTTCACTTCAGTTTACTTATGACTTGGGAGATTTAGGCTCCAACTACATTTGTGTCTGATACTCCTCTTTGAGCACCCCCCCCCAAGTACAAATGCACCACAAGCTTACAGGTGTGCCTAAGAGCTGGTGCTGCCCCACTTCCTTCCCCTGAGCCCATCAGCTCAGGCAGGAGCTTATCAGCTCTGAGTCGTCCTTGGTGCGCACAGGTGTTCATTAACTGTTTGTGTGCCCTCTCAGAGGTAACCAGGCAGTTTTAAAACAAAAAGGCAGAACAAAAGGAGATGCAAGTGATTTTATGAAATCATTTTTGATAGAATCTTTACATAAAGACTAAAAGTGATTTGTGGGACAAGTTATTCTGCCCAGCCTTCTCTAATTTGCAATCCATGTGACAAATTTTTAATTTTAAGCTGCTAATCTTTGTACTTTTAATTTTAGCTTTGATTTTATATAAAAAAAACAAGGTTTTCTAAGTTTTAGAATATTCTTCAAAGCTATTTATAAATTTTGTTGTTGGCTTTAAGAATAATTTCAAGGGTAAGTAGGGGACCTTCTTAAAAGTTCATTCTGATCCCAAGCCATCACTGTGCCAGCAGCTCAGCATCTAGGGTTTCTGATTAGGATTTACCTGAATGCTGTGTCATCTCACAGTAATACTTGATACCAAGTATGACAGGTGGAGAGCTGCTTAGACAGACCTCCTTCATCACTGGTTTTGTCCCCAACAGGCCTTAAGCATCCTCATATCTCTTTGTTATCATATTAGAATTCACTAACATCTCACATTTCTGTTTTTTGCAAACCTCTGTGAAACCCTTTTGGCTGGTGATTCTACACTGCCTTCAAATCCAACCTTCTTACCCTTTCTTTTAACTTTACATTGCTTTGTCCCAATGTTAGGCAAATTTGCCACCCTTAGCCGTAAGCATGGCTAAATGATCCAGGCAGTGGAAATTTTTTTAGCCTGCTAAATGTAGACTGACTCCAAGGAAAGTTGGTCTTTGGGGCTTGAGCTTTAGGGACAGGTTTGCCACACTTCCAGTCCCAATGCTATACTCTTGTAAACAAACTAGCCAGCATTTGTTTCAAGCTCAGGTCACTTTGTTAGTTATATACTCTTGTAAACAAACTAGCCAGCATTTGTTTCAAGCTCAGGTCACTTTGTTAGTTATGGATGGATGTTGCTTAGAGGAGAAAAGTATAGTTTAATTTATCCTACACAAACAATCTAATTTCCTGTAACAGTTTCAATCTAAGCCACAGATGCAGGAAGTTGGACTTTATGTAACATCTCTAATCTGGTAAATAAGTAGGTTTGGTGCCTCAGCAAAGGGAAGAAACTGAATGTTCATGAAAACAGCCAGAGAATGATTTGTGCTCAGCTTGCTGTGGGTGCCAGTGAACTAGGGCTTTGTGACCTTGGAAGAGCTTTTCAGTATGAAGTTTAAAGTTGGGAGATGAATATGCAAGGGTTGCTGTTTCTGCCACTTAGATATTGTAAATTAGTGCTTTAAAAGATGGGGGTTGTATCCTTTAAGGCCGGCCTAATACTGCAATTCTTTCATACCTTTATGTTGTGGTGACTCCCAACCATAAAATTATTTTGTGGCTACTTCATAACTGTAATTTTGCTACTGTTATCAGTCATAAATATCTGATATACAGTATATTCAATATGCAAATCCAATATGCAATATGTAGGGGTTGAGAACCACTGTTAAAAGGCAACCTACTACTTCCAAAGCACAATTAGCAGCATTTTCCAATTTGAATAAATACTGCCAAGTTTGTTGTTGTCATCTCTAGCTTTCTTCTACACTTGGGTATATAGTTTTTTCATTGCCTTATGTTTTTTACAACATAACTGGAAACAGAAAGATGAGTAATTATTGAACATATCCTTCATTTTTTCCCCTTCCTTTCTTCCTGTTTTATTTTATTTTGAAACAGAATCTGATGGTGTAGCTTGGGCTGACCTTGAACCTTCAATCTTTGTGATTTTTCCTAAGTACTGGGATAACAACAGGTGTGTGCCTGGCTCAGCCTTCTTATACAGATAGTAGAAGCAGGGTTTCCATGTTCATAGACTTTTTTCAGTGCTGAGGGTCAAATTCAGGGCTAGCACATGTTAAAAATGCTCCCTACACTAGGTTACCCCCTCCAAAGACTTCATGTTAAGACTGGAGAGTTTAAAGAAGGCCAAGAGGAAAATACAATGAGAATGGTAAGTTCAACAATTGTAATCTCAACATAGAGGTACTGCCACTGTTCTGTAAAGGGGAAAACACTTGATTCTCGCTAGCTAGTGGTTAAAATGAACATGTGTAGGCCCCAGTGATGAAGCTCCCACTGTAGCTTTCTTTTTTTCCTTTTTGGTTTTTCAAGACAGTGTTTCTCTGTGTAACAACGTTGGCTGTCCTAGAACTCACTCTAGACCAGGCTGGCCTTGAACACACAGAGATACTCCTCTGCTGTGATTAAAGGTGTGCACCACCACTGCTCAGCCCCTGAGGTTTTCTCTAGTAATTGCCTTTGTATAAGGAAAGAGTTGCTATCTTGTGTGAGATTTCACTGAGAATCCTTAGCTGCTTTAGTCATTCCAGAACCAGGAGACCAGATGAAAAACAGATTCTATCCAAAAGTCACTGTTTTTTTTCTTTTTTTTTTTGTAAATTAGGCTGGAAATAGTGTTTTCTTTAATTTCTTTGAAACTATAAGCTTGTGTGTGTGTGTGTGTGTGTGTGTGTGTGTGTGTGTGTGTGTGTGTGTGTGTGTGTGTGTAGTTAAAAACTGGGCTGGCCAGCCATCTCCTTCTGATCTACCTTTTCAAAAATGTCTTCCTATAAGGTAGGCCTGCTAAAATCTTTGGATTCTCAGTTGATGCTTTGGAATGTTCTCAGCCCAGTTTTTATTTTGGCACCAAGCCATGTGTACTTGCCCTGCCAGCTATTTCTGGCACTGTCATGAACTTGGAAATTGATGTTGCTCCTCACTGAAAGTAAGGCTTTTTTTTTTCCCTTTCAATTTCAGGAAAACTTTTATATTTTTCTGGGTAGTCCTATTCTCAGCTTTATTCTTTATGAAGTCTCCTTATGTTATGTTAAGAACATGCCATAATGGTTGGAATTTAATTGAAATTTGAAATTCCATCAGTCATAAATAGCAGTAGTTAATTTCAACATCATGCATCACTTTTTCTTCTCTCTTTTTGTTCTTTTTGTAAGATGGGTCCTAGAACTACCATGTAGACAAGGTGAGCCTCGAAGTTACAGTGATCCTTTTTGATGGGATTTCAGGAGTGTACACACACACCCAGTACGGATATGGTGATTGAGGGTTATGTTTTTAGTGAACAAGACTGAAGTTCTTATCAAATGCTACAAAAACTAGTTATATTATTTGTTGTGCTCCAGCTGTCTAGCAGAGTGAATCTTAATAGGTCTAGATCTTCTACTATTTCAGGGTAAGAATCAGAAAATATCTTAGAATTTCTGGAGGCCTACAACCTACCTGTTTCTTAACGGTGTTGATGTTTAATTACTTGTGGAAGTTATCTCTTGGGAAAATACCCTAGGCAAGGTATGGTGATACATACCTGTAGTTCTAGCGCTTAGGAGACCAAGATAAGAGAATCTCAAGTTCCAGATCAGCCTCGGTTATAAAATGAGTTCAAAGCCAAGTGGGGCTACGTAGCAAGACCCAGTCTCAAAACAGCAGATAGCCAAGGCCCAACAACAATAGTAACCAATGACTCTTTTTACCATCTTTGCTCAAACAACTCAACACACACACACATACACATTGCATAACAATAATTATGTATTACCTGAAACTAAAATTGGAAAACCCAGGCAGTCTATGAGGATACATGGGCAGTTAGATGGCTCTTCTTTCAGGGATCTGCTTTTTTTGTTTTCCTTTTTCATGAGGGAGTTGTATCAGAAATTTATTTCCAGACCCAAAATTTTTAGATTTATTGGAAGGAAAGGAAATTTTTAGAGAAAGTGATGAAGGTATCAGAGTTCAGATCCTAGATTCAGGCTGCCCTGGTGTCATAATTTAGTAATGTAGCCTCAGACAGTAATTTAACCTCAGTTTCATCTGTCAAATGGAGATAGTGCTTTATCTCACTACTTCTAAAATGTTCTAATTGGTTCTAAGATACAGCATTATATGCCATGTGAAAGTAACATTGCCACTAAATTGAAACATATTTTCATTTGTAAGATACTAGAAAGTGAAAATGTGCAACTTAAGAATTGCTGACATGAAACAATACTTATGATTCAACATTTATAAAGAATGTAGGAGTGCACAGCACATGGTATATATGCACTGCCATTATAATTGTCGTTACTGATATCCACATTAGCTGTTGCATTTTGCTGCTCTATCCGTCTTTGTGGTTAGAGAATCAAATCAGCCCATTGCATATGCTAAGAAAGAACATGTTCTGCTATTGATGTGCACTCTGAGCCTTTGTCATTTCTTTTTTTAACCTATTTTCTCCTAATTTTACTTTCTAATATTTGGGAGTTGAGATTTTAGTGTTTTGTTTGTTTTTAATTTATTTTGTAGGGGAAATATGTATATGGAAGTCATAGGATAACTTTTGTACCATGTGGATTTTGGGGATGGAACTCAGGTTCACAGGCTTGGCTTACCCTTTTATCCATTGCACATAGTATGCACTGTCATTTTAGTCGTAGTTTGAGAAAAGCCCATTTATGCATGCCACCTTCCAAGTAAATGAGTGAAGGTGAGTATGTAGTTAGTATGATTGTGTTTAATTCTGGAGTCAGAGCTGAGATCCATTCTTGCTCTATCACTGACTGTAGTTTTAGTCAAGTCTCTCCTGTCTCCTTTATCAGCAGGAGTAGTAATTTCATTTCAGATGTGTTCACCTTCTTAGTTTATGGATTATTGTACTTGAAGCATTAATGAAAGTCAAATTTCTAAAAGTGCAGTTTCAAGACTCAAAATAATGGTACTGTGATAATAATAATAATAGTTATTATTATACCTAACATTTGCATATGCTTATTATGTGCCAAGCACTGGCCCAAGATTTTGTTAATTTATTTAAACTTCGTAACACCCCTGTGTGATAGGTACTCCCACTGTCTGCGTTGTGTATCAGAAACCCAAGGCACAGAGTTGAAGTTAGATGGTGACAACTACTAAATGATAGCCTGAGCTTCAAACTGTCATAGGTTGGTTCTTGAGTCTGCTGCAAATATCATTTTTCAGAAGTCATTTTTGTCATGAAGGTAGTAAAAACAACTAAGGTGCTCAGAAGAAAAATCAGTTATCTTTTATTTATAATTTTAATATTTAAAAAGTTCTTGTGACATTTCCCCCTAAGTTTAATATAAACTCCTTTATCATTAGGATCTGCCTTGAACTGTTACAAGATTGGTTAATAATGTCTTTATTTAGTCAATTTAATATGCTTACTCAGTATATTATTACAGAGATATTAATATATTAATCATGGGGCACTTTATAAACTCCAGTAGGCTTGTGAGATACATAGATTATGTTCTATATTACCTTTCTACAGTTCCAAAACTTCTGAATTCCCCCCTCCCCCCAAGACTGAGTTTCTCCGTAGTCCTGGTTGTCCTGATCTCTGTAGATTACAGAGATCCGCCTGACTGAGTGCTAGGATTAAAGGCATGTGCCACCACTGTCTGGCTAAAGCTTCCTCAGAGTTCTGACTGAGTTGTATACTGATGCTTTTCAGTTTCATTAAACAAATGTGCCTATTGCTGACACTGCAGCAGAATTCAGTCACCATCCATAGTTGATTTTCCCAAGTAATGCTTGCTGCTTTATCTTGTATCTTTGTATTTTGCTAGAGCCCCTGAAATCATTCTTGGATTACCATTCTGTGAAGCTATTGACATGTGGTCACTGGGCTGCGTGATAGCTGAGCTGTTCCTGGGCTGGCCTCTTTACCCTGGTGCTTCAGAGTACGATCAGGTAAGAGTGCTTATTCGAATGGACATAGAAAGCAGCACACACTCAGACTGCACAAGTCCCTTCACACATAAAGAATGCTTTTATAACAATCGGAAAAAACAGATCACACAACATAGGAATATTGAAAAAAATAAGGGTGTTCTAAGTGCATAATACAGATGTGGACAAATTATCTATTTATATTGATACCTACCAAAAATATGTACAAATCTTTTTTAAAAAATTATTTTTGAGATTATAATATAATTAAATCATTCCCCCTTACAAATCTATTCTCTCTCCTCTGATTTTTTGAGACAGGGTTTTTCTGCGTAACATCCCTGGCTGTCCTGGAACTCATTTTGTAGACCAGGCTAGCCTCCAACTCAAGAGAGATCCATCTGCCTTTGCCTCTGGAGTGCTGGGATTAAAGGTGTCTGATATTATAGTGTGTTTCTTTTTTTAGTTTAGTTTTGTTTTTTTGTTTTTTGTTTTTGGTTTTTTTTTTCTAATTTTAGCATGGCTTGCTTCTAGCCAGCTTTGGTAACTTAAATTACCCAATCTACCTTTTGCCTCTAGGCTTTTACATTTTTTTATTCTATATCTCTTTTCTTCTTACTCTGTGACTAGTTGTGTAGCTGGGTGGCTGACCCTTGTAATTCTCTCCTCCTTTTCTTATTTTTCTCCTTCTGTTTATTCTCTCTGCCTAGCAGCCCTGCCTATCCCTCTTTCTGCCTAGCTATTGGCCATTCAGCTCTTTATACAAACCAATCAGATGTTTTAGTTAGGCAAAGTAACATAGCTTCATAGAGTTAAACAAATGCAACATAAAAGAATGCAACATATCTTTGCATCATTAAACAAATGCTCCACAGCATAAACGAGTGTAGCACATCTTCAGCTAATATTCTACAACAGTGTGCCTCTGTCACTCAGCTACAAGTTTATTCTTAAAAGGTTAAAACATTCCAAAAACTTGCATATAAGACCACACATGATGTCATTTTTTTTTTTTTTTTTTTTTTGGAGACAGGGTCTCTTTGCATAGAGCCCTGGTTGTCCTAGAACTCACTAGGTCGACAGGGCTGGCTCTTGCTTTCTGAGTGATAGGATTAAAGGCATGTGACATCAAGCCCAGCCTTGATACCATTCTTAACAGGAACTCAAGCTTTACAATATAGAGCTAACTCATAATTTAGTGTATACTGGGCCATTGTAGTCATTTTGTAGTCATCTCTTGATGTTGACACACTGAACTCAAGGTGAGCATCTAATTAAAATTCTACATACTGCTAATTATTTCTGCTTAAGGTAGCTAGAAAAACTTGATCTCTTGTGTTTCTTTTCACAAAAATGTCAGTCAAATGCTTTGGTAAGGTTTCTGGTCAATGCTAGGCTATTAGTATTTAAGTTTTGGGGGATCCAAAATAGTGGTAGAGCACCTATCTAACATGTGAGAGGGCTAAATTTGATACCCAGCATTAGTGTGGAGAAGATAAGTATACATTTTTGACTATAAATATGGAAGGTTGGTACCTTACCCTTTGTGTTCTTTATCTACTAGAGCAATAGATTCTAGAGAAATAAGTGTGTTAGTGAAGTATTTAGATATAGAAAAAGTAGTCTAATTGTTACTGAAGAGTAAAAACATTTTTTTCCTGTCAGGCAGTGTTGGCACATGTCTTTAATCCCAGCACCAGGAGGCAGAGGCAGTGGGTCTCTGAGTTTGAGGCCAGTCTGATCTACAGCATGAGTTTCAGGACAGCCAGGGCTACACAGAGAAACCCCATCTTGAAAAGGAAGAACAAACAAAAATAATTCCTTCTACTATCCATTTGGTCTAAAGTTGCCTTTTCATCTGTGTGATAAAGAAGGATTTTGTTTATATTATATATGACTGGTATTATTCTTGCTCTGTTGATTAACTCTAGTTTAGTCAACTGTATCAGAGTTAAGAGATGAGAAAATAAAATATGGCTTAACTGGAGTTCTGGGAGTAAACATTGGCTCACTTAGAACTGTCACTATTTTATTTTATACATAGCTCAGAATGAAGCAACTGAACACATTAGGTTTCAGAAGCTGTGCTACAGATTAGGTCTCTTCTGAAATGGGTTTTAAGAGAGCCATCATCTGAGTTATAAAACACTTCTTTGAACCTATGTTGTGGAGACTGGCCTTGAACTCCCAGTCCTGGCATCTCTCCCAAGTGCTGGGATTCCAGGTGTGTACCACTTTGACTGACTCATAGGCTGTGAAATACTGCTGCTGTGTTAAAACCGGAAAATTTTAGAAGACAGGCTACCATTTCATAAGAAATTGTTCGATTGAAGAAAAATTTGCAGTGGAAATAATTTGAGTTCTCATTTATTGCTCTTAAAAAAAAGAAAGGAAGGAAGAAAGAAAGAAAAGACCCCACATATTATTGGCATCTCTTTAAGAGTAGAGACTTGTATGTCACCAGTCTTTCATCAGCTGACACCACCCTGAACGCACATACCAAATATATGAGTTCTGTTTTGTCTTGTTTTGGAGAAATAGTTATTTGTAATTAGAAGGTTAAAAAAAAAAAGAACAAAACATTATTTTCTCTTAGCTTAGAATTCTATCACATTTTTAACTGACTTGGAGTAAATCATAAAATAGGTTGCTGATGTTATAAGTAGCCAGTTACGTTGTGCTTTGTAATTTTTAATCTTTCCTACCTTGTAAAGGAAAAACAAACAAACAGATAAACCCTGGCTTTCTGATTTAAAAGAATATGAGGAATAGGAAACTATGCAAATCCGTAATTGGAATAGAATCAGACATTGATTCTTAGTCCTTGCCTAAACCCTTTTGCCACTCTAATGAAGCTGTAACCCTCCCTCCCCGCAAAAATCTACATGGTTTTTGTACGACTTGAGGGGATTCATGGATTCTGCCCCAAGCTTTTATGGCCTTAAGGAATGCAGTCCTTAGTCCAACTATCCAGTGGCACCTTTTGAAGCTTAGCCACAGATTAGTGTAAATTTCCTAGGAAGTGGAAACAAGTACAACTTTATTTAGAAGCTGAGATAGCAATCAGAACTTTACTTGTAAAGAAAAAGGATATGGTCCTTGTGAAAATTTCTGTGTAATATGTTGATGGGCGATAACAGGAAGTAGTTTGCTGTGCTGAATAAATAGGATGCTGCTTGGGAGCAGGGTTGGGGATAGTTTTTCTTGGTGCATCTGGGTAATAAAAAAGGATTCATATGGCTAAGGGTCTTTTGTTTGCTTTCATTAAAAATAACTTTATAGGGTTAGAATTCACATATTATACATACTAACCATTTGAAGTGTACAGATTAATGGGTTTTTAGTGTGTTTACAGAAATATATAATCATTATCAGTTTTAGAACATTCTGTCATTCTTTAATGACACATATCCATTGTCAGTTAATGCCTTTTTCCATCCAAACTTCTCAGTTTTCTTACCTTTACACAAATACTAAGCTATTTTTTCCTCTATATAAATTTGCCTACTCTGGTATATCATAAATATTTATTTTACTTGCATTAGAAAATCTTTTATGGCTGAATGATGTTCCATTTATGTGTGTGTGTATGTGTGTGTGTGTGCATTTATTCTGTTATTAGCAACACACATGGTTACTTTTTTGCCTATCATGAATAATGTGTCTGTGAATAGTGGTATCAAATATCAAAGTCTGGGGCTGGAGAGATGGCTCTGATGTTAAGGGCCTTGATTGCTCTTCCAGAGGTCCTGAGTTCAATTCCTAGTAACCACATGGTGGCTCACAACCATCTCTAATGAGATGCCCTCTTTTGGTGTGCAGGCATACATACAGGCAGAACACTATATACATAATAAATAAATCTTAAAAATAAAAAACAAATATCAAAGTTTTCCTCCCTCCCTCCCTTCCTTCCCCCCATCCTTCCTTCCCTCCCTTGTTCTTTACCTCTTTGATTTAATAGTGCTATATAAAGCCTTGCATATACTAGGCAATGATTCTGCCAAATGAGCAACATCCCCAATATTTGCATATATAGCTTGGAGTGGAATCACTAAGTCATATAATAATCGTACTTTATCTGAAGGACCACGAAAGTATTTTTGACAGAGACCTCAACATTTAATTCTTTACAACATAGATAACATTATTTATTTTTATTTTTTCTAAGATTAGCCATCTTTTTGAGTATAAAATGTTATTTCAAGTGATTTAGATTTTCATTTCCCTAATGGTTAATGACACTGGATCTTTCTCCATTTGCTTCTTGAACATTTTATGTCTGTTTAGGTTCATGGCGGGGGGGGGGTGTTAACTATGGTGAAACAGGGTTTCTCTGTGTAACAGGCTTGGCCATCCTTGAACTCAGAGATCTGCCTGCCTCTGCCTACCAAGTACTGGGATTAAAGGTGTGCGCCACTACCACCTGGCAGATTTTTCCGTTCTAAGTATTAATCATTGCTGAATGGGATTTTCACATCCCTTCCTCCATTTTGTGGGCTGTCTTTTTAGTTGTTGTTGATGATAGTGTTTGGTGAACAAATTTTCTTTACTTTGAAGCCTAGTTTGCCTGTGTTTGTACTTTTTGGTTTTATAGCCAAGAAATATTGCATAATCTATTATTATACAGCTTCCTATCAGATTTCTTCTAATAGCTTAGGGTCTTTGACCTGTCCTGATGATCATACTGTTTGGCTTACTTGTAAGAACTCACTGATGAGTAAAACATTGTTTGCCCCCAGGTAGATTAAGAAAGACATTAAGAACAATTACATGCTGATAATTATATTCACTACCTCTCAATTCAGTGCCTCTTCAGTTATATTTACTGTTTCCATTGCTCTTGAGCTGGTCTAGGCTGTCTTCATTATTTACTCTGAATTGGAAACTATTCTGGCCTGTCCCAGAAGTCTAGTTTTGTTTTTTTTTGTTTTTTTTTTTGTTTTTTTTAAACCTTTTATTAAAAGTCTGATATGAGAGAAAAAAAATTACACTAAAAATATTTCAAAAGTGAGTTGTCTTTGAAATAGTACTTCTCAGTACTTACTAAGTAAATATTTGGGTATTCCTGTGGCTGTGCATTCTGGTATAGATTGTTTACAGGTATATTTCAATTGTGTTGATCAGAGAGTTAATTTCTTCATAACACATCCCTTTTCTGACTAGAGTTATTATTTCAGTGTAAAAGCTTTTGATATTTGTTTTCTTCTTGAATTTGATGTTTGATGGTTTTAATTTTTCAGATTCGTTATATTTCACAAACACAAGGCCTGCCAGCTGAATATCTTCTCAGTGCTGGGACAAAAACTACCAGGTTCTTCAACAGAGATCCTAATTTGGGGTACCCACTGTGGAGGCTTAAGGTATGTCTTCCCTACAACTGTAAGTTTAGATTTTAGTTAATTTCTTGACTTAGAGGAAGGAAAGTGGGGGACAGGGTATATTTGTAGGAGGAAACCCTTTGAAAAATGATTGTATTATACCCATTAGGCCTATGTATGGATAAACTCAAAGGAGCCAGTTCAGCTGGCTGAGGTTGTGCTGCTTATTTAGGATCAGCAGTTGAGGGGAATATGGAGAATCATGCTCAGTAAGTAGTGTGGGGAGCTAGAAAAATGTAAACTTACAGAGAAATCTCACTAATGCTGTAAGACAACCTAACTTTCTAACTGTTTATGTTCAGGCCTTAGAGATTTTGCTGAAATAAGAGTCTCTTTTTAATTTTGAGCTTACTACTTCAGTGTGAGAAATCAGTAAATCTGATATTCTGCCTGTTAAACAGTATTGGGGCCTGATGTTCATGTCCAAGAAGCTGAAAGAGAAATGGTGACATCCCATTCACCTGACCTCCTTCAGCACTGTGCGGTATCTCTGCTGCCACACCTGTTTTAGTATCATTGCAAGGATGACCGATAGTAAGGCCACACCTCTCCACTGTAAGATCTTCAGATTACTATTTTTGCCATCTATAGCTGACAAGATGACAGTACAATCTCTTTGTATTCTGGCTTCAGATTAAAATAAAAATGTGAATAATATAGTTTTTTTCAAAATCAATATTTTATAGACACCCGAAGAACATGAATTGGAGACTGGAATAAAGTCAAAAGAAGCCCGGAAGTACATTTTTAACTGTTTAGATGACATGGCTCAGGTGAGTGTGACAAGCTTGGAAAGGTGGGAGTTTACATAGTGTTTCAGTCAGAGACTCACATGCTTATCTTTTGCTATGTGTTCAAAGAACATTTAATCCTAGTTGTGGATACTTTAAAGATACTTGATGGAACTCCCAAACACACCGAACAAAAACATATCCTCAAATATGAAGCTCTTTGAGCACCAAGTGGGACTAAAACACTTTGAGATATGGGAGATTTCAGAGTTAGGGTTTGGGGGCTGTTCAACCAGTGAAGTCTGTGCAAATACTCCAAAGTCTTTGTTTTTTTAAAACAGGGTTTCTCTGTGTAACAGTCCTGGCTGTCTTGCAATTCTGTAGACCATGCTGGCCTCAAACTCACAGAGATCCATCTGCCTCTGTTTTCCAAGGCTGGGACTAAAGTTGTGCATGACCACTGCCCCACTACAAATTCCAAAATCTTAAGTCTCTAATCTGAAACACTTCTGACCCCAGGCATTTAAACAATAGTCGACCTGTATCTGTTTCTCCCTTACTTTTGCTTACTAGGTCTTGTTTCTTGCCATTATTTTAGGGTAGTATTTATAAAGGTTTCTTTCTTGTCTTGTTTTCTCTACTAAATAAAAATGGCATAAGAGCTTACATTTACTGAAAATGCTTATTGTGTTCCAAATTTAAACATGTTGTACAATGCTATTTAATCTTTCCAACAGTAGAGGCTTGTATATTTCAATAATAACAAACATTATTTTTTAACTTGTTTCAAAATTTTAATGCCAAGAATCAATTCAGCTTTGTTGTACCATGTAAGCAGAAGAGTTTCCTTCTGTGGAAATTTATTACCCCAGGTTTCTCTTTTCTGAACTACTAGTATTAAATATCTGCTTTCTCTTCTTTGAAGATAAAAGTAGACATAGTAAATCCTTAATCTATTTAATTTAAGTGGGGGAATATAATATTTCTAATTTCCTTTGGAAGGTAAATATGTCTACAGACTTAGAGGGAACAGACATGTTGGCAGAGAAAGCAGACCGGAGAGAATACATTGATCTCTTAAAGAAGATGCTGACGATTGATGCAGACAAGAGAATCACTCCTCTGAAAACTCTGAACCATCAGTTTGTGACAATGACTCACCTTCTGGATTTTCCACATAGTAACCAGTTGAGTATGGTACAATCTGGGGGCTTTTTGCCATGATGTGGCTCTTGGTTTAGTTGCCGTCTATACAGGGAACTTTCAGGTTAGCGGTTAACTTTGGTGCTGTGTATTTGGTTCACTGATGCTTTTCTTTCTTACTGAAAAGTTGTGTGGCTTAAACAGAGGTCTTTATTTTTCTTCTTGTTACCATTAAAATACTTAATTCTTCTTCTTTTTTTTTTTTCCTGAAAATATTTGGTAGAAATACTTTGTTCCTTGGTTGTCTCGAGTTTTTTATTGTTTAAATTTCAGCATTCATTCAATAAAATTTTCATCTTTTTCAGTGTTAAGTCTTGCTTCCAGAACATGGAGATCTGCAAGCGGAGAGTTCACATGTATGACACAGTGAGTCAGATCAAGAGTCCCTTCACTACACATGTTGCTCCAAATACAAGCACAAATCTAACCATGAGCTTCAGCAACCAGCTCAACACAGTGCACAATCAGGTACTCAGTGAATGATTGTGGAAACTCAAGCCTAAGTGGGACAGAAGGCAGTAAAACAAAGAAACCAGTTCTTGTGTTGTTTTTTTTGTTGCTTCTTAAGCATTTTCTATTTGAGGGCCCAGGCAAGATGGCTTAGCAGGTAAAAATACTTGCCATGCAAGCCTGAAGACCTCTGTTTCATCATGAGAATTCACAGTTAAAAGAAAAAACTGGTTCCCAAAAAGTTGTTTTCCAACTGTGGAACACGCATGCCCATACTCAAAACTATTATTATGCACATACACGGTCAATAATAATAAAGGTCAATTCCAAGATTCAACCTCCCCTATTTAAAAAAAAAATAAGAATTTTCTACTTGACAAATGCAATAAAAGACCAGCTAGACTGACATACCTGTCAGTCATATGCTGATAGCATTTAACTACAGGGCCTACTCCATGTCCTTATAAGTCTTTGTGTATATGCTCTTTGAATATTGAATTACTTGTTGCTGCCAGTTTACTAAATTTAGTCAAATAATCCACTCTTTCCAATAGGGTTTTACTTTACTCAAAGGTTCTTTGAATAATGATCTTAAAAGGGTAGTATTATACTTTGCCAATAAGAAATACTTACTCTTAGTTAGGTCTACTTTTATAACAAATGTTGCAGCAATTGCTGAGTTTTATATAGTTACAACCAGTGCAACACCAAAGAATAACCACTTGCCACTCTTTACGTACTTACTCACCTTCATAGTATTTCCCTATTATTACTTATTTTTGCACTGGAGATTGAATCTCAGATCTCTTGTTTGCAAGGCAAGCACTGTGTTACTGAACTGTGTATTCCCAACCCTGGGACATTTCTTAAGTAGAAAGTTATTTCAAAGATAGCTAACATTACATTTTAAAGTTTTGTTCTGGGCTAGCAAGATGGCTCCATCATGAATAAGGGTGCTACCACACTTGACACAGAGTTTGATCCCCAGAACCAATATTATAAGAGAGCTCCAACTCCCTCAAATTGTCCTCTGATTTTGTTTACATATGGTACAATAATTTTTTTTTTTTTTTAAATAAAACCACTGTATATAGTGGTGTATCCTTAAATCACAGGTAGAGATAGATCTCTATGAGTTTCAGGCCAGCCTGATCTACATAATGAATTCCAGACTATCCAGCACTACAGAGGAGGAAGACCTTGTCTTAAAAAACAAACAAAAAGGAGCTTGAAAGATGTCTCAGAGGTTAAGAGCACTGGCTGCTCTTCCAGAGGTTCTGAGTTCAATTCCCAGCAACCACATGGTGGCTCACAACCATCTATAACAAGATCTGGTGCCCTCTTTTGGCATGCAGGCAGATATACAGATGGAACAATGTATACATAGTAAATAAACAAGGATTAAAAACAAACAAACAAAAGAACCAGACGATAGTGGCACTTGCCTTTAATCCCAGCACTTGAGAGGCAGAGGCAGGCTGATCACTGTCTAAGTTTCTTTTTTGAGGCTAGGGCTACAGCTCAGTTGGTACAGTGCTTGCCATCATGTGTAAAGCCCCTTTATGTGCCCAACAGTGCACAGAGCAAGTATGGGGATATATGCCTATTATTCCTATACTTAGGAGGTGGAAACAAAAGGACTAGGGGTTCATATGTCATTCTTGGCATGCATAGGGAGTTTGGTCCCTGCCTGGGTTACCCAAGAGCCAGCCTCAAAAGTTTTTTTTTTTTTTTTCTAAAAAACATTTTAAGAATATATGCTTATTTTTATCTTGCATCTTATACTAATGCACATTTATGATCCTTTTGTTTAGGCTAGTGTTCTAGCTTCCAGTTCTACTGCAGCAGCTGCTACTCTTTCTCTGGCTAATTCAGATGTCTCACTGCTAAATTACCAGTCGGCTTTGTACCCATCATCTGCTGCACCAGTTCCTGGAGTTGCCCAACAAGGTGTTTCTTTACAGCCTGGAACCACCCAGATCTGCACTCAGACAGATCCGTTCCAACAAACATTTATAGTATGTCCACCTGCTTTTCAGAGTAAGTGTGCAAACTCCTCTGTTTTTACTTAGTATTACACTGGACTTTCCCATTCTAGGCAGATCTAGTTGTTTAGGTCTGATCTTTGACAAGTTTAAACTGATGATGAAGAAAACTGGAATTGGGAGCTGTCACAAAATAGATTTCCCTTTACATTGATTTTCCTCCAATTATGATACTGCCTGACAGATTAGAGGAGCTCAGTGTGTGTTTCCATAACTGAATTGCCTCATAAAGTTTTTGTGCCCATTGAAGCAAAATATCATTTATCTTGTATAAGCATATATGTCTAAGTATGTAGAATATATGAATCTTTAAATTGTTATAATCAGAATTGTTATGTATTCAATCTAATCTCATTCCATTTTAAACAAAAATAAAATGTTACTTTATTATAGAATATAAGCAGTTAAAAATATAGAAACTAAAAAATTTCATTCAGTAATACAGATCATTATTTTTGAACTGAAAAATTATGCAAGCAAGCTGAAGTACTTGTGGGGAAGACATTAAGACATCTGCTTCAGCCTATGACTCATTCTTCAAACTCCATGTCTATCCCAATAAGATTAATTTTCACATTTTAATGCTTCCTTATTTTTCCTTTTTATTTTTTCATTATTATTTTATAATCCAGTCTGTTCAATTTTGCCGCTCCCCCCAAATATGGGAAATGTGTGTTGAATATTTTGGGAAGCTATTTGAGAGGTTAAATTATTTTGAATCTTTTCTGACAACACACTTGGCTTTCCCTTAGGAAGTCAGTGTGAGACCAGTGTAGTGGCTCACCCCTGTAATCCCAACAGGAAGATTGTGGAGCCAGTCAGGCAGTATAGTAGGATGGTGTCTTCCAAAAAAAAGTAAAAATAAAAACAATAAGGCAAACTCAGACAACAAATACCATATTTTCTCTTGTATGTGGACCCTAGATTTAAAATCCCCCCCCCCTCGCCCCATCTTCCCCCTCTCCTCCATGTGAGTGTGTGTTTATATGTGTGTTTGAGGGTCTTGAAATTAGAAAGGTAATGGTGGCGGGGAGAAGAGATCTTACAGGAGGTGGGAAATAGAGAGGGGTAATGGAGTATGTGTAAAATTGGAAAGCAGAATGGGGACTAGCTGGGAGGAGAACCACCTGCAGGGAGAGTGGGGAAGAATAGGACAATAAGAGGATGAATGAGAAGAAAGTGTCATGATGTGTATGAGGGTACAATGATGAGACCCACTTTGTATGCAAACCTAAAACCGATTTTGAAAAAAGAGAAAAACTTGGTATCTTGTAGGAATAAACGAAGATCCAGACTTCTCACAGCTTTTTATATAGAAGCAGGTAGCATTTTTATATTTTTACCTCAGTTAAATATTGATTGTGACTTTTGTTTGTTTGGTTTCTGACAGAGTCGGAGCAAGCGGAAGGAAATGAGGGGCTGGGGGAGACTGAGATCTTACCGGGAGGCCAGGAGAGCGATAGCGATGTAAACCAGGGAGAGGCCGCAGGGAGAGCGGAGGAGCAGATTCACCATCCGTAATGCAAATTTAGCCCAACTTACCCAATTATTTTCTATAAGTACCTATAGGAGTAATTCTATCTTTGGGTTGTCACAAACTGATGCTTCTATAGAACTTAGCAAATTAGCCATTCCTCCTGTCACCCTTTCCAAAGTAAATTCTGCAGGACCGGTTTTCAGATGTGAGATTCTGAGGTATTCTGCTGCCTCTTAGGTGATACTTAGATAAAATAAAAGAACTTCTGAGTTTTTTAATAGAACAAAATGTAAGCTGAGGCAGTAGAGCAAGGAGTGCGGGAGAACTCCTTTTGGTATAATACAAGCTTTGGGGGGAAATTTTTCTGTAAGAAGTCTAGATAATCTTAGGAGCTAATAGAGCAGATTTTAAAATGTTTGGAACCAGAGGGTGTTTGGAAAGAAGGAAGTGATACCTTAAATATAGTATTATATATGCCAGGCAGTCCTTCTACAGTTATCATTTACCCTTATGTATGGATGGCTCTAGGAGATGGGTAATATCACCCCAATCTGTAAATGATGAGACCTGCTAATGACCAAAGTGTTCTAGTCATGTATGGTAGACCAATTGAAACCTAGGCAGTGGGGTTTATCACATAAGCATTGAAATATCCCATACTCCCTTTTGGTAGTTGAGCCTAGGTAGTTGTATAAAGTTGTTGGTTGACTTACCAGCCTCAGCTATATGCTGATTTCTATCCAGCCGTCCTCTATTTTGTGTTGCTCACATTTCTGTCTTTTACAAAATGGCCTCAGTGAGAGTAAGTACAGCAATCAAGCATTTATAGTTTAGTATTATAAAGTAATTCCCATACTGTTCCAGCTGACTAGTGTATATATTTTGCCCTGTGGTAACTAGTCTGTAACTTTTTCCCCTTTTACTTTATCACTCTGGGAGCCATAGATGAGGTCCTGTAGTGAACATTTCTTCCCAAAGTTTGATTCCTCAGTTCCTACAGGTTTAAGGAAGCTCTAACACAACACTGCCTGAAGGTAGTCATTCACTAGAGACTATAGACAAGAGTTTTGAGCGGCTTAGCTCTCCTATTGGATTATATTGCCTAAGACACCTTGGCAATATAATTTTAATTTTAAATTTTAATATCCTTATTAGTTTCTATTTTTATATAAGTAGCACTTAACAAAAAAATTTTAAGCTGATTTAAATTTGATTTTACTAAACCTTCTTTGAATATTCCTAGAATGCTTTTTTCTTAATCATTAATTGTTACTAAATTCCTCACAAATTACTAACAGAAAATTGGAAGACTGACTGAAAATAGCAGTATTGTGCTCTATAAATTATGCTCACTTGACACTTCTGTAGTAATGTTAAGGCAACAATAAGGCTGGGGATAGTGGCACACAAGTGTAACCCCAGCATTTGAGAGATCGAAACAGTAAGACGACAGAGTTGTAGTCAGTCAGGGCTGCATAAGATGACATTGCTGAGTGGGAGTGGGCAAAGAGGCAGAGAGAGATTAAGATTGGTAATAGTTTTAGCATCTTCTAATTGAAATGCTTGTGCCTTCACTTAGCAGAATTGTAGGCATTAATAGACAGGAGGCATGACAGAAATTTAAACTAGTGAAAGTGCTGTTAAGAGTAAGTCATAAATCTTCCAGGGCTCTTTGGCCTTAACAAAAAGAACTGTGTTGGGCCTCTTTTCTCCAACACAAGACAATGCCATTTATAGGAAACATTTATTTGTTGTTTGTGCCAAAATAATAATACTTTGAGATAAGTAAGGCAAAGGCACTGTTTTCCAGCAGCAGCAATTCATTTTCCCAAATGAGGATACTACTAGCAAGAACAGGTTTCTAGAATAAGAAGTAGGTTTCTGTAAATCATATAGGTTTCTATGTGCTTGTTATTTCTAGGCATACTTTCTTATTTTCTGTTGATTTTACTTTTATCTTTAGATACCTTTTTTTTTTTTTTAGAGGAGGAAAATAATCTTTAAGGTATTCTATACAAGAGGGCAACAAGTTATAAATGGTTGAGTTATAGTTCTATTCTGTTTTTGATAGATCACAGTCTTAAAAGCACTTTCTTCCTCACTCATTCACCTAGTGATGGAGAGATAAATGTGACATAGAGTGGAAATTGTTTGGCTTTTGCCTATGCTGATAATGGGAATGTGATAGTATTGTAACATTAACAGTTTACATTCCCTTAAGCCAGCCTTTGCACTTATTTAACCTGAAGGGAACAGAGCCTCCTTTAAAAAAAAAAAAAAAAAAAAAACCACTCCCAATGACTTCTGTGAACCAAAGGGCTTTGTTTTAAGTGTCTAGAATGAAAACATGGAAAAAAGCTAAAATACCCCCAACAACAACAACCCACTCACAGTATTCTTAGACCCAGTAAGCAACTTAACTATGATGTTTTTTTCATCAGCTGGGCTACAAGCAACAACAAAACATTCTGGATTCCCTGTGAGGATGGATAATGCTGTGCCAATTGTACCCCAGGCGCCTGCTGCTCAGCCACTACAGATACAGTCAGGAGTACTTACTCAGGTAAAAGCCAGAACAACATGTTCAATATTGCTGAAGCACTATTGAGAATCAAATATTTGATTCTGAAAAAAAAATATATAATATATATATATATATATTTGCTTTGACTGTAAGATCTTTCTTGCTCATGATTCAGAGGTGTTAAAATGAAACATCTATAACAGAACAGAATACTTACTCTCCTGTCTGTCTTTTGCAACTCTTCCATTACCTCCTTATATTTTAGACCTTGAGAAATGGTTAAGATAGTACACATGCATTTTTTTTTTTTTTGCTGTGAAATTAGGGTTTCAATATTGCTTTTTTGGTGTCCTTTTTGCTTAGTTTTAGAATTTTATAACAGTTTAAGACTAGATCACATCAGGCTACCTCCTCAAATATAATCCTTTATTCTTTGTGTTTAGTAGAAAAACTTTCAAATGTTACATTTGCCAGATGATTGAGAAACTAAGGTCATAGACAAAAAATCATGAAGGATTATACTTTGAATTCTATATTTATGTCTGTGGCCCATAACGTACAAGAAATTTTCAAATCCAAACTTTACTGTATGAGTAGGAGGGAGATTTCTTCATAAATGAAATACCTATGTTTTATAGAAGGGATACTCTGAATCTGGTCCAAGAAAGATTCCTATACTTTTTTGCTTGAAACCATTGACTTTTGGCCTAGTGGGCCAAAGCCATGCACTGCTGAAAGGGAAAAGTTGTGTTTGGCATGTACATTTTAGGCGATAGGAAATTAGCTCATTGTCAGTAATAACTTGGGGGGAATGAGAACCCTTCTAAATCCAGATAACCTGCCTCGGTGTTTATTTCACTCACCTGCCTAATCTACATTTCAGGGAAGCTGTACACCACTAATGGTAGCAACTCTCCACCCTCAAGTAGCCACCATCACACCGCAGTATGCGGTGCCCTTTACCCTGAGCTGCGCAGCAGGCCGGCCGGCGCTGGTTGAACAGACTGCTGCTGTACTGGTAATTCCCCTCACTTGATTGTGTTACTAACAGAGTTTCTTTGGTTTCTTTCTTTTTTTATTTTTTTCCTGTTTGTTTTTGTTCTGTTCTGGTTTTCTTATTTAAAAGAACAAAACAAAATTAGCTTAGTCTTTGCAGAGGGGCATGGAAGCATGTGCCATCTTGTGGCTGTGTTCTTGCTACATCTTTAATGTCATATTATTTCCTCCTCAACATTTGCTGAAGCACTGTCTAACTCTGAGGATCAGTGTGGTTCTTCCTTGCCAGCCTAGTGTGGTTAAAGCTCTCTGTGTAGCTGCAGGAGAGCTTCAGTCCTCACCTGTTTCTGCCCTCTCATCCTTGGCCCTTGAAATAGAAGGACTCGGCCTTCCATTGGCCCCGCCACAGGTATCCAGATGCCAAACTATGAATTCCCTATCAAGCTAGCTGCCCCCTTTTGTTATTTTAATCTTCTAAAACATTTGTGTATATAGATAGAAATGTTTAAAAGCTCTTAATGTGTTGCTTTATCATTAACATTAACTTCCTTCTGTGACTGTCTGAAGAGAGTACTTTTGGAATTCATGATCACAGTGGTACCTCTTCCATTTAAAGATGTTCCCTTTAAAATACACTTAGATCACATTGATTGAAATTAAAGGTGAACTTACTTGTAGGGATGTTTTTGAGAAATTATTTGATAAACAAATTTTAATACAGATGGAAACATGGCTGACAAAGTTGCAAATAGTATCTTTGTTATTAGAAGTTTTGAGGGAGGAGTTAGTGCTAATAGCTGCAGCTGTAGGTGAGTCCAGCTTAGAGATGGAAAAACAAAGACAGCTTGCTTTGAAATGCATTTCAGGATTTGTAACCTTCAGAGTGAGTTTGGATGTTTGTTTTGGTTTATTTGAGCAAGTTAGAATTATTTATTTTAAATCCAGAATTTCATTTTTTGAAATGTATAATTAGGTAAGCATCTTCCAGTCTAAATGATACTATTGAATCCCCTGTTAGTTCTTATCTTTCATGGTGGATTTAAATTTTGTTATCAAGTATTTATGAATAAAAACAGAAACATACTTGGATGAAACTTGTTTGGTTTTCAGTTTACAAGTCTTTGCCACCTGTGGATTGTTTCTCATATGAATAAAACCCAAGTGCTAGGGAGTCAGATACAATTCCACCGTGGTTGGCCCACATTTTAACTTGCTTACTTAAGAGTTTGAGATTGGGAATGTCAGTTGACCCCTTACCTTTGCTGCTCTTTTTAAGTTTGCTCTAGCCATTTGTTAAGCTTTGCATATTTTTGTTCTTTCTTTGTCAAAACAGTTCGTCGCTTGGAACGCCAGATTTCTGCCTCACATTGGAATGTTATTTCTTGCTTTGTATTAAACTACATGCTTTGTCTTGTGCAGGTGTTGGCTTATGGAAAGGCGCATGGTGTGACTTAACATCTTCTCTTGTTTTCTGTTTTGTTCTGTTTCGTTTTAAATGCTGCATATGGTAGCAGATGTGTTTGCAGTTTCTCTGCTCAGAGGGCTTCTTGTTTGGAACCAGTATTTGTAACAAGTGGATCTGTTACTTGCAGAAATATTTTCTAAACTGTTTTGATAGCCTTGCAATTTAAAGTTCATGAGATAGAACCATATGTACCTAGCAGGTAATTGCACTACCAAACTCAGGTTAAAAAGGAAATTTCCAAATCTGTTAACATATTTTTTTCAGAAAATACCAGAGTTTCTGTACAAAGTACAGAAAACATACTTTGTTAGTCTATTGCAAGTACAATCATTGTTTCTAAAAAACTAGAAGCACTCTATTTTCCTGTAGTGATTAGTTTCGTGTTAAAATATAGTTTACAAATGATACATGAAACATTTTTGACAACTTTTAAGAATAATGTACTTTTCAACTTATTTAAAAATATTTGCTCATTGACTTAATTTTTAATTATAGCATATAGCTATAAACAATAAATAATGTTGTTAGTTCTTTTGCTGACATCAGCTTATTTACCAAAGGATTTTGTATTTAGTCATCCATGTCTGCTGCATTTTCTACTCTTCTAATAAAGGGAACAATTCTGCCCTGTAGTTAGGGGTCGGATTGATCTGTTGTCCTATCTGATTGGCTTTCAAATTTTAGAATTTCTATTTTTTTTTAATTCAAAGAGAGTCCTCTTAACTCATTCTAGGGCTGTATTTTATAGACTTTTATTCCCAGGGTGTACCTGAACGTTTAGGGTCCTTTTCTTGACAGCACAGGAACGCATACCTGCAGGGACCTTTGTTTCTTAGTACCCTGCTGGTCAGGCTATGGTGATAGCCAAAGGAGAGCAGTTTGCTTCTTCTCTTTTTACAACTCTTGCAGCCATAAGCAAGCCCTCTGTGCTGTCTCTCTGCCTTTTTTTCTTTTATCTCTGCAAGTTAACAATCTACTTTTTTTTTTTTTTTTTAAGATACACATTTTTCTTTCATCTGAAAAACAAAATAAAAAACTAAGAATGAGTCAAGTCTGGATCTTTTTATGTATGTTTTGTTGCAGCAAGCCTGGCCTGGAGGAACACAACAAATTCTCCTGCCTTCAACTTGGCAGCAGTTGCCTGGGGTAGCTCTACACAACTCTGTCCAGCCCACTGCAGTGATTCCAGAGGCTATGGGTAGTACTCAGCAGCTAGCAGACTGGAGGCAAGTACCCTGCTTCTCTGGGAAATGTGTATGGGTAGGATCCTGTGGAGTAGGAAGAATTGATATGAAGAGACTAGAAAGAAAATTAGAAGATTTTTATATTTGAAATCCTTTGAGAAAAGGACTTATCAGGCTAGAAAAGAAGTCATAAGAAAATTTGAAATATAGGAAAATGCAGGTTCTGTGGTTGAGAATCATTTACTTCATATTTAAACAAGGCCTTAAGTGATTAGAAAGAGGCCGGGCTTTGGTGATGTACGCCTTTAATCCCAGCACTCTGGAGGCTGAGGCAGGAGGATCTCTGTGAGTTCCACACCAGCCTGGTCTACAAGAGCTAATTCCAGGACAGGCTCCAAAGCCACAGAGAAACCCTGTCTCAAAAAACAAAACAAACAAAAAAGTGATTAGAAAGAACATAGTGTGATCTTAAAGCCTTCTAATCCCAGTGACTGATGGTAAAAGTAAAGCGCACAGTGCTTAGTGTCTTAGTCTCTAATACCTGTTTGTTCCTGGTTTTCAAATGGTTTGGGGAGTCACTCTTCTGTTTCTTTATGTTGGGACAGGAATGCCCACTCTCATGGCAACCAGTACAGCACTATCATGCAGCAGCCATCTTTGCTGACTAACCATGTGACGTTGGCCACTGCTCAGCCTTTGAATGTTGGTGTTGCCCATGTTGTCAGACAACAGCAATCTAGTTCCCTCCCTTCAAAGAAGAATAAGCAATCTGCTCCAGTCTCCAAGTAAGTCTCTGTTAGAGCTTATGGTTAAGACTTTGGGAATTATATTGTCCACATTCACCATGTTGCAGTATAGGTATTTTGTGTATGAAATAAGTGACTGCCAAGTTGAGCATGAACTGACTTTTTCATCTGGGCAAACATGTCCTCAGTATAATCATCCTTTATCTTTTGTCACTTTGAACCTGGGCCACCTTTGGTACTGTTTTAATTTTTTGTTACATTTGCTGTTTGTGTGATATAGTGTGAGACTATGTGCTTGTGATGCACACATATCACGCACATGTGATGCACATGCCTTGGCAGATGTATAGGTCAGAGGACAAAGTACAGGAGTCAGCTCTCTCTGGCATTGAGCTCAGGCGTGGGGGAAAACACCTTTACCCACTGAGCCATCTGGCCACACGTTTCATTTTTCTGCCTACTTTTTACAAAGTGAAACTTAACCTGGGGACAAAGGTGCATAAAAATGTAAATTCTTTTGTATTTTGCTATTCTTATTCTTGGAAACACTAATCAGAATTAGAACTTCTATAGTTAAATGTGTTATCTTAATGATCAGATAAAACAACAACAACAACAAAACCAGAAAGCAATTAGGAAGTCAAAAGAAAAGATGTGTACAGTTGGGAGGGGAGGGGTGAGGACCAAATAGTCTTAACTTGTGAATTTTTCCTACAGATCCTCTCTGGAAGTTATGCCTTCCCAAGTTTATTCTCTGGTTGGGAGCAGTCCTCTGCGAACCACATCTTCTTATAATTCCCTAGTCCCTGTCCAAGATCAGCATCAGCCAATCATCATTCCAGACACCCCCAGCCCTCCTGTGAGTGTCATCACTATCCGCAGTGATACTGACGAAGAAGAGGATAACAAATACAAGCCCAGTAGGTAAGCCCGGCAAATGGTTGCTCGCCTTTGCCTGTCTGTGACTGGTAACATCAGTATACCCTTGGTCTTTCACTGACAGCTTTATTCAAGGGCAATTTTTACTGGAAAAAAAATAAAAGAATAAACAGAAAAAGTAATTTGTAAGTATGTCAGTCAAACTCAGAAGTTCTGGAAACTGAGCCCTGTCAAGTTTTCTGTATGTTATTCACCAAATAGATCAGTCTTCTGATACATAAGAGAGAGGTTTGATATAGCTACCTGGCTTGAAATGCATGTTAAACCTCAGACATGGTCCTTGCCTTCAAGGACTCTCTTAAGAACAGAGCCACAATAGACTCTGAGAACAGTTCATTGGGATGAATAAGGTAGATAGATTACTTGAAACTCATATCTTAATGTGGGAAGGCTTTCTTGGGGAAGGTTGGTCCCCTCTCCTAATATGGTCTGAAAGCTGAAGGACTTAAGTATCAGCTTTTCCCTTTTATCCTAGCATTTTTGAAAGTGATTTAGTTATTTTGATGTTGCTGTGATTGAACACCATGACAAAAAGGTACTCAGGTGAAGTGGTACATTTTGATGTAGAATTTCAGAATGGATAAATATGGTCATTTTATCGTGGTGGAGAAGACATGGAAGCTGGAGCATGAATCTGGATTGATAGGAAACTGGCTAATCACACTTGATCCACAGAGAGGAAGCAGAGAGAAGCTAGGAGTGAGGCCAGACTGTAAAATCTCAAAGCCTGTGCCAGCAAATGCTTTCTCTAGCAAAGCTCCACCTCTTAAGGGTTCCATAACCTTCACACACACTGCAGTCAGCTGGGACCCAAGTGAGCTTATGGGGGCATACCTCATTCAGGCCACATCATCAGTCCTTAACTAGGCAGTACTGAGGGGGAACCATTGGATATACTTCTAGTGTGAATGGCTAATGCCTTGATTGATCTGTGTTATGTTCTTCATTAAGCTTTTGGTGCTAGGTATAACCTTGATCTATGATTCACATATGAAATTAAATTAAGAGACTTTACAGAATTATAACTGAGAGTTAAAATTCTGTATTTTCAGGTGTGGTGCCACATGCCTTTAATCCTGACATTCAGAAGCCAGAGGCAGACAGATCTCTATAATGAGTTCAAAGCCAGCCTGATCTATATTACAATTTTTAGGCCAGCCAGAGGGCTACTACACAGTGAGACCTGGCCTTTAAAAAAAAAATCTATGAATTAACAAATAAGTAAATAAAATATTTATCATATATTTATGTTCATTATGACTTTGGGTGCTTGTGGAGACTGGAGGAGGACATGGGATTCCTTGAAGCTAGAGTTGCAGTGTTTATGGGCTGCCTGACTTTAGTACTGGAAACTGAACTCTAGACCTGGAAGAGCAACAAGCACTCTTAATGAGCCATCTCTCCAGCCTGCTAAGTGAAGTTTGAATGAACTTAGAGAAACAAAGTTAGAAAGTGTTTTGGGCCTTCAGTTCAAAAGGACTGTGAAAAATTGTAAACTTGCAAGTCAGGTTTTGAAAGAGACTATTGAACTGATTTGGGGAAGAGAAAAAAATCAACCTGGGGGGGGGGAAGTGACAGAGTAATAGCAAAAATTATATATGAGGTATAGCCAGCATGAAGCTGAATATAGGAAAATGAGAGTCATGAAGGAATCTTCTTTTCAAAAATATAGTGAAAGTGGGCATGGTAGTACAGTACACATCTGTGGTTCCAGTATTTGGGAAGCAGAGGCTGGAGGATTTTGAGTTTCTGGCCATGCTGGGCAAACATAGCAAGACTGCCTCAAACAAAAACAAATCCTATTGTGAGAAGTTAGATTAAAGATAGGAACGTTTTTTGTCTAAGGAAGTGGTAAAGGAGAAAAAGTGGTGCTTGAAGAATATTATTGAAAGAACTATGAATGAGAACAGCTAAGAGGCAACATGGAGTAGTTGTGAACTTCAAAACCATTGTGTCCTGGGTCTCAATGCTGTCTTTATTACCATTTATTCTTTGTGTAACCTTGCATGAATTCCTTGACTATATTTTAGTTTCCTTATTTACAGAATGGGAATGGTAGTGCCTATTGTTCAGGGTTAAAAAGATTCCCTGGCTTGTGTAGTATGTGATACCAGTGCCTGATGTAGAGTAAATACTTCTTGGCCATTTGTTGCTGGAGTTACTGTCAGCATTGTTAGGAGAGAACCACAGGCCATGTAGGACACATTGCCTAAAAGGGCAGTTATAATTGATTTTTTTTTTCCTCCTCAGCTCGGGCCTGAAGGCGAGGTCTAATGTCATCAGTTATGTTACAGTCAATGACTCTCCAGATTCTGACTCTTCCCTGAGCAGCCCATATCCCACAGACACTCTCAATGCTCTCCGGGGCAACAGTGGGCCACTTCTGGAAGGACCTGGCAGGACTGCCACAGACGGCCCTGGCACCCGTACCATCATTGTGCCTCCATTGAAAGCACAGCTTGGTGACTGCACTGTAGCAACCCAGGCCTCAGGTAAATAGGATCTTAGCAGTTAGAATTGAATTTTCCTTAGGTGTGCATATTTTTAATATTTAGTTATGCTATGCCAGTGGTTAAGATTAAGCCTAGACTTACGAAATGAGTTCCCTGTAATAGGAAAGTTTGTTTGCATCAGTTTATCTTCCTACATATATTTGCTTGGATTAATATGAAAATGAGATTGTGTTTAGTGTTTTGGATATATTCACATCTGGTGGGAAAAAGGTGAGAAGATGGATCTTAACTAGCAGGAAGAGAATCTGGTAAGCAGTTTGGCCTGCTGCAAGTGATTTGGATTTGATGATCTAAAATAGGAAGGGCTTGATAATATTAAAATGACTATGAGCTAGAGGTGAGTTAGTGTTTAAGAATGCCTGCTATTCTTCCAGAAGGCCTGAATTTGATTCCATCGTACCCACATCTGGCAGCTCTAGGGGAAACAACCACCTTCTGGACTCTGGACACTGTCAATCATAGACATACATACACATACATAAAAGTAAAATCAGTCTTTTAAAAATGACTTTAATATGCCCTTTAGACTTTTAGTCATAGCAGTGATATTTGGTTAGTTTCATTTTTACCCAGTTAACTCCATCAATTTTGCTATTGGGTACTGAGCGTCAGGTCCTTAATTTAGTTGTTTAGTTGTGCAATAACAAGTTCTGATTTTATAACAGAAGCTTGCTTTTACTCATGACTTTCCACTGCAAGTATTCCTGGTTGCTAGACTTGCATGGAGTTAAGGATCAGGACCTTGGCATTCTTATTAGCATCCTATCAGAAGTTTGCAGGAGACAAACCTTTCTTAACCTCTAGAGAGAGGCTCAGCAAAGGTTAGGCAGTAGCTTCCCATTGGCAACTTTAATGCAAAGGAAGGTTGTTGTTTTAATTTAGGCACAGTGGCTGGGCCCTAATCTATTGCTATTTCAGCTAGCTTTGCAATTCCAGTTGTCTACCTGTTTGTCTAGCAGCTGCCATATCTAGCCTGTTGGGAATTCTGTTCCCACAGTCATTGGCTCTGTCACTGATGCTAAAGGTAGCTTTAACTAAATCTCTCTATTCTGTTTATAAATAAGACTTGAGATTCAGAGACTGGGGAGAAAACTTGCAAGCCCAGAGACACTGAGGAGCAAAAAGCTACCCTTCTCTTCTTGCTGTCATCTCCAAAAGCCCTGTGCATCCTCTTCCTCCAAACCAGAAAAACCTGTGCCACCCCAAATCCATCCTTCTACCTCCTGTGTCTCTCTATCTCTCCTGGATGCCCTCTGATGCTCTATGGTTAGTTTACTTTCTGTCAACTAGTTGCTAACTCAGCCTCCTGACCCAATTAATTTAATCAACACAAATGCAAACTCAGGATTCACATTGTGATCTGATATCCCCTAGGATGGGATGGAAGGGGAGGGATGGCTTTTGGTGTTAGAATAGCCATCTATGTCTTACACATAGTGTTCTATTATGGGTTATACTACTTACTGCTTATAAGCCATAAAAGGGTTCTGATTTAAGAACTTGTGTTAAGTCAATGTGCTTTTCTTTTGTAGAGATAGTCAGCTGCCTTGGAGACAAGGTTGATCCCAGGTTTCTGAATGTAATTATTAGGACTTATGCATGAACAGTATTATTAATCCCTAATAATATAATCCCCATTCCAGTTTTCCTACTGGGAATATATAAGGAAGCCAACTTTTATATTCTACCACCCTTTAATTTCTTAGAGTGTGAAGACAGTACATACCTGTTGTAGAACATTAATTTAAGGTGTGTTACTTTTGTTTATGCTCTGGAACATTTATTTAATGATGCAAAGATGTGTTTGATTAAATAAAATTCACCTGTGGTCAAGAGGCTGGGTCAGCAACTAGCTGTCAGGAGGTTGTAGGGAGGAGCCAGGTGGAGAAGGGTTTATAGGAGGGGTGAGAAGGAGCCCAAGGACTTCTTGGGAGAGGAGGAGAGAACAAGAGGAGAAGGACATTAGGGGCCAGACACAAAAACAGCTGCACAGCAATTCTGTAAGATTTACAGAAGAACAGGAAGAGCCCAGAGGCAGAAGGTGAATGGGATAATCTAAGTTAAGAAAAGCTGGCAAGAAACAAGCCAAGCTAAGGCCAGGTACTCATAACTAAGAATAAGACTCTTTGTGTGATTCATTTGGGAGCTGGGTGGCAGCTCCCCAAAAGGAATAAAACAACATACAGCACATACCCAAAGGATAGACTTTTGCCTTCATTGTAGACCCTTTGGACCTTTAAATATTCTAAGAATTACAAACGTCTTTTTGAGCTCCCCATTGTCACTTCTTATCTAACCCATTCCTATATAAAACTGTAGGTTCATTGGGGGATATAGAATGTTTCCTCTGTATTTCTAGTGTTTCCTTATATGTATTAGGAGATTAGGTAATTCTACTTAAGTAACCATTTAAGGGTTTTTGTGTACTTTGTGACAAGACAGAAAGGAATGGATAACACAGTTTATTTTGTTCTGGCACAAATGTAATTGAGGGGAGTAAGGAATACTGAGACCTTAACTTGTGCAAACTACAGACAGTTGTGGACTTCTGTGATCCTCTAAGGTTAGGGCAATGATGCTAACCCTTGACTCCTTTATAGGTCTCCTTAGCAGTAAGACCAAGCCAGTGGCCTCAGTGAGCGGGCAGTCATCTGGATGCTGTATCACCCCCACAGGGTACCGAGCTCAACGAGGGGGGACCAGCGCCGTGCAGCCACTCAACCTTAGCCAGGTAAGCGCTAGGGGCTGCTACCTTCTGTTTGAGTTCTCCCCTGTTGTTACTCTCTGGAGGACCTTGCTTCTGGCTGGACTGCTGAATAAAGCCAAATGAAGCTCCTTTTGTGTTCTGTGGCCTGTGTCGTACCTGCATGTGCCTCGTCTCTTCATTTGATCTGTGAGTGTGCTTGTGATGTACTGCTCCACCATACATGCTTTGGGACCAGATTCTCTTCATCTCTAAGCCACAGTTAACTTGAGCCTTGTATGAGAAGTCACTTAAATTAGTTGGTTCTTATCTTGCCTGTTCCTAGAGTTGGATGTATCCTGCCCTGCCCTGTGATCCTTTGATGGGGTAGTAAGGGGTACTCTCTTCCATTTCTGTTCCCCTTTTTCTCAACTAAAACTTTGGTGCTCATGTGATATCAGAATTAGGGTTTAGCTGTGTTGAGAAAGAGTAGACACTTGAGAACTTAGAGAGGACAGCAAGAAAGGTTAAAGAAACCACTGGTTCCAGGAGAGGGTGCGTTAAGTTACTAACACTTCTCTCATACTGTCATACTTGTGAGCAAACTGTTGCTTTCTTGAACAGAGTTAAGATCTGCTCTTCCAAGAGGCAGAGGCATAATTGACTATCTTCTAATAGCATCTATTGCCAGGTTGGGGAATTCTATTGCAAGGCAGTCCAGAAACAGTATATGTCAGAACTTCAAGGCCTTTGGTGCTATGAACTAGAGTGACCTCAAGATTCCTCATTCCCTTCTTCCTCCTTCCAGAACCAGCAGTCATCGTCAGCTCCAACCTCACAGGAAAGAAGCAGCAACCCTGCTCCCCGCAGACAGCAGGCATTTGTGGCCCCGCTCTCCCAAGCCCCCTACGCCTTCCAGCATGGCAGCCCACTGCATTCGACAGGGCACCCACACTTGGCCCCAGCCCCTGCTCACCTGCCAAGCCAGCCTCACCTGTATACGTATGCTGCTCCCACTTCTGCTGCACTGGGTTCCACAAGTTCCATTGCTCATCTTTTCTCCCCCCAGGGTTCCTCAAGGCATGCTGCAGCTTATACCACCCACCCTAGTACTCTGGTGCACCAGGTTCCTGTCAGTGTTGGGCCTAGCCTCCTTACTTCTGCCAGTGTGGCCCCTGCTCAGTACCAACACCAGTTTGCCACTCAGTCCTACATTGGGTCTTCGCGAGGCTCAACAATTTACACTGGATACCCGCTGAGTCCTACCAAGATCAGTCAGTATTCTTATTTGTAGTTGAGCACCAGGGAGGCTTCATGCTGCCTGTTACTGGCCCTAAGTTCTTAATGGGCTCTGGTGAGCACCTCCATTATCTTCTCTTGAAAGTTCCTAGCCAGCAGCTCATTCTGCAGGGGCCCACTGAAGCAGAAGGCTTTTCTCTAGGGAACCACTCTCAGTGTTGACTGCATTGCTGTAGTCTCCCAAGTCTGCCCTATTTTTTAATTCTTTATTCTTGTGATAGCATTTTTGGACTTTGGAAGAGCTCAGAAGCCCATCTGCAGTTTCCGAGGAAGAAAGATCATTCTGAAGCTACCCTCTGATGTATATTCTGTCTCTCTGACTTGATTTCTAGAAATGCTTTTAAAAACAACTGAAGCCCTTCTTTACGTTGTTTTATTAAGATTGCTGGTCAGAGGAAAAATGCTGATAGAAGGATTTGAAATCTTGTAACAGATGGAAAAAAAGTCATTATTTTTGTTTGTTTAAAAACTCAGACTTCTTGCCTTTTATTTTAAAAGCAGCTTATACAAGGCTGTACTATTCCTGTCAGGCATTTCTCCTCAAAAGTTGATCTTTGCTGATGGCACATTGAAACTTGCCATGATTTAGTTATTTTTTCCATGTTGTGTTTCCTGATTGGGAAGTTATTAGTACTTTTGGCAAAAATGGCTAAGTTTGCAGTTATTTTTGTGTTCATGACAGAGTGGTGTTAAAAAGGCAGCCCACCACTTGCTAGACCTCAGTATGAGAGAGGATCTGTGCCCACCAAGGACTCTTTTTAAATGAAGCACCATGAATTCCTTCTTAGATTATTTTTTTAAAGTCCTCTTTCTCTCGGTGGTTCGACTTAAATTCTCCTACTAGAAAAGCCAGTGTAGTGGATTTTTTTGTTTGCTTTGTATACAATAGTATGCAGAATCTCTCTCTAGAATGAGATACTGGCACTGGTGAGCTTTGCCTAAGATTTCTATGAATTTTCAATAATATGCCTCTGTGTTTTCCTCATCTCTCCCTTCTATTTCATGTGACTTATTTGAGGGAAAAGCTAAAGAAACTAAAATCAGATAAGTTGTGTATAGCTTTTCTACTTTAAAGTAGTTTCCTTTGTATGCCAACAGCAGATTGAATGCTCTCTTATTAAGACTTATATAATAAGTGCATGTAGGAACTGCAAAAAATATTTTAAAAGTTTATTACTGAATTTAAAAATATTTTAGAAGTTTTGTAATGGTGGTGTTTTAATATTTTGCATAATTAAATATGTACATATTGATTAGAAAAATATAACAATTTTCCTCTAACCCAAAATGTTATTTGTAATCAACTGTGTAGTGATTACACTTGAATTGTGTATTTAGTGTGTATCTGATCCTCCAGTGTTACCCCGGAGATGAGATATGTCTCCATTGTATTTAAACCAAAATGAACTGATACTTGTTGGAATGTATGTGAACTAATTGCAATTATATTAGAGCATATTACTGTAGTGCTGAGTGAGCAGGGGCATTGCCTGCAAGGAGAGGAGACCCTTGGGATTGTTTTGCACAGGTGTGTCTGGTGAGGAGTTGTTCAGTGTGTGTCTTTTCCTTCCCCCTCTCCTCTCTTCCCTTATTGTAGTGCCTTATATGATAATGTAGTGGTTAATAGAGTTTACAGTGAGCTTGCCTTAGGATGGACCAGCAAGCCCCAGTGAATGAACCCCAAGCTGTTCACTGGGATTTAACAGAACAGGTTTAGTAGCTGTGTTGTGTAAATGCATTGTTCTCAGTCTCCCTGCCAACAGCGAAAAATCAAAACAGCAGCTTTCCTTCTTTTTTCTTCCCCACTGAAACTGGAAACACCTTTATTGATAGTTTAGGACAGTCACACACACATACAGTGACAAATACAAGACAATGAAGTAGAATTGTAGCGCATGGGCTATTCTTCACCCTCATCATCTCCTGCAGCACTGTCTGCCCCAACCCCCTCATTATCCTTCTCTAGGGCAGTCATGTCTTCAACAGCCTCAGAGAACTTCCGCTCCTCCATGTCCTCACCCACACACCAGTGCGCAAAGGCCCTTGTGATCTAGGCAAGCTCAGGCCTCGGTGATGGCTGTGGTGTTGCTCAGCGTGCACACAGCTCTCTGGACCTTGGCTAGGTCTCCACTAGGCGCCACAGTGGGAGAAGGCTGGTAATCAATGCCCACCTTGAAGCCAGTGGGGCACCAGTTCACAAACTGGATAGTATGTTTGGTCTTGATGGTGGCAATATCAGCACTGACATCTTTGGGAACCACATCACCACAGTACAGCAGGCAGTTAGCCATGTGTTTACCATGGTGAGGGTCATGTTTCACCATCAGGTTGGCTGGCTCAAAGCAGGCACCGGTGATCTCTGCTGGTGGAGCAGCTCTTCCTTCTTTACTGCCACTTCTGTCCTGTTCCATTTTGGACCTTTAGCTCAGCTCTCATGGAAGCATCCCCCGTGTGGTTTTCTCACTCTGCCTCAGTACCTGGCTTCTGTAAGAGTTCAGGAAGCAGGTGAGAGTAGTGAGGCCAGTACTTAATATGCTTATTTGAAAGTATGTACAATCACTTAGGATGGGATTTCTTTTTCTCTTTCCCCATGTGGTAGTCCTTTCTGCGCATAGGTGATATTACTAGTAAACTATTTGCTTGTTTTGTTTTGTTTTTTTTTTAAAGGCATATAACAGATGTGTTTATACCAAAGAGCCTGTTGTATTGCTTAACATATCCCCATACTATGAGGAGGGTTTTGTAGAGCTACTCGTGACAAGAAGCTCACAGAAAGGCTTCTGAGTCAGTGAAGATTAGAAAGAAACCAAAGCCTCCTGAATCACCAAGGTTTTTGAGGTTTCTTTGTAACAACATGTACATTCTTGGGGCCCTTCAAGCTGTGAAGTTGTCCTAGTATTCAATTCCTCCATGGATTTGGGTCAAGTTGAAGGTATTGAGGATGAGGACATTCCTGCCCTTGAAGGATCTGCGGGGAGAAGGTTAACCCTAAGCTACAGATGTGTTCCACCTGAATTGAAAATGACATTTGAGTGATAATTCTAGGATTGGTATTGTATAGAGATGGTGTCAGGGAGGTGCAGGATGGAGATGGGAGATTTCATGGAGCCTGGTCAGCAAGCTCTGGACCAGGTGAAATACTGAGGAGCTGTCGACGAATTCAGAGTTTCTTCATCATGGGGAGTAAGGTTTTCCAGGGCGGGGCAGGTAGTCAGTACAGCCTGCCAGGAACATGGTCTATTTTTCCTCTTTTCTTTAATCATTATATTAAGCTCTGCATTCAGCAGTCTGTTGGTTGAGATAACCACAAATTTGTGTAGTTTGTCACTAGTGTTAAACAGTCTGTGTGTGTGTGTGTGTGTGTGTGTGTGTGTGTGTGTGTGTGTGTGATCTTTGTGTCTCCTTTTCCCCAAGCATTCTGGTTTTCTTGTTTAAATACAGCTCTAGTTTCTAGTCAGAACATTTTTGTACTGTATCTTTCCTCTACAAGGGACAAAATTTACTGTTTTTGTAGGAAATGAGATGCAGGGAAAAAACAAACCAACCCCCACCCTGCCCTCTCTCCTAATAAGCAGTTTCTGAAAATGGGAGTCTTAAGTCCATGGGAGAAGAGAATGCCCAAGCACTTGCATCATCACCTCTAACAGCAGTGTGACTTACAGACTTTGAGATTCAGTCTGCAAACTAACATTTTACATTTTCCAAGATAACCTTCCTCTCTGCTGAGTGGTTTTATATTCATTCTGTCCTGGGGCTTAAACATTGACTGCCCTGCTGGCATGGAAGGAAGCACTATGAATAATATAGTGAGTAGCTGACCTGGGTCAGCATTGCCTGACCTTGAACTTGCATTTCTGGCTTCTCCCTTTCCAGGTGAGGGGAAATGGAAAGGGTTGCATAGAGAGCCACGCAGGCATACCAGGACACGTAATCACTCCAGAGTTCCTAGTGGTTCCTAGGAGTTGTTAGCATTGTCATGTTCAGCTGAAATGCCAACCCTAGGGGTAAGAACCCCATTTCAAACAATTCTGGCCATTCAGAGCCTGCTTTTGTGGTTGCTCACCCACCATCCTCCACTAGAGGGGCTTAGCTTGACTGCCCTTAGCCAGGCAAGCACAGTAAAATCTGTGTTTTATTCTGCATTCTTATGCAGAGATCTACTAGTTGAGATGGTTTGTTTTAGGATAGGAAATGAAATTGCCTCTCAGTGACAGGAATGGCAGAGCCTGCTTTGTATTTTGACTTTTTTTTTTTTTTTTTTTTTTAAACTGATGGATGGTGCAGCATGTCTCCATGTCTCCATGGTTGTTTGTTGCTAAACTTTATATAATGTGTGGTTTCAATTCAGCTTGAAAAATAATCTCACTATATGTAGCAGTACATTATATGTACATTATATGTAATGTTAGTATTTCTGCTTTGAATCCTTGATATTGCAATGGAATTCCTACTTTATTAAATGTATTTGATATGCTAGTTACTGTGTGTGGGTTAAACTTTTTTTCCTTTCTCCCTTTCCTGGTTGTGTGCTTCCTTTTACAACAAGCTTCTAGAAACAGGTAGTTCTGAGAATTACTGAGCTATGTTTGTAATGCAGGTGTACTTAGGAAGTATGTAAAATAATCATTTTAACAAAAGAAATAGCTATTTAAAATTTAATACTAACTATGGGAAAAGGGTCCATTGTGTAAAACATAGTTTATCTTTGGATTCAATGTTTGTCTTTGGTTTTACAAAGTAGCTTGTATTTTCAGTATTTTCTACATAATATGGTAAAAAGTAGAGCAATTGCAATGCATCAATAAAATGGGTAAATTTTCTGACTCTGGCTGTTTTTACTTCCAAGTTAGGGCATAAAGGGCATCATTAAATGGCATTTGGAGTGACTACACATTCATTTTGAAACTCTAGCTGTAGGGGTTCTGGCCTTTGTGGGCACTTGCCTACATACCTACACAGACACATAAAGAAATCTTTAAAAACAAGGAGAACCTCTGATCAAATTTCTCTTGATGCCAAAGTGGACAGAATTTCCTCCTGAAAAGAAAAAGGAATTTCTCTAGATTAATTACGTGGAGGTCCCCGAGTAAATGATGTTTACTTGACTTCTTTTGATGTATGTTCTGCCCAACTTTAGGGTGGCCAGTTAATTTACTTTGTTTACTACTTTACTAAGTTGCAGCTCTAGCTGGTTAGAAATGAGAAACACGTGGCTGGAGGAAAGGGTTAGCAGTTAAGAGTGTGGTCTGTTGCAGAGGACAGGAGTTCAGTTCTCAGCAACCATGTCAGGCAGTCTCCTGTAACAGTGCTCACAACCTCCTATAATTCAGCTCTACAAGATCTGATGGCCTCTGGTCTCCGCAGGTACCCGTATCACACGCACATACTACATGCAGCCACCAAAAGTATACATAACCTTAAAAGTCATAAAGTTACAAAGAAATGAGAAATACCCTACTGAACTCTAAGAAAGATGACTAATAAGTTTGTTCTCTCCCAGTAAAGAAGGTCAGAATGTATTTGTTTCCGTTTAGACGGTGTAGAGGACATTGTATGTATCTTTTCAGGTTACTCGCCTTAAATCCATGAATGTAAATTAGCTTGTCTGCTGCACCCTCTGCTCTGGCAAGGGAATACCTGGAAAGCCATGTTGAATAGCTCTGCAGTCCACCACCCCGCCCCCAACAACAGAAGCACTTAACAGCCTCATGTTTTATTGTTGGTTTTTTTTTTTTTTATTTCTTTCCTTGGGCTAAATCAGAGATTTGGTACTCTATAGGGAGCCCTGCATTTTAAAGAAAAACTAGCAAATTCCGTCCATTTGGCTTGCTTGGGTAGAGTTTTTCCACTTGGGGTGAAGTCCTACTCTGATTTCCCTTTTGGTCGTGAGAGATGGCCTCAGGTGCTCAGCACAAGGTGGCGCCAATGAGCTATAGAAATTTGACTTCACTTTGTCCCCCAACCCCCACCCCCTCAAACCTCATCTGTGTTTCTGGCTTCACTGAACAAGGCAGAAAATGTTTTCTGTTATTGCTGGCGAAGGGGAGGATCAATGAAGGGTGTCGGGTTCTTACTAAGTCAGCACTGGGAGCCCTCCTAAAAGAATGGCGTTTACAGAGTTGTCCTGGGGTCTCAGCCTCCTTCAGCTCCCTCCCTTCCCCTGTGTGACTGCCCAGAAGGCCTCTGCCTTCTTCCCCTTCCCGAGGAGCTTACAGACCTAAGATGCTGGTGGTTAAGGCTTCTGGCCACTGTGCAAAGGGGCCATCTGTGTTTGATCAATCCAGGCGGGAAGGAGGGGGTGGGGGTTGTAAAGAGACTGAAAGCATTCCAGAGGAGTGAGAGGCACTCAGAGATCAGGAGGAGGAGGTACCGCCCCCACCCCGCCTCCAAAGCTAACGGGCTGGAGGAAACGAGGCTGAATGCACACTCCTACTCTGGCCCCACTTAAGGCTGCCATGGGGCCCAGTGCTCCTCTGGTGGTTATCGTCTTGTTGTCATGGACGGGACCCCTTCAGGGACAGCAGCACCACCTTGTGGAGTACATGGAACGCCGACTAGCTGCCTTAGAGGTGAGGGATTCCTTTCTCTTCTAGTCTGGCCCAGGATGATACTACATCTGTTGGTGCAACTAGTTGTCAGGGCTTTGGGAGTGACAAGATTGAGCACTGTTAAAAGGCTGCAGAAAAGTACACAGCTTAGTGGTGAGGAGCCTCCTAATTACAGACTCTGTTTCCCCAATATCAGACAATTGCATAGCAAATAAATGCAACACTTTTCCCTCGGGATTAGATGGAATAAGGGGACAGAGTGGAAATGAGAATCGGGCTTCATCTCAGAACTGGCTGGCTGTAGTGTTGAAGTTTCCCAGGTAATCTCCCTGCAACTTCCTGTCTGTGCCTTCCCGGAGCCCTAATGTTCACCCCCCTTTAAACAGTTTGAAGTCTGTAGTGTCTTGATTTCCTAGAGGCTCAGATCACAGTGCAGGCTGAAGGACTCTTATGTAGGTGAATTAAGCCAGGTTCTTTGGATGGGTTAGTGCCTGACAACTAGTCTCCTTTGCTATGGGAGCAGCAGGGGCCGTTGGAGCCTAGCGAGTTTACTCCTTTTCCCTGTCTTTACTCCCTTGGCTGGGCCTCTGCTTGCCTGGAAGTTAGAATCCTGCAAGCCCGCCCTCTCCCTGACTCCCCCATTCCTTCAGGAACGGCTGGCCCAGTGCCAGGATCAAAGTAGTCGGCATGCTGCTGAGCTGCGGGACTTCAAGAACAAGATGCTCCCTCTACTGGAGGTGGCGGAGAAGGAGCGGGAAGCTCTCAGAACTGAGGCAGACACCATCGCAGGCAGAGTGGACCGTCTGGAACGGGAAGTGGACTATCTGGAGACCCAGAACCCAGCTTTGCCCTGTGTGGAGCTGGATGAGAAGGTGACCGGAGGTCCTGGGGCCAAAAGCAAGGGCCGAAGAAATGAGAAGTACGACATGGTGACAGGTAAGTGATGTTAAAGAGGCCCAAACAATCTCAGAACTCCTTTTCCCTGCCTCTCTTCTCCTTGTCCAAAGCCACTGTGGCTCTGACTTCCTGAATACGTTTTGAGGAAACCCCTAATGACAAGTCCACTAAGAATTTTTAGAGGCCCATGCCTTATTGGTGACCCCATCTCTTAACATTCCATGAATGGACGCACGCCCAGGGAAATGTCTCCCTATGATCCAGATGGCCTACCCTGGGGGGAGAGTTCCTGCTATAGATCTCTAACTCTTGGCCTCTATGTCCCTCTCCTGTGCTCCTCTTCCCCACCAGACTGTGGCTACACAATCTCTCAGGTGAGGTCACTGAAGATCCTGAAGCGGTTTGGTGGTCCCTCTGGTCTGTGGACCAAGGATCCTCTGGGGCCAGCAGAGAAGATCTACGTGTTAGATGGCACACAGAATGACACAGCTTTCGTCTTCCCAAGGCTGCGTGACTTCACCCTTGCCACGGCTGCCCGAAAAGCTTCCAGAATCCGGGTGCCCTTCCCCTGGGTAGGCACAGGGCAGCTGGTATATGGTGGCTTCTTGTATTATGCTCGAAGGCCTCCTGGAGGGCCTGGAGGGGGTAGTGAATTGGAGAATACTCTTCAGCTGATCAAATTTCACCTGACAAACCGAACAGTGGTGGACAGCTCAGTGTTCCCTGCGGAGAAGCTGATACCCCCCTACGGGCTGACTGTAGACACATACATTGACCTGGCAGCTGATGAGGAGGGCCTTTGGGCTGTATATGCCACTCGGGACGATGACAGGCATTTGTGTCTAGCCAAGTTAGATCCACAGACGCTTGACACAGAGCAGCAGTGGGACACACCGTGCCCCAGAGAGAATGCAGAGGCTGCCTTTGTCATCTGTGGGACCCTATACGTTGTCTATAACACCCGCCCTGCCAGTCGGGCCCGTATTCAGTGTTCCTTTGATGCCAGTGGTACTCTGGCCCCTGAACGGGCGGCACTGTCTTATTTTCCACGTCGATATGGTGCCCATGCCAGCCTTCGCTATAACCCCCGTGAGCGCCAGCTGTATGCCTGGGATGATGGCTACCAGATTGTCTACAAGCTGGAGATGAGGAAGAAAGAGGAGGAAGTGTAAGCAGCTTGTGCTTTTGATTCTCTTTTTCCCCCTCACATTTATATTCTTATTAGATCTCCCACTGTTCATTCTTCAAATGAAGGCCAGTGGTGGCTCATATCCCCTAATTTGTTTTATGCAGAACTCCAGATCGTAAGGAATTTTTAAGAACTAAAACAGTAAACATCCCAAATCATCACTTCTGCTCTCTCCTGCCCTGTGTCCACAAATTTTAGTCCCAGACCCAGAGCTCTGACCTTTGGATAGCAGTGTGACCCAAGGAGACATCTTTGCACTCCTTCAATCACCCCTCGATGTGGGGAAAAATGGGGCTGTCCCCATTTCACTTTGTATGGCAACATTTTGCATTAAAAGGAAAACCCACCATTCCTCTCCTGTGTGTGTTTGGGGTTGCCCTCAGAACAGAGCGCCTGTGACTTTTCTTCCTGCTGCCATGTTAGGGTTCTGCTCGCTCCCTTGGGAACTTCTCTAGTTACATGTTTGACTGTGGGGTGCTTTAGAAGGTCAGACAAAAGGCCTCCCCCTCCATGCCCACTGTGCTCCACAGCAGCCACACAGCCTCTGACTGCTGGACACTGGAGCCCAGGGCCAGGGTTTCCGATTCCAGCTCTTGGTGGAGTTTGAATCAGAAAGTGGATCTTACTGGCTTTGAAGCTTAGTGTAGAAACCAGCCTGCAGCATACAAGTGAGTCTCACCTCTGCAGTGGATTCTGTCTCCAAGCCTAAGTCCCCACTCCCGCCTCCAGCACTGGCTCTTCCCGGGTCTGGGTTGCACAATCCTTGGTCTGAACCAGTCGATTTTCCTGCTGCCACAGCGTCTGCGGTTTGGGCAAGGAGGAGGGGCAGTGACCATCCCAGATGTTGGTCTCACCAGTCCCTCAACATATCCCCTTCTCTCCACCCTCATCTGCCCATCCTCCTACTCTAGCCCTGGAAGCCTACTGAAGTCTGCCCTGGAGTCTTGGAAACTTAACCCCTGCTGGTGTAGTACCCTACCTTACCTTATGCACCAGATTGTAGGGGACAATCCGGAAGGTGGGAAGGACTGGAGGAGTTCTAGGCTTTGGACTTTAGTCTGGGGATCTGCTGGTCTATGCATGATGTCCATTTCCTAGGCCTCATCCCCATGCTCAACTCCATCAGGCTGGCTGATGGATGGATGCCCTGGCTTCTGTGGGGGCGTTTACCTCAGGCAGCCCTCTGGATTATTTACCAGGAGGGAAGTGGGGACAGGAACACAGCCTTCTCTCCAAAGTATAGCCCTCCTTCCACCCCAGAATGGGGTGGATCAGGCAGGGCCTGTGATCCTCCCTTTGTCTTTTTTCTCTCCTCAGACAGAGCTGCTCCTGACGTAGGTTGGTGAGGAAGAAAAGGCAGCCCAGGCACCTCACAAAGGCGCTATTGTAGGGAGCCTGACGAGGGAGGGGGCGCTCTCCCATTCAATTCTCTCCTAATGTGGGGCTGGCAACAGTAATCACCGCCTGTCAGCCCATAGAGGGGTCTGCCCACGGAACATCTGGCTGCAATGCAGGGCACATAGGAGGGTTGTGGAGGAGGGAGCTCTCTCTGGAGGTCTGGAGAGCAGGACCAGGGGATGAAAGGTACAGTGTGGTGCTGTGGCAATGACATGTGTAATGTGCTTGTGCACCTCTCTGCGTGACTGCGAGTCTGAGCAATAGTGTGAGACCATGGTATTGCATGAGACTGCGTGTATACAAATGTGTGGGTCTATTAGGCTGAGTGCATGCAACTGTATGGGATTATGTGTGTGAGAAAGACACTGTCTGGAACTCTGTTGTGTAACTGTATGCATGTGTGTGGCCACATGGCAGTAGCACTTGTCTCCTTCCCAGTGTGACTGTGTGCCTGGAGGGAAACCAGTGCGGGATGGGACTGGGTCTATGGAGTTTTGTTGATATAGGAGTGGCTTTTTGATAACCCAAATGGGAAGAGCTCAGGTGGTGTATATAAATCTCAGTGCAGGAGCAAGTGCATGGATTGTATTTTTAATGCTTCACCCATTTCCTGCAGACTGAAACCCCCTGTCTCCCACAGGGGTGTACTTGTGACATCTTTCTTTGCCCAGAATCCTTAATGGGAAAGAAAAAAGCAACTGGCTCTTGCTTTTTGTTGATTTGTCTTAAACTTTCCTTGGAAAGGGCAGAGACTGGGGCCTAGTCACTTGGTCTTTCTTTCTTTCTTTCTTTTTTTTTTTTTTTTTTTTTTTTTTTTCAATTTTGGCTCTTGAGCAGTGGCTGGGGCTATTTTGGAAGTCTTTCAGAAGGTGAGATGTACTGTGTGGGCAGATCCTGTGAACTGACCAAATTTGTTAAACTAAATTATCTGCTGCTCAAGGAGATAGTCTTGGCAGCTGACTGTCACATCAGCCTTACTTACTCCTTCCCCCTAGACCTCCCAGGCCCTCCCTTGGCTGAAACGGGCCATGACCTCTTGTCGTTGACCAAAAGAGCCCAGAGGGCAAAAGCCCTATTGGAGAAAAAGGAGGTTGAAAGCCCCAGAGAAGTCCCACATCTTTCCCCAACCCCAGGCCAGAGGATAGCCACCACTAAAACCCAGGAAGGGCTTCAGGTCTGGAGACACTGCCAACCATTGCTCAAGCTGTGCTCTGCCATCACGAGTCAGTGTTGGGAGGACCTTCTCATCCCACCCCAGGCCCCAAACTCCCTGCCTTACCATTCAAGCTCTCCTTGTTTTCGCTGTGCTTGCCTCCTTGGAGCCCTCCAGAGAAACTGAAGAGCTGTCTGTCCATGTTAATGGAGGTCCATGAGCCCCAGGTGGTGGGGAGGGGCAGGACAAAGACGAAGAATGACACTGACTCAGCTGTCACTGCTTCCTCTGTGCTGGGCTCTGAGCTAAACAGGAACCAAGGCCCTTTCCCTTGCTCCGTCCTTCAGCCTCAGATTTTCCAGTCTCCCCATCCCCCCCCGCCCCCCACCCCCCCCATCCTGCCTGATCTCTGTCCTTGTGCAAGCGCCTGTTCCTGAGGTTTCTCACAGCTCTCTATTTGTCTAGCTGGCTTAGTTCAAAACATGTTCATTTTGAGAACTGCTGCGACTGCTGTCGGTCCCTTCTGGCCTTTAGACAGGGTCTCTAGGGCTTTCTAGCTAGCCCATGTGGCTGCTTTGCTGCATGCTCTTGGTAAGCCTGCCATGTCTTCAGCTGGAGGGCAAGACCTGGGATCTTCTTGGTCCCTGCAGCCTGGGAGAGGATACCATGTTCTCTGCTACAGCCACCAAGGCTGGTAAGCACTCCCCCATCTCTCCTCTCTCTTTCCTTTCATTTTTTTTGTGCATATGTGTGTTTTGTCTGCGTGTACATCTGTGCACCACTTACATGCCTGGTGCCCACAGAATCCAAAAGAAGGTGCTGATTCACTGAAAGTGGAGTTCCAGATGGTTGTGAGCAGCCATGTGGGTGCTGGGAATTGAATCCAGGTCCTCGGAAAGAGCAGCCAGTGCTCCAACTGTAGGCATCTGTCCTCCACCTCTTTAATGTCTACACCCAGAAGGCAGCGCTTCAGAGATTAAGTCTTTATTTATGGATTTAATAATCATACAGAAGAATGAAGCATACATGCCGGTGCATCATCTAAAGGGCAGCGGAGTGAGACAGGAAAAAGGAAGTGCTCCCAGCCCCAGCTCACCAGAACTACCAATGGCCACCCACCTCTCCAGAACAGTCCATAGGATCCCCGGGGTCTGCCCCCTTGAATATTTGCCTCTCTGAGAATAGATGACTCTATAGAAGCACAGCTGTGATGCTCAGGGAGGGACAAGTCAGGTTCTCTTTTCTGGGCCTTTTAGAAAGGACAGGTCAGAGAAGTTAGGTCCAAGGAAGTATTTGGACACTCCCCCTCTAATTAAATTCGTCTTCTCTTTGGAGGCACTTTTGTGTGCTACAGGGAGATGGGAAAGCCAGACAGCGGGCCAAAGTGGACATTTGTAGAGAAGCAGGCAGGGAAGAGGGGCTGGCCCTGGTCAGTGTTCATAGACTGCCTACAACCATCGCTGGGGGTGGGGGACAAGATGACACACATTCTGCCTCATAGGTCCCACAAAATGTCTGAGTGCCTATGTGTCCCCTTGTTTGGGTTTGTTGGCTTTGTTTAACCCAGTGTGACTGGGTTTCTGTTTCCTACAACCCAGTGACTTCTCCTCTTCACCTTACCTCCCAACCAAAACAGTTGTACCAGTGCCTGAGCTACTGGGGAAAGAGCTGTGCCCTTGCAGGAATTTCTTCTGAGTATAACCCAGGAGGCACACAGAATAATGAAAGAACCTGTACTAGGCCCATGGCTCTTAAGCCAAGCTTCATTCAAGCTGTGCTTCCTTCATGAGGCCTTCCACATAATCTAGTCACCTACTTTCATTCCTTTATGGCTGTCACAGTTTGGATCTTTACATTTTGTTTCATTTTATGTGTATGGGTGTTTTTGCCTGTGTGCTTGTCTGTGCACTACTTGTATGCTTGCTGCCCTCAAAACCAAAAGAGGGTGTTGTATCCCCTGGAATTGAAATCACAGAAGGTTGTGTGCCACTGTGTGGGTTCTAGGAATTGACCACCAGATCTCTAGAAGAGCAGTCACTAAGCCACAACTCTAGCCCACGTAGTTTGCATCTTGAATACCCCTGCAAAGTGCTGAAGGCTTGGTCCCCAAGGAGTTTGTCCTAGAAGACAGTTTTGGGCTCCTAACCCCTTCCTCTCTCTTCAAGGCCACTGTGGGAAGCACCTTTCTTCCATCACACGCTCCCCAGCATGATGCTTTGCCTTGCCACAGGCTCAAAGCAGCCAGGCTAACTTACCATGAACTGAAGCCTCATCTCTTTGATCAGCAAGACTAGACCTAACACAATAGTGTTGTCTTTCCAATCCCATCATTGTAATAGGCTCACAAAGATTTCTTATCAGTTATAAATGCTCAGCCTTGTCTTCCCCTCTACCCACTAGCTCTCATAACTTAATTTAACCTGTTTCTCTTCATCTACATTTAGCCTTGTACCATTCTTCTGTATGTCCTACTCATGTCTGTCTGGTTGGCAGCTATCTGGCCCCAGGCATTTTCCTCTCTTTCTCTTTCATTCTCTTCTTTCTTTTCTTCCTGAGCCTAGATTCTTCCTCCTAGTCTCTCGTCCACCAACCCCGCCTATCCCTCTACTATCTAGCTATTGGCTATTCAGCTTTTTATTAGATCAATCAGGTGCCTTAGACAGGCAAAACAACATCTTTACATTGTTAAACAAATGCAGCATAAACAAATGCAACACACCTTCACATAGTTAAAGTAATATGCCACAACATAAACAAATGTAACATATCTTTACATAGTTAAAATAATATTCCACAACATTTCCCCATTTTTGTCTAAATAAAAATAGTGATTCAACTCTAACATAGTAAAACTATATATAATAAGAACAGTTATCAAGAATTACATTTACAATATCTAGTCCGTTTGTATTTGGCAAAGTTAGAGAAAATACCCCATTATTAAACCTATCTTGGTGAATCCAAAGTTTTGTACCTAATTTACCTTTTATTATAACTAAAGAAAACTGTAACTATAATTACCTGTCTTCAACTCCATCAAAGACCCCAGAAAGAGATAATATTACCTGAGTAAACAGGAAGTACAACACAAGCCACTTCCAAAACTCTAGAAATGACAAAGACATCTGGCTTCCTTGATAGTCACCCAAGGTTCCTCAGCAACATTGGAGCATCCATCTTCAGCCTACAGGCCTAGAATATCTGGCACACTTTTCTATGAAGCAGGAATTTTGAAGGACGGTCCTACCTTGTCTTGGCAGATTTTGGCAGTTGTTTTCCTTTGTGTCCTGCTTGTCCAGTTTGTACAGCATACTGTCAGCAGTCAAAGCAAGGGCAGTTTCTTGTCCAAATGGCTAGCTTTGTCATATTAAAAGCAAACTCCACATGGAGGGTCTTAAATGCCTGATGGGAGATGTTATTCTGTATATATGTTTCTCATACTTGTTAATAAAGCACTGTGGCTAATAGAAAACAAGATAGGTGGGGCTAGGAGACCAGGAGGAGGAGAGAGGAAGTAGTTAGGGTCAACATGTAGAGCATGAAGGAAGGAAGACGCCTGCTGCGGCTCCCTGATAAGACGACCACGTGTAAATACTTAGATAAGTAGAAATGGGTTAATAATTAAGACAGAGCTAGCCCATAAACAATAATGGTAACTGGCCAACAGGATTGTATCAAATACAGAGTCTCAGAATGTTATTTGGGGCTGGTGCGGCTGTGGGCCCAGACTGGCAGCAGGCGGGATGGAGCCGGCGGGAAGGAAAAGCCTGCCGTAACAAATGCCCATCATTGGTACTGCCAGGAGCAGGTATGTCTTTAGGTCATGGAAAGCCTGTATTAACAAAACATTTTAAGTGCCATATTCTGTAGGTCTTTGAAGCATTTGAAGACCATCTATGGTAGTTTTTTTTTTTTTTGTTTTTTTTTTTAACTCTTTGCTCTTTGGGAGCCGCCACCCAACTCCCAAATAAATCACAGGGAGTCTTTATTCTTTCTTATGAATGCCTGGCCTTAGCTTGGCTTGTTTCTAGCCAGCTTTTCTTAACTAAAATATCCTGTCTACCTTTTGCGTTTCTTTATTCTATGTACCCTGGCTTCCCCATCTCTTCCTTTTCTTGCTCCTTCTATTTATTCTCTCTACCTGGCATTCCTGCTTATCCTTCTCCTGCCTAGCTTTGGCCATTTACCTCTTTATTTAGACCAGTTAGGTCTTTTAGGCAGGCAAAGTAACACAGCCTCACAGAGTTAAACAAATGCAACATGAAAAAATGCAATACATCTTTGCATCATCAAACAAATATTCTACAGCATAAACAAACACATCTTAAACTAATATTCCATAACAATCTACCTATCTAAAATATATTCATTTAACCTTAAAAACATATCTAATATGACTACAAGTTTGATTATTATAGATGACTAACTACTAATCTGCATTTTAAAATCATATATTACATTTTTGTTGTTATTGGTATGAGTGCTCTGTCTGCATGTATCCTTGCATGCCAGAAGAGGGCATCAGATGCCATTATAGATGGTTGTGAGCCACCAACTGGTTGCTGGGAATTGAACTCAGGACCTCTGGAAGATCAGTCAGTGCTCTTAACTCCTGAGCCTTCTCTGAAGTCCCTATACACTACATTTTAAAATGAGCTGCATAAGCATAATACACCAAACAGAGTAGAAACATACAGATAGTGTAACAAAAATAATTTTAAACTTTCATCAGTATACCAAAATCCATATTAATGTAAAATATTTGAGGTTAATTGATGCCTTTTTATCCTATATTCCTATATCTACCCAAATGATGGCAAACATTCATAACTCACCAAATGACCAAAAACCACCCAATCCCACCTCTTGGGATGTGGGTATTGTGTTCTTTAGCCTTCTGCCTGTTGCTGGAGGACAATGACATCTTTAGGGGACCCTGAGGAAATTGACATCATGGTCAAGTCCTGGAAAAAATAGTTGTAACATTTGTCCTCCAGTCTCAAAACTGTTCCCATGCAGAGGGGCAGTATATATACATCACTAGTCTTGTAGTTTTTCTTGGTTTATTTCTTTATGTCTGTAGCCAAGATTTTCAAGAGGTCTCTGCCTTTCAAGAGATCAAATCTGATCTCTCTTAATCTTGAAGGAATTCACAACCTTTCGTTTCCTGTGGAAACAAAAGCAGAACCTCTTAACCCACACAATGCATTTCCTGAATTCCATTTCAAGTTAAGACATCCCTAAAGTATCTAGGCTGGTTTAATTCAGCAGTCCCTTTTACAGTTCTCTGTCTCTCAACAGCTTCCATTTATTCAACAGCATTCAAAAAATTCAAAGTCAACACATCATCATAAGATCCAGACCCTGTATTTCTCATCTTTATGTGGCTTTTTTCTTTTATATTACTTTACTTCTCATTACTTCATTATTTTTAAACTAATTTTTCCTATGACTGTCTATACTCATTTTCTTTTCTTCCTTAAGCCTACGTACATTTTTAAACACACTGTAACCTATTTAGAGGTTTTGTTTTGTTTTTGTTTTTTCCTGTCTGGACCTGTCTTTACTGCATGTTTCTAGCCTTTTTTGACCAAGTGATCCAAATTTTAAATTGCTAAATGTCTTTGCATTGGTGATTGGCTTTGTCCAGCTATGGTCATGAAAGCTGAACTTTACCAACAACCCACCCCCTACCCCTGGAGTCTGGCCAAGAGCTGCATTCAGCTGGGAGCTGGGTATAACTGAGACTCAACTCATTCAACTGCCCCACTTCTAGGAAGTTGATGCCTTCAGTGTGGCAGGCTAAGTTTTTACTTAGTTTTTTGTTTCCATTTAGTGTGTTGGCGATTCAAGTGCTTGCTGTACAACAGATCCTCTTGAAGAATCTGTGTCTTTTTTCCCCCCAGCTTTCTCAGGCCTTATGTGGGTGCCAAATGTAGTAGACTTCCTTTTGGGCCTCCAACTAGTTCCCAAATCATGACACAGAGACTTATTAGTTATGAGTGCTCAGCCTTATCTTGTTTGTCCTACTAGTGCTTATAACTTATTTTAACTTGTTTCTCTTCATCTATACTTTACCTAGGAGGTTTTTATTTTATTCTGCTCTTTGTCTGTCTGTTTAGCAGCCGCCTGGCCCTGGGCATCTCCCTCTCTCTCTCATCTTTTCCTTCTGAGCCTAGAGTCTTCCTCCTAGTCTCTCTGTCAACCGCTCCACCTATCCCTCCTGTGCCTAGATATTGGCCATTCATCTTTTTATTAGACCAATCAGGTGCTTTTGGCAGACTCTTTACATCCTTAAACAAATGCAGCATAAACAAGTATAACACATCTTTACATAATTAAAGTAATATTTTATAACATATTACAACTGGAGTTTATTGTTTTCAGAGGCAATCTACATATTATAAAGACTACCATCATTGGTGTCAGAGAACCTTGGGGAGAGTTTCAGGTTCTGCCCTCTAATACAAATTATTTAAATCATATATATATCATATATATATATATATATATATATATATACATACATACATACATACTCAGTGTAGGATTCTTACTGTGGGGTAAATACAACACATGCAAACTCAGATGGTGCAGACAGAATGTGGTGGATCTCAGTTATCATCTCCTTTGGGCAGTTTTTCTGATCACTTCCACTCTCAGGCACACAGGGACAGGTACCTCTGCTATGAGCATCTATTCACTCGGAGGCTGTTATCGCAGCTATTTGGTTCATCTTTGTGTCCTCAGAGCCTAATGCAGAGTCCAGAGAAGGGGATCAGTAAGTACTTACTGAATGAGTAACTTTTGGTATCTATGCATCTAGAATTCACAATACACTGTGACCCTTTGGGAAGAGTTCCCAGAGAATCTTGTGTCCCTGGAACTCAGAACCTGACTCAAGAGTGGCTCATAGTGGGCTAATAATAAATACTCTTGATTTTCTGTCCAGTTAGACAAAGACAATCAGCATATACACATTGAAAGTGATCCCAGTCCAACTGCAGGGCATGCCAGTCTTCCCATGGTGATGGGATCTCGGGAGAGACTAGCCTGTCTGCCCTGTGCCCAAGGGAGGGAAACAGTGAAATGGCAGAAGGTGGTGGGAAGTGTTGGGGCTCTGGAGTAGTTAAGCCTGGCTTCAGATCACTGTCCTTCCACTTGCTAGAGTGCAACTTTGGAGCAAGTTATTTCATCTGTGTCTCACTTCATCTATGCAGGGGATGTAATTCCAATGTGACAGATTGTCATGAGAATTAAATGATCTCCATGGGGCAGTGAGTCCAGCGCTGTGCGCAGAGACATCACTGTCATTGTGTAGAGGCTTTGAAAATAGCAAAATGTTCATGGTTTTCTTCTTTGATCCTCACCGTAATCCCAGGAGACAGAACGGTCCTAAGAAGCTAGGAACTGTAGGAATTAATTTGTTATATAAAGATTATGGCTGATAACCATGGGGACTGGAATCTGTCTTGAAGGCAGTGGAATGTAAACAGCTGGAGATGTAAGCTTGGGTTGAATTCTTATCCTTCAACATGAGCTAGCCATGCACTCCTATATAAACCACTTCCCTGAGCATCAGTAGGTATTTCTTGTCTCAGAGATTGGTTGATGAATGGATGAGCTAGTATATATTAAATCAGAGCACCTAGTAGGTGCCCAATATGAGTTCATCCGCAGGCTTATGTCACTTGCTGCCTTGATGCTGGGTAGTATGCTTGTGGCCACCTCTGTGTGGCATTCATTATAAACCATCTGTTTTGAACTACTGGCTTTCAAGCTGCTGTCCTCCATTTACAAATTGGTCTGTCCAAAAATGGTACTTGTGCCCATCATAGATGTCTGTAACAGTGGAGTTGATGGCATTTGGCACCAGACATCAGGGAAGAAAGCAAGGCAGGTCATAGTATGTCCCAACTCTGTGCCTACACCAAACTGCCAGAGGTGAGTGTGTGTGTGTGTTTGCACACGCACGTGCACATGTGTGCAAGCACACATGTGCATGGTTTAGTTTTATAGTTTTTCCAATCTAGCTTTTCTTATCTACAACATTTTGTAAGGCATTTCAGTTGTTTAGCTTGTGTCCCTACGATCATTACTATTGACTTTTTTAAAAACTTAATCCTGTTGTTGCTTTGATATTTTGATGCTATTGTAGTTGTATTTCATCTTACATATATTTATTATTGTCCAGTTGTACTTGAGTTTTGTTTTGTGGCTGCAGAATTTTTGTGTTTCAGACCTGAAAACCCATGCAGTTATCAAATTAGCTGTTCTCCATCTATTCCTTTTTAGAGGGAGTTAGTAGAGAAAGACCACATAGTTGGAATAAGATAGTCTTTCTTTTTTTAAAATGAATTTTAACTTATTATTATTGTGTGAGAGACATATGTATGGTGTGTGTGAGTGTCTCTCTCTCTCTCTCTCTCTCTCTGTGTGTGTGTGTGTGTGTGTGTGTGTGTGTGTGAGAGAGAGAGAGAGAGAGAGAGAGAGAGAGAGAGAGAGAGAGAGAGTGCACTCTTGGAGTATGGAGGACAACTTTTGGTTCTCTCCTCTCACCTTGGTAACATAAGGTCTCTTTTGTCCCTGCAAGCTCTGTTGATTGTCCTGTTTCCCTCTCACATCACCATAGGAGTGCTGGGATTGCAGATGACATCACCACAGCTAGAGATCAAACTAGGTCATAGGGCTTGTGTGCCGGTTGTTTTCACCCACAGGCCGTGAAGTAGTCTTCCTGGGTGACTGGATCATATACCTGAGGGTTCTGACTCTGCTCCTCATTAGCTCTGTGACCTTGAACAAGATGCTGACTCTCAGTTTGCTCAGATGTGCCTCAGTTTGCTCTCTTGCCACACAGGGGCTATCACCAGGACTGGGGGCTCCTGGGATTGTTGGGTGCTATGCTTTGAAGTGGAATGCCCCCCACAAGCTCATGTTTTGAATGGTTGTTCATCAGCTGGTGAGACTATTTTGGGGGAGCTGTGAAGGCTTTAGGGGATGGGGCCTAGCTAGTGGCAGAGGTAGGCCATTGAAGGTTAACAGCTTGTCCCCTTGTTTGGACCACTCTCTGCTCTTTGTCCTGCAGCTCATGAACTTGAGCTGATCCCATGGAAACAATAAGTGCTAGTAAGTTTTTCCTTCCTTAAGGTGTTTCTGCTAAGTATTTTGGTCACAGTGATGTAGAAGTAACTACTATTTTATGTTTCAAGTCCCAATGCATGAAACATCCTAAATTCTTGGGAAGGGCTCTTAGGAATCATATGCTTTGACCCCCTCATCCTTTTGTTGTTGAAACTGAAGTTCACACAGTCTTTTGAGGGCAGGGACCATGCTTCATCCGTCTTTCTAGCACCAGGGTTCAGATAGAAGCAGGTGCATTCTGGTGGGAGTGGTGTTTTGTAAATGACTTGACGACCAGTTCCCAGTGACACAGCCACCATTTAACTGCTCTTGATGTCTCAGTTATTGCCAAGTTTAATTTCTGTTCTGTGCCACCATGCCAGAATGCCATCAGAACCAATTACAGCATGTAGAATGTAGCTGCTTCTGCTTCCGCTTTTCTGCTTTGTGTTTCCTCTTGCCGCTCTCACTGTCACCTGGCAGCTCTCCCTGTAATCAGTAGATGAACTTTGAAGAATCCTTCTCACTATTTTAAACCAGCTGTCCACTCCAGTCTGCAGCAGAACTGAAGTGAGAAGGATTTGAGAGATTGAAAGTTGCCATACATGCCAGCTGCCATTATCAATCCCAAGAAGGAAGGCAGAGCTTTCCAGAGACAAAGACACCACCTGTTTTAAGTTGGGCCTCAAAGTCATCTGGTCCATCCCTTTCCACCTTCAAGTCACAGAAATGTATCCTAGCTCACACACCCTGTCTTGTTCCTTATCATGTCATATTCATTTACTTTTGACTTATGAGGCAGGTGTATGTTTTAGATGGTAGTAGCTGAGGACACAATGGTTTCTAGCCCCTGGAATCATGACTTGGTGACCTGGATTTGTAAGCACCTTTCCCTCCCAGCACTGGGGAAGTAAATATACACAGATGTGAATTTCTCCACTGGTTTCTAATTATGGCCTAGCAAATTTGCTTCTCTTTCCCACTCTGTCTTTTCCAGCCCTCTTTAGTTGTAATTGAAGTAATATAGTTTTACTGTCACATGTTTGCTAGACAACTATGGCAAGCTTAAAAAAATGTAAACCGGAAACACTTAGGATAATTAAATAGTAGGGGAAGACACAGGGGAAATACTAATCGTGTCAGTGGATTTTAAATTGAGATAGGAATAATCTCATTTAGACCCAACTTCACTATTCATTTGAAAGCCTGTAAATTACAGGCACATGATTGGCTGTAAGTTGTGATTTATGTTCTGAGGGTTTTTAATGAGGGCAAGCGAGGCAGAAAAAACACTCTTACCAATTTGCCTGGAATTGGCAAGGCCAAGTTTCCTCTCAGAGGGCTGTGTAGTCGGAGCCTGAAGTTTGTGGTCAGCCTGGGCAACATAGGAAACACTCTACCTCAAAAGAAGAAGAAGGGGAAGAGGAGGAGGAGGAGGAGGAGGAGGAGGAGGAGGAGGAGGCCCATCCCTTTCCACCTTCAAGTCACAGAAATGTATCCTAGAAGAAGAAGAAGAAGAAGAAGAAGAAGAAGAAGAAGAAGAAGAAGAAGAAGAAGAAGAAGAAGAAGAAAGAATCCAACACTGACTTCTCCATATGCATGGGACATGCTAGTGGGACAGTACATCACAAAGTAGGATAGGTGTTGTGTGGTGGGACGATGTTTTACTCCTGCTTTGCCTGGGGTAGGGAATGGATCAGCTCTGGCAGCTCCTTAGCCCAAGCTGAGGAGCCCCGTGAAGACTTTTTCCATGCTCACACCACTGTTGTGAACTGGGTTTCTGCAGGAGCCTGGGGTTGACTTTTTGAAGAGTTTCTCCTGCCATTTGACACATGTGTTTTTACCTCCTCGTACATCTTTGTTTACAGACACAATTCTCCAGACCAGACTGTGACTTTGTCCCGTTCTGTGGGGAACCAGTCTCTTGCAGTCTAGGATAATAAAATTCTTTTCAGCCTTTAGTGCCCAGTGGTCTGGCTCATTGGAGAGTGAATAAAATAGCATAGAAAAGGGCTGGGGGCACAGAGGAAGGAATGAGGGGTCTTTGGCTTCGCAGGGCTGATTCAATGGAGTGTGGGAGGTGAGTGCCTGTCTTTCTCCAGTTTATGTTCTTCCAGAACCAGTTGTTTCTCTCCTGAACATAGCTCCATGACAGTGGGCAGCAGCCAGGAGCCAGAAAACAACAGGAACAGAGCCCATTTGCTGATGCATAGTGTTTTTGTTTTGTTTTTGTTTGTTTGTTTGTTTGTTTGGCTCTTTTCCCCATGTTTACCTCCCCTGAGCATTCTGAATTCACCTGGGAATTCTTCTTTGCCTGGATCCACAGCTTCTGCAGGACACTCACCTCTGACCCCAGCCACTCAAGGAAACAATGAACAACAGCACTGCTGGCTTCTTCAAGCCACTGGATATACTGCTGTGGGGCAGGCCTTGTCTCAATCCTCCAACCCACTCATCTCACCTGCAAGCTTTTCTTCTTCTTACAGCTCATAGAGAAGGGGTGGGTTCAAAGGCTCAGAGTGGGATGATTCTAGAACAGAAAGTGTTGTTTCCCTCTGCTAATTAAGCCCACCTCAGTAGTTTAAGACAAATACCCCAAGAAGAAGACAGAATGTGGTGAGAATTCTAAGGAGGAAGAGGCTGTACCCCAGTGAGGGATATTTGGAGAGGTGCCACAGGGTGGAGGTGGGTTTCAGAAAGGACAGGGCATTCAGGAGGAAGGATGAGAATCACATGCCAGTGGGGTGGGTTTGTATAGTGTGATAACAAAACAGAACTAAGTTAATTCTATGAGTCTATAAGTGGCCTCTAAGGTGGCAGAAAGAAATATCCCAAAAAACAACAGCAAATGAACCAATAACCATGGAGGCTGCATTGCTGTGGGGACTCACTTGAATCAAGGTAAACACATTGAAACTGGATATCAATGAATTAACAGTGAATAATTTGCCTTGTTTAATACCACAAGCCTACAGATGAGGATGCAAAGGTCTGAACTCGGCATGTGTCCGGGGCCACACACCATTGCCCCTCATAAAGGCTCCCTCCAGATACAGAAGTCTGTGACACTTAGCACAGGCACATGACTATAGAGAGAAGGAAGAGCCAGCTATCGGAAGAAAAGGTAATCTACAGGTGCCCAGAGACAGCACACTGAACAGAATAGAGGAGAAGCAGGCAGGAGGGGACTTATGAAATGTATTTTTGATTATGAACTATTTTGCATACACAGACAACAATAAAACGAGACTTAGAACCATCACTCAGCCTTAATGTGTAATCTTGCTGCAGATCTCAATATCTACTAGCCAAAGGTCATTAAGTCAATATCATCCCCAAGTCTTTTGTGGATGGGGTGTGTGTGGTGGATGTATGGGCCAAAAGGTGACGTCAATTACCTTCCCCTGTCATTCTTTTTTGATACAAGGTCTCCTGTTGAACACGGAACTCACTGATTAGGCAGACTGGCTGGCCAGAAAGCTCTAGGGATCTGCCTTTCTTTCCCCCGGTGCAGGAGTTACAGATTTATGTTGCAGCACCAGGCTTTTATGTGGGTTCTGGGACTGAAGTCAGGACCTTGCACCTACATGACAAGTACTTTACAGACAGCCATCTCTCCAAGTCCCTCCCATGCCTTAAAAAAATATGTTTGCTGCATATACCTGTGTGTGTGTGTGTGTGTGTGTGTGTGTGTGTGTGTGTGTGTGTGTGTATTCAAGTCTGGTTTGGTCCTGTACTCAGTATATAGCAGGATGACCTTAAACTCTTTGGTGGTTGCATGCAGAGTGGGCATGAGTTTAACAAAAGCTTAGCACTACATAATAGGAAGAGAACCAGGAAAAGCCCGAATAAAGAACATTTTTAAACATCTGAATCAAAGCCCACTAAAATCCCTCCATGTGCTCACAAGAACGTCTTCCAATGCCTTCCTTATTGGCTCCTTGTCTGTTTTTTCTCTCTGGCCTCCAAAACTGAACTCAAAAGTGATGAAAGCAGAGCCCACTATTATGCACTTTGTTAGTTGGAGTGACTAGAATCATAGTGTAAGGCCCCTTTCTGGTGGGTTCTGTATACATACAGTTACAGAATGATGTATACATTACATCATTCTGCTTTGCAACTTCTTAGGCAACCCTTATTAAAAAAACAAAAACAAAACACTACAGCCAGTCCTCTTGTATTTTATTTTGCATAGAGAATGATCTACTGTAGTTGGCTGTGGTCACATGTTCTGTTCTCAGAGGAATGCCTGTAGGGTCTCTTGGTCACATATTACTAGAAGCATGGGGAGCTCCATATTGGGCATTATATGTTACCAAGGAAACTAGGGTTTTGAGTTCTTGGTCCCATAAATAAATGACTTTAGAAATGGATTTTGAAGGACGCTCATGGACAATTTTCTTTGAGTTTGAGATAATCAACAGGCTAGGGAAGCTGTAAATCTCAGCAGCAGGGAGGAATGAGGGATGGAGAAGAATAGAGGAAGCTGGTATGTTCAGCCGTGGTGGTCAACAAGCAGCCACAGGGCAGACAAGGCAGGGGGCGCTGCAGAGAAAGAGTGAGAAGACCCAGAGCCTCAGGGAGAGCATGTTAAGACTTTGAACAAACACCTGAGAGAAAAGGATAGGAAAAAGGAAAAAGACAGGTTTTTCTGAGTCACTCAGAAAAGTGGGTGCATGGAAGCTCTACAAGCAACCAGCAGCCCTGAACTCTTGGCTTCCCGCCTCTACCTCCTGTCAACAGTGGCTTGAATTCATGCGAAGAGTATCTATAAAAAACATTTTTGCATTTTTTACCACGATATTTTTGAGATTACCTATAATGATACATATAGCCTGCATCACTGACCTTTTAAAAACTTTATTCTTATTACTGTTATTATTTAGTGGTGGTGGTGGTTGTGTGTGTGTGTGTGTGTGTGTGTGTGTGTGTGTGTGTGTGTGTGTGTGTTTTAGGTCAGAGAACAACTTTATGGAGTTTGTTCTCTCCTTCTACCTTTATGTGGCTTCTGGGGCACAAGCTCAGGTAACCAAGTGCTTTTCCTGCTGAGCCATCTCTCTGGTCCCTGGTCCACTGACTTTAATCATCAGTGTATCAATAAACCAGCCCTCTTTTCTACTGCCCTACGTTTCAGTCATTACCATTTCTCCCTGTTAGCAATGAACAAGCTTGTTTGTCTCCAGTGCCCACATGAGGGTCATTCCTTGGACCCCTTCCTTAGATAAGTTTCTGTTGCAGGGAAAGTATCCGGTGACAAAAGCAACTCACAAAGGGTTTACTCTAATAGCCTCGCAGTTCAAGGAGAATCGTATCAGGGAAGCAAAGGCCGGAGGAGCTTGAAGCAGTTGGTCATCTCACATCCATAATCAGGGATAGAGAGCAATGAATGCACACTGTTGGTCACCCTCCTTTCTCCATTTGTATACTCGGGATTCCAGCCAGGGAATGGCACCATCCCCAGAGGTGGGTCATCCCACCTTAACGAACATAAGATAACCTCCCCACCAGCCCATCTCCCAGATGATTCCAGATTTTGTCAAGTTGACAACACTATCAAAACCCCCAAGAAGCAGAAGCATGCCTGTGGTATAGGTGTGTCTGCCTGTAGCTTCCCTGAGCACTGCCACAAATAAGGATATCACCGCTTGTCTGACTTCTGTGGCCCCAATCCTCTTCCACTTAGTGTCACCAGCCTAGTGGATGTGAAACACTATTATTTTTATGCTAATTATCAGAAAGGGAAATTTGTTGTTGTTTTGAGACGGGTTGGTCTTGAACTCTCCAAGCAAGGAATGTAGAAAGTACCTGGAACCGGAGAGACCTTGTCTGAGAAAATCCCAGGCACACTGGGAAAATAACAAAGAACTGAACTTCTGGAGTTGGGGGGGGGGGGACCGGGACAACTTGAGGGAAACAGTTAATCCTGGGCTGAGTGGAGTGAGAGACCATGCATCTGCAGTGGATCCTTCTTGAGTCTCCCATCTCCTCCTTTTGAGTTGTCAGCTGGAAGTGCTTGTTACAACCTCAGCCAATAGCATCTTTCCCACTTAGATTATTTAAATGTGGGGAGTTCTACACAGATGGTGGCTCAGTGACTCAGGACACAGTGCTCTTGCAGAGGACTTGAACTCGGTCGGTTCTCAGCTCCCACATGAGGTGATTCACCAACACAAAAAATCCAGCTCCAGAAGGATCCAGCACCTCTGGCTTCCATGGCCACCTTACACACACATGCACATAGACAGACATAATTAAATCTACAAAAGTCTTAAAGCCATCATACATACATACATACATACATACATACATACATACATACATATACATACACACACACACACACACATAAAATCCCAGCACTTTGGGAGAATGAAGTAGGAAGATCAGGACACACCTACAAGTTAGGATTTCTAGCTGTGATATAACATGAGGACCTGGAGCAGCTTGGGGAGAAGGGTTACTCTGTTTTACATTTCAGGATCATAGTTCATCATAAGGAAGTCAGGGCAGAAATCAAATGGCAGAATCCTGCAGGCAGGAACTGAAGCAGAAGCCATGGAGGGTGCTGCTTACTGGCTTGACCCTCATGGATTCCTTCACCTAAACCTAGGACCACCAGCCCAGAGAGACACTAGCCCCCTGTGGATAGGCCCACTCACATCACTTGTCAATCAAGAAAATGTCCCAAAGCCTTGCCAACAGGCCAATTTGTTGGGGGCATTTTCTTAATTGAGGTTCCCTTTTTAAAAACAACTCTTGCTTGTGTCAAGTTGACATAAAACTGGCCAGCACAGAGAGAAACTAGATGTCCTTCACAATATTTTCCAGAATTCAGTTTTCCTCTCATTTTCAGTAAGATGAAAGAAGTGAAGGTCAAGAATGGAAAGGCAGGCTGGGGAGATGGCTCAGCAGGAAAAGAGTGCTTGCTTTGAGAGCAAAAACCAGAATGCCTTACCACTCCAGCACCAGGAGATGGAGACAGGCAGATTCCAGGAGCCTGATGGACAGCTGCCCTGGCTTGCTTTTTGTTGTTATGGTAAACATCATGACCACAAGCAGCTTGAGGAGAGGGTTCCGTTCATCTTACAGGGCATCTTACATAAAGGGAAGTCAGGGCAGGAGCTCAAGGCAGAAACCTGGAGGCAGGGATTGAAGCAGAGACCATGGAGGGGTGCTGCTTACTTGCTTACTCTTGATGACTTGCTCAGTTAGCTTTCTTATACCACCTAGGACCATCTTCCCAGGTGTGGCAGGAGCCACCGAGGTCTGGGCCCGACCACATCCATCTTAAGAGAAATGCTCTATAGACTTGCCCACAGGCAATCTGATGGAGACAATCCCTCAGCTAAAATTCTCTCTTTCCAAAACACTAGGTTTGTGTCAGACTGACAAACCAGCAGAACCAAAGTGGAGAGCTTCAAGCTCAGTGAGGTTACCTGTCTTAATAAGTCAGAGCTGGTGTAGTATCACACACTTTTCATCCCAGCACCGGGAGGCAGAGGTGGGCGGATCTCTGTGAGTTCAAGGCCAGCCTGATCTACATAGTGATTCTAGGACAGACAAGGCTGCTTGAGACCCTGTCTGAGAGAGAGAGAGAGAGAGAGAGAGAGAGAGAGAGAGAGAGAGAGAGAGAGAGAGAGAGAGAGAAACAGGACAGTAGACCATATACCTGAATGCATATGGGCACATCTAACACACACACACACACACACACACACACACACACACACACAAAAGAGAGAGATAGGGGAGAGAAAAACAGATGAGACAGAGAGGGAAGATTCACAGGCATTGGAATGGTGATCACCAGGAAAACTTCCAATGTTGCCTTTAAGCAGTGGTTCTCAACCTTCCTAAAGCTGTGACCTTTTAATACAGTTCCTTCTGCTGTAGTGATCCCCAATCATAAAATTATTTTCATTGCTACTTCATAACTTTAATTTTGCTACTGTTAATGTGTTGTAATGCAAATATCTATGTTTTTCGACGGTTTTAGGTGACACCTGTGAAAGGGTCATTAGACTCATAGGTTGAAAACAACTCCCTTTAAGAAAGGAGAGAAGAGCCTGGTGTGGTGGCAGAGGTGGAACTCTGAGTTCGAGGCCAGCCTGGTGTAAAAAGCTAGTTCAGAACAGCCAGGGCTACAGAGAGAAACACTGTTTCAAATCTCCATCCCATCCCCACCCCACCCCACCCCCTCAACTCACCCTCACCCCCCCCACACAAAAAGAAAGGATAGAAGATGAAAATACTCTGACTGCTGGAGTCAGGGTCATGTGGAGGCTCTGTCCAACCTGACCCAGCGCTTGGCCTCAGGTGAAGCCCAAGAGGAAGTTTGTGTCTCCATTTCTGCCCAAGCATTCCCGACTATTTTCTCCCAGCCCTGGCTGGGTTTGAAGCTGATTTGTTTGCACTTCACTGGGCTGCAGAGGGAGAGATTTGCTTTGCACATGATTTAATTTAGGAGTGAGGTAATGAGTTTGCTCCCCTGCGACAAGGGGCCTCCTCAAGCCTTGCTGAGCAGGGTTAGGAGCAAGGAAGCTGCCCTGTGGACCTTGTTAGATGGCTCTCTTGCTCACGTGATCACAACTGAGGGGTGATTTACAGCAACTCCTGATATTAAAAACCTCTCACTGAGACAACTAAAATGAATAACACTCTGTGGTGAATTTGTTAATGAATTTCTCGGCTAAAAATGGGTGGGGGTGGGGGTAGACTTAGGAGAAACAAAAGCGTGTTGGGTAATTCTATAAATCAGTGTTCTTGAGGACTCTGAAAGAAAAATAATCAAACCACTTAAAAAAAAAAAAAGAATCCTCACATCCTGTTCTTAGCTAAGGACAGTCATTAATTTCAAGGTAGAAAATAACTTGACACCCTTTTGGTATTCTTAAAATAAATAAGCAACTGCCTTTTAAAAAAATGAGGTTTCGATCTAGGGTTTAAGTAATCTCACTGGCTCTGATTTGCATGTATATGATAAAGTGTGGCTGTATTCTGGAGGTTGATTGCTGGAAAGTTGGACTAGTGTGGAATGCAGATGTGTGCAGAGGGACAAGTGAGGAAGCCATGGGATATCCTGTTAGCATCTCTGGATGCTGTACCCATCCACAACCCCTCACCTGCTGGGCCAGGGTGTCTTGTATCAGGCCACTGGCCAAGGCTGGTTTCCTAGGTATATGAACTATACAGTTGCAGATATGCCTGGGTTCCCAGCTCACAAGGGCTCCAGGCTGCTGCTGTCTTGGAATTCTTAGTTTTTGAAAATGGGAGCCCAGCTTTTCACTTTGCATGAATGATGTCAATAGCTGGCCCTGCAGGGGACTCTTTCATGTCAACACATGTCATTTGGTCTGTGCCATCTCTGGTCTCTTCTAAGGAGGCCATGTAATGAAAAGTTTACCCCAAGAGGATAAACATACATACATACATACATATGAAAAATGTGTCTGCCTTTTAGGGAGATAGACAAGTTATTGCTTTTTTTAAATAGGCTAATTAAAAATACAATACATGCTAACTGTGGGAAGTGTGAAAGAAAAAGAAATCATTCCTCCATACAACAATATGCCTTTCTAGTCATTTTATACTTATTTTTATTTTATTTGTGTATATACCATTGGAAATATTCAGGAACAATGCCTTAGAAGATTATTTAGATTTCTCTGTACATTAGGAGGAAATTTCCCATATCAATAATTTTCCTTTAAGAGAGTTTTAGGGCTGCTTAGTGTTCTGTTGCATAAAAATCTCATAGTTTACTCAGCCCATTCCCTAACTGTTGACCATTTAGTTACTTTTATCATGGCTGTGACAAAATACCCAACAAAAGCAACTTTGAGAAAGGGGTTTATCTTGGGTCACGTCATGGAGGGGAAGGCACAGTGGCGGGTCACACTGTCTGCAGTGGGGACACAGCCCAACACTGGTGCTTAGCTCCCAGTCTCATTTTATTTTCTTGGGGACCCCAGCCAATGGGATGGTGGTACCCACCCTCTTTCCTCAAACCTGTCTGGAAACACCTTCCCAGACACACCCAGAGAGGTATTTCCTAGGTGATTCTGGTCTAGTCATGTTGACAACGGAGACTGAGCATCATACACTGAAGAGAACACATCTATTCAAAGAAAACAAACCATGTTACCATTCTGGGTTAAATTCCTAGAAGTAAAATCTAGTAAGACCTCTGACACATATGGCATAGCTGTCCCCTGGAAACTCATGCGCAGTAGGAAGGAAGCTGTGCGGTTCTGCTTGGTTCTCTGAGCTCTGCCAGCAAACACTGCAGTTTCTCTTTCTCACTCTCTCAGTGGTTGTGGGCTACCCTGTACTGTGGTAGCTTAGCTAACTCACCCACTCATCTCACACTTTTCTGGGCCTGGTTTGGGCCTTTCCTGCCTTGGCCAGCGCTATCACAGGTGAACCCACAGCCCTGTGATGAGCTCCCTAGAGCAGTTCCATTGGGTTGCTGAGGGGACAGCAGCTCTGTACTCCTGCAGAGTCACCACTGGGTACATTCTAGAATGCAGGGCTTGGCTAACATTGTTTCTTCTTTTTTTTTCATCTTCTTCTTCATAGTCTCCTGGGGTGAGAGAAATAACACTGTAGCTCTATAGCTCTGTCTACTCTGTCTACTGCGTTTCCAGTGGAGAAAGAGCTTCAGGGAGGCATCCCTGAGGCAGGGCTGCCGCTGTCTCCCAGATTATTGCCACATGTCACCGATCTCTGCTCATGTTTGCAGAATGAGTGTGCTAATTTCCTTATGATCATTTAGGCCTGTTCTTAGATTTGTAAGAAAGAGAATGGTGGGCAGCTAAGTTGTTTACTACTGTGACCTCGTGTGTGTGTGTGTGTGTGTGTGTGTGTGTGTGTGTGTGTGTGCGTGTGTGAAAAGCTGCCACATGTTCACATGTTACTGGTAGGGAAGGAGGCCTGGAGATCTCTTTGAAACCAACAATGAAAATATCCAGATGGTTCCATTCTGAGTCTGTGACCAGCGTGGCTCCCAGAAGCTGGCTTCAGCTAGGGAAGAGGAGTGACTAGGCATGAGGTTGGAGGTGGGCTGAGAACCGGCTCTGCAGCAAACCCTAAAGCCTCCTTAGACTGAAAAGGGCTTCTTTTGCGACTGCGGTCCGGGGCAGTAGTAGAAGGGGATATAGACCCTCTTGTCTGCTGTGGCTGACCCTCTCCGTGATTTCCCATCTGTTAAAGATGTAAGATTTAGAGTTAGACTGTTAGATTGTTTTCCCTGGGCTAAATTTCTCTCTGTCTAGGAGACCTCCTCTAACTACAGTCTGTTCCCCTCGGTTTTATGCAAAGCGATGCTGGCTTGTGGGTAGGGGCGAAGGGTGCATACAGCTGTGGGTTGACTCAATACCAGGCACAGTCATCAGGGACTAAGCAGTGGCCTTGGGCTCGTGTGCTTCCTGCAGCCAGCCTGGGAATTACAAAAGGCTGAGGTCTCTGCAGCCCACCATACTGAGAAAGTCTACAGGGACACTCAAGGCCACCAGGTGAGGGTGGACAAGGACATTCAGTCCCTGTTTATCTTCTTTCTTAGTAAACAGCGGCTTCCCAGACTGGGGCCAAGTTCTCCAGAATTTGCTTCAGTTTTGAATTTTCAGTGTTAGGATATGCTGTGCAAGAGTCCTTACACCATTTGTAACATGAAATTCACTGCTAGCCAAGGCTTCTGCATGTGTGCCTAGCAAGCCTATGAAAACCTCCCTCTTTAAAAGGACTGAATTCTACACAAGTTTGAGGAATATTCCACAGTGCTTCTAATGAGAACAACTGTCTTATGGAGCTTTTCATCAGTGGCAAATGCTATGTGGTGGCTCATTTCATTTCAATGGCACTAAGAGCTAGGCATCACTATTGCCAGGTCCATTGGCAAAGTAGGAGGGAGAAGCTTAGAGGCCAAATGATTAACTGATGCCACATGGGACAGTTAGCCATGACCAAAATGCCAATCTGATCCCAAAGCCCATGCCCTTAGATCTATAAAAATTGCCCTTGAGAGGCATCAGTCTAGGTGATGAGGAGACAAGAATGGAATGTGGTTACACAAATGAATCCCAATGTTTCTGTTTTGTTTTGTTATGCACCAGGAAGGGACTTAGCCTGTACACACAGAATCAGCAAAGACTAGACTACAGTGGTGAGTAGGGGACATCTCTAAAGCCCCAACACTGGGGCTAAGGCAGAAGAATCATGAGCTCCAGGCTAACCTAGGTTATATAATAAGACCCTGTCTCCAAAAACAAACCAAGCAAAAAAGGCTGGGCTGTGACAATGGCCAGGGGAGTACATAAGCACAGCAGTGAGACCATCTCTAATTTAAGGGCTTGGTTTTTACAAAGGCAAGAAAGATAGAATTCCCTCCTGAAGTGACATTTCATTGAGTTTCTCGTATGTTCTTTATTGAATGCTAGAGAGGTACAAGACCTGCTTTTAAGAGCTCTTCCGGAGCATGAGACCTCATGGGATGGGACCCCCTGCAGTGATTGAACAGCTAGCCAAAAGGACAAGGGGCGCCCGGGTCAGAGGAAGCAAGTGGACTGAGAAAGCTGGGAATGCCCTGGCCCGCCTGATGGTGAGGATTGATTGGCTCACATTTCTCAGGGCAGGGAGCGCGGCTCGGATGGTGTGTCTAAGAAAAATCTAAACGGCTAACTTAAGCTTGCTCACATCACAAACTTTTAAAGGTTTTTTCCTGAGAAATCTGCATAGCTTCTGGCATCTGATGGAAAGTGTTAAGAATAGGCATTGTTATTTTTTTAAAAAGCTGAGCCTGGCATATCAGAGGCTTCCAGAAAGCTCCAGGAGAATAGTTACTGCAATGGCAGTGATGAGAATGGGAGGGCTCAGCATTAAGTCTCCTGGCTCCAGCCAGGTCACACAGCTTCTATGTGGAAAGCAAATGTTATAGGCCGGTAAGGATAAAGCATCACTTTGGGTGCCGGAGGATGGTCTTACATCTGGAGAGAAATGGGGTAAGGGCTCCTTGCCACCGCCACTGCCGCCTTAGTATGTAGGTATAATCCCAGCTCAAATGATGGTTGCTGTCCAATCATTCGCCAATCAGGAAGGAGGGAGGAGACAGGGGGCGTCCCCTGAGGAAGGCCCTGCCCACTCGTGCCCAGAGTTCTGCAACTGCAAAAACTTCTGTTTTGCTTCACAAGGATTAGGCTTTGCTTCCATGGCAAAGTCCCCTACTAGGCCAAAGGCCTGACAAGCAATGCTGAACCAATAAAGACTGGTTGCTGGGGAAGAAACATTCTCCGGTGTATGAAGTTCTCAAACAAAAGATATAAATTGGGGTGGAGCAGCCGAGTCATCAAAACCAAATTGGCTCCAGGTGGGGATCATGCAGAGCCATGCCCCATCTGAAAGGCAGCTGCCGCCCATAGCTTGCCAATTCTCCCCACTAGGGAATGTGGGCTCAGGATTGTCTTATTTCCCCAAATATTTTAAAAGCCACAAATCTGATTTTGTGTGTGTGAAATCTTCTGACTTCTGAAGGTTGGCAAAAATGTCCAAAACACAGTGAGTTCCAAACGACACCCTTGGAGGGCCACATCTAGCTTGTGGGCCATGATTTGTGTCCCTTTGTAAAGAGTTTTAGCCTCCTGGGGTCCTGAGGGTCTGATAGAAATGCTTGAGCATTTTTTTTTCCCCCAGAGGGATGGGAAGCAGATAACACATTTTACACAAAAATCTTTACTATAATTTCTGGTTGTTCCTTTGCCTCTGAAACCATCCTTTTCTAAAGGTACAGTTTACAACGACAAAAGGGACAAGGGCTTCTAGACAGGAGAGCTGAAACCTCAGAAGGTACAAGCTGAGCTGCTGGCAAGTGGGTAGGGCTTAGGCTATCTTTGAAAGAGACATGGAGTCAGTGTGGTGTCAATGAATTAACCTATGAGTCCTCTTGACACTCACTTTTCCTTTCCTATTTGCTTGTTGATTAATTATTTTTGCAATGCGGTCCCACTATGTAGCCCAAGCTGACCCTTAACTTAAGATCCTCCTGCCTCAGACACTCACACACTGGAATTACAGGTGTGCAGTACTACCTACAGCTTTGTCTCCACAAGTCTCCTCTGTAAAGAAACTCAGCCTGGGAAGTTTCCACAAGGAAGCAGGGGAGAGTCTGCGATGCTCAGACTCTGGTTTTCATGGTAGAAGATCAGGGATGTAGAGGCTGGGTGGTCACTGGAGTTTGGAGGGTTCATCAAAATTAACCAGAGGGAATGAATTGTTTTTCTCTTCTTGGCTGAAGAAGAGGGGGTGTGGATTTAGAGTTGGAACATCCTAAATGCCAAGGCTGTCTGCATCTAGGATAGGTATTCCTTGGAAGAGGGTCTCCTGCCAGCCAAACAGATGCCCTAGCCAGGCTCCTGAACTTTCGAGGATGGCTGACAGCCCATCTCCAGCTCAGTCTATTAAAGAATATTGGTCTGCCCTTAACGGCTAACAGGGAGGAGCTGAACTCCATGTACTTGTCAGACAGTAGAACACTGAGATCCCTGCAGCTCAACATTCACCAAATGCTCAGTTGGGAAAGAAAAGAAAGAAGAAGAAGAAGAAGAAGAAGAAGAAGAAGAAGAAGAAGAAGAAGAAGAAGAAGAAGAAGAAGTGTTATTGGGGTAAAAGATATGCATTTCCATTATTCCTCTAGATTGAATCTATAAAAAAGACAATTGGGTACCTACATACATACTTTGGGTCTCTGTTTAGCTAGGGCTTTTGATTAAGCTTTCTGTTATCTAATTGTCCTGTCTCTTCATGTACTTGCCATTAAGAGTGTTCAGAATGGGGGCTGGAGATGGGTCCTACATCAAATAGGGCTGATGTGTGTTAACCAATATGATGTGTCAGAAATAATAGCGTGACTTCGGAGGCTAGGCTATAGAAGGTCCTGTGGTTACAGAGGTTGGGGTGTAGCTTAACAGTAAGATGCTTGCCTAGTGGGCAGGAAGCTCAGAGGCACTGGCTTTGACACCTAGGACCTCTTTGCAATGCATACATGTGTGTGTACACACAAACACACAGAGACACTCACATGTACACACATACATACTGTGGCTCCTACCGCATTTTTTCTTATATTGTCCACTCTGGGGAAAGTTAAGTGCTGTATTATAACAATACTCAAACAACACCATGGTAATTGTGACAAGGAATGGCGGCCTCCTGTCAATAGACTGCAATAACTTGCTAGCCATGTTGTTGAGCTATCCTGGAAGCAGATATCTAGTCCCAGCTTTTTAATTTGTTTTGTTTTCCGAGACAAGCTTTTACTATGTAGCCCAGGCTAGCTTCAAACTCAGGATCTTTCCAATTCTTTGGTAAGCCTTTATCATATATGTATATGTATGTATGTATGTATGCATGTGTATATGTATGAGTCTTTTCTATCTTTAAATAACAAGGTTAAATTGACAATTGTTATTTCCCAGAAATTAACCAGAGTGAATGATTTTTTTTCTGTTCTCGGCTAAAAGAGTGCAATTATAAATATACTCCAACTTTTGTAAACATATATATATGCACATGTGTGTTAATATATGTGTATCCTTCATATCTCTAAATAGCAATTTAGATTGCTACTTCTTGATTTTTGCTTTAGACATGATTAATTTTCCACTTTTCCATTTTTCCTCATTCCCATTCAGCTATATTACCCCAGGACTTAATACATTAAAACAATGAGCATTAACTTACAGTGTAAGTTTTATCAACATTCCTATTGACGTGTTATCAGCATTTAATGATCACATGACTATGACTATGTGAACACCATTCCTAGCAGCACGGTTTGCTTGTCATTTATTTATTTATCTATTATGTATACAGTATTCTGTCTGTATGCATGCCTACAGGCCAGAAGAGGGCACCAAATCTCATTATAGATGGTTGTTAGCCACTATGTGATTGCTGGGAATTGAACCCAGGACCTCTGGAAGAGCAGCCAGCTCTCTTAACCGCTGAGCCATCTCCCAGCCTGCGTCTTTATATCTTGTGCTGTTCTATTTTTTTTTAATGTTGATTTTAGCTGTTGTTTCAATTGCATGCTTAATTTCTATGGGTTATCACTCACTGTGGTGGTTTGACTAGGTATGTTCCCCTCCCCCCAGACTCATGTGTGTTAGTTAGTGTTTGAAGTGGCACTATTAGGAGATATGGATTTGTTGGAATAGGCGTGACCTTGTAATTGTGCCACTGTGGAGGCAGGCTTTGAGGTCTCATATGCTCAAGCTACACCCAGTGGGGTACACAGTCTCCTTCTGCTGCCTATGGATTAAGATGTAGAACTCTCAGCTCCTTCTCCATAACCATGTCTACCTGCATGCTGCCATGTTTCACCATGATGATAATGGACTAAACCTCTAAAACTTTAAACCAGCCCCAATTAAATGTTTTTAAGAGTTGTCTGAAGCAGGGTGTGGTGGCATACACCTTTAATCCCAGCACTCAGGAGGCAGAGGCAGAGACAAGTGAATCTCTACAGGTTCAAGACCAGCCTGGTCTATAGAGTAAGTTCCAGGACAGCCAGAGCTACATAGAGAAACCCTATCTCAAAAACAAAACAAGAATTGCCATGGTCATGATGTCTCTTTATAGCAATAGAAACCATAACTAAGATACTCACTTATGCTCCAACTTTGTCCCAACTTTCTAAATCCCAATACTTTAAATTTATCAAATATTCCATAAGTTTCCTACAATGGAGATAGCTGCTTAGAGAAGGTTCCTAGCATAGCTCTGCTGTCCTCAAGGCCTGGAACTTATCAAAACTGAGGTTTCCTTCACTCACACCCTAGAGGTTCTTTTTGCCTCTCTTATTTTGATTTTCTGGTTCTTGTGTTTTAGTACTTCAAAAAAAAAATAAAAACACCACGAATTGCATACATTAAAATGAAATGTATGGAAGCTAATGGAATGCATTCTTGGCATTTTTACTTAATCACCGAATGTATCATATTTCTTCCTTTAATTTTACTTTTATTCCCATTCATTATCTCCTTTTTAGGAACTCCTGATACCACAGTGTCTCAGGGTTACTAATGCTGTGATAAAACACTGCGACCAAAAGCAACTTTGGGAGGAAAGGTTAATTTGGTTTACACTGTTCATGATCTAAGGAAGTCAAGACAGGAACTCAAGCACGGCAAGAACCTGGAGGCAGGAGCCGATGCAGAGGCCATGGAGGATGCTGCTTACTGGCTTGCTCAGCTTGCTTTCTCACAGAACCCAGAACAACCATCCCAGTGATACTACCACTCACAATTAACTGGGCCCTAACCCAACTATCACTAATATAAAATAATGATCCCAACTTCTCAACTGAGGTTTTTTCTTCTCTGATGACTATAGCTTGTATCAAGTTGACATAAAACTAGCTCACACACACAATCAGTATGTCTTTGTTAACTAACCCAAATCTCTTTTTGAATAAGGAAGGGGCATTAATACCTGATTATGTCCCATGATCATCAAAAGGGATGGGCTAAAACACAATACAAGACAAAATTCTTAAGCAGGAGCTAAGAATGAGAACTCAGAAATGAGAAAAGGACCCTTGAGTCCCAAGGGAGATTAAGTGAGTTACTGAGAGGTGGGGAGCTGCGGAGGTGGCCCAGCAGGTAAATTGTTTGCTGCCCAAGAATAAGGACCATAGTTCAGATCCCCAGCATCCGTGTCAATGCTGGGTAGCTGGGGCACCCTGCCTATAATCCTAGCACATGGGAGGTAGAGACAGGTATCTCCCCAGAGCAAGCTGGCTAGCTAAACTAGCTAAAATGGCAAAGTCTGGGCTTAAGCAACAAGACTTAACTCAATATAGAAGATGGAGAGTGATCAACTTGGCCCCTTCATATGTATGTGCATGTGCCTACACACATGAGAATATGCACACATGTTGAGAGGTGGATCTAGTGTTGGGAACTGGGGACAGCCAGAAAAGGTTTAACCACAAAGCCAGGGTGGTTTCCAGGCTGATGGAACCTTATGGTTCCACAGAGCACCAAGCTGAGGTTAGGAGGGCTGTGGACACGTGTGTCCATGCACTTTGGGCTCCCTTCCCTATTCCCATCTCCACTGTCTATGTTGGTCCTCCCTCCTGGTTCTTGGGCATAAAGAATTCTTGCCACTATTGGAGGAAGCCTGCAAGAGGAATGTGGAGTGGTGCCTATCTCATGTCAGGGCTGTGAGTAGCTGTGGATGGAGTATCATTTCAGCAAAGCTCTCTTGTTGCATCCAGGGAAGTTGTGTTTCTCTTCCATCCATACAAATCCCTTTACCAGGGTCATCTTGATTCCTTCCCAGCATCTCCTTCCATCCACTGTCCCCTCTCACCTGTGGCTCTACTCTCTCCATTTCCTCCTAGTCCTCCCTTGTGGATCTACACAAGATAGTCTCATCCTTTTAAATACCTTTGTGGACCCTCTAGCCACATATCTGTCACAAATGGCCCTTCCTGAAAAATTTTTTCTGCTACTTTGTTTCTCAACACTGTTGTGGGAGCCACTTCCTCCTGTGACCAGTGACTTTTGGGTGGTTTCAACTTCAGTCTTGATGATTTCTGGATTAAATGCATCAGTGGTTAACTCCAAGTCACCAATAATGCAACAGTGTCACATTAAAGGAAGAAATAAAGTTGCTTCCCCTTGCAGTCATTTAACCAAAAGCGAACCCAGATTTTAAATCTCTACTTCATGCTTCCTGTGTCTTCTGTCCTCCTAACAAAGGTCTCTTCTGTATTTATTAAACTGTGCAGAAATTGAATCTTTTATAGAAATTTTGAGCAGTTTTTTTTTCAAGGGATTAAGTCACCGGCTCCGACTGACCCAGACAATAAGCATCATTTGTTATGGACCAATATACAAATGTTGTATTTAACATTTATAGTGAGTAGTCATCTTAGAATATTGCTTTCAACCTCTGTATCTACAGCTTTCAGCAAATGATGCATGTGCATTGTTCTGGGGCAGAGGCATGGGAAGAGTATGCAATTTAAGATTGCTGCTATACATTAATTTAGATTGTAAAAGCTGATTACATGGAAAATCCAAGGCAAGTGAGGTTGATTGTTACATCTGAAAGCAGGCTCAACAAGCAGACTGAGCAGTTTGAAGTGACTTCAAGGTGAATTGTTAACTCTGGCTATGAGGTCCAGCAAAAAGCCCCAGTCTCTTAGAATGTAAGAGAGATTGTTTTTTTTTTTTTTTTTTTATCCTAATGCATTGCCACAGGTGTTATTTGACTTGTCTGTGTTGCCTATAGACCTCTGATTCCTCATGAAATATTTCTCCTCCTTGATTTGAATGATTGATTCACTCGTTTATTCAGTAAGAACTGGGCTCAGGCTGGTCTTAAACTCTTGGACTCACGTGATCCCCTCACCTGGTAAGTGCCAGGATTATAGTCTGTGCCACTCCACCTGGCTCATTCATTCTGATTTTCCTCTCTCCCTGCTCCTCTCTCTTACCCTCCTCTTTCCTTTCTTTCCAGAGTTCCCATTTCTCCAAGGCTCTATGTTGTCATGGTGCTCTAGGTGCAGATTTTCCAGCCCAGAGTCCTCTCTAGTTTATGTGTGTCTATACTACCCCTGCTCTCCAAACCCCATCCCTCCCAAATGGCATTCAATGTCTTGCCCACACTGCCCTTCCTCCTGCATTCCTTATTCTGGGGAGATTTGGAAGACACACAGCCAGACACCATCAACACAATCCTAGATTCTACCTCTTACCCTCTTGGGCTTCTCTGTCTCCAACCTTACACATTGAGTGTGCTGGGCAGAGCTCGTATAGCTCCTAGATGGGCTCCTCATCCCTGTATTCCCCTCCTTTAACCATTCTCCACATAGTGCCTGAAGTAGCGGCTCAAATGACTTTTTGAGTGTGGTGTTTTCATTAGTTTGCTGCAACTTTCCCTGTATTTAGGGAAAAACTAACTCCCTGTCTTGTTCCCCTAGGCCCTTCCCAGTGGGCTTCTGCCTGTGTTCCTGGTCCAGCTCTTCTGGGTTCCCTGGTGGGAGGGGGCAGTCACTGGCCTGATCTGAGGCACTACTTTTTATTCTCAGTACCCCTGAACTGTGGTTTCCAGTTCTTGGTGTTTCTTCCATTGCTACTCAAGCATCTCATTGACCAACCCACTCCCTTCCCAGGCAAATGCAACATCTGTCCCTATGGCTGTTTGTCTGGACCCCAGACTGTTATGATTAGAATCTCTAATGTCACCATGAGCTCATGCATGGATGATTTCTCCCTGGATGTTGATGATGTTTTCAGAGACTATGGAACCTTAGGAGTGGTCTTAGCTGGCACAAATAGGTTAAAGGGGGTGGCCTTGGAATGTTAGCTCCTCCTCCTAGTTCCTGTGCCTTGCTCTCTGCTTCTAGGTTGGTTCCCACAGGAATGTGCCTGCCACTGTGGTCTGAGCTGCTTCTCCCTGCCTACACCACTGAGATGGAATGATTATGAGCCAGACTCAACCTTTCCTTTCTTCCTTACGTTGTTCAGTCAGGCATTTTGCCACACGGATACAAAGGGATCTACTACTGAACACAGGCACAAGAAACTGTTGTTAGTGAGGTTAAACCTGACCATGTGATTTCTAAGCCTTTGGAACTGATGTTCAGAAAGAATATGAAAAACTGTGGAAGTTTGGGTTGAGAAGTCCTAGAGTGCTGTAATGTAGAGCTTATAATTCTGGTGGGAATTTGGAAGCCCCAAATGCCAATAGACACGGGGCTAGTTTTGACTGTTTGAGGCTGAATTGTTAATACTGTAGGAATTGTTTCCCCTAATAGTCATTTATTTATAGCTGGGTGTTGGTAGTGAATACCTTTAATCCCAGCACTTGGGAGGAAGAGGCAGGAGGATCTCTGTGAGTTTGAGGCCAGCCTGGTCTACAGATCGAGTTCCAGGACAGGCTCCAAAGCAATACAGAGAAACCCTGTCTTGAACACCCCCCCACACACAAAATAATCTATTTCTATGTTATATATATGAATGCTTCCTCTGCACATATACATGAAACACATGTAATGCCTGGTGCCTTTGGAGGTCAGAGGAGGGTGTCTGATCCACTGCAACTGGAGTTGCAGACTGTTGTGAGCTGCCATGTGGATGATGGAAACTGAACCCAGGTTCTCTGCAAGAGCAGCAAGTGTTCTTGGCCCCTGCACCTCTTCAGCCCCAATGGGAACTCTGCATCATAGAAAGGCTTCAAACCTTGGGGGTCAGGGATGGAATGTCAGGGCTTGATCCTGCAAACTCATGCTTGAATACTTGCTCTTTTGCTGGTGGTGTTGTTTGGTGAGACTAAGGGACTTTGGGGAGGTGGCAGAAATAGATTACTATGGATGGTCTTTGAACACTAGCTCTCACCCCTAGTTCCTGCCTGTACTCCCTGCTTCCTGGCCTGCTGCTATGTGAACAGCTCTCCTCCATCTTGTTGTGAAATATTATTTTAAATATGTAAAGATGTTACATTTGTTTATGCTGCAGAATATTACTTTAACTGTGTGAAGGTGTGTTACATTTGTTTCTGCTGACTTTGTTAATGATACAAAGATGTGTTACATTTGTTTGCGTTGCGTTTGTTTAATTATGTAAAGATGAGCTGCATTTGTTTCACCTTGCCTGACTAAGGCACCTGATTGATCTAAGAAAAAGTCAAATGGCTAATAGCTAGGCAGGAGAGGGATAGATGGGGCTGGTGGGCAGAGAGAATAAGTAGGAGGGAAAATCTAGGCTTGAGAAAGAAGAAACAGAGAACAAGGGAGAAGGCCAGGGACATGACTGGGGTCAGAAGCCAGGTAGCTGCCAGCAAGCCAGACACAAGAAACAGTGAAACAAAGATTTACAGAAGGAAAGAAAGATGAAGAGCCCTGAGGTAAAATGTAGATAAAATAGAAACAGGTTGTTATAAAAGCTAGCAAGAAGTGGGCATAAGATAAGGCCACACACTCATAATTAATCTTAAGTCTCTATGTCACTATTTGGGAGCTGGTTGGTGACCTAAAAGACAAAGCTTGCTACACCATCTCCTCCTCCTGCTGCTCTGCCCTGCCTTTCCCACAACAATGAACTGAAACTTCTGAAACCACAAGACAAAGTAAATCATCCTCCATGCACCATTTCTGTCTGGGATTTTGTCACCGTGACACAAAAGTAATTTGCACAGAGACACTGTCTTCTGTACTGTGATTATTTGTACCTTTGTCTGCAAACAAAAGAATTTAAAGGAGGCATTTAAAACAAAACAAAACTCCACCCCTCCTGGTACTTGACATACAGCCTCCTGACCTAGATGTGGAGCAAATGTTTACTCAATGAATAAATAAGTAAATGGCCACATCCCAAAAGGTTGTCCATTTTTTTTTTTTTTTTACTTTATAAAGCTGATACTGATATTCAATAGTACAAATACTTTTTCCCCTGGGGTCTCAGCTACACAGGATTGGGTTAATCTATGCTTCATATCACATTATGCCATTGTTCCATGCAAGACTCCTGCCATTCACTCATTCATTTTTAAATCAAATCCTCATCCATCTCCACCATATGTGTTAATGCTGAATCCTCAAAAATTACTGTTTTATAAGCATGTGTTCTAATTAATGTGAGTAGTATTGTGATATAACTAATTATGTTATTTTATGTGTATGGGTGTGTCTACATGTGAGTATGCCACATGTGTGTGGGTGGCCACAGAGGTCACCTCTCTCTCTAGCTCTTTATTATATTTCTTGAATTTTCTGTTCAGGCCCATGCTTTGGAGACACAACTATTTTTCTTTGTGTATGTCTGTCTGTGCTAGTATGCTTCTTTATTGCTGTGATAAAACGCTGACTAAAAGCAATGTGGGGAGAAAAGGGATCATTTCATCTTACACGTTACAGTCCATCATTGAGAGAAGCCCAGGCAGGAACTTAGTCAGAAGCCTGAAGGCAGGAACTGAAGTACACTGCTTATGCACCTTTGGCAGGCTCATGTTCAGGTACTGTTTTTCAAACAGCTCAGACTCACAGTAGGCTGGGCCCTCCTACAACAATTACGCATCAAGACTATGTTGCCTCAGCCATGCCCATGGGCCACCTGATGTAGGCCATTCCTCAACTGAGGTTCTCTTCCAGGTGACAAAACTAACCTGTGTGTGATGATTGACTTTTCTGAAAAAAAAAAATCTCTTGCCCCCAAAGAGACTGAACATTTTTTCTATCTGTACTGGCCTACCCTTGGGGTTCTGACAGGATACGTCCTTAGCTGCAGCCACTAAGCACACAAACTGTCCACATTCACTACATTTCCTCCATCTCTCTTTCTCTCCTGCTTCTCTCTCTCTCTCTCTCTCTCTCTCTCTCTCTCTCTCTCTCTCTCTCTCTCTCTGTCTCTCTCTCTCTCTCTTCCTCTCTTTCTCCTCTTTTCTGCCACTTCTCTCCCCAGAGGCTGGTCTCCCCTCTCCCCTTCTGCCATTCACTTTCCCCCAGTGAAACCCCCTCCACCCAAGCTCTGTTACACAGTGTCTGTCTCTCCAGCATCAATTTTTAAGATTGCAACACTTGCTGGGCATCAGTGGCACACTCCTTTAACCTCAGCAATCAGGAGGCAGAAGCGGTTGGATCTCTGAGAGTTTGAGGCCAGCCTGGTCTACAGAGTGAGTTCTAGGACAAAGCAATACAAAGAAACCCTGTCTTGAATAACAAAACAAAAACAAAAAATTACAACACTATCTTGTCACCAAACTAATAATCTGCCTGGAGATCATTTTAAACTATGTACTCAACCTGATATCCTACTGTGTGTTCAGCCTGCTTTTAGTTTAACCTACATTTAAGAAAGCAATGTAAACAATCTTTCTGTGTCTTAGATTTCCCATGTGATCAGATTTTGTAACTTAAGCTAAATGCATGGCTTTAATCTTAAATCATGTACTCTTAATCTCTCTGACCCAGAATAATATATGTGTGGGTGGACGTGAATGTAACTGAGAATAGTTAACAAGTTGGAAACAGCCTTAAACAAAACAAACATTCTATAAATGTTGAAAGCAACATGTGGATAAATGTTAATGACATCTATGTAAAATTTTGAGTGCTATTTAGTGTCAGTGAAGTAACTTCTTTTATATAATTTTTTAAAAAAAGATTTCCATAAAAAATCCTTTTTAAAAAAATATGTCGTGAAGGTATCAGATTCCCTGGAACTGGGGGTTACAGACAGTTGTGAGCTGCCATGTGGGTGCTGGGAATTGAATCTGGGTTCTCTGGAAGAGCAGAATGTGCTCATAACCACTGAGCCATCTCTCCAGCCTCTCTATAAAGAATTCTTTATTCCTTTCCCATACTGTATTTTCTATCCTTTTCAATAAATTCTATCCTTTCAATAAATCTCTGTTATGGTCAAACCCAGCTCACAGGCATCAGTTACAGACACATACACACCAGACAGAAGACAGACACATACACACCAGACAGAATATAGGGAGGCTAGTAACTACAGCCTACAGATAACAGAAGTGTTGTGGAATATTAGTTGAAGATGTGTTACATTTGTTTATGTTGTGAAACATTCATTAATGATGCAAAGATGTGTTGCATTCTTTTATATTGCATTTGTTTAACTCTGTGAAGCTGTGATTCTTTGCCTGTCTGAAACACCTGATTGGTCTAATAAAGAGCTGAACAGCCAATAGCAAGGCAGGAGAAAGAATAGGTGGGGCTGCCAGGCAGAGAGAATAAATAGGAAAAAAAGAGAAAAGATGGAGGAGTGAGAAAAGGAGAAGGAGAGGAGGACATCAGGGGCCAGGCACCCAGCTGCACAGCAAGCCATGGAGTAAGAACTAAAGAAAGGTGTGGAGAACAGAGAAAGATAAAAGCCCATAGGCAAAAGATAGATGGGATAATTTAAGAAAAGCTGGCTAGAACTAAGCCAAGCTAAGTGTGGGCATCCATAAGAAAGAATAACGCTCTGTGATTTATTTGGGAACTGGGTGGCAGGGCCCCCAAAAAGCCAAAGCGTGAAAAACAAACAACTGCAGAGAAGTGGAGAATTCATAATTGGACCCACTGTTGGCCAAGCTAATCCAAGAGGAACCTTGTGGTGATATTTATGATTTATTAAAGCTTGACTGGGGGGTATAGAAGGTAAAGGTAGTCACCAGCCACAGAGCCAGGCAGTGGTGGCACACACTTTTAATTCCAGGACTCAGGAGCTAGAGGCAGACAGATCTCTGTTAGTTCGAGGTCACACTGAGCTACATGAAATTGATCCAGTATTAAGAGAAACAGCTCACACAAAGGTGATCTCAGCACTTTGGATCACATGCCTATAACCCCAGGATTTGACAGATATAAAAGGAAGAAGAAGCAAAGTCAGTTTAAAAAGATTTATTCTCCAGCCATGCTGAGGACAGGATAGCCCTTTTAGCTTGCGGTAGAGGTAATTGCTTGTGGCCAGCTGCTTTGCTTTTTTGATCTTCAGCTTGAAGCTTGAAACTCAATATCTGTCTCTGGGTTTTTATTGTTCTTACTACAGAACCTGCTTTATTTTCATTCTTCAATGCACACTATCTTATTGCTTTTATCTGTCTTACCGGTTCCCTAATAGCAGACATTTACTTTGTTTGTTTGTTTTTGTTTGTTTTAGAGACAGGGTTTCTCTGAAGCTTTGGAGCCTGGAACTCACTCTGTAGACCAGGCTGGCCTTGAACTGGAAGAGATCTGCCTGCCTCTGCCTCTCAAGTGCTGGGATTAAAGGTGTGCGCCACCACCCTGCTCAATATCACATATTCACTCTCATGACTTTTGGATTGTTTTAAAAGCCTGCCTTCATATCACCAGCATGAAGAAGTCAGGGAAGATGGTAGTTTCTCCTTTTTATTAGGGAGGAAACTGAGGTTCCAAGAGACTGGCGTACTGTAAGTTATTTGGCATTTTTGTGGCAGATCGTGTTTCAGGTTGTGACTGACTAGGCTAATCTCCAGTCATACATGTGAAGGATTATCTTGATGGGGTTAATTGAGGTGGGAAGACTCACTCTGAAGTGGGCGGTACCATTCTCTAGGTTTGGATCCTGGGCAGCACATAAAGGAGGCAGGCAGCTGAGTATGAGCATTTATTGCTCCCTGCTTCCTAACTGCAGATGGAACTTGACCAGCTGCCTCAAGCTCCTGGTACCAGGGCTTTTTTGCATGATAGACTATACCTTGAAATGTAGCCAAAACAAACACTTTTTCCTTTAAGTTTCTTTTGCTGGGTTTTTAAAAATCATGCCAATAGGAAAAGTAGCTAAGACACTGGTCTTCTAATACTAAGTCGTGGTTCTTCATACTGACTTCTGATTTTGGGTGTGGTCTGACACTGAGCTAGGGCTGTGGAGGCCTTTGTAGCACAGGTGCCCAGGAGTTCGAAGGCAATTCTCACTTGATGTCCTCTTTCTACCAGCCTTCTTGCCTCTCCCCCCCCCCCAGTTCAGGTTACAGTAAGTGGATGGGCATTGGGAAAGAGCTTGGGTGTGGGATTGGTGTGGGTGAGGTTATGGGATGAGTGCTGTTTCTGGGTGATGGACTCTAGCCCTTCCCTCCTTCAGTTAGCTTCATGGAGTGACCCACAGAGGACAGCTCTGTTCCCACAGAGCCCATGTTGAGGCTCTTGGCCTTTTCATGTCTAACATCAACAGTGTCTCTTCCTCCAATGCACACATGTGCTCTTGCAGTTCTGCTCAGTGCTGTATGGTTTGTTTGTTTTTGTTTTAGGTTTTGTTATTTTTTTTGGTTTTTCAAGACAGGATTTCTCTGTGTAGCCCTAGCTGACCTGGGACGTCACTCTGTAGACCAGGCTGGCCTTGAACTCGGAGATCTTCCTGCCTCTGCCCTCTAAGTTCTGGGATTAAAGGCATGTGTCTGACTATGTTTTCCATTTGTATTTTTTGAATGATATAAACTCTGAAGGACCATGAATGTGTGTCCTAAAGAAAGCAGGTGAAGGACTGGAGAGATGGTTCAGTGGTTAAGAGTACTGACTGCTCTTCAAGAGGACCCAGTTTCAATTCCTAGTACCCACATGGCAGCTCACAACCGTCTTTAACTCCAATTTCAACGGACGGGACACTAACGCACATTTAAAAAAAGAGCCAAGAAGATAAATATTTTTTTTAAAAAAGAGAAAGCAGATGAGTCCTCTGTACATTCCACTAGAGAACATCTAGAGGGGCTCACTCCACTGGCTTTGACCTCTGTTCTCTCCCCACTAGTAGAAAAAAAAACCCACATGTATAATCACAACTAATATTTTTGATCAATCATGAACACATTGTAAAGTATTCATTAGTACATTCCAGACATCTCCAACACATTTTCTCCATTATCATCTTCTTATAGATGAGAAAAAATGAGGATCAGAGAAGGTAAATCACTTTCTCAAGGTTGCAGAGCAAAACAGTGTCACCATTGTGAGTCAGATCTAGACCTTCTGATTACAGATGCCATGACTTATGCCTCATATCCCATCGAGGGCAGGTGTCCTATTTCTCTGTAGGAGAATCCCAGTTTGCTGTCCCAGACACAGCAGGAAGATGATTTCATAAAGAGAAATGGCTCATATTCACCCAGTGAGCACACTACCTGGGGCAACGATGCCATCTATCATTTAGCAACTATGCCCTGAGCCCCTGCTGGGTGGGCAGCCAGCTCTGGGTGAGTGAGACACTTCCAAGTCCCCTTCTAGCTCCAGAGGGACAAAGTCATTTCCAGTGATTCATAGATGACTGACTAACATACAGGCTCTCCCGAGCTTTCTGGTTGATCCTTTCCCAAACCAAGCAGTGGCTGTGGGAGGAGTTTCTACAGTATAGAAAGAAAGAAGGATACTAGGAAAGTGATGGGAGTGGAAGCAGAGGAAAGGAGGAAAACAGATTGAAGGGGGAGGGAAGAGGGAGAGAACCTCAAGGGAAACAGAAGCTTTGACAATTTGCACTGGGTATCACTTTGTGTTATATGGTGTTTGTGTATGATCCTGTTTAGTCGCACAAAGACTCTGTTCCAAGTCTATATGTATCTTTTCTTTTTGTGGTCTCCATGGCTGAAGCATGTTAGATGCACGCTCTGCCACTGACCCACACTCCCTGTCTGACTAAATAAAACGTTACTACTCCTCCTTTAAATTTAACGATGGAAACAAAAGTATACCTAAAATTGATATTTTTGGAATAAACCATGTGTTCTTCCCTGTCTTGTATTCTTCCTCAAACTTGACCTTGGCCTCCTGCCTGGCCTTGGGTTTCAGAGCTCTTACAAGGTCTCTAAGACATCCTTGTTGACAACAATTTTGTTCAAGAGGGTATCCACAGAGTATCTTGTGGGCATGAGTTGATTGTAGTTAGACATTTTCACAAGGGACTTGATCTTTGTGATTTTCTTCTTGCCCATGGCAACTGTCACTTTTTGGCAATAGTTGTCAGTTCCAGCCACCAGAGCATTGCTGTAAGGGCGGTCTAGGGTACCGTCATAGATGTTCCTCATGATTGACAGCTTTACATCTAGCAGTCCAGACCAGGGCCAGCACCAATTTCTCAGGTTTCATGAACTTGCCCACTTCAACAGCAAGCAGCTGGTACCCACAGAAAGAACCCACATTACAAACAAGGGGGCTGAGATTCTGAAGATTAAAGGTTTTTTTGTTTGTTTTTGTTTTTGTTTTTGTTTTAACTCTGGGAGATATAAGTCAGACTTTGTGATTACCAATACAACTATCACCAGGCGTCTGGAAAAGCTGTTTTCTTTTGAGCATACAAAGCACTCATCCTTTGGGGTCATGATAAGGAGTAAACATATGGCCTTATAGATCCTAGTGTGTGTCTGCATTATTGTTACAAAGTGTCTGACAATGTTAGTTCTTAAGGCAGTCTGCATCTAACAACTGTCGGTAGCCTCTACACAGTCTCACATGCAACTTTCCTAAGGGTCATAGTCAACTACTGTCTCAGGCAAGCTGACCCCAGTGTATCAATTTATGATCAGCACACCTCCACAGTGCCTCATCTCTCTATTTAGCACATTCAAAATGTCATTAGGGAGATCATAGTGTAAGCCTTTATCCCAAAGTCTCTCCACCTTGAAAAGGATAGCTAGATGTTTTTCTTTACATTTTTAATCCTTTATTTTTATTTTATGTGTATGCATGTTTTGCCTACATGCATGTCTGTGCACCTTGTTCATGTGGTGCAGAGGCCAGAGGAGGGTGCCAAGTCTCCTGGGACTGGAGTGATGCCACATGGGTGCTGGGAATCAAATCATGTTCTTCTGTAAGAGCAGCCATTGTTCTTAACTGCTCAGTCACCTTACCAGCCCCACTATTTATATATCTTTAGAGCTGTTGTTCAAAATACTCAATTGTCCTCACTTCTAGGGTAAGGCTGTGTGAGTCATTTGTATTCTAGTCTGGTATCCCAGGAGATGATGTTCCTTCTAATTCTTTTTAAGTTTGATACACAACCAATTCTGTACACACAACAAAGAAGCCTGAACCAAAAAGAAAAAATGTGCAGAAGTTTAATGTTGAAATTAATCTTAAAGCAAAGTTAATCATCACATAATCATCTTTGTGCTACATGATGATTAGCTATAAATGAAATCTATTTGTGTAAATGAAAATAATCAGTAATATTTTGTATAATCAAACTAAGCACTCGCAAAGACTTCTAGGGGTGATCAGCAATTCTGAGCGTGGGTGGGTAACACAATTATAGCTGCCAATGTCCCTAAATTGCTTGTGGAAAGGATTGGCCAAAGTCCTTCAGATGTTTACTACAACACCTTGTGGTTGTGAGGGCTCTAAAGATTCAGGCATTACACTGGCCTGCCCCTGTCACCTGGCAGAACGCACTCAGGCATCACCCTTGTCAGCAAGCAGGTGTTAAGGATTCCTTTGAAAGACAGACTCCACCCTTCTCACTTAAGCTCTGTCTGCCTGGTATGTTTGTTCCCTGCCTCAGTCACCCTCACCAGCCATGGAATCCACCAAGGTTCCCCACATGCCTTATCATAACAAGGGCAGTGGCCCATTCTCTTCCTCGTCCATGTCTGTTTCTTCTTCTTTGCTTTCCCTCTCCCAACTTTCATTGTTATTGCTGTCTTCATAATATGGTAGCCTTAATTCATACAGTCTCAGGACCACTCAGCCAGTGCTTAGTGTCTGAGGGTAAGTGTCTAGGGCCATCCATCTTCTAGGCACCTTTAACATTTAACAAGGTTAGGGATATGGGAACAGAATGGCAATCATGGCAGAATGAAAAAGAAATGGCTGAAAGTGGGATTGGAGAGATGGTCCAATGGTTAGGAACACTTGCTGCTCTTACAGAGAACAATCGTTCAGTTCTCAGTACCCATGTCAGGTGGTTCTGTGGGACCCAGAGTTAACCTGTAAGCTCCACCTGCCCAAGCAGCAGGTAACTTCCTAGAATGCTGGGAGTTGTATAAAGCACTATGGGAAATACAGTGGTCATATGGTTTTGTCCTTAAAAGCCCCTACTGGGAAAATCAGGGAAAAATCACTGGGAAAATCACTGGGAAAATCACTGGGAAATCAGGAGTGGTCCTAACCAAAGTCCATCCTGGTCAGTATTTAAAACTTGCTTTAAATTTGTCTCTTTCTCTTTCAAATCTCAGGATTAACAGTTTGCAACTGCCTGTAACTCCAGCTCCAAGGGATCTAACACCTTCTTCTGGCCTCTCTAGGCATCTGCATTTGTGCATGCATACACACAGACAAATAATAAAAACGGATTCTTTTAGTGGCTGTAGTCTAGCATGGTAATGATATTTGGGAGAGTGCTGCCTAGACCTCAGTAACCTTTGCCCAAGAACCAGCCCTGTCTGGTCTGTCTAGTCACTGGGAAAGCTTTCCAACAAATATTCATGTTCGTTTACCTGGCCAGCAGGGTTTGGATCACAAGTAGATTCGTATTCAAGCTGAGACTACCAGAGTCATCTTCCACTACACAGATCTGTGGTTCACAGAGAGATCCTGTATGGACTTATAAACACAGACATTTGAATTTCGGAGTTGATCACTAAAACTACAGAGAGAAGCAGAGATGGAAGTCAGCATTACTTCTCTTACCACCTGACAAGAAACAATTTAAGGAACTAAGGATTTGCATCCACTCACTGAGGATACAGGCCAACATGGCAGGAAAGGCATGGCCACGGGTGTGTTTTCTTACACTTTCCTGGACCAGAAAACAGAGACCAAACAGAAGCAAGGCCTGGCTACAAAATCCGAAAGCCCGCCTCCAGTCATCTACTCTGTCTAGTGAGGCTTCATCTCCTAAAGGTTTCATAGCCTTCAATACGTCACCGATTGCTGGGGACTAAACAGTCTTACATATGAAAATGAGAGCAACATGTCACACCCAAACCCATTAAGGAGTTGATATGATTCTAGAGTGAAAGACACAGGGGGGATGGGTTGGTTGAGTTCCTGGTGGACTTTATATCTGGAGCTTTCCTGAGACATCTCCTCCCTCCTCCTCAGATCTACGAGGTACTCTTGTTTCTATACAGCTCATTTTTCTCTCTTGTGTAAGCCAAATGGGTTCTGTTATTTGCTAAAAAGAGAACACTGACCAAAATGCACAGAAAGGCAGATTGATTTCCCAATACTTTTATAAGACAAAGAAGAACTTGAGTGGTTTTGCTGAGAGATAATATTGCTGAAAATGAACTCTGTTGCTTCTAAGAGGTGAATGCTAAGCATAGTTAACCTTCTTTAAATCATTCCCCTCCCTCCGTGTTTGGAGTAATTAGGCTGAATTGGGAGTGGGTGAATAGAGTAGGGAAGGGATATAAACTCCACGTGACATTACATTATAGCAGTGCCCGTGTCCAAACTCATCATCTGTGGCTTGGTTTCTTTCAACCCACTGCTCCCTGTGGACTTTTGAAGGGCTTCAAGAAACCTGCTTCAATGGGTCTTATTGCCTACCCAGAGCCTTTTGAGTTGAGGACAGAGGTTTCAAAGTCAGTGGTCCAGGGCTGGCAAATGACTCAGAAGCTAAAGGCACTTAATGATATGAGTTCAATTCCCAGGACCCATGTGGTGAAGGGAGAGGAACTAGTTCTGCAAATTGTCTTTTGACCTTCACACATGTGTCCCTTCTAATAAATAAATAAATGGAATAAAAACATTTAAAGTCAATGGTCCTGCAAAATAGAGTGCTGGGGGGGGGAATGGAGAAACCAATCTCAAGAAATACCAACCCACTTCCATCCATTACAAAAGATGTAATGCATCTGAAAATGACCCCAAATGCAGACTTAATTTTTTAAAATGGTCCCTTTTCCCGCTTTGTCTCCTGTGCCAGAAACACTCACTTTCTTCAGCAGTTTGGTGTGGTAAGATAGCAGATGGCTGCAAGAGCCTCTGAATGTGTTCTCTGTATTGGAAGTAATTAAAAATCCAGGGAGAATTTACACATCTGAGCTTAGTTGGTCAGTCAGATGCTTCATTTGAGGTAGGTCATGGCTTCATGAACAAGAAGGATGACCCCATTTCCTGAGTGGAGATGTCCTCCATAGAAAAGAAATCAGGGTATGTGTGTACTTATGGGCCTTTCCTATGTATATGTTTCTGAATGTAAACTCCTTGAACCACTAGAAAATTGTATATCCAGGAAGAACAGAACTGTAGAAGAAAGTCTCTCTGTGCAGCCAATAAGGAATCTATGAATACCTGCTTGGACTTCAGGGGTGAACAAGGAGCCGCAGACAGAAGAGAGAGACCAAAGGCCTGGGCTCCAGCAGAAAATCTCAAGGTTTCATTGCTGCCAGGCAACCCTTAGGAAGCACCCGTGGAGCCAGACTGTAACCTGGGCATTGACCAGGATTGAAAAGACCACTGTTCTCATGCAGGGACACGAAAGACAAGCCAAAAAGTAAGTTTATAAAAGTATGCTCATTTTCAGAGAATGAAGGAGCTAATACCAGGTAATAAGATGGATTGGAGTTAAGGAGTGGGGTTAGTTTAAATAGAGGGGTCAGGAAAGGACCCTGAGACCTGAGAAATGAGGAGGCAGCTAGGTGAGGCCCTGGATAGGACACGATTTTCATACCAAAAGCCTAAGAGATGCTTAGAAACTACAGAAATGGCTGATTGTGAGGCTACAGGGCAGGACAGAGGCTAGGCCAAGGGAATCTCATGGAGCATGGAAAGAGTTCTTTTATTCTTCTTCCTTCTTTTTTTCCTTTCTTCCTTCCTCCCTCCTTTCCTCCATCCCTCCCTCCCTCCTTCCCCCTCTCTCTCCCTCTCTTTTCCTTGTTTTCTTCTTCCCCCTCCCTCCCTCCCTCCCTCCCTCCCTCCCTCCCTCTTTCTTTCTTTCTTTCTTTCTTTCTTTCTTTCTTTCTTTCTTTCTTTCTTTCTTTCTGCTTTTGAGACAGGATCTTATATGGTTCAGCCCAGCCTCAAACTCCATATGTAACTGAGTCTGGTCTTGAACATGTAATCCCTATGTCTGCCTTTCCAGTCCTAAGATTATAAGTGTGTACCACATGTTCGGTTTTATGCAGTGCTAGGGATTGAATCCATAGCCTCTACATGTTAGGCAAGCCATCACTCAAGAGTTGGTTTTACTCAGAGATATGATGAGCTTTTGGAAGGTTCAGGCAGGAAGATTTCACAGAGCACTGAGCCCAGAGTAGGGGCACTGGAAGTCAGGGCCAGGTTTGTGAGGGGCAATGGAGACTGTGAGGCATCATTGCATTTAATATACAGCCAGAGGGGTTGGGATTTGAGGGAAAAGGGAGTCAGAGCAAGATGATTAGAGTCAATACACAGAGCCACCAACTGTGGCTGGAGAGAAGGGGGATGAAAACTGTTCCCATGGGAAACTAAAGATAACTAAAGGGGAAAATTATGATTTTGGTCATTCTAAATCTGAAGCACTTTACTGTATAGTTCCAACAAACACATTACAATGAAGCAAAATGAAACAGCAAGTCTAGAAAGTGTGGTGTCCAGAGAGGCTTCAAATAGCCAACCCCTTTCACACTAAGGTCTTTATAACGGGATCCCAACTTTAAAGTTGAACCTATAACCACCCATGCGACTCCTTTGGTCTAGCCTCTGCCCTGCCCTGTAGGCTCACAATCAGTCATTTCTGTAGTCTCCTGGAATGGATGGTTGTGGGCATATTTGTGTATCATCACTTGTAAAATGTGGCTAAAATATTGATGCCATCCCAAGATTTCAGCAAAGATTGAGTGAGCAGCACTCAGAGCGCTTAATGCAGCTCCTGGTCCATAGTAAGTGTCTGAATAAACACTAGCTGTGGTGGCCACACTCATTTCCCAAGCCTGCTGTAACAAAGTGCTACCAACTGTAGTCCAAATAGAGCCTTGGTGCCTGGTAGTTTTAGACTAGGGAACTTGGGCATCATGGTGAGAATGGGCTCCTCCTACAGCAGGACTACTTCCAGCCGTTTCCAGATTTTGGAGCTTGTGAGAAACTCTGGAATTCCTGGGCTTGGAGCTGCATCCTTCAGCTGATGCCCCTGTAGATATGTATCTGTCTCTGCCCGTGCTTTTATCTTCAGGTGATATTCAATCTCTGTCTTCTCCCTTCCTATCAAGACACTGGTAGTTTATTTAACTATTTTTCATTATTTACTTCTTAGAGACAGGGTGTATTAGTTAATTTTCTCATTGGTGTAATAAAATACCCGAGCAAGGGGAGGAAGGAAGGCTTTGTTTCAGCTTATGATTTGACCGTGCAGCCCGAACATGATGTGGCTGCCACACTGAATCCCCAGTCAAAGCAGAAAGGGAAGGATGCTGGTGATCACATCTTCTCCCGTTTTCCTTTTTACTAGCTCTAGGACCTTAGCTAAGGAGGTGCAGGCACCCATTTACCATTCATGGCAACTCCTCCCTCCTCAGTTAAGTCACTCTAGAAGTGTCCTCACTGACAGACGCCTATGATTCTAAGTCCACTCAAAGTGACAATAAATAAGCATCAAATAAGACTTCACTATGTGTCCCAAGTTGGCTTTAAACTCATTATGTAGCACAGGTTGGCCTCAAACCTACAGAAACCTTCCTGCCTTGGCCTCCTGTAATGAGTATGTTTTCCCACTAGCCGCCTGGTCCCACCGCCACACCATCCCCAAATAACACACTGAGACTCTGTATTGATACAATGCTGTTGGCCAGTTACTTGTTTCTTATTGGCTAGCTCCATCTTAATGATTAACCCATTTCTACTATTCTAAGTATTTCCACGTGGCTCATCTTACCAGCCAGAGGGGCTGGCTACTACTTCTCTGGTCTCTCCATGTTGACTCCTCCTAACTCCTTCCTCTTTCCTCCTAGTCTCCTAGCCCCTCCTATCTTGCTTTCCTATTGGCCAACAGTGCTTTATTCATTAACCAGTATGAGAAACATATTTACAGAATAACATCTCCCATCAACCCCCCCAAGTGCTGGTGTTACTACATGGCCCTGTTGAGACACCAGTCATTTTAGATTAAAGGCTGACCCTACTCCAATATGGCCACGTAACCTTGTCTTAACCATATATATGCAGTAGCCCTATTCCCAAATGAGATCCCAGCGAAAGTACAGCAGATTGAGGAAAAAGGCATGATAACAATATTAATATTATAGACATCACTAACTTCTGTATCTTGGTAGAACAAAACCATCTACTACTGGATCTTTAGATGTGATGGCAGTCTTTTTATCTGATAATGGACATGATCACATGTACTTGACATTTAGTTAAAAGGTTGAGGTGATCTATTTATATTTAGAATCATGGGATTTTTAAAGTGAATCTGAAGTGACCAGGAATAATTTAGTTCAATTCCCTTATTTCATGGTTGATGAGACTGAAGCCTAGAATTGTGATGTGATTTGGCAGAGGGCACATACCTGGATAGTAGCCAGTTTAAGTCTAGAAACATCGTCTCATGAGTGTCTGTGTGGGTGTGCATGTTCATGTGTGTGTGTGTGTGTGTGTGTGCTTGTGTATGTGTACATATTTGTGTGGGTGCCTGTGTCTGTGTGGGTGGGCTGTGTGTGTGTGTGTACTTGTGTATGTGTACATATTTGTGTGGATGCCTGTGTCTGTGTGGGTGGGCATCTTCATGTGTGTGTGTGTGTGTACTTGTGTATGTGTACATATTTGTGTGGGTGCCTGTGTCTGTGTGGGTGTGCATGTTCGTGTGTATGTGTGTGTGTGTGTGTGTGTGTATGTTTGAGTGAATGTAAGTGTTGTGTGTATGTGTGTGCATGTTCATGTGTGTGTTTGTATGAATGTGTGTGTGTGTGTGTGTGTGTTTCCCTGCAGTGCTGAAGATGTAAACTCTAGATTGTGGCTGCTCTATCTAAGCTGTCTACCACAGGCCTATTATCCCTGCAGTCCTAAGAAATCTTGCCTTCTCTCTTCTAAGGTAATGGTTCCCAATTATACTGACTTGGTCCTACAGTTGAATAGAAATCACATTTCATTCCTTTCATCCATACTGAGTCATGTCCCCTCTCCCAAGCATATCACCCACCTGAGGCCAACTGCATCTTCAAGAGAAGATATCAACTGTGAAGATCCAGGAGTCAGGAGAGAAAAAAGATGTACATAGGACACTCCCCTTCTCCGCTGGGTTCAAAAACCTGTCTTCACTTTTTAGTTAATTCTGGAAAAGTTCTGTAGCAATGAATGAGGCCAGATTCTACAAAACTGGAAACAAATGTGAAGGGCCACTCCAATGCCATCTGTTGCTCCTGTAACCCTGGGGGTGGTGTCATTTCAAACAACCAACTCATCTATAAAGAGCAATTCTAGTTCGACAACATTGGTTGGAGTTAGGAGTTTTAGAGTAACTGAAGTAAAGATCACCTAGGATACTTTCAGCAGCAGGTAGCATAATGATGGACTAGGAGTGGCTAAAGCAGGAAGGCGTTTGCTAGTTCACAGCGTGAGAACATCAGAGGTAGGCAGTTCAGGACTGCTCACTTGGTAGTACAACCAGTGGTTTCTCAGCAACTAGCTTCTCCTCTGGTCATACAAGAGTTGCAGGAACTCCAGAGGTGGTTGCTGATCATGATGCTTTTTCAGCACTTTGTCCCCCAGGGCTCTCTTAGCTTTCCTTTCAGGACCACTCAGGCACAGGACACAGTAAACTGCTTGCCCAGGTTTGTGTGTATCATCCTTATACAAACCAACCAATAGGGGGGTACATGCACCAAAATACTTTTCTATCAGGCTCTCATACTTCAGACCACTTGCTACCTGCTCTAATTGCCCCACAGTCAGCCAGGAGGCAACTGGAGACAGTGGCTAGGTTCCAGAGTTAGCTGAAATTTAGTTAATCCTACACCTGGTTACTCAACTCTCCCATATTGAATAAGGGCTTTAGGGGGACTTTCCCCCTGCTCCCATCTCTTCCAGGATGCCCATGCGGTGTCCCCATGTGGCTCTGGATAGTGTGGCACATTGCTTTCTCCAGAAAACTCTGAGAACAAACTATTTTTTTTCCAATTGCAACTCTACTTGAATAATGATAAAGCCTATATTTTAAAACAAATCAAAACCATGAATGGGTACTCTGTCTGTATTCTGAGGACACTGGTCTGAAGGTGCCTGGGATGTCAGATCCACAACTGCATTTCTGTCCTAAGCCCTAAGAGGCTCAGCTAGAGAAAAGAGAAAAACTGAGTGGATGTAATCAAGGTAGACTTTCTGGGATGCCCGTGCTCCCAGTGAGAGTCCCAGGTGGACTTGATGTGCGGCTCAAATGAATTTGACCTTGATGGGGATGGCAAACAGGTGTCCTTGATGTGAAGAGAGTGGTTGACTTGGCCAGAAAAATGTGTTTGGGTCTTGGCTTGCAATCAGTCGTTTGCCTTGGGAATGGAAGCAGACGGTCATCTCATCAAATGAAGCCACCTGGCTGTGTGGAGCACTTGGATGCTTCTCCTCCTAGGAGTCCTGGTTGCAGAAACAAGATGCTGTGACAAGAACAGTGGATCATAAGATCTATTTCTGCCTCCTGCTAGTGACTCACTGGATGACTCAAGGCGAATCTACCAATCTCCAAGGACCGCCCCCATCCTGGGGGAACAGAGCTCATCAGAGTTCTCAGGCAGGCAAGGTCAGCTGTCTGGAGGGGCTGGGCAAAGACCACCAACCTCTCTCCATGGCTCATTCCCCTTAGGCCTTTCTGCCCCTTCCTCTCTTCCCACTCCCCAGCTTTATTCCCCGTGGTTTCCCTTCCCAAAAAGCACTGCTTCCTAGTAACCCAGGTAAGCACATGTTCTGGGATGGTATCGCTAACTCTGCAGGCTCCCCCTGGTCTGCGGGGGAGCAAGCCCCTGATGGCTTGTTGTTAGCAACTCGGTTTGCAGGATAAATAATGCGAACCTGAGTGCTGGCCCCTGTGGGCTAGAGCAAATTTCCATTTTGCAGCAGGTCAGCTTCCAAAGCACTGGAGCTTTGAATGTTAATAGGTGTTTCTCTCCAGGCACCTCTCTCCATTCTTTACAACGGGCCCCAGTCCTGGTGGGACTTTGCATTAGAATCCAACGGAGAAACTATTGCTCTTCTCATTGTTTTCCTTACAAATTAGTTTTCTGGATTTAATGGCTCTGGTTGCTGAGCAGACTGAGGAAATTGGGGCGGATGGTGGGCTGGGGTGAGCTGGAGAGCCCATTACAGGCGCTTGGTTATTGGTTGCACCCAGAACTGTGGGGTTTGAGATTTAGGTAGAATTAGCCCTTACTAGAGTTGGGGGCGGGCTGTGGAGTGTGTGTGTGGGGGGGGGCTGAGGGGGGGCGAGCTTTCTCTTTTCCTGGAAGGAATTTTATTTGTTATTATTGCGTGCTCAAAAAAATTTAGAGAAATTGTGTGTCACAATATAATCGATTGAGAAGGTTCTCAATGGGATGCGGGGGTGTGTTGTATTGCTCAGCTGTGGGAAGATCTTGTTATAGTCAGACCTGGGGATTGAGCATTGCCTGAAGATGGCTTCATTAATACCACGCAGCATAAAATCGAAAACAAAACAAGAAGGGGAAAACCCAAACCTGAGATGCCCTGGTCTAGAAATGTGGGCTTGGGTACACTCTAAGTGGGTAGACAAGGAGACAAGCTGCAACTCCAGTTTTTCAGGAGACCAGGGCTGGGTTGGCCTTGGCCTTGGAGGAGGTAGCCAGGTCTGCGAGATAGTTGGCAAGAGCTGGTTAACCTGGGTGATTCATCTTTGGTTTTAGGATATGTTAGTCATCCCTGCAATGAGCTGAGACCAAACAGCCTTTCAGCCTGGAAAGCAATACTGTGTGGGAGTTCCCATAAGGGGATGAGCTTCCAAGTAGGAAGATGGAAGTGAACGGTGGGATGTGCAGCAAGAAAAACTATTAGTAAGGGAGAAATTGAGGAACAGCAAAGTAATGACAAGGGAGTGGTGTTATCAGTCTCTGCTTCAGGTGGAAGCTTTTTGGGGTCAATGGGGTGATATTTTGCTATGAAAACTGAGCTAATAAGGATGTGAATGTCCCTGTAGCACAAGACTAGGATAATTTTCTAAAGAGTAGAATTAAGGCTGTGTTAATGGGAATATTATGTATCAGTACTCTATCCTATACTTACTACAGTCTTTGGAAAGAAAGAAATTAGTTGTTGTAGCCAGGGGGGTTTGTTTTCAGGTCATCCAGGGAAAAGCAGACTGTAGCATTTGTTCTGGGGAAAGCAGAAGCAGTGGAAACAATTCATCATGCCTCTCCCTCAACACACAGGAGTTGTTCTCAGCTGAGAACCCAGTGGTAGGAAGACCTCACACATGTAGACTACAAACTGCTCAGGACAACTCCAAGGTGGATCGCTGAGATGGTCCATCTTTTTTACACCACTCTAGCCAGAACTTCAGATAAGCCTTACCCATTACTTGGAGACTGGCTACAAATGTTAAAGTTAGCCCTCATGAGACTTAACCATTAGTTTTTGGGTTTTTCCTGAGGGTTATGGATAATTGTCATCTGTAAGGGTTGGTTATAAGTTGTTTTAGGGCTGCAGGTGGAGTAATAAAGGTTAGATTCAGGAATCTTGTTTGGAATAGCAAAAAGGGGGTAGATAGGATAGGACAATAAGTAGATTATTGTATCTACTTGTAAATTTAAAAAGTAACTATTGGGTTTCTGAGCCTAAGGGGGGGGAGGGGAATAGAAAAGGAAGAAAAGCAACTATCAGTTTTATATATTTTGCGATGATGTGGATTCTTGTATATTGATACAAATGTAAAATTATTTTTTCTATTTCTGTTTAAGATAATTTGCACATTGTTATAAATATGATTATTTTAGTCATATTATATACATGTTTCTACTTCTGTTTAGGATGTATTGTATACTAATGCAAATTAAGGCTATTTTTGTCATATTACACTATACATTTCTACCTCTGATATTGTCACAGTTTCGAGGTCATTGTCCTTATACTGTACATTGCTTTACAGATTGTTATTTTATAATGTGAAGCTTTAGTCTTTAAGCTATATAGGTTTTTAAAAATTACAGCTTAAGAGTCACCCAAATTTGTCATATTTATAGATATGTTAGTTAGGTTTTCTAGATGCACAAAGATGTATTCCATATAGGTAGGTAATTGTCAAACACTTCAAAAAACCAATGCCATTTAAACATTTTAATAACTTAAAATTCTGTTGACATGAGGCATGACTGCTCCAGGCAGCACTGATCTACCCCCAAGAGCACGATGGACACCAAAGACACTCCATATGGTGTTACGGCAGGTTCCTCCCCGCCAGCCTCCTGGTCCTGCCACCATGGTCCCACCACCACGTGAGCCCCAAATAACAGGCAGAGACTCTGTATTTGATACAATCCTATTGGTCAGTTACCATTATTGTTTATGGGCTAGCTCTGTCTTAATTATTAACCCATTTCTACTTATCTAATTATTTCCACGTGGCTCATCTTATCGGAGAGCGGTGGCCTCGGCATCTTGATTCCTCCATGCTCTACATCTTGACTCCTCCCAACTACTTCCTCTTTCCTCCTCCTAGTCTCCTAGCCCCACCTATCTAGTTTCCTATTGGCCACAGTGCTTTATTAACCAGTATGAGAAACATATATATATATACAGAATAACATCTCCCATCAATATAGAGCGTGTTTTCTTTTTGGAAAAACTGGCCTATTGGGTAAAGAACTGCCCTTGCCTAGACTGCTGACAGTAAGTACACTGTCCAATCTGGACAAGCAGGATACAAGGAAAAATGACTGCTAAACCTTGCCAAGATAGGGTAGGACAGTCTTTCAAGCTTTCCTGCTTCTAAAAATGATCTGTCAGATATTCTAGGTGTACAGACAAAGTTGGATGCCCCAATGCTACAGAGAAACACTGGGTGACTGTCCAGGCAGCCAGCTGTTTCTGTCATTTCTAGCATCTTTCAGAAGTCGCTTGCTTGCACTTCCTGCTTACTCTGGTAATACTGTTTTCCTTCTCAGGTCTTTGATGGAGTTGAAGACTAGATAGTTATAGTTACAATGTTCTTGTATCTTAGCTAAGGGAATATTAAGTACAAAAGTTGAACTCTTCAGGATAAAACAGCTATTGGAATATTATCACATATATATGTAGATTGTGTTTCTTGCTTGATGTTGTTTTTGTTGGTTGTAGTTTCATTTTTGTTTATGTTGTTACTTTTTCTTATGAACAATACTTGATGGTTTTTGTTGTATATAGTTTATGTTAGTATTAGAACTTTTCTTTATTAGAAAAAGGGGGGGGAGTGTTGTGGGAGCTTGATCTGATCAGTCAGTGACATTTGGGATTACTAGCCATACAGGTGTGATTTTCTCTGATGTGTGACCTGTTAAGAATTGAGGTTGGCAGTGGGGGTCCATGTACTTGTTTGGATGTGAAAGGCTTTCTGTTGCACCATTGGGTGACCTGGTCTGGAGCTTTCTCCGTCCTTCCTTGACAGATGAAGAGTCAATGGCATCACTTCCCAGTGTATCTGTGAGTGTGTATATTGCCTATTTCATTCCTTAATAAATACATATTCTTCCCATTGCAGCACACACACACACACACACACACACACACACACACACACACACACACACACCTCACTCAATGGAAGGCAGAACCAAGAAGAAAATGGTTGAGACTTGCTCCATTCTGTGATGGCAAATCTTCATTGTCAAGTTGAGTTGATTGGCTTTAGGATCACTATAGAAACATGCCTATGAGAGTATTTGCAGAAAGGTTAAAATGGGGAGAGAAGACCTGCCTTGAATATAAGAAGGATCATCCCACTGGCTTAGGACCCATATGAATAAAAAGGAGAAAGTGAACTGAGTACCACCATTCATCTCTACTTCTGATTATGGATGTAATGTGACCAATTGCCTCATATGTCTATTGCCATGCTATCCTCACCATGATTGACTATATCTCCTTGAACTATAAGCCGAAATAAACCCTTCCCAACTTAAATTGCTTCTTGCCTGATCAGAGCAATGAGGAAAGTAACTGGTACACCATGGGAGGGGAAGAACAGCCTAACAGTGGTGGTTTGAATGAGAATGGTCTCCATAGACTAATACATTTGAAAACTTGGTCACTAGTTTCTGAAACTGTTTGGGAAAGGTGAAGAGGTGTGGCCTTGTTGGAGGAGGGGTGTCACTGGGGCAGGCAGGCTTTGAGGTTTCAAAAGCCCATACCATTTCTAGTTAGCTCTCTCTACCTTGTGGTTATGGGTCAAGCTGTGAGCTATCAGCTATTCCTGCTGCCATGCTTTTGCTCTGCCACATGGACTCTAACCCTTTGAAATGGTAAGTTCAGTTAAGTCTTTTGTAAGTGCTTTGGTCATAATATCTTATCTTGACAACAGAAAAGTACCTAATACATCAACAGAGGACAGGCTTTGAAGGAAGATGCAGGGAGGATGGAGTAAGATAGAAGAGTCAAAAGAGAGTGAAGGATGCTCACTTGGTCCTTGTCTTCCTTATGTGCAAATATAGTAGCTATCATTTATTTGAGGACCTACTCTATTCTAAATTCCTTTACATTGATGGTCTCATTGAACTCTCATAATAATATTAAGAAGGCACCAAAGGATTAAAAAGTTATCTGATACTGAGAAGTGATAGCAAATAATTATAATCCCAGCACTTGGGAGGCTGAGGCGGGAAGAGTACATGTAGAGCACATGTATTGTTTTGTTTAATTTTCTATTGATTCTTTGTGAATTTCACATCATGCACCCAATCCACATCCTTTTGTATCTGCTCTCTGCTCTTGTAACCTTCCCTGCCCAACAAATCTTACCATGGATGTTGTGGTGTGTCACTGTTGTTACACAGTATACCCTTTTGCCCAAACAGCTTTACTTGCAAAATTTTATTGCTATGTATGAGCCACTGGTATTGTTCAAGGCCTCTGGCCTCTTGGATATCCTGTTGTTGTCCTGTGCCATGGGGATCCTACATCTTTTGTTCTGCAGGACAAGCCCCTTCATGCGCTTCAGCAGTTCATGGACGGGGTAGACATTGGGGTTGGCCAACTCAAAGGCCCGGATGTGGGCCTGGGTGCTAGTCAGTTTGCCCATTCTCTTGTGCCCATGCCACCAGGGTCAGCTCTCCTGCTTTGCCCAGTCAAGGGATGGGACTGGCTCTTTTATACCCAGGACACCAGGGTGGGGCTATCTCTCATATGCCCACACCTTCAGGACCCAGCTCTCCCATACCCTTACTACCAGGGCTAGCTCTACTATGCTGCCTAGGTGAGGTCAGCTCTAGCCTTGCTCTGCTCTCCTACCATTCTCTATGTGCTGCAGCCAGGGAGGGGCAGGACCAGCTCACTGGCTTTGAGACCTTTGGGGAGAGCTCCCCAACACTGCCCAAGCAAGGACTAGGGCCAGCTCTCACATGAGAAGAGCACATGGTTAAGGCCAACTTGGACTATGTAGTGAAGAAGCCTATCTCAAAAACAAACAAACAAACAAACAAACAAACAAACAGTAAAAACATTTTCTGTGACTTGCCCAAGGTCATTCCACTAGTCAGCGATGGCTCCCAGCTCTATCTCAGGCAGTGGGACTCTAGAACTCAGACTTCCCACCATACACATATGGTCCTAGGAAACAGGGTGGTAGTATGACTTGAAATACGATGAAGAAGCTGTATTCAAAGATCTGGTGGACTGCTTGACCTTGGGCTTCACCTTGGAGACCATTGTGGTTGTAGAAATGTGGACTGCTACAGGTCCAAATCAGAATTATCTTGGATTATCTTAGAGACCTCTTATAGCCAATTACTTTAACTTTTATATGTGACCTAACATTTTCATGACTGATAAATAAGTTCCTCAGAATGTATTATGAAGCTTAACCTCCACGAAGCCTGAAGCTAACAGTGCCATAAGATAACATCTGAAGTCCATAGAGGAGTGTTATGGTTTTGTAACTGGAATTTTTATGGAAAAAGCCTAAGCGCTGGCAGCATCCTCAGAATGCTGACTGGGCCACCCATCATCATATAAGCTTATTAGAGAGATGACTAATGGTGCAAAACAGGGAGAAGAGGTTTAGACGATGTGGGTACACTGGGAGGTGGGACAGATAGGCACAAACTTTAGGCTTAAGTAGAGAAAAAATTAGGGCAAGGATAAAAAGTTCTGAATAACTAAGCAGTTGTGGTCAAGGTGCAGCCTGGTTGATGACTGCTTCTGTTCTGATTGTGCAAGGCGGCCTTGAGGTAACCTGGGAATAACACGGTTCTCATGAGTTGCCTATTTCTGCTCCAGGGTCTACCTCCTCAGCATGGAGAATAGCCCTCATCTTGGGCATAGCTATTCTAGGAACCCAAGGTGTGACTTGAGAAAAAGTTAAGGATAATGTCTTATCTCTGGATTTTCTCCCAAAATAATGAAGGCAGACAGACACAAAAACTAAGACATTGGTGCTGGATGTTTGTCCTGTTTTAGTTACTGTTGTCACCTAGGACCACACCATTTTGTACAGCTCTTCTATCTTTGTTGAACGGTGACAATTCCAGAAACTGGTGTAAATTGATTCCTAGAACTAAGCAACTTGATTCTGTTCTTCCCGTGCTATCAACTCCAAATAACACCTTGCCAGGAAAGATGTTTATCCATCACTTGACATTCTTAAACTTACCATTCCCTGGTTACCCCTAGCAACAACCAAGAGCAAGCCAAAAAAGGAAACATTTCAATCTCCTTTCAACCCACCGTCCTCTAAATCCTATAAGAAAAGACTACTCTAGTCACAGGGGCCTGAACTCTCCTAAGGCGTCCTGCCATGCCTGTCTGTCTGTGTGTATGTGGAGTAAATAACTCTTCTAATAAATCTCTTACCTAAATGGACAGCCTGCCTCTATGTCCCCCTTGAAACCCAAACCCAGCACCTTTCAAACTTGTGGAGTTAGTGCTGTATAGCAAACGCAGTTTCTAAGTGCTATTAGTTTAGATACGCAGTATCTTCTACATCTCTCTGCCCCAAAAACTCATGAGTTAAGAGTTTAGCAGCCAGCTGAAGGGTTTGGGGGAAGTAATTGGATCCTAAGGGCTTTGACCTAGTCAGTGGATAAATTCCTTGTAGATTAATAATCTGTCAGTATTATTAGGAGGTCAGAGAAAGAAGGAGGCAGGGGCTAGTAGTCCAGGAGGTAGACCACTGGGAAATGCCCTGGAATGATGTCTCTTTGCTTTCTGCATGCTGGGAGGTGAACAGCTCTGCTTGACTAAGCCCTGCTGTCACCATGGTGCTCTTCCACCCCTCAGGCCCAAAGCCAGCCAGGCAGCCATGGCCTGAAATGTCTGTATCTGAGCTTTTCCTCCAATTAAGTTGCTTATGCCAGGTGTTTTGTCACAGTGACAAAAAGGAAACACAAAAAGGCTCCTCCAATTTGCTGCCACCAGCCTACCTGTTGCTTCCACCCCTGCAACTAGTAAACACTTCCACTGATTTATGACTTTCTCTTGTTCTGTATTTGTTAAAGTTCATATAACCTCTTCTACAGTGACTCAGAGTGACTTCCATGTCTGGACCATTATCCCTTGGGGCTTAGAATAAAATTTTCCTTATTTGTTCTGGAGTAGGATCTTTATTAGAGTACTGGGGATTGAACACAGGGCATTGTATATGCTGGGCAAACACTGTTCCACTGAGCTATACCCCAAGCCCCTGAGCTCTTACTTTAGGTCAACAGTAGTCACAACCTTCAGGGCTCTGCATCTTTCTAGCTTTGAATTTCTCTGGCAAAGGACTATTTCACCTATTATTAGAGGTGGAATCATATAGTCTTATAAAGAAGAGTTAAACTGTTAGGAAAAGGCAGTGGCCAAAATCAGCAGTCATCCTGCAGACATGTTTAGCATCTTTGACACAGAGAGGATGATAAAAATGGCCATCAACTCCCTGTTCTTTAGGAACATGTCACATGGGTCACAGTAGTTACTGATGACTGTGCTGCTGGGGTTCCACATTCCAGAGCTAACCAGACTCATCTCTGAAGGTGGCCCAGGACAGCAAAGGTCACAGAAAAGCTGAGGACCCACCTGGGAACTCACCTGTCCCCTAAGTCAGAGTTATTCAGGCAATTGTGTATTACAGGAAATTAGGACCAAGGTAGGTCTTCCAGAGAACTACCATGGACACCTGGGAGACAGAAGGGAAGGACCAATGTTTGTTCGTTCATTCATTCATTCATTCATTCATTCATTCATTCATTCATACAGTCAGTCAGTCACTCACCAATCAGATAATGATCACTCTGCAAATACTGTGAGCCAAATACAACAAGAATAAGGGGCCTAAGTTAGACCTTCAATGTTTTCACTTGTAGATAGACCAGAGACATCCAGCCATGTGTGAAAAGTGAGAGTAAGTTCTGTGGGAGAACTTAGGGCAGGGGAAGCCAGATAGAACGCCTGGAAAATGTACTATCCATGCTGACCCCTAAATGCCAGTAGGCATGAGGCCTGGTGAGGGGTGGGCAGCCAGAGAGGTGAGCTTTCCAAGCAGAGGAAGAAGCATGGATGAAGACCCACAAGAGAGCAAACATGGTAGGCCTAGTTCTTACCATCAGCAGGAGGTGGTACCTCACACTTGTAATCCCAGAACTTGGGAGGCTGAGACAGAGAGATTGGGAGTTCAAGGCCAGTCTGGGTTACATAGGGGACTCTTGCCTCAAAAATCAGAACAGTAACAACAACAAAAACCAGACAGTTCATAGCTAGAGGTGGTTCTAGAAGAGAAACTCTACCAGATGTAGAAGAGTCAAGTAGATATCCTTGGGCCAAGGCCTCAGAAGCTCAGCAGCATATGCACCAGGCAGGATGTGCCAGTGAGTCCAGTGTGAGAATACTGGCAGGCATTTGAAGTGCAATCAGGGATACAGAACCAGGACATGGTGAGTTCATGAATCCCTATCTCTGCTGCTTTGTCAGTGATTTTTATGATTTCTTTAGATCTGTCATTTTAACCCCCTCTTTCCCTCTATTGACTGTGGAGATTGGCAATACGACATTTAAAAATGCAAATGGTAGTTGTTTGTTTTTGATGAGGTTGGTATGGAAGGTTTGGAAATGTGTCTATGTCTTATTTGATAGGAGAAAGTTTATGGAGGATGGGTCAGACAGAGGTAGTTCCTCTGGAGAAACTAATGAGTCAATATGTTTACACTTCTATCTTTTTTTAGGCAGTATCTCATAAGCAGAGTTTTCCTGCCTCACCAGCCACTTCCAAATTACCACCCAGAGGCTTATATTAATTGTAAATGACTGTCCAATAGTTCAGGCTTATTACTAATTAATGCTTACATTTTAAGTTAACCCATACTTCTTGTTTATGCTCTGCCATGTGGTTGTACCTTTATTAACATGACATGCTTATCTCTTGCTCCCTCTGCGTCTGCTAGTGACTCTGCCCTTCTTCATCCCATCATTCTTGGTTTGGCTTTTCTGCCTAATTTTATCCTATTCAGCTATTGGCCAGTCAGCTTGTTTATTAAACCAATCACAACGACAAATCTTCTCAGTGTACAAAAGGATTTTCCATAACATGGTCTTACTGTGTAGTCCCAGCTGACCTAGAACTCAACTATGTAGACCTGGTTGGCTTTGAACTCACAAAGACCCACCTTGCCTTCCAAGTGCTAGGATTAAAGGCATGCATTGCCACACCTGGTTCACAACTTTTAAACTACTCCTTTCAAGAGGTGATGTATAGTTTTTGTCCCCTCAAGTATAGGTTCCTTTGATCAATAGTTTTCTCATGATTTTCTAGAATATGGTGAAATTGACAATGTGTAAGCTCTGAGGAAAGGTTACGAATGACATTTGTTATCCACTCCCCCAGATGGTTTGCTCAGGGGAAGCCAACTGCCATTTGTGAGGCTGCTCAGCTAGCTCTGTGGAAAGACACATGCAGGCAGTAACCACTTGTCACATTCATGGAAGAAAGCAGTGTCGGTCCCCAGTCAAGTCTTCAGGGGCAGCCAGGTCCTGGCTTTCCGGCTTGCTCCAGCTGAAACTGGTTCCTGCCTCTAACTGTTTAATGCTGGGACCACAGGCACATCACTCCACACCTAATTTTACTTATTTGTTTGTATGTCTCCAACACCTAACACACAACCAGAACTCAGCGTGTAATTGTTAAATAGACCAATAATGAATTGTTCCTTTCAGGGAGTTCTCAAAGTCAGGCCATTAGATGAAAATATCAGCAATTCAAAGAATGCTATAGTAGAGAGAGGTACCACAGAGGACAAGGTTATCTAGGATGGTAGAGTTGGAAAAGGTCTGTTGTCTGATCTGGGAGTATTTTGAAATTTGAAGCAGGATTTCACTATGCATCCCAGACTGACTTCAAACTCAGCCTCCCGAGTGCTAGGATTACAGGCATATGGCACAACACCCAGCTTTGAGCCAACTTGTACAGGATAGACAGTTGCATAGGAAGTTGAGGCAGGCTATCATGAGGACATGTGGCATTTACAGAGTCTGACAGAGTTCTGAGTGTCTGAAACCCTAACTTAGACTCTTTTATTTGGAGGGGATAGGACTGCTGAGAGGGACATATGTCGAACAGCCTTGTGACCTGGCCTCAGGAGCAGCAGCACAGCTTGTCTTGGTGGTTCTGGCCTTCTTTAAGGGAATGCATTCTGCCTTTAATGTCTTACTTCACCTGCCCACAGGGGCGTGCCCATTCATTTTTCCCCAGCTCGCCTTTTCTTCTTATCATCTTGCGTCACTCAGTTCATTTTCTTTGTCTGGTTAATACACAGTCACCCTTAATACTCAGTGAAGACTTGTTTATTTTATGATACACATCCCTGATCAACCTGCTGGCCCACTTTACCCTGGTTTCATTCTTTTTTTCATCCTGTTGGGTTCAATGTCTGCTGCTGATGGACTGACTCACTCTCTCTTGGGCATTCTCAGTTCTCATTTCCCAGAGAGAAAACCCGATCTCTCAGTTCTCTCAGAGAACTGATCTTTAACTAATTATGAGTTATCAGTCGGCAACTGTTGGGGAACATGGAGGCTCTTATGCTCACAGATAAGCGCCAAGGGAACCAGGAACATTAACCATATAGACTTGTTCCTCCAAAGGAAAGGATACATAATTTGTTATCCACACAGAAGGCTGGGAGTGGGTGTGGTTAATAGTCTGGTGACATTTGGACTATCTGTATGGCCAAGATCACACTGGATCCTTCTCCAGACCCTTATTGTGACCTTGCCGATATATAAAACATATCTTTATGGAAGATGTCACATGTATTTTACAGAATTTCAATGTAGTCATGTCTTAACTTTTCTTATGCATGTGGGATTGAGTTAAAGATCACCAGGAAAGTTTTCATCAAATGTGCTGTGCTTGAATATACCTAAAATAAATTACACAGAGTCAGACTCTCAAAGTTTGAACCAACACTGGCTACTGAGTCCTGTTGAACTGAACAACCTTCTTGCCTTCCTCAGATAGTTACTGAGGTTGCAGAGACCCTAACAAACAACCAAAATTTTGGTTGCCCTTTGGATAGCCTTGATCCAAAGCTCCATGGAGATGCCTCTTCAGCACAGCTCAATGGCAGGGCAAGCTCCACGAGGATCTAGGGGAAGATATCTTAGTTCACTTTGTGCTGCTCTGCCAGAGTAGCACAGCCAAGGTAATTTAGAAACAATAGAAGTCTGTTTGGGCCATGCTTTTGGAGACTTCAAAGTCCAAGATTGAGGGGCTGTATTTGATGAAGACCTTTATGTTGTGTCATAATATAGAAGAAAGAAGCAAGTGGTGTGTGTGTATGTGTGTGTGTGTGTGTGTGTGTGTGTGTGTGTGTGTGAGAGAGAGAGAGAGAGAGAGAGAGAGAGAGAGAGAGAGAGAGAGAGAGAGAGAGAGAGAGAGAGAGAGAGAGAGAGAGAGAGAGAGAGAGAGAAAACTGAACTCATTGAGTTATTGGATCTACTTCAAGAATAACTAACTCACTCCTGTGACAATGGCATTAGTCCATTCATGTACCACCAAGAGCTGATCACTTCTTATACCAATATGACACTGTTGTATATTAGAAATTAACTTTGCAACATACCGACTTTGGGGGAAGTGTTGAAACTGTAGTGGACAGCAAATGGAAGTTTGAAAGTTTGGGGTTTTGTAGGAAACAGACAGCTTTGGGTGACGACATCACATCTCCTCATCTACCTCTGATGCCTGTTACTGCTGTATTGGAAGGTTACCACCATGCTCAAGCTCAGTACCCAAGAAGTTCCATACCAAGGTCACCCTGCCTGCTGCCTCTGAGGGTCAACAAAGCCTCCAGGAAATGTTCATTTAGTGGAGGGGAGGTTGCTCAATGTACTCCTGGACAACCTCATGCAGGGGAGAGACTGAAGTGGGTGGAGAGACATTGAGCAACCTGCCTGATAAAAGGTATACAGTTTGAGAATTGACTCACCAACTTCTGGTGGAATCCATCCCTCAATTGTCTCCAATCGGTGGTGTCCCCATTGCATTGTCACTTTTCTCTGTCTCTCCCTGTCCCCTCACTGCTCCATTCTGGATAACCTCACAAACAGTGTTGCATTAGAGTCCTAATCCTAGACTGTTCTTAGGGGAACCCAACTGAGATTTATTTTGAAGGCAATAAGGAATGCTTGCAGCACTTTTCCTTTTTCTGATAATATCCCATGATAAACTCTATGTGCTCTTTTGGGCAGAGAGAACATAAGCATAGTAGGTCACAGTCCTCCAACATAAGGAGCTTATAGCCTCCCCTCTCTGGTAAGCGCTTCTGGTGTTTGTATTTCCGTTATCTCCTTTGGCCCTCTTAGCAACCTTTGCAGAGAGCCAGTGCAAACACCATTATCCTCATCTTACAGGGAAAGCAAGAGGAGACAGAGGTGGTCAACACTGCTTGCAAGGTCACACACTGGCCAGTGGCCTTTTAAGCAATTAAAATCTTTAGCTAAGTATATGAATTCTCTTAGTTACTCTGAGAAAGTAATGTTAAAAGCAACACATTTGCAATAATTTAATTATCTGCTTGCCTTCATTATTTTTTCTTTGCGTTCTCTGTTTCTCCTTAACTTTCCAAATATTGTACTGGCTTTTAATCAGCGCTATATAATTTCTTCTGAGAAACTAGGTCAATGTACAACGTGTTAACACAGCTTTCCTTTTGCAGTTTAAACAAAATTTTAGTAAAATTTCATCTCACAAGGAGAAAGGGGGAAAAAAAAACCCTTTAAGAGCTATTGCATAATTTGAAGCAGAATGCCATGATTACATATGCATTTTAGATGACCAGAGGGGCCAAGGGCAGTGTGGAGGGGTCTGGCAGGACAGGAATCTACCTTCTCTCTGTAGGTGATTCTAACCCACTGGGGGCTTTAAATAACATCCTTATGCTTGGTGACTCACACATTTCCATCTCCAGCCCCAACTTCCCTTCTGAACTCCCAGCTGGCATATGCAGCCTTTAATTGACATCTCTACTCAACTGGATGTCTCACAGGCACTCAGACTTCACAGGACCAGAGGGAAACTCTAGATTTCCATCCCCCAACCCCCCACTACATCTTTCCTCCGTGATTTCTCTCTTGGTGAGTGACACAAGCTACAGAAACTTGGAAGCTGTCCTTGCTCCCTTCTCTCTCACACCATCAGTCTCCATTCCATTACCAAGTCTGAGCGCTTGTGCCTCCATTCTGCTCCCTATCTCCCATCCTGGCCCCCTCATCAGTGAAGCCACTATCAGCTCCTATCTGGGCTCTGTCTGTGTCCTCTCTTCCTCCTTTTACCCTTGCTTTCTGTTGAGTGAAGGGAAATTTTTCTTCCGTTGTTTTTAGTGTCCCTATTAGATTGGGACACGTTGGATAAAAAGCCATGGCTGCTCTTGGTGACCCAGTGAGTCTCGGACATAGCTTGTCTTTTGTCTACTTGTCTACTTGTCTTTTGTCTCAGTGAGAAGCTAAATCATTCAGAAAGAATAACCTACATGTTAGCAGTGTTTTAAGAGCAAGAGGACTGTCCTTAAGTTAGCCTTCCTGTTCCTGTAATGAAACATTGACCACAAGCAACACTGGGGAAGGAAAGGGTTAGTTTGGTTTACAGATCCCACTCTGTCATGGAGGGAAGCCCAGGTAGGAGCTTAAGGCAGGAATAGAAACAGGGACCACAGAGGAATGTTGCTTACTGCCTTGTTCTCTGTGGTTTACCTGGCTTACTTTCTTATAGAATCCAAGACTACTTGCCTAGGGAGTGGTAGGCTGGGCCCTCCCGTATCATTAATCAAGAAAATTTCCTCACAGACTTGCCTACATCCCAATCTGATTGAGGCAATTCCTTAATTGTGGTTCTTTCTTAAGTGGCTCTAGTTTGTGTCAAAATGATGAACAAGAAGGATCTTTCCCCCTGAATGACAGGGCCGCTCAGGAAAATTTATGTTTGGTAAATTTTAACTGGGCTCTAGAATCTATGGTGTGTGTGTGTGTGTGTGTGTGTGTGTTGTGTGAGAGAGAGAGAGAGAGAGAGAGAGAGAGAGAGAGAGAGAGAGAGAGAGTGACAGAGACAGAGACACAGAGAGAGACACACACAGAGAGAGACAGAGACAGAGTTCAATTTGCTAGAATCAGTTTTCTCTTTCTACCTTGCGAGTTCAGGGATGGAAATCATCTCTTTAGGCTTGTCAGAAAGTACTTTACAAGCTCAACCATCTCTCAGACTCCAAATCATCCCCCTTAAGTTTATATATTTGGACACTTGATCACTAGTGGCACTGTTTTGGGAGGCTGTGGAATCTGTTGGACATGGGTCTGGCAGGAAGATATCGGGCTTTAGGGGTGGGATAAAAGATTATAAAAGACAATAACAGCCCAAACTCTGTTTTCTGCTTGATTACTGTGTCTGTCACAGCCATGGGCCCCATGTCTCCTCTGCCCCAGGGGACTGTAACTCCTGAACAATGAGTCAGAATAGCTCCCATCCACTGGAATTGCTCCTGTTAGGTATTCTGTCTCAGAGAGGAGATAACAAATAGTCACCATCATAGGATCAGTCAGGCCAATAGATCTTCCCTTTATGGTGCTGTTTATATGGCTAGATTATCTACTTGACTAGATTGATAAAACAGGCAATCTGGCAGCTAGCAGAAATTAAGGGAGTTGGCATGTTCCAGTTAGATCTGGAAGTCGGAAAACAATGTGTGTATTGTGAGCTTCACAAGAGTGAGAACCTTTGGGAAGCTTGGAATTGAGGCTGATGGGGAAATAAAAAAATAAAAGCAACTTTTAGCTGGGGCTAGGGGTGTAGCTCAGTCTAGCATGCAGGAGGCCCTGGATATGCAATCCCCAGGATTGCATACAGCAGATGTGGTAGTGCAAAACTGTAACCCTAACACTCTAATAGTGGCAGACAAATTGGAAATTCAAGGTCATTGTCAGCTACATAGCAAGTTTCAAAAGCCAAATCCAGCATGGGATACATAAGGCCCTGCCTCTAAAACAAACAACAGCAAAAATTTTCAGTGAATGTGATTCTCTGTGGGAATGATAGGAGGGTTTCTAGAATACAGTGTCCACAAAGTTGGAAACACCCCAAATCTCAAAGTGGGATGGAAATGTGATTGTAATTCAGTGTATAACCTAGTGGTTAGGTTTGCACCGTTGCAGCTATTTCAGGGAAAATCTGTTTGGAGTTCAAGGAGATACAGAGGCAGACTGTCCTCTAGAGTAAGGAACTTATTAGAAGTTATTGACTCCATAGACAGACAGGCAGACAGCAGCACTATGGAGGCTCTCAGGAGAGTTCAGGCTCCTGTGGCGCAGTGGAGGTCCCTTTGCAGAGGAAGGGAAGAAGGCCTGTGCTGTGGCATTACGGAGCACTCCACAGCATGCGCTTGCAGACAGGTGTCTCTGAATCAGCTATGAGGATGGGCAAGCAAGAAACTAGAAAAGTAAGTTCCTTTAGTTCTGAAAACAAAATTGCTACATTTTCAGAAATTGTTACAGTTCAACCAAAATGGAACGTGATGGAGCCCTGGCTGACACTGAGTGTAGCTGGCCACTCTTTTGTAGTTTCTGCACACAGCAAAATGCCTCCAACTCCCCTCTATCCATTTGTCTGGCTTGCTACCTACTTTCTTTGCAGAGCCCTCCTACCCCGGCTCTTTCCTCACTCCTGTATCATGTATAGTTGACATAGCAAGTACCTCAACCAGTGTCCGCCATTTATTATCATTGTCAAGTGCACTGTATCGTACGTAACTGCCTCTACCATACTTGTATATGACCAACAGCACGGCAGGTGAGTTTACACCACAAGTGCATGAGTATTGAGTTGAACTATGGCATCACAAAGTTACTGTGCATGAAAGGTCTTAGGTTCAGGCTCAAGAGGGACATCTAGATTGATGGTTGGGGGTAAGGAATTTATTAAAAGAGTTATTAACACTTGAGGCCAGCCTGGTCTACAGAGCTAGTTCCAGGACAAGCTCCAAAGCAATATAGGAAAAAAAAAAAAAAAGAAAAAAAAAAAAAGAGTTACTAACACTATGGACAGACTAACAGAAAATAACATGGCAGGGGCTCTGAGGAAAATTCAGGTCCTAGCACCACAGAAAGTGCTGGAGACTGAAGAGATGAATCAGGATGTGGACGGACAGAGTCCAGGTGGCAGGAGTATAGCCTCTTCTCACAGCTTTTTTTTTTTTGTGGGGGGGGGGGGCTGGTATGTTTCACAGCAGGAGCTTGCAGCCAGGCTTTCTGATTCCCAAACAGGAGGCAGGGAAGAGGTGGGGAGCAGAATGTCTGGCTACTATTACTCCTTTTGATGCAAATTCACTTTTCCAGGTGAGAAACCAGAAATCTAGAGATTTACAGACACACCCTCAGTAGGTGCCTGACCATGTCTGTGAGAAGGCAGGACTACAGGTGTTTTGGCCTGGGCAATTCTAATATTTAATGTGTATTAGTCATGGTTTTCTAGAGGAAAAGACAGGAGGAATACATTTTAAAAGAGGATTCGTTGATATTGAATGAATGCATAATAAAAGAGGATTTATCGATCGGCTTACACGATGTGGTCTGAATAGTTCAATACTGGCTGTCTTCACACTAGGTAGGCTGAGAACCTGATAGCTGCTTGGGCCATGAGACTGATGCTTCAGCAGTTCCAACCTGGCGCTGAAGGCCTGGAGGATTCCTGGAGAGTCACTGGTCTTCAGGCCATGTTGGAATTCCAAGGTAGGTAATGCTGTGAGCAAAAAAATGTTGCAGCAGCATCCAAGTAAATAAACTGGCAGCAAGATTCCAAGGCAAGCCAGGCGGTGGTGGTGCACGCCTTTAATCCCAGCACTGGGGAGGTAGAGGCAGGTGGACTCTGTAAGTTAGAGGCCAGTCTTGTTTTCCCTAGGGCCTCCTGCTATTCAAGCTGCCACATTTAGAATGGGTCTTCCCACTTCAAACAACCCGATTAAGAAAATCTCTTGCCTCACAGCCTGTCTTTTAGTTGCTTCCAGATGCAATCGAGTTGGCAATGGAGATCGACCATCACTCTAGGCAATAAGAATTTTTCATCTCCACTGTAACCTAATGGGCCCATCATCATGCATGTGTTCCTCATTGACTACAGCATCGTTATTAGCTGACTGAAGAGCTGTCTTCAAGAAGGAAAATCAGTTGGGGCATATCTTTCTGTTCAGGTATATGATTCCCCCTCCTCCAGAATAGAGGCCTTACGTTTTCCATTGTGACCCACTGAAGAATAGTGCAAATCTTGAAACCTTTCAATCACCCCAAATTTCCAAGGTGAAAAAAACATCCATGTTACACGAATTATCACTATATTAATCTAACTGCAGGAAGGGATGCATACACATATGCATTAACGAGGTAGGCTGATCTTTATTTGAAACATAATAGTTTCAAAGTCAGGTTATAAACAAACTTTAGGCCAAAAAGATCACAATGCACAACCATAACAAAACTGAAAATTACAAAGGTAAATAATCATGAAGCTAAATTTATAGCAATTTATAGTAAATGTAAATTTTAATTAAAAGCCAGCATCATTAACCTATCAAAGCCTACAGTCAATTCCGAGCAACACTGTTTAAAGCACTGACAATAATGTGCCATTTCCCCAAACTGTAGGAGTTCCAGCTATGTGTGAGTCCACACACAGGAGGAGTGCCATCCCATCACCAGCTGTGGCCTTAGCAGAGTATCAAATTAGAGTTCTTAGGAGACTCTTACAATGATCATTTTCCTTTGAGTATTCTAACTTTTAGTAACCCTTGTGATGATTTAGCCGGTTAGGTGAACATAGTGTATGGCATAGAGATAATGGTCATTTGCATATAGAATATTCACATATGCTCTTGCATTTAGGGAGACTCTGCAGGGAGCTACTGACCCAGTGTGGGAATCTCTGCTCTGGAAAAAACTCAAAAATGTGTGTTAGAAACAGACAGCTCACCTTTCTTGACTCAAATTCTCAAATGTTCTAATGGGTTCAGCTTTAGCCACATGTCCGCTCTGGGGCAATCATCCATGGGGTAGGGGTGGTCGATGTTTGTCAGATGGCTGTGGGTGGGAAGGGCAATTCCTGGAAATGGAGACACTCCAGGAGGATTGTATATAATAACAATAAAATAACAGTATAAGCTGTGTCAAGGCCATACAACTTGTACCTTAGAAACCCACAGAGAATTAGAAACTCAAGTTTTTCTCTAGCTTCAGGGTAGCTGGCAGTAAAATCTAGATCAGTCACAAGACAACAATCTAAGCAACACCTGTAGGATCCAGCCAACCTTCCTGTGTAGAAATGCTTGCTTCCCCAGCCCTCTGGGCTTCATCTAGGGTCACTAGTCCTGACCCTTGCATGCTTTGCTGAAGCTGATAGCCAGAGGGACTTGCGATCTGGTCTCTCTCAGCCTTACATTATCTCCTGGCAGGCTTCAGAGTGTCTCTGGCTGGGTGGGGGAAGCTTCTGAATTTTCAGCTGGTTCCTATGTCTTGGCTCTGCTTGTGGTCTTCTTCTTTGCTGCAGCTTCAGGAAGGGTCTGGAATGAGGGAGATGCAAGAAAGCTGACCAGACCTTCCCACTTGGCAGGCTGTGTAGCCCTCATGTCCAAGCTTTGTCGAATGATGTCTCAATGTCCTCAGTACTTTTCATTTTCTGGTTATTTCAGAAGCTTAATCCCAGCAGTATGTGGGATAGGATTGTATGTATGTGTGTGCATGTGTATGATATATGTACAGGCCTGGTACATGCCTGTATATATGGGATATATGTAGCATATGGTATGTACGTGTTGTATGTGCCTGTGATTTGCTGGTATGTGTGCATGGAACGTACATGTGTAGTTTATGACATGTTTGCTCGGCATAGTACGTGCATCTGTGGTGTATGGTATTATGTATATGGTATATGTGGTATATGGTACCTGTGATGTGTGTATGATGAGTGGTGTAGTGGCATGTGTACATGGTGGTACGTATGTATGGTATGTTGTGGTATATGGGCTGTAATTTATCTACGCTATAAACATGATGTGTGCGGTATCTGTATATGATTGTGTGTGTATATGGTATATCAAGGGGTATATGTTTTATGTGTACGATGTATATGATGAGAGAGTCACGTTTTTCTGCCCCTCTTTCTCTCAATTTTCCTGCAGTCCCTTGGGACTGAAAGGAAAGGCTTTCCTCACATCCTCCTTTGTATTAGTTACATCCCTGATGCTGTGATAAAACACTCTGACAAAAGCAACTTAAGGAGAAGGGGTTTCTTCTGGGTCACATTTCAAGGTCCAGTCAGTGCAGCATGAGGAGTCCTGGCAGCTGATCACACTGCTCTAGAAAAGAGTGAATGCCTGTGCTCTGCTTACCTTTTCCCACTTCAGGGAGTGGTGCCACACACACAGCTAATGGGTCTTCCGGCTTCAGTGACCTCATCAAGATTCTAGCTCTCATCAACTTGATGCTCAGCTGTTATAGCATCTACCGTAGACTTGGCTTCCTTGCTGCACTGGTGCTTGAAGAGCTGCTGTTTGATACACTGAGGGGCAAGAAACGGGGATCTGGAAAGGGCAGTCTGTGTCGATGGAATATGTACCATGTTCTTAGCACTCTTTCTAAACATCACAGTTCTGGCATCTAGAAGAAAGTGGAGTGTTTGTTGAATGCACACTTCATGTGGGTTAGCTGTTTTCTAAGTACCCTTTGGGCTAGGTGCTTCTAATTCTTCCATTTCACAGACGAAGAGACTGAGTCTTACAGAAACTAAAGCCACACACTGGCAAGTGGCAGATCTTGGATCCTGGATACTGTACCTCTCAGTCTGTCATTTTAACCAATCTCAGTTCTCCTCCTCTCAGGATAACAGCCTGGATTTAAAGATCAGTGCCTTTCGGAGAAATCTCACTTTAAATGTCAATAACAGAATATTAACTTCTTATTTCTTTTTGCATCATTCTGTAACAATTTAATCTTTCTCTAGACAGATGGATACTTGGGACCAAGCATGGGAGAAAGGGTCAGATCCCCTGAAAGGCAAGAGAGAAAAGCACATTAATCGTTTTTCCAAATATTGCTCTTGTTATAATAATAACACTAAAAACAAAAGAATTATTCAAAGACATAAAAATTGGAGCATGACAGGGAAAAACACATATGATGCTCAACTAAATACTGATGTTTTTTCTTTCTGTTTTACAGGGTTTGAACATAGGATCTTACACTTGCTAGATAAGTGCTGTACCTCTAAGCTACACTCCAGCTTCCAGTTTTGAAGAAGGAACCAAGTCACTTACCATTGAGTTGTCCTCAGCTAGGCTATTCTGATAAGAAGTCCTCAAACTACGCAGCAAAGAGATGTATTAAGATACGGAGACTTTTCTGTGTTAGCTAAACACACCAGCATCCTTTGACTAACACCAGCTATTCCCAAGTGAGATCTCTTACTGATTCTGAACTGTTAAATAGTGAATTGACAAAGCTGGGAGGAATGGTGACCAAGCAGCCTCCCATGGTACATACCTGGGCTGCCAGGCATTCCCGGAACCATTTCCTGTTTCCCGAATCTGGTTTCTCTGGTCAGAAAAGGGTTGGAAAGAAGCTTTGGCCTGAGGATCTGATTGATGAATGGGAGCTGTAAAGCACAAGTAGGAGCCAGAGGGGGTAGACATAGAAACTAGGTTTGAGGAGAACAGCAGGTGGCTGGGGACTGAGTGACAGGGTTAGCAACCCGTTTGTGGAATTTTTGAGCACGTGTGATGGAAAGGCTGACAAGAGAATGGGCTTTGGTCCCAGCTCTGCACCTGACAAGCTTTGGAATCCAGTTCTTTTTCTAAACAGTGATGGAGGGACCAGGGCTCCTGGAGGCTGGGGGCATGGGTAAAAGCAAAGCTACCGAGTATAGTCAGTGCTTGGCTGCTAGACCAGCTATGCCAGTGAATATGATCTTTTTTCCTTACAGAGTGAGCATGGACATCCTTACTGATACAGCAGGTGGGTGTTTGGTCCTAAGACCTCTGGTGAAATACCAGGGATTTTATAGACAGTAGGATCTTTTGTGGGAGATACACTAAGTAACAGCTGGCACCAGAGAGATGAGTCTGGGGTCAGCAGAAATCCATGGTCTGGGTTCAGTTCTACTGAAGAACTTATTTTTATTATAAATTGTATGTGTATATCTCTGAATATAGGCTTGTGCACATGAATACAGTGCCTGCAGTGGCCAGAAGAGGACATTGGATGACCTGGAACTGGAGTTACAAACAGTTGTGTTCCACCTGATGTGGGTGTTAGGAATCCAACTCGGGTCCTCTGTAAGAGCACTTAGCTGCTGAGCCATCTCTCCAGTATTTCCATGAAGGATGCTAATTGACCCTCTCGGACACAGTCTCTGATTCTACTATTAGAAGTGCTGTGAGAGCTAAGTGGTGGTGGTACATGCCATTACTCCCAGGACTTGTGAGGCAGAGGCAGGCAGATCTCTATGAGTTCGAGACCAACCTGGTCTACAGAGATAGTTCCAGGACAGGCTCCAAAGCAATACAGGGAAAACATGTAAAGAGGAGGAGGAGGAGGACTGTACTGTGAGAATGGAGCTGTCTGACCAAACACCAAAAACTCCAAGAAGACTAGGCCTGACTGAAACAATGATGTAAGCAGAAGGGGTGCTGTGTTGTTTCTGAACTGGAGATGAATTTCAGCCATGCCTTCCTCTCCAGGAACCTTGGAAACCACATGATACCTATAACAACACTGTGGCAAGATAGCAGGAATCTGGATCCCTGAGCCACTGTTGGAGGAGGACAGCTTAAAAATGTTACTTTTGGATCTTTCATGAACAAGAAATATAGCTTTTTGTTAACCCAATCAAATTATGGGGGCTTGTCATGACAATTTATAGAGACAACTATCCTAATAACTTTCAGTGAACCTCAGAGCAGAAGCTCTACTATTGGAAGATCATGACTGGGAATCTAACAATGAGTCTCCTGACCAATCAGGATGATATCATAAATCCTTTTTTAATATTTTCTTTTTTTAACCTTTTAAAATGATTTTTTTGGTCTTTATTTTATGTGCACGGGTGTTTGTCCTGCATGTATGTTTGTGTGAGGGCATCAGATCCCCTGAAACTGGAGTTATAGACAATTATGAGCTACCATGTGGGTACTAGGAATTGAACCCCCATCTTCTGGAAGAGCAGCCAGGGCTCTTAACCGCTGAGCCATATCTCCAGCACCCTGACGCCTTCATATCTTTGTGAGATGTGAGACCTTCATTCTAGCTATGGTGATGCAATGTCGAGGTGACAGAGTCCAGTCTTGGGAGACTCATAAGCTAGTAGACAGAGACAAACTGTCAGGATAAGTACTGACTGTGCAACATCGAAACAGAGCTAGCTTTCAGTTTCTACTGCCTGTTTGATGTCAGCTCAGGATGGCAATCTGTTACTGTAAGGGAAAGGTGGGCAGATCCCACAGCTGTTCTGCCAATTTGTGGATGATAGACAGCCTCAGTTTAAAAACTGAAGCAAGGGGTTGGAGAGATGGCTCAGTGGTTAAGAATGTTCTTCCAGAAGACCAGAGCTTGGGTGCTAGCACTCCCCAGTTTACTCAACACACGTAAAACAAATAAAGATAAAAAAGCAAATAACCAGAGAGAGGCAATAACTAGATGCTTCAGTTTGGGGCTGGGGGTGTAGCCTAGTTGGTAGAGTGCTTGCCTAGCCTTCATAAAGCTCTGAATTGAATCCCCAGCACTGCATACCAACCAAGCATTCTGATATACACCTGTAACCTCAGCTCTTGGGAAGTAGGGACAGGAGAATCAGCATTTCAAGGTCATCACTGTGAGTTAGAGGCCAGCCTAGGATAACCTGGGACCCTGTCTCAAAAATCTAATGCATGAAATAAAATAAAGAGAAAGGGATTATATATATATATATTTGTACTGCTGGAACTCTGAAAAGGATTGTATATTTTAAGAATATCCCCTTCGGTTCTATCCAGAGGTTGAGTCAGCAACTTTGAATAATGGTCTCTCGCGGATTACCTTTGGACTCCTGGAACGTGGATATAGCCAGCTTCTGCTTCCTCTTATTTACATCCTTCTCATCTGCCCCTCTCCCTGGCTGGTACTTTACCTCCTATAGAGGGTGGAGTTTACATGTGTGTGGAGAGTAGCAAGGATGTGTCTGGGGCCTGCAGATGGTCCCAGCTGAGTCTCTCTGTATGCATCTGGGGAATGATGCTTACTCTTCCTCATCTTGTAGGAAGAACAGGCCTTAGCTAGGGTCGTTGCACCTCTAGGAACCCAGAACCTGGCAATCCTTTCCTGATAAATCTTGCATGGCTCAGGGTATAGTTTGTGTAGCCCAACATTTATGTGTTGGAAATTTGAGCCTCAATTCTGCATTCCTGAGACGTGAGCTTCAGGGAGGATTTAGGTGTTAGCTCTGCCCTGTAAAAAGATTAATGCTGCTATGAGATGGACTTGTGGGAACAGGCCCTCTCTCTAGTTTGTTCTTCTGCCATATGGAAAATGGCCTTTCTCCCTCTCCTTCCTCCAAAGTGTGCTATACTCATGGATACTCATGACATACCCATACCTGCCAGCACTTTGATCTTTGGCTTCTCAGCATCCACCACATTGAGACCAAGAGTTCTGTTCTTTATTGACTTCTTAGTCTCAAGTATTCAGATATAATGGCCCCAGAATGACTGAGACATTCTGCTCAGGTCCATAGCAAATACTCAAGCATCTCTTAGCAAAGCAAGCTTTGTAGATGCAGACTACAGTAGAGCTCTCCTGTTTTCCCAGGGTACCCACTTTAGTCTTCTCTGGAAAGACTCAAATATAGTCTCATATCTGATGCACAGCTCCTATCTCACTGACCACAGAAAGCAGACTGTAATGTCTCTAAATGGCCCTGCCTCTTCAATACCCTGCCTCTTCATTGCCTCTCAGGACAGCAAAAACTCCTTCCAAGGAAATCTTCCAAAATCTCCCCTTTTGTTTTCCTGCAGCTTTTGATCTAGCTGGAAGGCACCAATAGTCAGGAAAGGATTCATGACCATTTCCTTTTATAGATGGTTACCTAGCCTTGATAGTTCACATTTATTTCTTCAGTGTTTAGCCAAGGAGCTTTTATTCTAGCATCCCATTACACAGGGCAGCAAACACATTATGGAGAATGTAATTTCAGACAGTAATAAACTCCATGAAGAAATGGGAACAAGGTGGTGTGGTAGAGGGCAGCCTGGGGGAAGAAGAGCTCATTTATAACATGTCATCAGGGACGTCATCTATCTCCTACTAGACACCTGGGCATGAAGCCACTTCCACAAGATGTGGAGAGTATAATGCTTTCTGTGCAGTTGGAAAAGTGAGTACAGAATCCTGTATAAAAACAGGTTTGGGATGGATTGTGCTGGAGAGCATTTGAGAAGTAGCCAGGCAGCCATCAGGAGGGGCCTAGGGTGTGGACTGTTTTAAGCTGTCTGCAAGAATAAAGAGTCTGTTGTGGTGGTGATTAAGCTTAGACTGACCAGATCCCATTTATATTTTATTTCTTTCCTTTTTAACATGTCAGACAAGTAATGTCCTGCTGTTGTAACACAGTCTGAGAGAAGCCTATCCCTCATGGTGACACGAAAACTCAATCATCACATTTATGAATCAAAGAGAACAATGGCATGGACACACAGGAGGAGGGCTGTTACAGAATAAAAGAGCCTGAGGAAGGAAAGAAGGCACCATGTCCCATCTCATTTACATCCTTTCAAAAACATCTTTGGAACAAACCCAGGAACTCAATATTATTATTATTTATTTTGTTAAATGCAATGATATCATGATTTTTAGGTTAAAACCTGTAGAAGCTGGAGATACAAAATGAAGGGATATATTATGATGCCTGAGGTTTTCTTTGACATATTCTACCAAAAGAAAAAAAACAGATAATTGTGGTTTCAAATTCTCCCTAACACATATTTGAAGGCCTTTTTCTTGTTTACATGTTCTTTTCTTTTTAATTGAGTGTGTGTGTGTGTGTGTGTGTGTGTGTGTGTGTGTGTGTGTGTGTCTCTGTCTCTGTGCGCGCGCGCGTGCGCAAGGGGATGATGTGTGCTCATGAAAATAGTGCTCACAGAGTCCAAAATTAAGCTGCAGTAACAGGAAGTTGAGGGCTGCCAGATGTTACTGCTGGGAACTGAACTCAAGTCCTCTATAAGAACAATATATGCTCTTAACAGTTGAACCATTTCTCCAGAATCCTTCCCCCAAAACATAGCTCTGAATGAGTTATAAATACAGGAATCTGTTGTGTGGGGAAAATAAATTGTAGGGGTCTTATATTGTAGAGGAAAACAAACCTTAAACTCAGTTTCACCTATGACATGGTCACAACACAGATCCTGCTATGAATGTGTGGGGTTTTGCCTCCACTGGCCAGCAGCAATCACCCCTTGAGCAAATGCTAGAGGGAGTTCCTCTAAATCAGTTCAGCTCCATGTTCAGTCAGGCGATAGCAACAGATCTCCCTGACTCTGGGCTCATGCCCCAAGCCTGTACCCAGATGAGGTACCAGCTGCAAGCTTGGACCTTTGGAACTTCTGATCAACTGGCTACAGAGTGAGGTTCTCACGACTCCTCCTTTGTGCTGATTAATTTGCCAGAGGGGTTCAAAGAACTCAAGAAACTCACGGAAAGATATTTGCTGCTTTATTGTAAAAATATTTTAAAAGATACAAATAAGCAGCCAGATGAAGAGACACATGGGATAAAAGTCAAGAAGCATCCCAAGGATGAGATTTCATCCTGGAGTTGGGATAGGATGCCATCTCATCACCTAAATGAATTCTTGTTCATCTTGTAAGCTTCCATGTGTTCAGCTGATTAAGTCCTCTCAGCCCTGTCCTTTGGGGTTTTGTAAAGATTTCTTTGGGTAAGTAGGACTGAAATATGGATGCCAGTGTGGGAAGGTGATTGGACACAGTAGGAGCTAATGCTAACAAACACAGTTAGGAACTTGGCAGGGATGTGTGTTCAGAATCTCCTTGGCTTCACTATGCAGTATTCCTTTCTCTAGGGCTCAGGGCAGGGCCCTTGCAAAATGAGCACCACATTACCGGATGTCGGAGAATTTCTATATGGCTAGTTCCAAGGCAGAAAAACCTATGATTCTCTTTGGGGAAGAGAAATTCTAACTTCTGTGGCTCGTCTTACAGAGAAAAAGGAGTAGGTTAGAGAGAAAGAGACTGCTCTGTGGTCCACTCCTGGGGTCCCAAACTACCTTCTATGCTGTAAGAAAAGGGCTGTTTTTCATTTTTATTCCTCTGAAACTGCTTCAGCCACTAAGGATGAGATGCCAATTATTATGCTTCAACAAAACACATGCTCATTGTCCTAGTCATTCAGGAAAATAACGAGGGTTATTATGGGAGCTGTGATCCAGGCTCTGTGGTAGGAAAACAAAACATATTTGTCATGCTATCACAAGGGGACTGGAGAGTAGGCAGAGGCTGGCTTGCAGCTCTTTGCAGTAATCTGAAGGGATGGTAAAGACTGGTAGGGGTAGGCTGGAGACAGCAACAGACAGTTGGAGCTGGCAGGTCGGATATGAGGGAATGTAGTATCGGGCCTGGCGGGGACTGATATGGAAGTGGCTTTGGGTGCAATGCTAAGAAACACAGGTCTTAAATTTATTCACTGTTAGATGAATTATATGAACACATGCTTATCTGTAGAACTGTTCTGTCAGCATTTAGGGAACTAAGTCTTGGACCCAGCAAAGGAATTTCAGCCTGTCTGAGATCTACCTATAGGTAAGGCTGTCAATGGTAAGCCATTTGTTTTTGGTGTCACATTTCTTCTCCTTTCTGGAAAACAAATAATACAAATGGAAGTATGCATCTGTCATCATGTACCTGCCAGTGGCTTGGATTTTCTGGACATATCCTAATTTAATTAATGTCTTTTATTCCTGAAGCTATCTACCCCCCCCCCAGTATGTGAAGCACTTTTGTTACTAATATGTTCTGATTTCCTGGCACTAAAATAATAATAAAACAACAACAATACCAGTGGCTCTAAGTGGTGCTGGAAATACGGATAGCTAGGATAGTGCTGTAAGACGGACGGACTTCTCTCTTCACAGGCGGCCACCACTTGATCCAGTCTGTATTTATTCTGTCCTCTACCCTGGCCCCTGATTTCCTCCCCCTGCTTGGCCTACCTTGTCATGCTGTTCTCTAGAAAATCAGGTCATCCTGTACCTAACTTTTCCCTGGCCAATGATTTTTTAGCTGCTTACTGAGCCCGCTGTGTTATATCTAATCCTCACTCGGCCCCAGCTATGTGCACTGCCATTAGGAACATTATAAATCACCACTTAAGGACCATAATACCTGCGTTAATGGTTGGAACAAAAAGTCACCCCCTTCCTTGTGTCCAAGTGGCAGTTACAGGCTCCTGGAACAGGCTCTCCACTGTCTTCCTAACAATGTCAGTATCTTCTAAGTTCTCAGATTTCACCACTCACAGCACATCTTTCTGTAGAGCACACTGCTTCTTGTCCTTTCTCTGCTACCAGAGATGGAGACCTGCTTTCCAACCATGGGGTTTTCCTAGCAGGAAACAACCACAACCACTTGCCAACAAATAAGACACTTAATATATTTTAGGCACATGTCCTTATAAGTAAATAAGAGTGTTGTTTCTTCTTTACTTTTTTCTTAACATTGGGAAGTTTTTAGTGATGATCTAAGGACCTACAATATTCTTTTTTCTTTTCTTTTCTTTTCTTTCTTTCTTTCTTTCTTTCTTTCTTTTTTTTGTTTTGTTTCTCTGTGTAGCTTTGGAACTCACTCTGAAGATAAGACTGGCTTTGAACTCACAGAGATCCTCCTGCCTTTGCCTCCTGGGTGCTGGGATTAAAAGCATTTGCCATCACCTCCTGGCAATTTATATCTTTCATAGAAAAAAAAAGATAAAGAATAAGGCTTTACATAGATGCTAGAAGTACCTACGTGGGGCAGGTAATGCATATATGTGTAATGCATATATATAGTTTATTTGTCAATATTGAATACACATGGGTCAAGTATAATGATAAAAAGACACTTTTCTATGTAATTAATCTCTCTCTCTTGAGACAGTGTTTGATGTAGCCCAGAGCAGTCTTGGAGTTGCTATGTAGTAGATGATGACCTTGAATTCCTGATCCTTCTTGGCTTTGTAGAATTCCTGTGAACTTGGATTATAGGCATTTGCCACCACATCCACCTAAAAAAGTTCCCGAGACACAGGCAGGCAAGGGAATAGGCACTTGCAATACAGAATGACAGGAGCTATAATAATGATAAATAAGTTCCTTATGAGAACACACAGAAAACATACTAATTCAGTTGGAAAAGGTCAAGGAGGGACTCTTGAGAGGTATTGGGTATGGTGCATCAGAAGAAGTAGAAAACAGATTCTGGGAGCTGAAAAACTATCCAGAAAGGATCTAAGAGTGAAGTCAATCAGGAAGGCTGGAGACATAGGCAGAAGTCACAGCATAGAGGGGTTGGAACACTGGAATACTACTGAAAGGTTTTAATCAGGGGGCACATAATCAGATTTGTCTCGATGCTCTGTGGGAAGTATCTGGAAGGAGAAAGATGAAGGGAGATCAGTTAGAAGGCTGCTAGGGCAAACTAGTCAAGAATATAATTGCCTGATCCAGAGATAGTGCTGGAGGCTTATAGAGTGGGATGGACTCGGGATATTTGGGAGGTAAAATCAATAAGATTTGATGTTTATTTAGATATAAGGGATGGAGTAGAAGAAAGACTAAAGGTCACTCATTATATTTGGATATAACCACAGGGTTGATGGTGCCACCCACTGAGATCACAATCATGGACAGAGAAGGAGGGCTGGGATGTGGAGAGATCATAATTTCAGTTTGGGATGTAACATGATATGTGGGACTGTGGATTCCATGAGATGAAATAAATGTACACTTGTAGACTCATAGATACTGAGACATTCTGCTATATATATTTTATGATGAATTCTTGGATGCTCATAATTCCAGAAAAAGAACAGAATTACAGACTGCATGGTTCTCATATGACTGCCAGTGCTGACCAGATACAGGACAACTAACTGTCAGAAACAACAACAACCAATATGCTGACTAACCAGTAATTTGTGTGGTCAGGTTCAAACAAATGTCAATCAGATTCTGTCTCTGGAGTTTCAACCAAGCAATCTACCCAGAACTTCCAGCCACAAATAGACAATGGCATGAGACTGTCTTTGGGGCTTGGGTTGTGGTAGCTGTCAGTTCACTGTAAATTACTGAGAAGACAGCAAGCTGCCACTCCTTATTGTCTTCCTAAAAGACTTGAAAAGAGAGAATGATGGAACAAACACAGACTGATAGATAACTTGGAAACCAAATCACCATCCTTGAGTTTCTGAAAGAGAGGTACATAAAGATGAGGGGAAAGATGAGACACCTGGTTTTGTTCTGACTTTCAGTTCCTGATTTCTTGAGTATGACTAACTATGCATACATATACACTTTCTCACACATCCTACATGTTGAATACTGTATTGGCTGTTCTTGGTTGTTAACTCAACTACATCTGGAATAATTAAAACCAAAGAGGCTGGATATACCTACGAGGAATTTTCTTAATTAAATCATTTGAAATGGGAAGACCCACCTTTAATCCAGGTCTTTTTGAGGTGAGAAGACCCACCTTTAATCAGGACCACACCTTCTGTTGACAGCCTGTGTAATAAAGGACTTGGAAGAAGGAAGCACTTTCTCCTTGCCTGTTTGCTCTCTCTTTTGCTGGCAAGTTCATTACTTCGTTGGTGTTAGATTCTACTTCGTCAGGATTCTGGCATATACTGAAGATCAGCTGAGACATCAAGTCTACTGGATTCTTGAGATTTCCATTGGTAATCCAGGCATTGTTGGATTAGCTAGACCACAGCCTGTAAGCCACTCTAATAAATCCTAGTATAAATATATATTCATTCTATCAGTTACATTACATAAAGAACCCTGAATAATATGAATACTTAATTTTCTTTCATTTTGTTCTTTTGTGTATGTAACCGGAGTTCCTATTAGAACAGAAATTGGTACCAGAAGTGGGGCTTCAAGAGATATAACCTTAACATCTAAAAATAAGCTATGATACCACTGGAATGCTATATAATAAAAATATACCACAGGACAGGAGGTTTGCAGACTGTGATTTTGGGTGAAGAAATAAATAGTAGATACATAGAAGCCCTGAAAACCCAGGTCACATACACAGGTAAATCCACTGGAGGCTTAATGACTGAATTAACAGAGAATGCAGAAGACTATTTGTTGCTTATGGCATTAGCTAAAGTCTAGCAGCAGAGAGACAGGTTCTGTCTGGAAGGCCTGTCTACCAGAAAATAAGGGCAGGGTGATTATATAATTTTGGTGCAAAGAGCCCATTTTGCTTGTAACTGGAGCTCTCTGATTACTCAGAACCAAGTTCAGAAATTAATGGTCCTTGCTAAACTGTGGTCTAGTCCTAATTTTCTGTCTCATTGAGTTTCTAGTGCCAATGCTAAATCCCTGATTGACAAAGATAGATATTGGGGCCATTGGGAAAGGGCTGTTTGGCAGGAGAAGTTGATGAGACATGATATCCTCAAAAGCTCCTCCAAGACTTTTCTTATGCTGCCTTCCCCACAAAACAAAAAGACTCCTTTCCATTAAGTAGCTAAGGTTAGACCATGGATGAGAAGAGAATGGAAATGATGTCCCCCATGCCTCCCAACTGCATCTCTTCATATAATACAGCATCACCATTTGAGAGGGAGAAAGTCATGTTGAGGAAGCTAATCCTGCATTCTAAACAGCAGGAAATTAATGGGCTTGATCCTCAAAATTTATTTCATTATTAAGAGCAAGCACTATCTCAAGGACATTGTCCTTTCAGAGCCAACCAAGGCTCTTTGTATTGGTGGTATTTAATGTATACTTGAATAAAAACACTATGCTGTTGTTTGTTCCTAAAGTGCTCTTTCTTTCTCCTTTGTTTTGTTTTGTGTGTTTCTTTTTCCTATGCACATAACTATTTTAAATTCTGCCTCCTTTCTTCTGCAACTGTGCTAGATGCTGGGGGGATGGCCAAGGTTAAATTCACCATTTACTTCACAAATTGAAGACAAGAAGTTGCAGAATCTCACAGAATAAAGAAGGAATGGACCTAATTTGAATATTGTGATAACTTCTTGGCACTGCCTCTGAGCGAAGAACAGACTATACCTTTAGGTCGTCTTCTCTGGGGAGAGGAGGCATGGCTTGAAGTTATAAATGTGATAAGCCAGAAAGCATCCCTGAATATACTGGATCAGAGAAAAGTTTCTGTGTGTCAGGCACGTGAGCCGGAAGAACAAAACTCGGGTTACTTGTCCTGTCCAGTGATGTTGGAAGGGACAGCTCTCTGTATATCACTTAGACATCTCTCTCTGTAATGCCACAGCTATGGGATTTGGGATGGGTATCTTATGCTGTGGAGCTGGGTCTATGAATGAATAGGCCACCCAAACATTCTCAAGATCTGAGCAAAGAGACATAGAGTCTAGAGTGGGCTCTGGGGTTGGGTTCTAAACCCTGGTAAGTTGGTGAATGAGTTGAGGAAGTTGGTGGAGTGTGATATGAGAACCAAGCAAGTCTTTGGAGCTGATGACTCCTGAGAGGAAGAAAGCCTCATGTCTAGCCAGTTTCTCCATGCTCCAGGCTTTCTGAGGTCTTGAAGTTCATTGCCTTCTTCTTTCTTACACTCAAGTATAAGTATAATAATAAGCATAAAAACTACTTAAGAGCAAGATCTATGCAAACATACATTTTTCAGATCCATTCACATCTCCATGTACCTAACGCCATGAAAGTGTATTAAATCACACAATAAAAGTGAAGACGAAAGAAACACTTTCTTATTCTGGTTGTTATAAATGCCTTGTACTGTGTATTACATACAAGAAAGTAGATCTTGCCTTTATTATTCTGCTGAGCCTTCTAAGCAGCTCCATGAGGGAGTACTGCTGCTGCTCTCATTTTACAAATGAGCAAAGTGATGGAAGAGGGTGACGTTACTTTGCCTGGGTCACACAGCCTACGGAGTAACTGTAAAAGCCTGGGATGAGTCCATTTTTCAGTTCCTTAGCAACAGAAAGGACTCAGAATTCACAGGGCAGAGCTATATGCTCTGAACCAGAATCTAGGGGAGCAATTCTCCTAAAGTGAATACCACTTTGTAGTCACCAGGACTGGTGTTTCTGGCATTTGCAGACATGTTGGAAGAGAGCAAGTGTCCTGTGAATGAGGGGATGTTTATCCCCAGAGTTTCTCATTTCCCATCATACTCTACCCATCATCACTAGCCTCACTGCTCTGCAGCCTCTCTGGATGAGATATGCTAACTTGTCTGCCCACTCAGGAAACAAAGAGAAGCTTGTGCCCTACAGTTGTCCTTCCTCAGTCTTATCCCCACACCGTTCTTAGGGTAATGCCCCTAATTTTACTAACTGAAATGGGCAGTGGATAAGGACAGTAGCAAATGGTATTTTGTGGGAAATTTTTACATAGCCAAAATCATTTGGGAAATGCTGAATTAAACAAAAGAAGATGTCTGTTCTTAATGCATTTATACATATCTCCTAGACTAGGGCATGCCAAGAATGCCCAAATGTACTTGACCACGTGCTTTCTAACGTGGCAGTATTTTAAGCAGTAATGGAGAAGGGCAGAAAGACACCGTGGAGGTGGGACGTGGGAGGCATACAGGGACATCTCAAATCCTCCTCAAGGGTTTGCAACTCCCCCCCCCCAACTCCCTATTCATGTGCAACTGACCTTGGCTGGAAATCTCAACAGGTAGGTGGGGATTTGTTTGTGTGGATTGAATGTGTAGTACAAGCAACTGTGTGTTTGTGCAGCCGTGCACCCACATACATAAGCATAATTGCAGGCAATCAGTTCAAAGGTATGAACAAGGCTGGTTTTAATGATTTGGCCTTTTAGGTTTCCCATCACCCAATATTTGCTTAGGTCTCTTTGGGGACACTTTGAAAGGCAGAGCCTGCCGCATGGTGGCTGCAGCTTGTTGCTGTAGGTAGTTGGAGCTCCTATCATTCTTGAAAGTCTAAAGTCATTTGAGAGACTCTGTCCAACTCCATGTTCTTTGCCTTACCCCTCTCCTGCCCTACCTACTGAGGACATGTCGGAGGAGCCTTTGCCTTGAACTTCTTTCAACTTGACACCCTCTGTTTATTTTTGCACCCCTAATTACCCTTTCAACTTGCCCTGGTTTATTTTTAGAGGTTTCCTATCCACCTCATTAACAGCTTGCAAAAACTCCTGTCTCATATTTCTACCATTTATACCTTTCATTAAACACAGTGGCCTTTGTTATCTCGGAGCAGCGGACTTGTTAGAATTTAATGGGATGACTGGAAGCTATTGCCTAACTGATTTTCAGGCATGTCTTTCCATCCCTCCAATCCTTTAGTTTGCCTGGTAGTCTAGAGCCTGTTTCCCTAGGGTTCTCTCTATTCTTTTTTGGTTGTTCTTTTTAGTAATCAAAGGCTGAGTATGAAGAAGAGGCTTGGCTTCTGGCTGCTCTGGTTTTGTCTTGTTGATTTAGGGGCTGGAGGTGAACAGGCAGCACACACTTTGTTCCCACCAGGGGTTATGAGGAAAGAGGTTGGCTGGGATCTTTCCCCCAAGCCTTGGCAGCCAATGTGTGAACTGAATGGCGATACTTAATTAAATGAACACCAGGACCAAGGTCCAGAGCTTACACCTGCTGATCCTCCCACCTCATCAGGAAAACTCTACCTAATTACCCTTTTCCGCTGGCCCAGTTTGTTTCCAAGCCTTCTTAGTATGACTGGCATCCTTGAATATTGAAAGCATCCTTCATCAGAGACACCATATCCTAGGTACCACCTGCACAGGGAGGAAGGGCTGCAAGGGTCAGAAGAGATGCTTTCAGTGGCCTGAGCTGGCTTTCTGGGAAGGGTTAGGGGAACCTGTGGTTTGACCAGGGCAGGGAAGGCCTGGTCAGTGAGCTGTTCTTTCTGCAGGGGCCCAATCTCTCTTGTGAGACTTCTGGTGTCCCTGGCAAGAGATGAACCTGCCATCTGTGCTACTGGCTCAGGACTGATGGGTGTGGAGAGAAGGAGCCAGGCTTGTGGAAGCAGTACTGAGTGGGTAGGACCAGACTTTTCTGTGTTGGAATCCTGGCTTCTTTCATGGCCTGGAAATTTCCCTTACTCTCTTGTATCCTCATATATGTGGTAGGATGATTCCACAGGAGATATCTCACGGCAGAAGTGATTATAGTAATGTATGGAAAGGGCTGGGCATGGTGCCTGGCACATCATAATCACTCATCAGATGGCAGCTGGCATGATTAGTATCATTGGTAGATAGTAGCCCTCCTGGCTCTAAGTGGCTTCTGGAGACCATAACAGCATACTTAGAGAATTGAAAGTGACCCTGTGTCTATGCACAGGGCAGGACAATTTGTGTTTATTGTGATGCTGCTGGTTGCAGGCTGTAGGAGACATCATCTCCTCATTCTTTCTCTTTAGTGGTCAAACATTTTGTTAAGCACCTATTCCACGTCAGGTGCCTATGCATGGCAGTTTGGAGACCTCAGCTGTTAAGCAACTCTCTGATGGGAGAGGACCTAATTCTATTATACTCTAGAAGGAAGGTACAAGTATCAGACTTAGAGAGAGACAAAAAGGAGCTATTAATTTTGATCTGAAAATTATGGAACTCTGAACAGACATAGGAGGAATGTTTGAGCAAGAAAAGAACATTCTCATTTTCCTATTGCTATACCAAATATTCAAAACTTAATAATTTATTATGAAAGCAAATTTATTCAGGCTTATGGTCCTGGAGGCTGAATGTCTTAAGATTGGGCAGCTGTGGCTGGGAGGGCTTTCTGTTGTGCCATAACATGGCAGAAAAGCAGGGCAAGGGGGTATTCAAAGAGGAGGCAAAATGGATGACTCCACCTTATAAAAACTCACCCTTACTCCATGAGCCCACTGTCATGAGAAGGAACTCATTCCCGTGAGAAAGACAATCCCTCTAAGACCGCCTCTCTCAAAGGACCCACTTAGCCACTTCCTCAGTGGTCACCAACATCACTAGACATGAATACCAGAGAGGACAGACCGTGTTAAAACCACAGCAAATGAAAGAGATGAGAAGGATGTTGATGGGCAAAGGAGGAATGGAAGAACATGTAGGCAGAGGTTTTTATCCCACCAGGTCCTGCTGCCCTTCAGCCCCAAATAAACCCACAGACTCTATATTAATTATAAAACTGTTGGCTTGGGCTTCTTACTGGCTACTTCTCTCTTATTAACCCATAACTATCAATCTATGTATTTCCACATGGCCTTGGCTTACCAGAGAATGTCTGGACCTGTATTCCTTTGGTGGCTACATGGCCTCTATTCACGGCCTCTCTTCTTCTCAGCATTCTCCTCGTCTCCTAGCCTTGCCTATCTTCCTGCCTCTCCTGGCCAATCAGTGTTTTATTCATCAACCAATAAGAGAAATGTACATACAGAAGAATAGCCCCCATCAAGAACATTCTAGAACAAGGAAACCATTTTTTCTGCGCTCCTGGAAAAGAGGAAATGCATGGGCATCTGGCAAATGCAGCCTGAGAGAAGAGAGGAAGCAAGCACATTGGGCTCAAGGGTGTTGTGTGTAAATGCCTTAGGGAGCAGCCTGGTGTTTCTTCCAGAGAAATCACCAACTAGGTCTGTATGAACGTAGCTAGGCAATGAGTCCTAACATTCTACTGTCAGGAAAACCCTGTCATTAGTTTTTCCCTATAGATCTAACAGCTTACTTTCAAACACTTAACCTGTTGATCTCGATCTTTTGGGATAGGGGTCCAATGCCCCTTTCACAGGGGTCGCCTAAGACCACTGAGAAACACATTACAAAACATAACAGTAGCAAAATTACAGTTATGATGTAGCTTTCGCTTTTGCTTCCTGAACCCAGCAGTCCCTCATTGTCTAGCATCTGCTCCATCAAATCCTCCAGGATTTGCCCCCTGGGCAGCTGAAGAGGAGCAGAAAGAACTGCCAGGTCAGAGCAGCACTCCCCGGCTTCCTCGTGTACCTGTTTGTCCCCAGCCTGGGGGATAAACAGATGTTCTCAGTCATGATCAACTGTCTGCCTCTTTTATCAATCTGGAAGACACAAGTAGGGATGCCGTTGTGGGAAGTAGATAGCTCACCCTGCTGTCATGGAGGCTGAGGTGTATAGCACTGATAAGAGGTGACCTTCAGGGCCCTGGACAGAGCTTCTAGCCTGTTTGTGCCAAGAACAAGGGCTCCCAGACAGATGCCAGGGTGGGGGAAGTAACCACACCCTAACCCTGGGGTAGACCCAAGTTCCTACTCTCCTGTGACTGCCCTGCTGGGAGGAATTCAGAGAGTATCACCATGGGAGCCAGGGCTGGGTAGAGGTCTTCTCGGGAATGACCATTCACACTCATGTCCAGTTTCTAATTCTGAGACCAAGTGTACCTGAAGGCCGGGACCTGGACTTCACCCTGCATCAGAGCCAGCAGTCAGGAGCTGGGATACAGACTACCAGGCTCTAACATAGAACTGCTGCATTGGAACCTGGGTGAGCACCCACTCCCATTTCTACCAAGCTCTCCTGAGGTTAGGTGCACATAAAGTTTAAGCACGCTGTCAGAGCTGGCCCTCGGTTTCTGTTAAGCCTGGTACTAGACCACCTGGCCCCTTCCAGTGATAGCTTCTTCTCACTAGAAGAATCCTACATGACCCAGGTGTGCAGGGCAGCAGCAGGAAGGAGCCAGATGATGAGAAGGCTCTGATTGGATCCCTGATAGATGACAGGTTTGATGATGTAGAAACGAAATAGGTGTGAGGGTTCAGTGCCGGCTTCAGCTGTGGAGGGAGACACAGTCCCTTCTGGGCTGCCCACAGAGGCTGGAGTTAGGACCCAAACTCTGAGTGGGATTGGGTTTCTTGGGTTGGGGAGGACAAGTTCAATTACAGAGGGGTCACAGGCTTGAGAACCAGGCATGGGACCTGTGACATGCTTTGAATGGAAGATGAATGCATGCCATTTTCACAGATGGCAAAGTCCTTGCTGATTTTTAAAGCTCTTTGCAAACATTAATTATTCCATATAAGGTTTCCTGGTTAACGGATAGATGTATGCCAAAGTCTTATGGTGGCTGAGCTATCTGATAAGCGCAGGGAGGGCTTGGGTACACAGTCGTTATCCATGGGGCAAACATGACTAGTTTGCTCAGTGATGCTTTAAAAAAAATAACAAACTGGCTGTCTTTAGGTGGAGCCTTCACTGTCTAGTTCCCACAGCCAGTTACTCTCTCTTTGTTTTGTGGCCTTACACATCCATGCCACCTGCTCATCCCCGGAAGGTACTGGAGTTCGCAACTCCTGGATTGGCATGATGGAGGGTGAGCAGTTGAAATTCCAAGTAGGAGAGATTGCAGGAGTAATCCAGAAGGGATTTCACGGGATCTGGAGACAGACTGGGCTAGTGAGAAAGAATTTAAGGGAACAACCAGAAAGAATGAATAAACATGGCACATGGTGATTGAGGGAGGGAGTCAAGAGTTAAAGCAAGGGGATAAGGCTGCAGGAGCCCACAGGAGGGAGGCCTGCTGCTTGCCGGGATCAGGCTGTACAGATTGATATCTTAGGGCCTTGCTTAAGGGGACTTGGGCACTCAGCCAGGATGTGGGTCAGTCCTTCACAGGGTGGTGATGTGAAAGGATCCGAGGGCTGGACCATTGGTTCTCACTTGTAAGAATGTGCATGCAAACTGGGGTGACAGCAAAGATGGATCCCAAGATGGGGATAGAGTCCCTTAAAGGGAGAACTCCAGGGGAACAGGATGGGGCTGCTGTCTCTAGTGATAATCCACTGGTTCTGCAGGCTGGAGCGAGAGCAACTAGCTGAGCACTCTTGTGATTTGGCCAAACTCCCCAGTGAATTCCTTAGGAAGCAGAACTCCAGTGTATTTGGCTTTGTCTGCAGGGCTGGCATGGGCCCCCTGCACACCATGGTAGGGTGTGGCTGCTTCTCTACATGTCACTGTGTACTCCCTGTAGCTGTGCTTGGCCAAAATGGAACTGTTAAGTGACCTGGAATCTTGCAGCCCTTGCCTCTTTAGCCAGAGAAGCTCTTCTCTGGTACATGAGCTGGGGTTGCTGGAGCTCCTACATCTGCCTAGGCCACTCCCACTTTCAGGTTGACCAAACACCTGCCAGCTTCTGTTTGGCCTCGGCTGTTCCTCCCTACCCCTTACTTCTAGTAACCTGTGAGGTCAGAGGTCAGTTGGGGCCCAAAGTGAGGAGAGCACTGTCAGGAATAGAGATTGTATGTCTGGATGAGGACAGTTTTCTCCCACACGTCTTCACATTTTCCCCAAGAGTAAAAATCCAGCTGCTGTGTTCCCTGCTTGGTCTCTGAAGCAGAATCTGGACTCAACCAAGGGCCAGTCAGCTTCCAGTGGGAGGGAATTCCTGAGCCCAGAGTTCTCTGGAGCAACCATTGCCTGGCTTCCTCCCACTGGAGTTCAGCTAAGGTTTCCTCTGGAAAATACAAAGCACTGTTTGAAGGAGAACTCTGAAGTCTGAAGGACAGAGGGGGTTGGGGGAGACAGAGACAGATACATGTGTGCAGGCACCAAAAGCGCCATGCTTATGCATACAGGGGCCAGAGAAGGATGTTGGGTATCTTCATCTACTGCTGATCTCGATTACTTTGAGACAGAATCTCTCCCTAAACCTGGAACTTGAGTTTTTCAGTTCAGCCCCAGAAATCCTCCTGTCTCCACTTCCTATTACCCCTGGGGTTTCAGGCTCAGGTGAGATCACCCTTGGCTTCTTACAGTGGTTCCAGGGCCTGATCTCAGGTCCTCATGGTTGCAAGTATTCATAGTCACAAAACTAACTCTCCAGCCCAACCTTGTCTTTCTTGATGAACATATAAAAAAACACAAACAACAACAACAACAACAAAACACCTTGCATATTTTTATAGTTGATGGCAGGAAAGTAGGTGAAGGCTCTGAGAATGAATCAGTTGGGGACAATGAGCAGCCGTTCACAGAGCTGTCAGGGAGAGCTGGGCATTGTCTCTTTCCCCTGCAGCTGGCAGGACCACCTGCTTCTGAAATTGTGTCTAAGCTAACCCACTGTGCAGAAGCCAGGCACACACACACACACACACACACACACACACACACACACACACACACCTTTTAGCTGCAAGGAAAAGGACTTGTGAGATAGCTGACATTTTAAAAGACAGCTGGAATGAGTGAGATATCGGTTGACAATTCATTAAATGTCACCACTTTTGTTTCTCTTTAATGCTCAGCGCTTAAGTTCTTTTAAATTAATTACAGAGCTACTTGATTTATTCCTCGCATGCATCCCTCTTGCTGTCCCTCCCACCCTTTCTCTGCTTCAGAGCAGCAGTACCTTCTTCCCTTTGTTCTAAGTTGCCGGGTTATGAAAGGTGAAAGGAGGCAGGCCTTCAAAGTCCTGGGAGGCTATGCAGGCCCTAAGGGGAAGTGTCATCAGTGCACCCACGGGCCCAGAAGCTCAGCTGAGCAATGCATAGCTGCTGTCAGAAACTCACTTTACAGGGGATAGAAATGAGGTGCAGAGAGCCTAAAGGGCCCACTAGAGAAGACTTATGTCATCTTAGTCCATTTTCTGATGCTAAAACAGAATGTCATAGACTGGAGAACTTGTAAAGGAAAGAAATTTATTTGGTTCTTGGCTCTGGAAGCTATGGAGCCTAAGGATACGGTGATGGCATTTGCTTAAAGGCCTTGTGTTGGGTCATATTTTAATGGAAGGGCAAGTGACCACTTATGGTGGAGCAGCAAATCTAGCAGACCCATTTTTATTAGGAATCTGTTTCCAAGATAACCAACCCACACCCATGGTAACAGCACTGATGTGTTTGTGAGGGCACGACTCTCATAGATCTAATCATTTCCTGCAGGTTTCAGCTTTGAATAGCATTAAGAGGGCAAGTAAATTCCAACTGGACTCTGATGATGTAGCTCAGTGGTATAAGGCTTGCATAGAATGCATAAGGCTGGGACTCCAATACCCAACAACAACAACACACACACCACACACATTTTGAAGGGGACATTTAAATCATAGCAAGATCAAAGAACTCCAAGAAGTCAGGAATTAACCCAGATCTTCTGACCCTTGGCTCCCGAGTTTACCAAACACACTGGTATCAAAGAGATGAAACCACCCCTACCAGGAAACTCTGGCAGGAAAGAGCATTGCATGGCAGGTGGCCATTGGGATTCAGTAAGCTGGAGAATTCAATTGTATCCTTGCTTCAGTGGTAGGAGGATGAGTGAGCAAAGGGCATGAGGGCAGCTGCAGGCATATGGCGTCTCTGCAAAGGGAGCTGGGCACATTTGGATTATGTGAAAGAGAACATTATTGGTAATTTAAGGAAGACAGTATCTGAAGCTTGTAAGGCTCTTTGATTTCACAATCTATTTTAACTGTTATGTGTCATTGTCAGTAATTTCTCCAGGGAGATGTAAGGCCAGGATACAAAATGGCTCTGTCCCTTTTCTTGGTGATTAGCAAGTCTCTTGTTATCTCAGGGACTCCCATTTCCAAAAACTCTTAGAATGTCTAGCCACAAGTTTTCATTCCTCATCACCCCAGCCTGAAAGGGTCCTTACAAACCTGGCTCTGGCAGAGATTCTAGGAAGAGTCGCAGTGAGGAGAAATGTTACACATCTCAGGAAAGCCTGAGGCATCTGCCTACGTGAATGCTCTCTGTGTGTCTGGATAGTCCCTGATGTGTCACCAAACTTCTCCAATCTACAGGAGCAGAAAAGAGCTACTTCAGGGAACAGCATCATGCACCCTCACAGTGCCTCTCCACAGCACTCATTTTCGGAGCTTGTTGACTTCAGCTGACAGCCCTACAGCAGGAGAATCACATTCTGCATGATGGTTGGGGACTGAGTGGACCTGTGGGAGTCCCTCAGCTTGAAGGACTCCCCCAGGTCTCCTAAATCATGTCTTTTCTGACCTAAGGTGGCTTACCATCCAACTGTCTGTTCTTTGAGTCTAATGGCACAGGTCTTATTCAGAGCTACATATTGTACAGAGTGAGCATGCTTGTCTTTGTTGAGTTCCATGCTCCTTTCCAGTACAGTTGCCATGGTATACCAATGCTTTGCCTATCCAGCATTATTCACCAGAGAAAGTGCATATAGGATGATCGACTAGAGTGGCATGTGGTGAGCAGATCCCATGACATTTTAGTAGCTCCTTAAGGGAATAACTGATGTTGGAGACCAAGAGGCCATTACAGGGCACTGTCATGGAAAAGGTTAGACTGAGCTTTCTAAGTTTTAGAGATGGCCAGTGAAATACAGGTGCATAGATGTCTGGATTAGGCAGTTCTTCCCTGGGAGGCCTTGCATCCCTGGTGTATCCCTAGCATTGCCCTTACTGTGTTATAGAGAAGTTGACTTCTATTATGTGGCTGTCTCCTCCGGACTGTGAGCTCCTTGAGAGCTGTGCTTCATTAGAAGGCAGCTTGACATCATGGTGAGCATGTGATTCTGAGTTTTAATTATTTGGATTCAGTTAATGTGACCCTGACCAAGCTCTTTAATTTTATAGGATCGAAGGGAGAATTGAATGAGCTAATGCCTGTGAAGCACTTTAAATGTAGTCTGGCATATGGTCAGTTCTTAGTGTATGTTAGCTGTTATTGTTAGTGACTGCCATATCCTTGGCCTTCACATAAAGTCTGATGCTCAGTAGCTCCTCAGCATGTTTACTGAGTGGCTAAATAGCTATGTGCACGCAGAAGAGGTTGACCTACAGTAATAGGAATTAAGGCAGATGAAGTGGTTGAGTATTTTAGGCCTGAGGCAGGACAGAAAAGAAAAGCTGGGCTGTAGAGTTGCATTTTGTTGGAAGTTGTAGGAGATGATTTCCCCAGGAAATGAGTAGAAGGTAAGTTAATGTACAAAGTCTGGAGAGCTGAACTTGACCTCTAGAACTCTGCTTGACCCTGAAATAAGCATTACAACCTGTAGGATCTCCAGTGAAGTGAAGTGGGGTGACTTTGTGGACAGAATGTGGGCATATGGCATCCTGAGAGAGTCATTACAGTGTCCTCAAGAGTGGCATCCTTGTCATCATTACTCAAAGCAATCCACAGATACATGACAATCCCTATCAGAATATATAAGTGGTGTTTTCTTAAAGAAATGGGAAAACTCACCCAAACAGTATTATGTATCTGTGGGGCTGAGGATAAAATCAGAGCCTCATGTATGCTAAACAAGTGCTCTACCATATAGTTATAAGTTTGGTAAAAGAATGAAGTTGGAGGAATAATACTTTCTGACTTCAAAACTTAATACAAAGCTATGATAATCAAAATAGCATGGTACTGACATAAAAATGAATATGTGGGACATATTAGAGGGCTCTGAAATAAATTGCTGCATATGTGGTCAAATGATTTTCAATCAAGACAATTCCATGTAAGAGGGTCAGTCTTTTCTATAAATGATGTTAGGGGAAAGTGGGTATTCATATGGAGTGGATTCCTACCTTATAGCATACACAAAACATATCTGCATGTAAAAAATGCTTAGAGGGAAAACACCGTTTGGCAATAATTTCTTAGATATCAAAGACACAAGTAACAGAAGAGGAAACAGTCATCAAAACTTCACCAAAGTTAATAACTTTGGGGTATTAAAGGACTTGGTCGGTAGCATTAAAGAGCAGGGCTTCAAAACTGGTTAAGTGGTTAAAAGCCCTTGCTGGAAAATCATGATGATGAGAGTTTGGATCCTAGTAGCAACATGACAAGTCAGGTGTCCTACCTGAAATGCCTGTGACTCAGCTCTGAGGGATCCGGTACCCTTTTCTGGCTTCTGGGTGTTTGCAGGTGCAGGCATCATCACCCACCACCCACACAAAAGCAACACCAACAATGGCAGTCTATTTTGTAGAACACATACCTGACAGAAGATCAGTATCCAGAATATGTAGAGAACCCCCACAGCTCCACAGCAAACAAGCCAATTCAGAATGGGCAAGGAATTTGAATAGATATTTTTCCAAAGATGCTAAATGGCCAATTAGCACATTGATGCTCAGTGCACTAATTACTGGGAAATGCAAATCAAAACCATAACAAGGCTGGGGCTCGAGCTCAGTTGGTAGAGCGCTAGCCTAGCACACACAAAGCTCTCAGTTTGACTGCCAGCACCATAGAAAACAAGGCACTGTGATGAATGCCTGGAAAGTTAGTACCCATAGAGGAGGAAGAAGAGTGTAAGGTCATCTTTGACTACATAGTTGGGTTACATGAGACATGATCTCAATTAATTAATTACCATAGTAAGATACCGCTTCACACCTAACAGCATGGCCACCATAAACAACAACAACACAACCACCCTGGCAAAGATGTGGAGAAATCAGACATCTTATGTACTCGGGATGAGGATATTAAATGGTGTTGTTGCTTTGGAAATAAGGATAGTTGTTCAAAAAATTAGTCATAATTTTATACTGCTTCAATTAATTCTGCTTTATATATATATATATATGAGTTGAAAGTAGGAACTGGAATACTTTTGTACACCAGTTTTGAAAGAATCGTTATTTGCAATAGCCCAGAGGTGGAAGTGACCAAGTTCCCACTGACAGATGAATACATAACGAAAATGTCATGTCTACACATAATGAAATATTAGCCTTAAAAAGGAAGCAAGTTCTAACACATACTGCAACATAATGAATCTTGAAGATGCGCTAAGTGAAAGATGTCAACCATAAAATGGCAAACACTATGATTCCACTCATGTGACAGACCTGGACTTGTCAAATTTATAAAGACACAAAGTAGAGCTATAGTTGCTAGGCATTGGGGTTGGTGAGTGAAAGGCACTAGGTTTGGGTTTAGCAAGATGAAACAAGCTCTGTGGGTAGTTGGTAGTGACAACAGCTGTGGACCAGGGGTACAGTAGAACTGAACTCTGTGCCTAAAAACTATCAAAATGGCGTGGTTTCATTATTAAAAGGCAAGGGCAGAACAGAAGGAAGAAGGTGAGAAAAAGCTGTGAACACGAGTGAAATGGGCTTTGGGAACAGACTTATAAGCACCTCGGGCGAGCTTGTTATGAAGATCCATCCTCGGGAGTCCTTAACAGATCTGCTTTTGTTCATCAGCGTTGTCGTTGATCTGTACTTCGTGGCCACCTCTCCATCACTGTTCATGTTGCTTTCTTTTCCCTTCATCTCTGCAGGCTGATGGTTCATGAAGAACCTGTCTTTGAGGCCCTCCGTGCCTACTGGTACCCACTTAGCAATGTCAGCTTTCTGTCTTAGCATCTTGTTCTGGGTATGCAAGCTTTCAGTAATTAACATCTCATGCCTGACCTCTCTGCCAGGCTGCATCTGGAACCGCAGCTGTCTGCTAGACATCTCCAGCATCTCCAATTGTTTGGCCCAGGCTGGACTCTGTTTTTCCTTGCTCTGCTGCCCCTGGCTGTAGTGAAAGACAGGGATCATTTGGATCTCAGATGTAGGAGACATACACTAGGAATCCCTTCCCCCTGCCTTGCTTCCAACTCAGCTCAACTGTCAGCATTGTTGCTTGACCCCTCTGTGACCACATACCACACAGGCATCCTGGTTTCCCCACCCACTATTTGTGCTCAGCTCCCTTCTTTTTCTGAATCAACCATTCAGTAGCTACCACCCTTCACGGGCTGGCTATGTTCGCTGTGGTCTTCCCTAGGGCTACTCTGTAAATATTGCCTGTCTTTTTTCCCCTGAACTCTTGAACCTCATGTGTTCTGAGAGGTCATACGGGTAATTCTAGCAATGAGTTGTGAAGGAATGTGACAGGAGGCACTTCTCCAGAGCACATAGACCAATATGACACCAGTGTTTTTTTCCCCCTCAGGCATGGTAACTAGCAATGTCAGAGATGTTGACTGTTTTGTCATCTTGTGCCTCTGGATAATTATCGTGTTCCCATTGTTGATGTGATGGGCATATAGAAAGAATGAGAAATACGCCTTTATTGCCTTCAGCCTCTGTTCTGTACTGACGAATACTGACCCTGCTAGTTTTTAAAGCTCTAGTTAGAACCAGTGCCTGGGTGGATTCTGCTTGCTGGACCTGATAGAAAGGTGGTGGAAGGCACAGTGACCTGCTTAGGCACCAGAGCACTTCTCTCAGCAGCTTGGCTCCCTATAGAGCACCAGTAATTTAGATGCAGTTGTGCAGAAATAGATGAAATTTCCACTTGCCTCTCTATAGGCCACCTTCTAAATTAATTAGAAGCGTGGGGTGAGCAGAGAGGACATTCTGTTAAGCTGGTGTTCTTTTAAACATTTTGAGTCTATGATATTATTTTTTTTTAAATAGTCCCCGCCCCTGTCCTCCCCCCCCCCCAACACCTTTCAAAGTTGTGCTTTTGTGAGAGTTAGCAGTATTTCTCTTCTGGAAATACAAAAGCATTGTATTTTCCAGAGTGACCCATTTCCTCACAGAAGCTTCAGCATCTGTAGGGGCTGCTTGTGATGTTGAGTGGCTGAGGACAGCAAGGTCTTAAATCCCAAATGTTCTGAGCATCAGCCTGACAGAAGGCAGGCAGGATCTAGTCTATTGTGACACCTAGGTGTCCTTTGAGCAGAGTGAAAACCCAGCGGCCCTTCTGCTGTCTCTGACTAGGAAAGTGGCTATCTACACGCCTGAAGTGAAGAGAAAAACAAAAGCTATGCTGTGCCCTGTGTGTGTGTGTGCTGACTGCAGAATCCCTGCAACATAAAATGACAAGAGAAATGGGCAAGAGACAAAGATTTAATTGAATAAAAACTCCAGGCTGTGACAGGGGTGGGAAGACACAGAGCAGTAATTAACAACATAATTTTTTTAAATGATGATACAATTAATTAACATCCTGGGTAAGTGCAAAGGGGGGAGGGGAGCATCTCTCAGCCAAGAAACACTGTGAAATAAAGGAGAGGAGAATCTGGTGTCTTTTGCAAACATCTATGTGCAAATGGCCCCGGTTATCACAACTTCAGCAAAGCTCATCCCCCCCTCCCCCAAGGGGTTTCTTGCACTAGGGGAACTCAGTGATCCAGTCCACTTTAAATTTCAGTTTATTCTACGTCAGCGTTCTCATCCGTGAGGGAGGACTCCTGGGAAAGGAGAAGCCTGCTCACACCATTCATGCTTCAGGATGAGGAGGACTGATCTGGTCACCCTTGGTGGGGACTTGGGGGGAGGGGACCCAGGAGATAAAGCCTTCCTGGAGTGGGCTTCCATGCCTAGTGTATCCCAAGGCTGATGGAAGTAAAGCAGTTGACTGGGGTGGTAAGAGGGCTGGCCATAACCAGGGCACAATCTTCTGAAACTGTTGGGATGTCCACTTAGGGGAAAGAGTAGCTGTGGCAATAGAAGGGTCTCTCAGACAGGCAGTGCTAATCCATAATTCATGCAGACCACACCCTCCTCTCGAAATCCTGCCTGAGGGTTTGGGGTGGCAACTAGGCATGCTTTTGGAACCCACTTCTGGGAGAAGGGATTGCTCTCTGTGACCCAGAAAACTCAACTGTTCCCCTTCTCGTTGAACTGCTGTGTGGCTGCAATAGTTGCCTTAAGGCAGTCCATCATCATCAAGAAACACAATAAGGTTGGTTGCTTGCTGGGACTCTTGTCATGACCACGTGGGTTTTCTCCCTCTTAAGAGTACTTCCAAACAGGGAACTGCCTGACTAGAAAGGCTTATCAATGGTAAGATATCTTTACACACTAGCCCCTAGCCCGAGGCTCATACTCAATGAAGGCTAGATTTATCTACATTTACTAGAAAAGTAGACTGCTTCTGTTGCCACAATACCCTGTTGACTCATGTCCAATCTGAGCATTCTTCTGGCCAGCAGACATGGAGTTAGATCAGCAGAGAAACATGGTGGCTTGACTTGAAACAGGGGTTACTTTATTAAATCGCTACTGCTACAGCGTGGGACATATGTAAAGAGTAAGACATGAGGTATGAGGATAGCTTTTGCGTTCTTGACCTTCTGTCGCTGAAAGAAGGAATTTTTCCAAGCTTGCTTCCTGCAACTCTTATAGTGCTGAAAATCGCTACTGTGTGGCCACAAGTTAAAGCGGAAATTCACTTTCGTGTGCTTCCCAGAGCCCTTCCCACTTTAAACTGAGTGGATCACCCTACTCAGAACATGGTGGAAAGGCCGCTAGTCACTCAGTAGGAATGTACTATTATAAGTACAGGCATTCATTTTTCTTTTCTAAACTGAATATGGCCTAAGGTAGATATCTAATAGAAAAACAAACAAGCTAAGAGCCTCTCACTGAGACTGAAACAAACAACACAAAATACTTACTAGTTTATAGAACTAAAGTTTCAGGAGAGTCATTGACCCAGAGTCTGGGGGAACAGAACTAGTCTCTGGATGACTTGGTTTTAACTAAGAGGAGGCTCTTCATCAACAGGCAGACTCAAAAATGTGGTTTGGATTTCAAAACACCCATTCAGAAAAGAACGTTATCTAGATTTTTTTCTTTGCTCTGTTTAGGCATTTTAAACAGCTGCTTGGTACTTTGTGGAATTATAAAGCTATGTATAACACAGAAATGAAATCCTTCTGGAACATATGTGCCCCCTTTCTTTACAATGAAGGTTATTTTTGAGAACTAAGATTGTGTTTTCAAACAAATGTGATCATTAACTGTGGTGTGTTGGAAACATATGGCGTGGTTAGTTTCAGCAGGATCGCTCCTAATGAAAGCGACTAAGTTCCCATGAGGAATCAAAATGCTTCCAGTTGGGGAAAGCCAACAAAGAGGGGAGCAGGAATCTCCCTACAGAGTCACAAACATGGCAGAGCTCTCATGGTTTCAACATGGGACAAGAGGACCACATCTTGGCTTGTGTCACAGCAGTGAAGAGCTTCCAAGAGGAATAGCTCACCTCAGAAAGGCTCCTGGATTGGTTGTCCCATTCTTGAGGGCACTAAAAATATGGCCCTGGCTCCATCCTATCGCTGCCCTCTCCAAGGGTGAGCGCTTGGTGGAACAAAATTTCAGATTCATTTTACCTTTCCCAAAAGACTGATCATTTTACATTGTATTTCCCAGAACCAACTTCTGGGCTCTCCACTCTTTGTTTTGTATCTCTGATCATTGTGTTTTTCTTTCTTTCCTGGACAGCAGACCCAAACAGAGCAAAAAAACCACAAAAACATCAATCACCTTGGGAGACAGAAAAGACTAACACAGGTCTGATCACAGACGACAAGTGTCTTGGCCTTGCCCTGCACAGGAGCAGTGAAGGCCATGGGCTGGCAGGCAGTGGCTGCTGTAGCAGCCGTCACCGTGACTGTACAAACACTGCATTTAGACGACTGACAAGTGCAAAAAGAACATTGCTGAGTCCCCTTTGTGTGGCTCGGCTGTGCGGCTCATGGTGTCGGAGGTGGTTTTGGAGATGGGCATGAGCTCTCACTGTCGAAGCTGGCAGCTCGGCCCTGCCACTGAGGGGAGAAGAAAACCTGGTTATTGATTGCTGGGGGAATTGACTTCTCAGATTCACTGGCCCATGCATTGTGTCCACCTCTCCCAGCCTCAGTAAGCTTTCTTGACCTTTGCTATCAGCCATGCAAAACAAAGATACAAGCTCAGAGCTTCCTGTTTGGAATACTTTGTTTTCAGAAAAGATCTGCAGATCTAATTTCAGCTTCCTTTACAATATGGAGCTTGTGTGTGTGTGTGTGTGTGTGTGTATGTGTGTGTGTGTGTGTGTATGTGTGTGTGTTTAATGAGGTGCTATGACTGAACCATTTCTGAGTGCTTCGGCCATTTTTCACACACTGAAAATCAGATTATGTTAGCAGCAAAGAAAGGCAGCATGTGCCCTCACTGCCAAGAACTTGTGATCATGAATCATTAGTGATTTGTCTGGGAGCTGTTAACACAGGAAAAAGCAACCCTGATGCTGCTTTGGTTGGGGCCCTCTCCTTCAGTCTTTAGGCATCTTATGAGTATTTGCACTGACTTGTGAGGAAGGGGCAGGAGGTGAGGAGACATAGCCCTGCCCATTCCCTCTCCACCCCTCCTCCTAGTGCCCCTCCAAGCCCCTGATGTGGGTGATGTAATGAGGTGGAATGGAGTGAAAGAGCAGGTGGAGGATGGATGGGCTGTGCCTGCAGCCATTTGACCCCTCTTCAGATGGAAAAGCTAGTCATATCTAAGTGACATCTTCTGGGCAGAGACCTGACCCTATGAATATTCCTGACCTATCTAGCAGGGCTCTAGCTTCAAAGTGAGTCAGTGTCCACTGTTCACTCACTCTTTTGTGGCTGGGAGAACCAGTACTTTTCTCATTGGCTGCAGGGCAGGCTCCAGAAGGAAGGGGGAGAGGGACAGGGAGGGAAGGAGAGAGGGAGGGAGGGAGGGAGAGCACAAGCGCTAAGTGGTCTGGATGGCTTTCTGAACCACAGATGCAACCCCTTTCTGCTTTTCATGAGCTATAGGGATCTCTTTCCTGGAGAGATGGAGCCGAGGGAGCATGTGTTTGGATGCTGCAGAAGGAATCCAGGACAAAGATGCCCTTCTTCAATAATTTCCAGACAGAGCTGAGCTACCTGAGAATAGACTGTTTGACTTTCAGTACTAACTACTCCACAGTAAAGGGGACACCTACAGGGCCAAAGAGAGTCCATGGTCTTTCTCTGGGTTACTTTCTTCATGGAACTCCCTGTGCAGTCACGATGAAGGTTTCTACAACTAGCTAAAGGGATGTTTGATGGGAGATGTTATTCTGTATATATGTTTCTCATACCGGTTAATAAAGCTCTGTGGCCAATAGGAAACAAGATAGGTGGGGCTAGGAGACCAGGAGGAGGAAATAGGAAGTAGTAGTTGGAGTCGACATGTAGCCCAGGGAGGAAGGAGGACGCTTGCCGCGGCTCCCCAATAAGACGACCACGTGGAAATACTTAGATAAGTAGAAATGGGTTAATAACTAAGACAGAGCTAGCCCATAAACAGTAATGGTAACTGGCCAACAGGATTGTATCAAATACAGAGTCTCTGAGTGTTATTTGGGGCACACGTGGTTGCAGGACAATGGCGGCAGGACCGGGAGGCTGGCGGGGAGGAACCTGCCGCAACAGCTGTTGGTGTGGATGACAGCCACAGCATGCTCCTGACCTGACGTATCTCACCAGGGTGAATTTGGGACATCACCCAGTGAAACCCTCTTATTCTGCTGAGCAAGCAAACAGAGACACAGAGAAGTCAAGATCCAGACAATTAGGGGTAGATCCAGGACCCAGCTGGGTCTCCTCATGCCTGACACATTGTCCTTTCTAGTCCATCCTGTCACTGTGCTGGCGTGTGGCCACCCACTAGGGGAGGAAAGAGACACAGTGTAGTCATGTCCACACCAGGTACTTACTCCTAACTCCAGTGGCTGTCTCTCCACTTGCAGCATCCACGTGAGCGAAATCACAACCGAGGGGTTCCCTGGTGAAATATTTTAGATACATAAATGCCTGGTTCTTGAGCCCCCTGTGACTTCTGACTCCAGTGTTTCCTAACCAGAAGGTGACATGAGATGACTTCCTTGTGCTTCCATTCAGCAAAGCTTCAAATTTCTCCCTTCCCACCTCTAGTCAGTGCAAGGGACACAGCAATGACGGGCTTCTCCCCTGGGTAAGCATGTCACTTAAACAACCTGACCCACAGGCTAGGCCAGGACAGAAAACATGAAATGACTAGGCGAGGGGCTTTTTCCCTTTCTACAACAGCCCAGGGAGTAGTCACACAGAGGGTGACTGCTTATATGGCACAGATGAGGGGCACTGACTCCCCTCCTAGCCCCTGATTTTTCCTATGCAGATAAACAAAGGGAAGAGATGGCTTCATGAACAATGCAAAGGTGAGTGATTACGGCAGACTTATCATGGTGGCTCTGAAATAGCAGAAAACCTGTCCCCAGCACACAGGGAGCTTATTGTTCTGGGGCAGCTGTGTCCTACTCAGGTCCTTTGCTGCATTGAAATGGGCAATGTTCCCACTGAGATCTCAAAACCTACGCCAGATGACCCGATCACAGTCTTTTGTTAATGAAGCACCTTGAATAAGGTCACTGGTCAACGCAGCTCTGTATGCAAGGAGCAACAGACACACAGAACTAGGAGGGAAGGGCACTGGCTACGGCTTAATGGATTTTTATTCATGAGAGATCCAAGCAGGGAAGAAATACCTTTCCAGTTAATTTGTTTCCCTCAACCTTAACTTTAAATCCCAAACAGGCAAGCACGCATGGTGTTCTCTGTTCTCATTAATGAAAAAAGAAATGATCACAGCGTGGGAAACTCTGCTAAGATAGGTGTGAGGCAAACGTGCAGGGCTTAGCAGAGATTGGGCCATTTGTCATCTCGAAAGCTGGGGAGATTTCTTTATAGGCCACACAAATGCAAGACTTGAGTTTCTAGCTAAACAGCCCCAAAGAAGGCGAGATGGGAGCCCAGGGGATGACTGGGAGAACACAGGTGGAAAGCAGTCCAGGAAGGGAGTGACTAGGTCACATGAACCAGGCAAGGTTGTAGACACATTTTTTAAAGAGGTACTTAAACTGTGGGTGTCAAGAGGGGCAGTGAAAACCAAACCGATGCATACTGCCGAAATCCTAAATTGCCGAGACAAATGTCCTTTCCAGGAGAAGCTGTCCTCTGAGGAGAAAATGTGAGGAGAGCGGGTGGGGGAGGGGCACTCTCCGTGCTGCCCGGTGTGCCGGGTCAAGAAAAAAAAGTAAACCCAAAGGATATGAATCAATTTAATCTCCTTTTCGTTTTCCATATACAGTTACTTTCCCTTCACTGTCTCATCAAATATTCATTTTCAAGGGCTTCACTTCACTTATCTTCCTTGCCTTTGTCATCTGGACTAGACAGTTGGAGTTTCTCAAAGAAAAAGCCCTTGGAATCAATTACTTGGCTTAATTAGACAGTATTCATCGTGATCGCAGGATCGAGGCCTGGCTTTTCTGGGGTACTTTGCCCTTCGCTCCCGACACGGCTCTGCTCGTTTCTTTCTTTGTCAGGGGCAGGTGGGAGGGGCCTGGCAACAGTGACCCTCTATTACAGATTCAAGATAAGAGAAGCAGCTATGGTTCAACACGTGGGTTCTTGAGCCCCAGTGCCCCTGAGAGTTAGCATTTATCAGAAAAGGTGATATGGGGGCGTCCTTTCTTCTCATTTATCAACCAGAAAACCAAAGGCCAGAGGAGGGCCTTGAATTACCAAAGTCCTCGTAGCTCCCATTCCATGCCCCAAACCACCCAATACTGGTTAATATATTTATTCCATTCTCAAAGGTTTCCATACTATTACAACAGAATGGGCAGGATTAAGGCATTACATCCTGTCCTGGGTTGAACACACATGGATTTTGGTGAGGTGTTAGAATGGCTTCAGGTTGGCTAGCACTCTGCCCAGTAGTGCCTACTTGTGACTGGGAGCAGGAACCTCACTCACACCTTGAAGAGAGCTTTCTGGCTGAGGGCAGGGCTCCACAGTGGGAGGAGAAGCCCTGAAGGACTGGTCTCACTCACTGAAGAGCCACAGATGTAGTAAAACCCGGGAAGCCACAGACTGGATGGAAAGTCCTGAGTTGGCAGGATCTTTGGCTTATTCCTGGCTCTTTGGTACTGCCTCAGGGCCTGGGCAGGTAAGCGGGCTAGCTTGGCTCCCTGGAAGCCACCATCTCCAACAGATTCAACATGTCTAGTCCCCTTAGCTTCTGCTCTTTCTGGGGACAACACCTTGAACCATGGTTGGGATTGCTGTGCCTACCCTGAGAAGGGAAGGAGGGCTGTAGATCCTCAAGTGTGCCACGCCTTTTCTGATCATGCAGGGGAAGGGGTATTCTTAAAGGCCATGTGGAAGGAGGGAGAACTCTTTAGTTTGGAATTAAGGGTTTTCTGTTTTGTACTGTTCTCTAGACATAGTGAGTGCCTACTAAGATGGAGGAATTATCACCAGGCTTCCCAGGATGGGCTGGGTATGAGATACTAGAAAGACTGACCACCCCAGCATCCTGGCACACTTGAGGAAAAGCAGGCCTGGGGACCACTAAGAGAAGGAAAGGGAGGGGACGTAAGGGGCTGGTAATTTAGGGTCCAGATTATAGGAGGTCTGGACAGGGCAATGGGAGCCAGTGGTGGTCCTTCAGAAGGGTAGGACCGTGAGAAAAGTGCCCAGGCAGATGTGGCCTGAGTCTGGAAAGAGCACAGAAATGTTCATCTGTGGGGTTTGGTGCAGGGCGAACAGACTATAAGTATTCCTCAAAGCTGCCATCGAGAGAGGAGTGATGGGCTCAGGAGGCCAAGCCTGGAGGCCCAGCCTTGTTAGAACTCAGGCCTCCAGCTTTAGTCAGAAGGTGTGACACCTGACACCATACTCTCTCCTAACTGTGGTAAGACAGTGCAGGCTGGAGAGAGGACGTGTTCTTTGGCTATCTCATCAGATGAGATAAACTGCCAAGCCATAGCTGTCTGGAGCCTCAAGGAACTTACTGTTCTGATGGGGGTGGAATTCCTTGCCAAATCTGACCTCACCCCCTTGGGGCTTATCCTACAGGACTAAATTGGCCCAGGAGCTTTAAGAAAGCTTTTCAGGCCGACACAATGGACTTCTGGGAACTTCTTCAGAGTTCTTGCTTTCCATTAAGGACTCGGTGTTGCTGTTGAACTTTGTTATTTTTTAAGGCGAGGTCTTGTGCAGTCCACATTGGCCTCAAACCTATGAAGCTGAGGATGACCTTAAGCTATGAATCCTCCTGGCAGACACTGGGGTTAGCGGTGTGTGCCACCAAGCCTGGCTTTAGGCAGTGCTGCGGAGCAAACGCAAGGCTTCATGCAGGCTAGGCCAGAAGTCTACCAACTGAACTACATCCCTAGCCCCATCACTGCTACTTTTTGAAATGCTCACCATCAGGGATGTTTTGCCAGGCAGCCTCCATCTTCCTTCTCATCTGTCTGCTATATACTGGATATTCCTCATGCCCCTTCCCCATAAAAGGCGGAGGACTCACAGCAGCCGTCTGCCATTCTCTAGCCCACGACATCATGCAGTAAACATGCCAGTGGCCAGGCAACCTCACCCACCTCTTTGAAGGATTTCTTTACCTCCACCAAGGAGTGCCAGTGTGCAATGGGCTTCCGTGGGTATGCCAGCATCTCATTCCAGTGGTCCCTGCCAAGGCCTTCAGCATTGATCCCCACTCTACAGACACCTATGATCTCATTGTGGCCAACTCTGAGGGAGAAACAAAGGTTTTTGTATTAGTCTTTCAAAATGCTGTGAGAAGGGACATCCTTTGCGGGAGGGACTAGATCTAGTAGTACATCTAACTCAGAACCATGAGCTCTGAAGATCAATGCATATCAGTGTTTTCAGCTGCCAGTGGCCCTGAGGCTTTTCCCAACCTCTTATGGTAAGGAGTGAGTAAAGGCCATAAACCTACGTGGAATCTCATGAAACAATGGCAGAAGGCCTGGCTGGGTATTAGGCGCCTGTCTCTTATTTGACTTGGGAAGCACGTTACAACCTCTCTGGAGATTCCAGCATTTAGAAATAAACCAACCTGCCCTGAGCATCATTTCTCCATACCACTAGTGGCTAGGCTGTGATTTATCCACTCAACAAGAACATAAATCATCCCTCAAGTATGTTAGTCAAGCACCTACTATGCCTGAGAACTTGAGCTAAAAATCTAGGGTTGAGGCTTTATTGTGTGGTTTCTGTATCCTTCAGCTAAAATGATGCTTGGAGAAGAGTCATGGGAGATGGAATGATTGAAAATGTATCTTAGGAAGGAAGGATCAGAGAGAGGGGGGGGGAGTTAGAGGGATGGCAATTTGGAGTTCAGATTATGGGAGCCCTGGGCAGTGCGAGCCAGTGGTCCTTCAGAAGGGCAGATGTGTCCTGAGTTGGGTGGCTGACTTAGGGCAGAGAGTGATGGGGGCTGCATGGCCATCCTGTGGGAGAGGAGATGCTAGAGAGGCATTTGAAAGGGCAGAAAATGGGACTTGGTGGCAAGTAGAAGAGAAGAAGCAATGAGGGATGAACTCAGGGAAGTTGGTAGGCAGAGTTACCCCTGATGGGAGCAGGCTGAGAAGGGAAGCGGGAGATTTTAGTAAGGGGAAGTCCATGGTCTTCCTCAAATTTTGGTGTCTTTCTTAAGTGGAGCCACATTTGAAACAAATGGGCTAAGGTCAAGCTGCACTGGGGGACAGTAACCATAGGCAGGCACCTACCTGTCGTAGTCCATAACAGAGATGAGCAGGCTCACTTGATCCATGTTTTCTGGGGGGATGTCAAAGATGATGGCCTCATTGTAGACAGGGTTGAGGGTGTTTTTCTTAATAGTAGTTTTCTTCTTCTTCAGTCTCCGCCCGTCACACAGCAGGGATACTTTGACATAGGGATCTGTGCCATTAAGGGCAGAGCAAGACATAGTGTGTTAAACAGATGCTTGTTGTTCCCTTTGTTTGCTTTTTGACACAGGTTCTGCTCTGTAGCCCAGGCTGGCCTCCAACTCACCACCGTCCACCTGCCTCAGCTTTCCAAGTGCTGGGGTCACAGGTGTGAGCCATCATTAGACAGATGTTGTTGGTCAGCGTTTGCACGGAGGGACTGAATCGCTGGACCCACTGCTGCTCATCAGATGGGATCGGTGGTTAAGATAATTAAGTCACCTTGTATTTATGCAGCACACCTGTCTCTGAGGACGCTCCACACTTAAGAAACACAGTCTTTAGCTACCTTCATATTCTGGGGAGAGTGCCTAATGGGGTGTTACTAATAGGAAAACTAGCCCCGATTTAGAAAAGACACTTGTCAATGGTTATGTAGTTCCCAGCCCTAAATCTCAGCGGCACCGTGGCTGGAGAGTTCAAAGGAATATTGAAGTTACCAAAAGCACTGTTTCTTTCACCTATACAGAATCATTTCCTCTGGAGTTTTGCCAGCTTTTTAACCAAAAGATAAAGGGAGTAAAAATAGGACTCAGAGCTGCCTGAGGAACAGCCACATGTTAGAACGAAGTCACAATGCTGCTCCTGTCCTCCCCACTCGAAGACGTGATTTTCAGTCCCACTGTCCCAGTAATCTCATTTCCATTTGGAATCAAGAAGTAGGGAAGTGGCCCTGCTAGTTGCTTCCCTGGAAGACATTTCCTGGCCACTTCTGAGCAGTAAAGCAAGGAGGGACTGTGGCCAGGAGAGTGAGTGAGGCAGTCTCCCAAGACCCAGGGCAGCTGGTTGACATTTTATTTCTCAGTGGGATCTTGGACTCTCTCCATGCTGCAAAGAGATGTCTTTTTATTAAACTCCCATGATCCCCCTAATCTTCTCTCCCCTTTAGCTTTCTGAATGGGTATTTCATGGTCATTTTTCTACCCTGAAATTTTCTGCTCATCTAAATGAAGGGACACCTATTATATCTTATAGCACAGGTGTCTCAGTCACCATCATAATTAGTATTTATGCTGCACAGCTCAAGAATGAGGACATCTCCAATGTAATAATAGCTTTGAGACCCTGACATGCTCAGGCACCTTCTTGTCCAGAAGCCAGGGCTCATGTGAGCCTGTTAGGAGACATGAGCCAAAGTAGTCCCTCTCCTGGCCTTGTAGTTCTGAGACAAGTAGGCCTCATACTGTTCGGCATCATGTTGGGGAAAGGGCAGATGAAGACTACACTTAGAATAAAAACTAGACACCTGCGGAGATGAGCCAACCAAGCCCTGAGCCTTGACAGCATTCTCATAGACGCCCAAGTGGGCTGCTGACTAACCAGTATGACAGTGGCAGCTGTGCCTTAGCCATGGGGACACTTGGGTTTATGGAGGAACTGGGGAGATCATGAGGAATTTAATCAATCTCCTGTCCTGACCATACACATTCAGGGCCCCACTCTAGGGAGCATTTGGTAAAGAGGAAGAAGTGTTGGAAGTTTGCATGCCACGGCTGTCTGGTTTCCACAGGCTCCCTTCCCTATGCTTATTCCCTAGGATGTTGGTCAGGCCACCACAAGTGAAAAGAGTCAGGCCCAAGACCCATGTTTAATATTCAAGTCTTTCCGGCTACACATTGCTTTAGAACGTGTCTCTAGGTTTGCGCCACCTTGTTCCTCTTTTATTCCTGGTCCCAGACACTCCATTCAGAACACATTTCCATGTAAGGAAAATATAGTCATAGCCACTTGTCCCCTGAGCCACTGGGCCAGTTCCTTTTTCCCAAGCTCTGTCCATCAGTGCACAGATTATCTTGTTTATAGCATTTAGTGAGCAGATTTCTGCAGGAATGGAGCTCTCTCCAGCATCTGAGAGGCCCCAGGGTGCTTCTGGGAAATGTTTGTGGCATTTAGCAGAATGGTGGCCCCAGATGATCCTTGAGGTCTGTTCTTCTCTATGATGCCTTGAGCACCAGGGGCCTAAAACCCAGCCAGTACTTCTGCTTCATTGTGTGGGATTCATCAGAATTCAGCATTTGGAACTCGTTCTTGTGATAAGAGATGTCTATCATCAGGTTTACTTCTCATCTACCCTGCAAAACATTTATCATCCATATCTCCATTTCATAGGCAGAAAATGGAGGCTTAGAGAGATTAAATGACTTGCCTAGGACTTGATCCCAAGCCTGACTCCAAAGTCACTTTTGACCTCTAGTTACAAAGCAGTTTATAAACAAAAGGCAGCGGAGACAAAAGAAAGGGTTATTCCACAATTTTGTAGCATACAGCTCTTTGATTTTGTGCTACTTTTATTGTCATTGTTCTAAGAAATAGGCTTAGATAGCTGATTCTGGGCTAGTTCAGATGAAAGAGAATGGAAGATCTTTGGCTTGAGAGGTCAAGTGCCAGTCCTTTACATCTAGAACAGAAATCAAGGAGCTCCGTTTTCTTTCCACATTAGCCCAATGTCAGACCTGTCTGGGCAGAAGGCAACTACAACCTCAAGCTCACAAACAGGTGATATATCATGAGGTGCCCTGGGCATGCAGGTATCTACTTCATCACCTTGGGCCGGTTTCATGTGCTTGATGTAAATTCATTTATTCAGTGTTCGCTTGCTCATTCATTAGTCCCCATTAAATGAATGCTTATGGTATTTCATGCATTGCTCCAGAGACTTGCACAACTCATGAAACAAAACAGGCATCTCTGATGCAAAAAAGGCTGTAGCATTTACATAATCCAGCCGAGATTTAACATGAGTTTTCAGACTAGGTAGGGAGGAGGGGAAGTTGTGAGGGAGAGGTTAGAACTTAACAGTAAAAACAATCCTTTCACCCCAAACCCTCCGATTTACAGCAGCCCTTATTATTGTTACCTATGGCTTTGCTCCGAGATCACTCTCTGGCACATCAATTTGATTACAACAGAGAAGACAGGGCAGAAAAATTCTATTTCCCTCAGCCGCCTTGAGAGTCCTCAGTGACTTTCCGTCCTCGTGTGCACTTATTTTGGTATTAAAATGAAATCTACATTGGCTGTATTTGGGGGAAGCTGCATGCTGTTGCCTGAGAGCTTTTTCCCATGTCAGCAGAGGTTCATGACGCTCTCTGCTGAATCCTGATGTGAGTCAGCTGCTTTGGGGGAGGAAGAGCCCAGGGGCCCTCAGCGAGGATTTTGGACTTGGGTGGGCACTACAGTGACTGTGGGAGGCTGGAACAGGATTTGAAGGGCCCCCAGACCTCTTCCTCCATCTTCATAAGATGCACCTGGGCACAGATGTTTTCAGCTGGACCATTAGCCTCTCTGTCTCTCTCTTCTCTACCACGGTGGGTACTGAATCCAGGGTTTTGTTCATAATAAGCAAGTACTCTCTCCAGCACTGTGCTGCATACCTGGCTCTTGTGTTTTTGGGACAGGCTCTCACTACGTAGCTCAGGCTGGCCTTGAACTTGCTATTTGCCCAGACTGACCTCAAACTTGCAATCTTCTTGCTTCAGCCTCCCAGATGCTGGGAATTCAGCTGTTTGGTTCTGTCCACCATCATCATGTTTCCTGGCACTTGTAATCATATTTCCAGGAAAATAAACAGTGAACACAAAGGGAACACTTGAAAATTTCTTTTGCTATATTTTCATGAGCTCAAAGGTGCCTCCTGTATGGTGTTATACTGATAATCAGAATCATCTGAAGAGGCTCTTGGACAGAGGTCTTGGGAAACAAACCAAGCCTTTCTCCTCTTCAGCATCTTGATGCAGCCCCATGCTCACTGGGAAATTCTCTGGAAGGCTTCACTTGTCCACATCGCAGGGCAGTTTGAACTGACAGTGGGAAAGGAGGTTTCTAGGCCCACTGCTGCTTTGTTAACTCAAAACACAAATAAGTTCCCCTATGGCCATGGTTGACAACCTTCCTAATGCTGCAACTCTTTAATACAGTACCTCGTGTTGTCCTGCCCCTCCCATCATAAATTATTTTCATTACTGCTTCATAACTGTAATTTTGCTACTGTCATGAACCATAATATAAATATATGATATGCAAGATGTCTAATATGCAACCGCAAAGGGGTTTAGAACAGGTTTAGACCTGCTGCCCTATGAAAACCTGCAGTGTGGCAGGAAGGATCGAACCTCTTGTGCCACATCAAGCCTGGAAGTTTCTGCAGCTGCCTTCACACAAATGTCTCCCCGTGGCTGGAACTGCACTAGATTCCTATTCAGTGCAGCTGCCGTGGTGCTAAGACCAATGCAGGAGTTTTGCAGGAAAACCACAAATTCTTGACTTCAAATGCACTTTGCTTTCCATCCAATGCATTCCCTCCTTTGGTGAATGCAGTTTGCACACTGTTGCCCCAGGCTTGGGTAAACCTGCTAACATTTATATTCCAACTCCATATAACCTCTGTAGGTCCTGGGAAGACTTCTCTCCCCACTCAAGAATGATACTAATATCTACTGAGTGCCTATGCCTACAAATGCGTGGATTACCAAGCATATTCTGAATTTGACCAGTGCACAGGATTAACACTCCCAAATTTTCAGATTTAAAAAACTGCTTCAGTTTAGATCTTGAATGTCCCTCCAGGATACTGAAGCCCTGGTCCCAGCCTGTGGGACTAGCCATGGGGACATGCCCTTGAAAGGGATACTAGGACCTTGATCCCAATCCTCTCTCCTTGTTTTATAGCTGACATGAGGGGGACAGGTGTCTTGGCTATGTTATACTGTATTGCCATAGGGGCAAAGCAAGAGGGTCAGATGATGATGGGCTGAAACCTCTGACCCTGTGAGCCACACCATCTCTTCCTCCTTTGAGTCAGTTGGCAGATGTCTGCCCACATAGCGGCAGAATGCTAGCACAGAGTCCATATCTTTATGTAGGAAGGAGGTGGCAGAGGTGGGATTCAGATGCAGGCAGTTTGCCCCCTAACAATAGTGGCAATTCTCACCTTTTCTTCCCAAATAGTCTTCTAACCCCTATGGTTTGGACTTCAGGGAGACCAAATGATAACCCCGGAATAAGAGAGGTACCTGAGTAGCCTGTGATGTCCATTGCCTTGAGATTGCGGCACTTGATCACTGTGAGGGTGAGCCTGCCTGCTGTGGGCAGGTAGCAGAGGGAGAACATGATCTCCCCCAAGTCAACACTTTCCTGCAAAAGAAGCAGACGAGAGAGCAGGTGAGGGGTACTTGCTTTGCCAGCAATGGGGAAGTCTGGACCCCAAAGTGTTTGGAACTGCAGTAGTCAATGTGTTTAAGACCCAAGGGGCTGGTCTCATCTAGGGTAACTGGGAACAGAGGGCAGTGATTACAACAATGCCCCTTCAAATACTTACCTCTTCCGGGGTCTCTCTCTCATTGTTGTAAATTTTGAGACTAGTTTGAGGCTGACCTCAAACTTGCTATGTAGCTAAGGTAGACCTTGAACTTCTAACTTCTGCCCTCTGAGTGTTGGCTGGGCTTACAAGCTTGCATCATCATAACTCATTTCTGAATTGCTAGGCAAGCACTCTGTCAATGAATTGCACTGCAGTCCATCCTTCTTGCGTCTGATTAGATTCTGGGCACTAGCTCTATGCATGCCATGGCTGCAGACCTTTGGTGTTTATACACCCTTGCCCTGTTACTGAGCCTCTGATGTCCATCTATCCAATCATGTGGACAGAAGACTCTCCAGCCCCTGGATCATTCTTCTTCCAGGACATCTGCAACTCTTTTCTGCTCTGTTTCTCAGCTTATTTGTCTTTCATCGCCCGGCTGCCTTGGCCCCAGTCTCTATCTTCCTGTCTAGAAGTAGACGTGCAAGGAATTGATACCCTGCTGAGGCCATTTTGCCAACCAGCCAGATGTACACTTGCCATCTCGTGCTTTATGACCCGCCTCATCCGGTTTGTCCTCTTCCCTTAAATGTGATGATCCTTCAGAAATACACAGATGCTCTGTTGCCTCTCCTACCCCAGAATCATCTCGCCTAGGGATCCCTGGAAGCTTCTGAGAGAGCAGAGTCCCTTCCTAGAAAGTCAGAGCATCTTTCTAGACAGACAGCAAGCACGTCCATCTGTTGTAAGAGATAACACCTCAACAGATTGCCCTCTCTGCCTGCTTCCTACTTATTGAAAGGGGGTCTAGACGACTTAGAATTCAAAGTCATGGAACTGTCTCCCAGAGGTAAGTTAGAGGGAGGAGGAGGAGGCAGTGGAAGAAGAGGAGGTCAGAATTGAGGTGGTTCTGATTCCAGATGAGGCCATCTATCTGTTCATTTATCCGCCCATTTATTCAGTCAAAAATATTTATCAAACACTTGCCATGTGCTAGGTTATAGGAGAGAGCAATGAGACAAAAATCCCCACCTTCACAGAGCTTACATAGTATTAGGGCCATAGATTATATATACATACATATATACATTAAAAGGCAAACAAGTTAGTCAGAAGTATTAAGGGGGAAAAGTCAGGCAAAGAAAGGGGTTAATAAATGACTGTGTGTGTGGGGAGGGTGATACTGGCAGAATTTTTAGACAGTTAAGTCAGGTGTTCCCTGACTCCACCCACCTATCTGTTCATTGATTCCTTCTCCTTCTTCTTTCAGATTTATTTACTCAATTTTATAAGTGTGTTTTGCCCATGTGCAGTATGTGTCTGGTACCAATGAAGGTCAGAAGAGGATGTCAGATCCCCAGAAACTGAAGTTACAGATGGTTGTGAGCCACCATGTGGGTGCTGGGAATCACCCATGTCTTTGGCAAGAACAAGTTCCCTTAACCTCTGAGCTGTCTCTCCAGCCTGGGCTGGCCTGTTCTTATTTCTGAATGCTTACAGAAGACATGTTACAGGAATGAGTGGATACATCTCCCACACCCACAGTCAGCCAGGTGGCGTGGGAAAGATGGCGCTTGACTCCCATCTTTCTCAGGTGTGCCCCTTGTCTTCCTAGACTATTTATCAATGGAGAGAGACACAGAAGGTGCCCTGTGGCCTGGAACTGTGGGAACACCACTGTCCCCTTCGTGCCTGGGGTTCGTCTATGTGATTCAATGGCACCTCTGGATAGCGCACCACCTCTGACTGAACCAGTGACATACAAGCAGAAATCATCTCTCCTTATTTCCCTTCACAGTGCTCTAGGTCTGATCCTGCCCAAAGTTCCAGAAACTGTCTCAGACTCACTAAGTACAGCAACAGGAGCCAACGTTGTGCACTGCTCAAATGTCTGTTCAGTCCTTAGCTGCTTTCTCTCTGTGAGCCTTAGTATAGCACCCCAAGGAAGCCTCACATGGAAGGAAATGAATGTTCCTGAAGTTAAGGCTTGCCCCAGGTTGCATGACTAGTAAGTACTTTAGCGCCAGGCACTCATATGTCAATGTCCCTGCTTAGACACCTTAAGCTCTCCCCCAAGTTCAGCTTCTGAATCAAGACTCTACTTTGTTGGGGGCATCAGCGGTCGAGTTCTTTCTTACCTCCTCATCTACTCTCTTCTGTAGGCCAACTTCTACTCCACCTGACTCATCTGTCTTCAGTTACTTCTGCCAAAATCCTTCTCCCTCTCCTCCTTGCTTAGACAGCTCCACACCTGATGAATGGCTCATGGGAGTCACCAAGTGACTCCCTCCTTCAGTCATGCCCAGCCCTACCAATGTAGCAATTAACAAAAGGCCCCTTTGGTGTAGGACCCTTGTCTAACAAACCACATACCCTTTGGGGGCAGCAAACAGCACAGGCGCTGCAGCTGCCGCACCCAAGGAGATTGTGTTACAGCCGAAAGAATACTGGCTGGGGGATTCTCTGTAGCTCCATTATCAAGGTAGGGCCTTGGGAAGACTTCTGGAAGCCCCTGTGGCTCCTCTAATAGAGAATAAACAAAGGTTGCTATTACCATGTTCCCATCATTGCCCCATCTCAAGGATGGCTGCCTCAGTAGAGCACTGGCCCTAGGGCCCCCTCTGTTTGCAGAACTGTCCTTTCCCACGAGACTGTGGAGGCATGCGGGTGCTGGATGTCTGGTACAGTCTGGAGTCCCCAGGCCCCATACCTAAGGCTTTCACTCCTCACCGACGGCCCAGGAACAGGAACTGGCCCAGAATCCCATCATGATTCAGAGAGAAAATGAGTCTGGAGGCCAAAGCTCAGTTCCAGAGGCTTCTGCTGTGGCAGCCTGGGCCTTCCAGGCCTGCTGGCAAGCTGGCTGCTGTGATTCAATGGACTAAGGGGTGTTGTTCCACTTTACAGGTGGACAACACAGGACTAGGGTATTTGCTCAAGTGGAGCAGGTTAATTCTGAGTAAATCGAGAAGGGAGGTAAACAAGCAGCAGCCTTAGCTGATAGTCAGTCTCTCTCTCTCTCTCTCTCTCTCTCTCTCTCTCTCTCTCTCTCTCTCTCTCTCTCTCTCTCTCTCCTCTCCTCCCCTCTCTCTGAGCTGACCTCTGCCTCAGGTTTCAACCCAATTCTCCACACCTTGCCAGCCTTTTATCCTCATTAGGAATGTTTGAGACTTTGGCCTTTAATCAAAACCAGAGGTGACAGGGCTGGAGACTGACTGGTGCCCCATGGCCTTCATCTCCACCTGATGTCAGAGGCTGCCTCAGGGCAGACCAGTGACACGGTCCCAGTGTGGCAGAGGTCACTGATATCCACAAAGTGTCAGAAACCAGCTCTGCCCCCTTTACTAACCTAGGGGCTGATAGGGCTGATCAGAGCTCACTAGCAACTTGGCTGAAGCTGGGAAGAAGTGGGCCTGAGGCCAGGCGAGGAAAAGCAGAAACCTGTCCTAAGTGCAATGTGTCTTCCGCCCACGGATGTTTCTGCCAGGGTGCCCGGGCCGCAAGATTCTGAGGCACACCCATTGTGACACTGCTTCGTTAGGCTCCACAGCAGCTGCCTGTCCCAGACCATTAAGGCATTCTTTCTCCTTGATGCACTTAACATCACCCTAGACATACTAGATGATGATGATGATGATGATGATGATGATGATGATGATGATGATGATGATAAATATTATAGTATGCTAACCGGAAAAGAACAGTGAACCACAATCCAAGAGACCCAGGCTTTTAGTCCCTCTGCTGTTTATTAGCTGTGAGACCTTGAGCAAGTCATTTTACATCTCTGAACTCTGACCTGTAAAATGAAAGGGTGATGCTCAATATCTATCCTGTGAGCCACGAGACCTAAGAGTTCACACCAGAGGACCTAAGAGGATCTAATCTATGAACCCACCTATGGAGATGGTCCAGGGGTGCTGAACTAGTGTCCTTTGCCCATCTCAATGAACCTAGCAATATGGTTTGACAATTCAAACACTTTCAACCCTTCCGCTCTCACAGCCCCCAAATGTTCTGCTGTTCTCTGGGGCCAATCGTGCTGCTTCCTAAACAGGCAAGGGGTGGATCAGAGCTCTGACTCTGCCTGGGGAATCCAGGCTGAGCAAAGCAAGAATGATGCTTCCCCATCTTTTAGAGAACACTTCTAGTCTCTTAATCATTAAGTAGCTTGTCTGAATCTTTCATCATCAGCAGAGAAGCATCCGCTACACTTTCAGGAGAGCCATGGGAGACCTAAAAAGGCTTTTGGAAACACTGGCCAGGAAGTGCTGTTAAGTTACTTTGGACCTGGAAGGAAGATAGTGTGGAAGCCAAAATGGCTCTGATGGGTAAAGAGGCTCGCAGTGATTAACCCCTCTGTGTAGGCCTGAGGTTTAGGGCTGAGGCACACAGATGAATCAGATATAGAGACTGAACCCTCCGAGCCAGGCTGATTCCTCTTTCTCTTCACAGCATGGATCACAACACAGAACTTGAACATTAATTTGGGGATGTTATGATGGGTGCTTGTGGCCCTTTGGGAGTAGGGATGGGATCGGGCTTGACTTATCATTTCACCTTTCATGTCTAGCCCAGGGCCTGACAGATAGTAGATGAGAATATGGATTTGGGATCAGGCAGCTCTGATTTATACAACTCGAGTAATACAACTTATGCAATCCTTCATAGACTTGGGGCTAATATCCAACCTACCTCCTAGGGTTGTTGAAAAGATTAAATAAGGTGATTCATGCAAAGTGCTTGGCTTAGTGTTTGGCATGGAGTAAGTGCTCAGTATGGGTTCACTGTTCTAATTATTACTATTATAGAAACTTCATGGTCTCAGGGTGGATACAGAAGAGAGGAAGGCAGTCAGGGCTGGTTTGTGTAATAATATGGACACAATAACAGAGCTGTGTGGACCTGGGAGAGTAGAGATAGCAATAAACTCGGGCAGAAGTATCAGGGCAGGCTTCCCAGAGGGGTGACATTTGACAGGATGTAGAGAGGTGAATAAAAGGTATTTGTTGGCAGATGGAAGTGAGCAAGACCCTCCAGGCATACGGATGTGCAGTGAATGAAGACACAGAGACTCCAAACAGATAGAGGGTGTGGCAGGGGAAGGGATGGGATAGATAGTGGCCTAGATGAGGTGGAAACAGGAGCAGGCCCCATCCTGAGTGCCCCATGGCTCATATATGAGCCTTTGCCCTTGATTCTTCAGATGACGAGAGACTACATCTGTTCCTTCTATTTCCAACTCACTGTCATTTTCTCCCCAGACAGCCACACCAAAGACCATTCCTGTGTGGGTCCCTTGTTCATCTCACAATTACCGAGAGAGAGAGAGAGAGAGAGAGAGAGAGAGAGAAAGACAGAGACAGAGACAGAGAGACATAGAGAGACAGAGACAGAGACAGAGACAGAGAACTAAATCCCACTGGGTGATTTTGTCGTAGGGGATGGAGACAAAGATAGATGAAGTCAAATGCACCCAAGGAGCCAGCACAGTGAGTGGGGTGAAAGGTTACAACAGACAGAGTTGCACTGAAAGCTAAGAAGGTGATGGCAGCCAGGAGAAGAAGGAGAACACTCAGTGGAAAGGCAGCAGGCCAGGAGCTTATGGGCCTGTTGCCCAGAGAAGGGTGAGGCTTAGTCCTGGGCATAGTGAGGAAGGAGGAACAGGTTGAGAGGAGGCTGTGGAGAGGTAGAGGGAAGCTTTGACTGTCTTTAGGAATCATCCCCACGGAAAGAGTCCCTGGAGGAACAGAAGCAGGTGGAGGACCTCAGCAGGCATGTAAAGAATGGATAGCACGAAAAGAAGGGGGAGTGTGACTCTAGATTCCCACAAGGTCTCATAGAAGCTGCGTTGACCCTGAAATGGCTGTTTTAGTTCTGACCCACACTGTCTCCCCGGCTTCTGCTACCTTCCCTCCCCCTCTGACCACTCATCAGACCTGTCCGTCTTCTTTTGTTCAAAATTCCTCAATGACTCCCCATTTCATGTGTGTTTTGTATAGATGGACAGCCTCTTCTCCAAGTGAAATGTCACTCAAAAGCCCACATATACACAACAGATGACATGAGCTCTGACACAGGGCTCTTCCACGGCTGCCTCCAGCTGCGCCCTTGAAGGTCACCTGTCCACAGACTCATCAAGCTCCTTTCTGAGCTGAACCTCACTTCCTTGCCAGCCTCACCCACCTTCTACCATTCATCCCCAGTTGCCCTACCCCAACCACAAAGAGCAGAACATTTAGAGTGTTTACTATATGCCATCCTGTCCTATGTATGTAACTCCACCAAGCTCCTGGCATGACAAAAGCCTCGAGAGATGGGTCCTGTTGGTATCCACCCCCATCTCAGTCACTTGTCCTGTTGCCATAATGAGGGAACCTGGAGAAAAAAACTTAAGGAAGAAATGGCTGTTTGGGCTCACAGCTCAAGGCTATGGTCCATCGTGGCTGGGAAGTCACAGCATGAAGATCTTGAGACAGCTGGTCACATTACAATCACAGTTAAAAAATAAAAGAGCAATGTACACATGAGTGCTTAGCTCCCTCCCTTCATTTTATGTAATCCAGGAGCCATGTTCAGTAAACAGTTGCATTCACAGTTAAGACATGTGTCTTCTCACATGAAATTTATAACCTTAATCAAGGCAGTCCCTTCCAGGCATTTCCAGAGGCTAAATAATCCTTCACCAGTGTGCCTTGTCTCCTGGTGACTCCAGGTCCTGTGGAGTTTGTAATTAGCCCGAGCCATTGCCCCACTTCCTACATGGGTACACTGAGGTACAGAGGTGATACAAGCAGCCCCAGGACGCATAGTTCTCAATGACAGAGCTAGGATGTGAACTCAGGCTCCAGAGCCCACGCTTTGAGTGCTATGCTGTGCTGCCTCAACAGTCCCCCTCCACAAACTGTCCCCAAATCTTCTGCACCTCAGTGCCATCCCCGTGTTCTTCCTGCCACCTGAAATGTAGCCTTGATGCTTTTGATTGTTGTCCTGGGTAACCCTTGTCCTTCCAAGCCAGCTATCCTGTTACTACCTCTTGTGTCACCTTCCCTGACCTCCTGGCCTGTTTTGAGGGTATGTTCCCATGATCCTAGGAACAAGTGTGACACATGCCATAGTGAAGAGGTGGGACATATCTAAGATAAAAGCAATGGGATCTGGTGGCCCGCTGGATGATGGGGCTGCTGTAGAGGGAAGTGAATGACACCCAGAACGCCCCACACCCGCATGCTGGCTTGGCTTCCTACTGAGAAAGTGAGCCATGGAGGCGGGAATGTGTTCCAGGGTGCCAATTCGGGATGCCTGCTGTGAGCACCAGGCCCAGGGGATGGGTTGGTTCCCTGTGCCCCTCAAGCCTGTGCTTCCAAGACATCAATGAGAAAGCAGAGGGTGGCAGAAGTGGAAAGATAGACGGTATCTGTTGGGTTGCTTGGTGCTTCTTGATGGATGTTGGGGCAGGTTCTACTTGTTCTGAATTTCCTGACTGCTTTTTTCATGAGTGCTTTTCCGCCCCAAAGCTGTTGCAAGGTTATGAATAAATGATCAATTAGAACAGAGGTGCCTTAAAGAACTCAGCATTCTCTAGCTTCTGCTTCAGTGAGGATACCAAGAACTTGGGGTGGTTGCAGTAGAGCTGGTGACTCATGGGGGAACAGAGGTACCAGGAGCAAGAGCGAGGTTACCTAAGCTGTGCTTGATCTCAGGGGACCCACTGACAGACCAAAACACAACAGTGTAGGGGCAAATATTTGAGTATCTGGACATCTCAAGGGACACCTAGGAAACCGCCTCAACCTCTCCTTTAGACCTGCCATTGGCAAGAGGTTCAGAGTACCACACATGCTCCTTCTTTTAGACACCTATGTCGGCCAGTGTCACACTGGGAGGGTAGCTCTCGTCCTAATGACTTCAGGTAGGGGGTGGAGATGGGAGAGGGCATATCGAGCATGGGATGAATGGAGTTTGAGGAGAGCACAGTTTGGGAGAGGTTCTGGAAGGGATAGAGGCAGTGACTGCTAAAACCAGAGTCTGTAGCAGAAGACTTTTTCCAAGAGTGGCCAGGGCACAGGACCTTCCCTCAAATCTGTTGCTGCTATTGTTTTTTTCATTAATGACATATGGGGGTGGTAGGAAGGAGTAAATGGCAAATTAGTGATGCTAATGATGAGAATCTGTCTTCATTTCTTGCCCAAGAGTTGTCCTGCCAGGTGGCTGTCAGATAGCTGACAGTTTTCCCAGGGAAGAAGGTGGCATCTCAGCAGTGAGTGATCTCAGCTCACTGGGCTGTGGTGACAGGATCTCTCTGAAGGATGCTCTGGTCCAAGTAGCTAGTCCCCTAGGGTGGCTGGGGAATGTTCCTGCAAACAGTTGTCCGGGAGGTGGCAGGTAGACAGACTTTGGTCTCTGATCCCAGGTCTCTGGAGATTTGGGGCTGGGCACCCTGAAAGTTTAGGTCTTTACCAAACCTCTCTACTCTCACTCTAGAACCTCTTGGCCTGGCTGAGCCTCCTCTGGTTCCTTCCTACTTTATGGGATACTCCTCCTAGCTCCTCTGTGGCCTTCTTAGAGACCCTGGCTCTACCTACTGGGTTTTCATGATTGCCCAAGCCTAAGAAGTCTTCTCCTCTCAGGCATCCATGATGTTAATGCCCATCACCACAGTCATGACTCCTGGGTTTATGGACCCTCCAGACAGCACTCCTAGGCTCTAGACCAGCAATTCTCACCCTGCGGATCTCGACCCCTTTGGTGGTTGAACAGCCTTTCACAGGGTAGCCTAAGACCATCTCATATCAGGTATTCACATTACTATTCACTTGCACACTATAGGTATGAAGTAGCAACGAAAGTAATTTTATGGGGCACCACACATGAGGAACTGTATTAAGAGGTCACAGCATTAGAAAGGTTGGGAACCATTGTTCTGGACTGGCAGCTCTAGCATGGTATTCTCTGCATGGCTGCCTCACAGACACCTCAGAATTCACAGGTACTCAAAGATGAGTTTTCCATTCTTCGTTTACAATTTCCCTTCATTGGTAAATGGGTCTTCCATCTGCCACAGTGTTCAAGGCAGAAATGAGAAACTATCATGAACCCAGATGCTCTCTTCTTTATAGTGAGTTCTTTACCAAGCTGAGCAAAGTCTGTCTCCAGATCTCAAGTCCCTCACCTCTGTCCATCTCCCATGCCACAGGGAGCCAGGACATCTCCCATGCCACAGGGAGCCAGGACACATTTCCTATGCCATCTCCCATGCTAAAGGGAGCCAGGACACATCTACCATGCCATGCCTGTCTACCTCCTCGCTTCCATTATTCCCACCTGGGTGCCAGAGTACTCTTCACAATGTGGAGAGGACCTCCCTGCCCCCGCCCCACCCCAATGTGTCTCTATGTTGCTCTGAGTGTGAAATAACCCTCACAGACTCATGTATCTGAATACCTTGATCCCCAGATGGTGGCATTCTCTAGGTAATCTGTGGGACACTTAGGAGGAGGGGACTGAAGGAAGTGCACTATTAAGAGGCAAGCCCAGGCTCTTTGCCTCCTCAAGCAGCTGCTGTATGTTACCCCCTCCCCCTGAGCAGCCTGCCACCACATTTTCCCTGCCATGATAGATAGTGTCCCCTCAAACCATAAGCCCAAATAAATTCTTCTTCCCTTGTTCCTGTCAGACATCCTGTCACAACCATGAAAATAATGAACACACTTTGCATTAGGAGAAATGCTGCACATTCTTGCCAAACCCTGCAAGCATGGTGCTAACTTCAGTCCCAGACTATCCCCTGGCTTTTCCCACGCTCAGGGCTTCCTGCTTCAGTACTTTGCACACAGTTCCTTCTGGTGTATGCTCCTAAAGGACAAGGTCTTACCAGAGTAAGAGAGAAGCAAAAGAGGTGTTCATACACAAAAACAAATGAGACATTCACTCTTAGCTTCATGCAAGCCCTGGAATGGCTGCCCTTTAGACGCCCCCTGCCCCCACGCCCCAGCTATTTCATTTGCCTTACCCTAGTCCTGACCCTTAATCTACCGTATTTCCAGTATTGAGCATGCTGCCTGGTATATTACACATGCTGCACTAATGAGCAATTCCACATGGGAGGGTCCCTTGCCTGGCTGAGAAAGTGACAGATAAGGGGTCTGGGATGTGGCTCAGTGGTAGAGCACTTGCCTAAGTATGCAGACCCCAGATTCAATCTCCAAGCACTGTAAAATAAAATAGAGTGGCGACTGGCCATTTGTTTCACCTTGGCCCAGCAATACTGGTCACAGAAAGCCTCAGGGCAGAGCCTTTAGGTGTTTCTCCGCAGCGGTGTGACTTCTGCAAGAAAGTCACTTCAAGAGGTGGGATCTTAGGGTTGGCAAAGTGGTTCAGTGGGTAAAGGAGCTTGCTGTATGAGCCTGACAACCTGAGTTTGATTCCTGGAACCCAGTAAAGGTAGGAGAAAAGCGGTACAAATCCACAAAGTTGTCCTCTGACCTCCGTACACACTCTATGACATACCCATGCCCACAGATGTCATTCGTGCTCCCTGTCTCTCTCTCACACATACACACTAAGTGAAAATAGTCTTTTTAAGAGGTGGGGGATTATTATGTCCTGAGTGGGATCTAAGATCTCTGAATCAGAATCTCTGAAAGTAGGGTCTAGGTGCTCAAATTATTGACGAACATTGCCTCAGTTTACAGAGAAAGGGAGGGACAAGCTTCTGAAGCTGCCCTTGGACAGACCCTGTTGGGATCACTGTAGCACAGACATGGTCCAGTGTAACCAAAGTCATTCGATAGCAGAAGTGATGATCAGAAACGATCTCCTTTGTTGGGCTTACAGGAGTCTGATGATGGAAGCCCCACGGTCCTGGCCCAAGTAGAGCAGCTTGTTCTGCATCAGCCTGTGCACCACGAGGTACTTTTAGCAAGAAAATGGCTGGCCCAAATTTAAGGGGTTTAAAAGTAGTAGTGTTTAATCATCATGGTTTGATTATCAAGATAATTCCCAGGTACACTTCTTTGCTGGACAACACCAGCAGCACTTGGAGCTTATCAGAGTCACCTCTCACCAGTGGGCAGAAGTCTATTCTAGGTGGAGCAGTGGTTCTCATCCTTCCTAACACTGTGATCTTTAATACAGTTGCTCGTGTGTGGTGACACACAACCATAAAATTATGTTCGTTGCCACTTCATACTGTAATTTTGCTAGTGTTAAGAATCATGTTTTAATATCTGTGTTTTCCAATGGTCTTAGGTAAATCCTGTAAAAGGGTCATTCATCCGCAAAGGGGTCACGGCCCACAGGTTGAGAACTATGGAGTGAGAGGAACCGACTGTGGTAAGGACATTCTGGCTAGCATTCTTAAGTTTTTTCTGCTTCTTTTTTAATCAGTTGGGGTTTTTTTTTTAATAATATAAGTCAGAGTCAAGAAAGAGAATTCACAGTTGTGGAGCATCAACTAGTGACCATGCTGAGAAATTAATATGTATTCAGTTCACTTCACTCGGAGGAACCCACTCTCAAGGGCACCTTGTCTTAGAACTCAGAGGAGTTAAATACCTTCCTAAGGCCTGAGTGGTCCATTTTTATTTGGTCTCAGATGTTAACTCTGAAGGCCTGGCTCTGCACCCCTGTCAACCTCCTCTAGAATTGTCCAAGTTCCAGGCCACCTTCTGCCCCTGGTCACTGGGTCACTAGGGGCCCAGGGAGGCGACATTTTTTTTTGGTGTTCTGGAAACAAGAAGCACTAGAATTGTACATCTGCCCTCCTCCTGCTTCTCACAAGAGACAATGCACAGTGTCACCCTGTGCCACAGACTATAAGAGGACTTACCTCCTAGACACCTGAATAGCTAGTGTTGCACGCAACCTGTCATTTCCCATGAAAAACATCTGGGATGCTATTATTTTCTCAGATGCTAAACTGTTCCTGTGGTCAATGCCTCGTTTTCAAGGAAGACAGAAGGAAGCTTCCAGCAGCAGGCAGAACCCCTGAGTGTGCTCATACGCACACACGGTAGCTGTGTGGAAGGACCTGGAACATTCTGCACAGATCTTTCCAGTTGGGTTGTTGGGGTGCAGCTACTAGCATTTTGGCGAGGATACCATCAGTGAAGTTTTGGGCAGGTCAAGTATAGCCTCTTCGTCTCCCACAAAGCTGGACTTTGCTTTCTGGTTGTCTTTTTTAGGTCTTGAGGAGAGATCCATCCCTACAGGCTTCTTGGGAGAGCTGAAGATGTCAAACCCTTAGAGTTCATTCCTTAGTGTGTGATCTCCATAGCCCACAACGAGACGATACTAGTCACATGTCACTAGGCAGCCATGGGCAGGCAATCAACCAACTCCTCCAGTCTCAGCTGGAAAGACCCTTTCTTTTCCATTAGTTTGACACCATGGAGTTCAGGAAGTCATCACTTTGATGACCTCGCCAGTGCTTCTGGAGCTGCTTATGCCCTTTTCCCTAGTTACCATCTACTGTTTCATCCTAATTATGCCATTGTATGTTTTAAAGCCTGTATCTATTTCTCTCCCTTTTGTTTCTGAGACAGGGTCTCGTGTAGCTCAGCTGCCTTGAATTAATTATGTAACAGAGGATGACCTTAAATTCCTGATTCTCTTGCTGCCCTTCCCAAGGGCTAAGATGACAGGCATGCACCACAACTCTGGGGTCCTGTATCCATCTTTACTCCATCTACTTTTTCCCCAAAGAAACTGTTCGCTTGGTTTTTAAAATTTCCAGCATTTGATCAATTTTCACCCACACTCATAATTAAGTATAAACAATGAGCTCAAGACGGGGTTTGGTGAGGGCTGGGGTCTTGGCCTTTTATTTAATCAAAGGGGAGGGATGGAGAATCCACTACATGGGAGCTATTACAAACAACTTGATAGGGGTTTGGGGTTCTGCTTTCCAATAGTGTAACTTAAAAGTCACTCCTCTGGACTCTCTGACCAGGGGCCATGGGTGGTGTTGTCATACTTGAGGTTTGACAGGTGGACAGGTGTTCTGGGTTCTGATGCTGAAGCATGTGAGAGAGGCACAGAGAGGGCCTGACCAGCTGCTCATAGACAAACCACCTCTCCTTTGCAGCAATTGTGTGGTTTGTAAACTTCCTGCTCTTCTGGTGTGTTTGTTCAGGTGGTGGCTGTCACTCCTAATGGTTGTCCCATCTGCCTGCACCATAGGCTAAGGGCTCAGGTATGTGCTATACAAGTCTGAGTCTGCACATGGGAGAGGAAAGAGCAGCTGCTTTGGGTAGTTCCTGGGTGGAAGATGGGAAGGGGGCCATCTTTTGGCCTAGGTTCCTAAGGCTACAGCTAGCTTTAGAACCCCAGGGATGCTGTGTTATTGTTTTTCAGGCTTCACCCATCAGACCATATGAGACTTGCAGAGCAGGCTTCAAATTCTAGCTCAGATGCCCCAGCAATGGATGAACTTAGGGAAAACATTTACTGAAAGATAGGGGTGGAGGTGGGGGTGCTAGGTTCAAATCACAGCTCAGGGCTAACCAGCAAAGTGATGCGTGGCAAGTCACCAACCCCTCTGAGATGTTGTTTTCTGCTGTACAACAGCACTGGGCCATCAGACCTCGGCTTCCATGGAATGGGTACTCTTGAGACCCTCTACATGGTGTGTTGTAGGTGACTCTTCAGACATTCTATCAAGATTTAGACCCCCACTGCCTTGACCTGCTGTGGAACTGCTGGCTAGGAGTGGCTCCTGAAGCCTCTAAGCTGTTTTCTGACAGCCCAACATCAGAAGGCAAGGCAAGCAGCGCAGCAGAAGAGGACAAAGACAGAGGGAAAGGCCTCCAGATCCTGAAAATACCAGAGGAAGGGCAAGGCTCTGCACCGAGAGCTTGTTCTGAAGCAGGCCCCAGGCCTCCCTTCCCCCTTCTGTGAGCCTGCCCGGGAGGACATGATGAAATGCCAAATTAGCTCCATTATTGTAACGCCTCCAAAAATTATAGGCCGCATGTTCTGCCAGAACCAGTTAATGGCACCCACTGGTGAGCAGGCGACACTAATGGTTATTTCCTCCTTTCCAGGCACTGAGTGCAATGGCAGAGTGGTGAGGGCTGATGCTCAAGCTAGGAGGAAAATGCCCCTGGGGTGGAGAGGGAAGCAGCCATGGAGTTTGCAAGGCTCAGCCTTTCCTAGCACCTAGAGTTACAGGTAGAGATACCCGAGAGCTACAGGGGGAGGTCTCAGAGCTACAGCTGGGGGTGCCTGAGTTCCTCTGCAGATTTCAGTCTCTCAGAAAAAGTTCCTCTGCTGCTGGCTCAGGAATCACCGTCTGGCATCAAGGCAGACAGACCATTCTACAGATCACAGTCAGGGCCCTAAGACTGGCTATTCCTGGGGTTCTCACCCTGCTTCTCTCCAGCTCCTCTCCTAAGTCAGCCCCAGCATTTCCTGGCCTCCCACACAGCCTCCAGCGTTTCCTCTCTCACCTCTTCCTGCCTCTCCCACCCACATCTGCCTCTCCTCTCACACCCCACCCAGCCATCTCCTGTCAGTGTCAGCCTCAGCTGAGGCGACTCTTCCTCTAGGAGGCAAGGGTCCAACCAGGGGTGGAATTAATTGGTTCAAGCAGACCCAAGTCCCTTCTTCTGAAGCCCAGCAATGGGGAAGCACATGTTCCCATACCTGGGGGGGGGTTCCTATAAATCTGTGACCACTTCCATCCCCATGCCCCTGATTTTGCTCTATTCCAGCCTGCTTTGTCCCTGAGAAGAGGGTGACAACTGGATCTGTCTTGCTGACCCCTCTGAAGACTGCATTGCAAGCCTGGCTCTTCCGAGTTTGTAGATTTGGAGTAAAGATTTGTCTGTGGAGTGCCAGGTCCCTGGAGATTAGAGTTTCCTACAGTTTACACATTAGGAGAAGGCTTTGAAAGGCTGGACAGCCCAGCTGATCTGATGCTAGATGAAATTCCCATGCTGAAACCTTCTTGCTTATTTTCTAGTTCTGCCTCACATATGTCAATGCAAGTCCAAACTTCAAGGCTTCAGGGGACATTCAAAGAAACAAGACTGATGGGTGGCAAAAGGAAGTTGAACGGCCTGGATTCCACAGCCTATCTGCCTCAGACACAGAGGGGAGATGACTGCTAAGTTAGTGAAGACATTTGCTCACAGGCAGCATTTACCTGAAGTTTGCTCTGTACAGGCTGTAAAAAACCTGGTGTGGGTTCTCTCCTGCAACGTCCAACATGACTTTACAGAGACTTTTCCTACCACAGCTTCCACAAAAGCAAACATGCTAACTCAACTAGCCTGTTTAACTGGAAGCTCCAGGTCAGGCAGGCTGACCCAAGCTTCTTTTCTTAACCCTTATGCCAAACAAGCCAGATTCTCTGTAAGGTTTTCCCTGAGGATCATATCCATTACACATAGCATCCAAGGCCCATTGCTTCTAGACACTAGACCAACTTCACGGACTCATTTTTTAAAAAAATTTTCTCTTTATGAGAATCTTATTTTTGGGGCCCTTTAATTCTGACACAGAGGAGGCTGAGGATGGGGGATCAAGATTAGGCCAACTTGGTCTACACCAACTTTCAAAACCAGGCTCACTTGGGTTGACGAGATAGCTGAGTGGGTAAAGTTCTTGCCACACAAGCCTGACAACCTAAGTGTGAGCTCCATAAAGATGTCAAGCTTTCAGAATATGGAACCAACTTTACAAAGTTGTCCCTCTGGCCTCCACACATGCATATAACACATGTAGATCCACACACATACACCATATATACACAAATGATAATAGCAATTAATGATGATGATGATAATAAATTTGAAAATTTTTTCAAACCTAGCTCATAAATTTATTGTGACAAATGAACTATTGCTATTTTATTTTTTGTCTGTTTGTTCTGTTTTTTGAGCTGGGTCTCTCTGTCCTGGTTAGTGTGGAACTACTGCATAGATTAGGCTAGCCTTGACCTAGCCTTGGCTTTGCCATAATGCTTTTGCCTTAGCCTCCCCATCACTCTGATTACAGATGTGTTACCCCATGCCTAGCAAATGAAACACTTTTGTTTTTGTTTCTGTTTGGTTTATTGAGAGAGTTTCACTGTGCGGCTCTCTGGCTGGACTGCAACTGTTAATTTCAGTTTGGGGTTATTATTAACGAGATGAATAAAGTTTCAGAATTCAAAAACTAAGCTCTGAACTGACTCCACACTGATGTGCTGTTTTTCTGATTGCCTCCCATTCTAGAACTATTTTTCCTAGCATCTGGTTTATTTTACTTAATGGATGCTGAATTCTGTGCCTATGTTTTCCTCTCCACATCTGCTGCCAGATGTTCCAAGTCAAATGTGAGGCCTCCAGCTCAGTAGTGTTTGGAGGCAGGGTGTGCCTGTTGTCTGGGGCCCTGCAGGATTCCATCTGACATTCTTTCACTTATCCTTTCGCTACTGTTGTACGAGGTTTTTAAGCACATTTCTAATCTTGCTATTGTCTCTGGTGCCAGCTACAAGGTAACAACAAAATAAATGAAAGTTCTTATTGCCCTGTGAGCTCAGACAACTCAGTCTCTCTCTCAGCTTAATTGTCTCTATTTGCAGAACTGGGATAATGCCGTGTACAAAAATTTGCCAAGGACTGAATGAAACAATAAGGTAAAAAAGCGTTGTAAATTCAGCAGTGTGCTAGAAACATAAGGTTGTCCTATTATTAGCTTGTTGCTTCTGATAGCAAGATGTGGCCCCTGTTCCTGGAGTGTCTGCATCACAGCTTGGAAAAGAGGGGCAACGCTGGCTGTTTGGATCCCAGGGCTGTATCACTGAGAAGATACCCAGAATTTCAGGGCACAAGAAATTCAAAGGCAGATTCAAAGTACCCAGACCCAGGCAGAGTTTGCTGAAGCTCTGCCCACCAGGAAGCTGGCTGGCTGGCTGGAGACAATTCCTATTCGGGTTGTAAGAGGCCCTCCAGATAGAATTTGGGAAAGCTTCAGCCCTATCACCTGGTAAGAGGAGACAGATGGCCTGATATCTCAAGACTCCAATTACAGGGCAGCAGAAGCCATGGCCTATGGTGACCACCAGCCTGACCTCACTGCCCCACTTCTGAGCCTGCACACCTGCCCCCTCCTGTCTGCTGCCCTTCTATGTCATTCCCTTCCCTCCAGACATTTTTGAATGAACATGTGCATGTGTATATATACATGTATAGCAGGTACCGATGGAGCCCAGGAGAGGTCATCAGAGTCCCTTGAGCTGGAGTTACAGGCAGCTGTGGGCTGCCTGATATGGGTGCCGGGAACAAAACTCTGCTTCTCTAGAGGAGCAGTAAATGCCTTTAACTGCAGAGACATCTTTCTAGCATTTCTAGCATTCCCCTTTTCAGCATTTTTTGAGAATTACCTGATTCTAGCCCCTTCCAGGCCTCACCTAGCAGATGCATAGCCTCACAGGTCCAGATCACTCTAGAACATCTTCCTGACTCTTTGCATTCACACGACTGTTTAGCAACAGGGGAGTTTGTGGAAATATTGTCTCCTTCTTCCCTGCTTTTTTCCCCTCTCTCCTCCCTTCCTTTTCTTCTTCCTGTTGTTCTTTCCAAAATATCTAAAATATGTAACCATTCGCCTTGAGCCTAAGGAAGATACAAGTGGATTAGAGGACTTGATTCAGCCAGGCATGGTGGTTTGCAGCCACAGTCATAGCACTTGCGGGGCTGAGGCAGGAGGATCATTGCAAGCTTTGTGCCGATCGGAGTTATATAGTGGGCTACTGAGGAAGACTTTATGAATGAATAAATATGTAAATGAGAAAGCGATCTCAATTTCGATTCTCTGCTCTATCGCTTTATAGCTACATGGCCCCAGGGAATTCCCCCAGTTCTTCTCATCTATAAAATGGATTTCTTCCTTACTGAGAAGGTGAAATGGGGTAATGCATTTGGGAAGCTTTTTATAAACATATTAGGTGTTGTTATTGTTAGATTCGGGAGCAATGAACAGTGGCCATATCCTGGGAAGCCCTCTCTTCACCCAGGTTTTCTTCTCCCCTGATTTCAGGCCTGTGGCAGTGGTCATTTTTCCACACCTGACTACTGGGGGAATAGACTATGTTATTCGTTGGAGGCCACACAAGCAAGAGCCCACCACAGCCAGCTCCAAATCACACTCACCAAAGTTCTTGGGTGTTGACTCTATCCTCAAACTAAAATCCTTCCCAGACCTCAAGAATCCAGACTAAGGCCTGCCTGACTTTGGCCCCCTCATCAGAGTCCTAGGGGAGAGGCTGAGATGGAGAGGGATAATCTTTACCTTCCTTTGAGAGCACCTGTGATACACAACTCGAAATGGATGCAGCCTGAGGCTTATAATCACACTCCTGGTTATTAATAAGATGCTCATTTCCCATCATTCAAGGTCCCCTAGAAATTCTCTTCTCCCAAATGTACTTCATTACAAGAACCAAAGCACCCCACTCGGGGGTGGCTGGGGTCCCCTGGGAGGAGAGAGTAAAATGGGCTAGACTGGGAGTGAGGCTCTCTCATTGCTTCCCCAGTGTGATACAAATGTGAGGGTGTGTGTGTGTGTGTGTGTGTGTGTGTGTGTGTGTGTGTGTGTGTGTGTGTGTGTGCGCGCGCGCGGGTGCTTGCATTCAACTCTCCTTTCCTATTTCATGCAAATGGAGGTAGAGTTCAGCCACAGTTTCTCTGATTTAAAAAAAATTCTTCCATATCAGGTTGAAATATTTTTTCTTAGGGTACATTCATTCCCTGAAGAGAGCTGGGTATCTTACCCAGCCTTGAATAGGGGAAGGAAGGACAGAGAGAGAGAGAGAGAGAGAGAGAGAGAGAGAGAGAGAGAGAGAGAGAGAGAGAGAGACTAGCCTTGTCAGAAGGACTGGATTAGGAAGGTATTCACGGCTGGCTTACCTTTCCCTGGTCTAGCTCAAACCTCCCTCAAAGCACCACAAACCCTTTAAAGGCCACCCAGAGCCCTAACCCCCACCTGCAGGATGCCCTCACAGCCTGTCCCACCTCAGCTTGCTGGCTACAGAAGGCTCCGCATCCACAGTGGCCTCTGGGTACCATGCTGACTGCTCTGTGTCCTTCCCTACACCTTTCTGGTTGCCAGTCACCTCTCAGCAGCTGCCTGGCTGTGCTGATCCAGGGCGGACTGGGCAGGGTGCTTTCAATACTGCTCTCCTCAGAGGGCCCCTGGGGAATGACTCAGCTGGAGACCACTGCTGCTGGTGCAGGGGCAGCATTTCCAATCAGGTGCCTCAAGTCACAAAGCTAGCCCTGTCCCCAACTTCTCCAGAAGAGAACTGTGCCTCAAATTGCCATGACACACCACAGAGCTGTTTTCCTCCTCTGAAGTTGGAAGAGCCCTATGTGTCACTAAGATGAGTCAAGCAAAGGCTCCAGGAGGATGGGGGCCTTGGTCAGCACGTCAGTATGCTGAAGGTGTGGCAAAGCCAACTTCTCTCCACACAGACACCCTCCATTATTCCAGAAAGACACAGGGCCCTCCAAGGTACAGAAAGGGCTGAAGGGGCCTGCCAGGGTGCTAGTGGCTGGAGCAGTGATCCCTGTCCACCCCCAGGGTCTCCTTTCAGGTCTCTCTTTGATTGTGGCTACCAATACATGTTCTGCTTTTGTGATTGATCAGGTGTAGACCCCAGCACTTTTTGGGGGGTTCTCCAGTGCCCTGGAGTTTCCTCATGGTCTAAAAAGGGGCTCTGAGTACTAGGGTGATCAAACTGACAAGGCCCAGCAGTCCCCAGGCCATGGGTGCCAAACAATGGCCCCTCCCTGGCTTCTCCCTGGTAACTCTCTGCCTGTTTCTGGGGATCGGTTCCCTCTCTTTTCTCCACATTCATCTGCAATGTCCTCATAGCCCATCGGCTTCCCAGGAAAGACCTCATCAGGTCTCTTCCTATCCTGCTCGGGCTCAGTTGTGGGTGACTCCCAGCCAGCCACCAGTAGCATTGGATGGGCTGAGGTGGGGAGTGGCTACCCACACCTCCAGTCTCAGGTACCATTGAACACATCTTCCTAACAGGGGCCCCTCCTGCCATGTGCAGGGAAATGCTGCCCCCTCCCCAAGCTACAACAATGCTTCAGTAAGGAGAGAAAATAAGCACAGAGGTGTCCTGGGGAGGACGGAGAGAGCAGGCATAAGGCAGTAGGTAGCAAGGCTCATGTCAAGCCCCTGGGTTTTGGATGGATATGGGAAGGTGAGGCTGATACTAAGCCTGGGCAGAGCCAGAGAAAGCTCAATTACCCTGGGTAGTGTAAAGAGGTGTCTTGTGTGTTTACGCACTTGATTTTGAGGCCTGGAACTGAGGAGGTGTGGGAGGACAAGGTGGTTGGTGGGAGTGGTCACTCTGTGAGAAGATCCTGGACTGGAGGCATGGCAGGCAGTCACTGTGCCATCACTGCACTCTTCCAGGTGACGCTGCCACTCATCTTGTGTGGCATAGGTGTGTGGACTTGGGCTTGTATACCCTGACTGAAGGGAGAGTCTTTAGAAACAGAGAAAATGATGACGTTTCAGAAGAGTCAGACAATGGGAACCAGAGAGGACTATGAACATACGAATGCCATCCCAGGCAGAGGCCTCTCCCAGCCAGCTGCAGGGAGCAAAGGAAGGTCAACTCGCCCAGGATGCCTCCCACCACTCACCCTGTAGCCCTGAGTAGGCCACCCAAGTCACTGTACATGGAAACTGAGGGATAATACTGGAGCCTATTCTGTAGGTTATACTTAATCTTTGGCATTTATCATCTCACACACTGAAGGCTGAGGAGCCCCAGTGGTCACTGCTAAACCAGCAATCATGATTCTACACATGTTGGTCATCTGATTTTTTTCGTCTTGCTTTCCCCAAGCACGCTCAACACCCACTACCCAAATGCTCAGAGTTGATAATACACAATAGCTCTTAGAAACCACTCCCCAAATCACCTACTGGTAATGTCCAGAATAGCAGTGGAAAAGAACTCTAAAATGACAGATACAAAAGTCCTCTAAGGTAAGCTAGTATTTCTCAGGCCCTGAAAACTAAGGGAAAAGCTAGTCTGTGTTGACCAGAGAAGGCTGAAGGCCTTAACAATATGTCTGGTCCTCCAGTCCCAACAACTGGCCCTCATTCCAAGTGGGCTCCATGGAAATCTCTCCATCCTGTGTTGGTGTGGCCCTGGAGAGACCCTCAACCCTTCCTTTGCCTAGAAAGGAAGAAGTGAAATGAATACTCATGAAAAATAAGTAGATGTGAACTCAGACATGAGAGGACAATGGATGAGAGTAGGTAGGCACGGTGTTTGGGGGACTTAGGGATTGAGTGGGGGCTGGCTGCTGTGTATAGCACACTTTTCTATATTGTTGACGGCACTCAAACACTGTAAAAATATGCAAGCATTTGAGCCAGCCTGGCCTAGACCCTGCAGCTCATGCACTACCTTCTCCTTCAAGGTATGAATATTTATTATGCACAACGACATGTTTTGAGTTGGGGGTATGATGGCTCAGCATCAAGGTACATTGATGAATGGCTTCTCTTCCTATCTTGCTTTTCCTGCTGTGCCTTTGAAAGCTCACTGTATAGGCAGTGAGAGGATGAGGGGCCTTGAGACAAAAGTGGGGTGTTAGAAAAACAAGCAGGGAGTGAGAATTCCCTGTGGGCATGTGGTAGGAAGGACTCTGGGACATCTCCTGTCCATGAGCTTATAGAGTCACCTGGGCAGGTTGTGTGACTCTCATGGTCTTAACTTACTTGCCTGTGGCAGGTACATGTTGGGCTAGATCATCTTTGAGAACTGTTCCAGCCTTGACATTTTCCAAGACCAAGAAATGAGAACACAGAGTCAGAACACTGTGGTCCACGGGAAAATAAGAAGTCTGCTTCCAAATGGCCCCGATGCTTCAAGTCTGTTGCTATTCTGGTCACTCTTTTGCCTCAAGATCCTGGTCTCTCTGAATTGCTGCTGATCTAGGGGACACAAGACAGCCCCTTCCCTACAAATTAATCCTGGAGTTCAAAGCTATGACAGTATCTAGAGGGCCTAACAATATCCTCCAGAGAAAATGTCACTGCGTGTTATCAGGTGACAGAAGAAGCCGACAAGTGCATACTTTCTTTCAGTAAGGTGGAAAGGTGATGCAGAAAGACTGCCTGTGTTGGAGGAGCAGAGTTTGGGCTTGCTGCAGAAGCTAGTTGCTTAATGGTTTCCCATTCATTCTTGTGTAAAGCAAAGATAAGCTATTTATACCATTGAGAGACATAGCATACTAATGAGGGGCACATAGAGCTGGGTACAGGGCAGCATGGGCTTAGCTAGTCAGTTCTATGCTGTAGCAAGATGCAAGAACAGGGGGGCAGGTAAACCTGGGTTGTGCTGTGGTCACTGGCAGCTGGGCTATGCAGCAGGCAAGCTCCCGCAGGCAGTAGGGCTGTGGATGCTAAGGGACTTGTCACAGAGAGTGGAACTGTCTCTGCTGTTCTGAGCCTCGGGCTGTCATAAGGCTATTTCCTCTAAAGCTGCAAGAGAGGGCCTATTGCAAAAGAACAAGTTTAGAAATAAGAACACCCACAGCCAGTAGAGCGGCTATTGAGCAACTACACTTAAGGCCAGGTCACAGCCCTGTCTGGATCAATTAGCTTTGTTTTATAGCACCTCATAGGAAACCTCTCACCCCAGGTACCCAGGAAAGGCTGCTGGTCCCAAGTGGCCCAGGTGAAGGGTGTTGGTGCACACACATTACCTCTGCAGAAGGAAACGCTCATGGACATGGGGCGTGTGGCTCTTACTCTTACTCTCACCATCAGGATCCTAGGGGAGACTGAGTATGGGATGCAGTCCTTGTCAACACTTCGCTCTCTCCCCCTTTCTGGGCCTTTGGCAGATTGTCACTAGTCCTTTGCTTGAGGAATCTCACTCCCTGAGGCAGTCTCAGAAAAGACAAGACCTGGACACTGTGATGTATGGAAGTCTGCCTGGCCAGGATGAAAAGAATCCAACAAGGGTAGATAACTCCTCCCACTGGCCCCGGGAAGAGAGTGCCCTGGGAGGGTGCCTGGAGAGATCAGTGCATCCAGTGACTAATGAGGGTAATGGGGCTAAGCCAGAGGGAGAAGTGGGGTAAATGAGCATTCAGCAAAGGCAATCAGACAGCCAGCAGCTCCCACTGGGCCGCAAGTAAACAGGGGAGTCCAGCAGCCACCCCTGGTGGCCCTGAGGTTTCTGATCAGGTAACTGTCAGGGAGGTTGCAGATAGGGCTCACTGGGGACTGCTCAAATAGGGCCAGGCAGCCTTGTGAATTATTCAGGATGTTCTGGGTGTGGGGTTTGCCCTAGGGAGAGGTCCTCAGGGCTCGTGCAGAGCCACTCTGTCCCTTTTATACCTTTTGGAGGTTCAGTGTGCCCATGATTTGCCCCGAAGGCCTCCTCTGGCAAGCTCCCCCTTTCTCCTTCAGTCCTGCATGCAAGAATTCAGACACTCAGGGGTTTAAGACAGAATTCTGGGGACACCAAGGCCTTGCTACAGCCCTGAGGCATGGATTTCTTTGGCCTGAGAGATGCTGAATTATTTGGGGATGCTTCGTCCTAGACTTGCCTACACCTCTGCTTTTCTCGTATGTGGGATGGCCTCCTGGGCACACTGCAGAACCAACCTTTCCCAGCCTTCATACCTCACATCAAAGGTCATCCCCTTTAGGAAGCTCTCCTACAACAGTATACCTTGCCCTAACTCCCACGAATGACCTTTCTCAATCAGGCTCCACCAAGATGCCCTTTGTCCTGGTTTGTGGTGACCTCCTTATGCTGGGCAACATGGTCAAGTCTCAGTCTACCTTCTCTTCTGTTAGTCACAGCAGCTGACAGAATGGAGCCTCTCTTTTCTTTTGGAAGGACTTCCTTGTTTTCCATGTCACTGGGTCTTTCCAGACTTGCTCCCATGCTAGCTCTCTTGCTAGCTTCCTAGCCTCTTGGCTGGTGTCTCTTCATGGTTCCCACATCATTCCCAGGGCCCAGTCTTGGGTCCTTGTCTCAGTCTAGACCTATCCCTACTGGGATCTCAAGCAGCCTCAAGACTTGAGATCTGTGTACAGGTTGTCTCCTATATTTATTTCTTCAACCATGACCTCATTCCAGAATGCTAGACTCTATATCCAACTTCCTACTAACATCTCCACACAGATGTCCAAAAAGTGTCTCAACGATGGTATGTCTAAGCCTGAGCTCCGATCACCCTTCCTATCTTAGGATTTCTCCACTCAGTGAATGGAAAGGTCCATCCTGGATTATTTAGGCTAAAAACCTCAATTTTTCTCTTTCCCCTACATTTTAGGCTCTAACATACAATGTGCCAGCAGATATTATTGCTTCTTCTTTCAAAACATCTCTAGATGTCAGACATGATGGCATATGCCTATAATCCCAAAAATTCAAGGCCAGCCTATGTTACACAACAAGTTCCAAGTCAGTCATGGCTCCAGAGTATGAGCCTATCTCAAAGAACAAAACCAACCAAATATATAGCAACAAAGTCATCCAGAAATTAGCCACAGCTTCCATCCCTACCATGACCTGGTTCTTGTGGTGTTCCCCAAAGCACTGTTCTTGTTCTCCTCCCATCCCACCCTTTCTTCTAGCCTCAGCTATCACCTCTTTCTCCTTTTCCTTTTAAGTCACTGTGTTCCTTTGGTTACATTATGTTTTTCCTGCAACTTCTATTTGAGTGCCGGCTCGGGGAGCAAGGGCTATGCTTGTCCCTTTGATCCCCAGGTGTTGTAGGACTCAGGTCTGCTTCAGGGGGGAGCAGGAATACCTGCTGCTGGATGCAGACCCCTGGGGCTTCTCTCTTATGACTCCAGTCAGGTTGAACCTGGGAATCTGGGGTCTAATGGGCGTTCTGAAAGAGAGAGTCAGCTGCTGGCCAGCCAGCCCTTGGGAGGCCTCATCTCAGGGTGAAGTCACAGCAGATCAATGACCAGATTCTGGTTCTGTACTCTTGGGTCTCTCTTGACCAGAACTTGGGCATGCAAAGAGGATTCAAGTGGAATGCTTTCATTCCTGGAGGCCAGCCTCCCTTGATGTGCTGAGCCAACAAGGACCTGTGTGTCCCCAAGTCTACAGAAGGGCCTTCTGGCCACTTCCATCAGACTGTGGGGCCAGATGTAAAGAAAAGACTAGAACTAAAGGTGTCTTATTCCTAGCCTGTGCCTAGTACCTGGTAATCACACTGCAAGTGGTTATTACACAGTAAAAGGGAACAAAAATGTATGTAAAGACATTCTTGCTAGACCTTTCTTCCAAGCCAAAGAAGTCAGAGAATCATACTCCCTACTTCTGACCACCTCCTTTATCTTGTCCTGGTCCTGGTCTTCACAGCCATCACAGTGGCCCCAAACTTCCTTTTCTAAAGTTTTCTAGATCAGTCTTGGGTTCCCCCTCTCTGTACTGTCTCCAGTAGGGCACAGCTTTGCATAGCTGTGTTGTCAAGTCACGGGCCAACCGTGTGCTCTGTGCATGGGTGTGTGAGGTCACACCAGGCCTTTGTGCCTGGGCATTCTGAGATGAGCTTCTTTCTTCACAGTCTTTCTCATAGCAGCCAACAACAAGCACTCAAAGAAGCAGCTGACTATTACATAGTTAGCACTCAGTAAATGCTTAAATGACAGAGGAATGATTACCAAAGCCAGTGTCTATATGAAGGAGACCGGAGAAAAGGTAAAAGAAAGAAGGCAAACAAATGCACAAAAACTGTCCCTCAAATAATCTGATTTTGAGACGAAAGATGGAATCTAACCAGCCCACAGGCAAGCATTCAAACAAAACAGCCAAATCCCTTGATGAGCCCACAATTTCAATGTCCAGTTTCTGCACTGAGGAGTGATCTAAACACACTGAGGATTGAAGACCTAGATTCAAATCTTGGTCATACAATTTTGTCTCTGGGTGAAATTAGCTGGCTGACTTAACACTGAACCTTCATTTCATGCACATTGGGTGATGGTGAGAAAGAGTGTGCTCTTGGCTCCTCAGGAGCTCAGGCAGTGGAAGTTGCTTTCCTCAGGAGTGGTGGATCTGCTGAGGTAAGGGGGGCTGAGTAAGGGTAGTGGGAGCCAGTGACTCCTGAGAGGGAGAAAGCCTGGTACTATGGAGAGAACCTCTGCCTATTCCCCAGGCTCTGAGAGGACATGGGAAAAATTAAAGAAGAAGGGATATCTGGAAAGTGGACACAGTGTTCAATCGCCGCAGGTTCTAGGCTTCTTCTGTGGAGACCATGCAGATGCACACAGCTCTACTTCTATGAAAACCAGGAATCTTTCTATGGGAGAGACTGAGAAGCTGAAAAAAAATCTCAGACCTTTGGCAAATTCTCTTGAATTGTGCCCAGAGAGCAAGTCACTTTTTTAAAAAAGTCACACAAAAAGCATATGGTTAAGCCAAGAAATAACAAGGATATAATACTCCTTGCTTCTCTGTAGTTTCCCTTTCTATGGTTTCAGTTACTCACAGTCAACCACAAACCTAAAATATTAAATAGGAAATTCCAGAAATAAACAATTCATGTTTTAAATTGAATGCCGTTCTAAGTAGCGCTACAAAACACTACAACATCTATCTGTGCCTTGCTTATCTCTTTGTCAAGTGTATCTGCACTGTATGCATCACCCACCCATTAGTCCCTTAGTAATTGTCTTGGTTATGGACTAGATCAGGGCAGTATCATGGGGCTTGAGTCTACTAAGCAACCCCAATTTTACTTAATAATGGCCTAATACACAAAAATAGTGATACTATTTTATTATGGTATATTGTGATTATTGTTCTGTTTTATAATTATCAGTTATCAATCTGTTACTGTATATAGTTTATAAATTTAACTTTATCACAATGTATAGGGAGATTGGTACTAGGGACATCCATAGGGGAGCCTTCGGATATGTTTGTCTTGGATGTGTGTGTGTGTGTGTGTGTGTGTGTGTGTGTGTGTGTGTGTGTGTGTGTGTGTGCTCTAATAATGTCTAGCTACCAGCCTGACAGGTGACCTCCGGGGATGGTTCACAGGCCAAGCCAGCAGGAAAGGCACAGAAGAACAGGGTTCAAGCAGGCTGCTCTGGGCCAGTGCTGCCTGAGGAAACTCAGGAATTTTATAGAACAGAAAAGACAAATTGCCCTCAGTCTGTAAATGGTGAAATTGAATCATAGCCTAAATATGCCCAAGGTCTCAGAGCATATAGGTGCAGAAGCTAGGATGCAACACAAGTTTTTTGGCACCAGGAGGAAGATCTTACTGCATGACCCTACTCCTTACTATGCTGGAGGTTTCCTACCACCCATGGCATCCTTTTCACCCTGCACACCAAGTGCAGGTTCCCCAGAATTATCATCACCCCCACTAAACAATCACCCCTCCTCATCTGGTAGTGATCTAGGGAATCAGTAAGATGTCCAAGTAATCCAGGACCATGCAACATAACATATTTATGGCTCCAATTACAGCAGGGACAGTGACTGACAGAGATAGCTGCATGCAATAGGCTCTGAGGCCTCTGTAACAATAACTACAAGACTACAGAGATGTTAGCAAACCCAGTGACAGTGGCTCTATTATAATGATAAATCTACAGCTTTATATAGAAATAATGAGACTAGGGTAGGAGAGGGGAGGGGGGAAGAGTTGGATGAGTTTAGTCAATGGAGCTCTGGTTGGAGAGACAGAGGCAACCCCCTAAGATTGCCCAGGAGACTGGCAGGAGCCTTCCTCATGCCAGCAGGAATGAGAGCTGCCGCAAAGAGAGCCATGCTTTTGGCTGGAATGGATGCCACGAACTCCCTTTCTTTCTTTCCCAAGGCTTTCTTTCTTCAAATCTGCAAGACTTGAGGGCTGCAACTGCCCTAGTATGTACTGTCTGCCTGCTTCTCATCCTCCCACAGTCCAGTGCTGTATACAGCTGGAGGCCAGGGCTTCCTAGGACTTCAGTTTGCAACCAACATAGTTAGTCTATCCAGATGTTAACCTCCCTCTCACTAGCCTCAAGCTCAGTGTAGACAATCATCAGGTTTTACTACTTCAAATCAACTTGAGCCTTGGAACCAGCCTGGTTCCACGTGCTAGGACTGAATGCGATGCCCGATGTGCTCAAGGGGCTGCTGGGATAGCATCCATGGCAAAGCATGGTCACAGAGCGTCTTTCTAATCCTCCATGCTCATGGCGCCTCTCTTTCCACTCAATTTGTGAGTCGCTGGCTCTCTGTTCCAGTCCACACTGCCTTGCTAGATAGATTCACCAGAACAAGCTGTGTACTTGAGCTCTGAGTGAGTGCACAGGACGTCCCTTCCCAAGTTTGGTTGTGCCTACTATAAACAAATGACTGGAGCCTCTCCTCCAGGACACCTTCCCAGGCTAACCCAATCTAACAGCAGCAGAAAGTCACTGCAGACACAGCTGGTCCTGAATCCTCCACTGGGAGACTTTCCAATACAGAACATGACGGCAGATGTACCTTGGGGACACAGAAACACACGGGAGGGGCGGCTGCTGTGACACCAGAAGATCACATGGAGGAGGGGCCCAGGGAGGTGTTGGTAGGTGGTTTGCACTGGCAGAGAGGTAGTAGACAGACCTGTGTAACTGTCTGTAGTGGTTAGTTCTTGTCAATCTGACAAACTAGTCACGAGGGAAGAGGAAACCTCAATTAAGTAATTGCCTCCATCAGACTGGCCTGGAGGTGTATCTGTGGGGCATTTTCCTGAATAATGGTGGATGTGGGAGGGACCAGCCCACTGTGGGCGGTGCCACCACTGGGCAAGTGTATAAAGTGAGCAAACCCTCAGAAGTAAGCCAGTAAGCAACACTCGTCCACAGCCTCTGCGTCAGTTCCTGCCCCCAGGTTCCTGCCTTGTCTTCCCTTGACCCCGGACTATAAGCTGTAAGCTGAAACAAACCCTTATCTTCCCCAAGTTGCTTTTGATCAGTATTTTATCCCAGCAACAGAAAGCAAAGGGGTCCCTGTACACCGAGGCAGGACTATTGGGCTTATTGAGGGACCAATCAAGCTGGAGCAGGAAGACTGTCATTCCAAGCTCTGGTGTGAAGTACAGCTCAGGACAAAATCAAGCACTGGAAGAAACAAGTCCTGGTTGCTGGCTGCACCCATCTGCCTGCCACCGCTAGATAGACTCACCAGAACCGCTACCCCCACATACACTGCACGGACTACTAGATTTTATATACTCCGCGTGCTCAGTCATTCCCTGTGACTGTGACTTGGGTCTCCCTGGTCCCCAAATAATTAAATGTTCACAGCCAGCATCATGACATAGGTAAAAAAAAAAAAAAAAACAAAAAAAACAAAAAAACAAAAAAAAACAAAACAAAACAAACAAAAAAACAAAAAACCACCAGCCTGTTTGCAGCCGCCTTCTTCCTCTTGCCTGAGTTCTTGCCTGTGGGGTTTGAGCCAGTTCTGGCTGGTGAGGCTTTGGGCTACAGGGTCTCCTTGGTGCTCACCTGAAGAGGAAGCCCAGCTCAGAGAGACTGCAGGCAAGTCCGAGTGTGAGCGTGGTGCCCAGCTCTGCAGACCTGGAAATGCCAGCGCTGGCCTCCCTCTCTCTCTGCTAGAATATGTCCACTGTTTTTGGCCTGGTGGGTTATTTCTATTCCTTCCCCATTGAGTTCAATTTGGAAATCTTCCCCCACTGTCTTTCTCTCTCGTGGCTTTGGAGATTTTGATCAGTAAACAGTATTTTCTGGCCCATAGCTGCTGAGGATAAATCACCTGTCTCTTTGGTTAGCTTTTTAAGTCAAAGAGGCTGCCTTCTGCCCCTGCTCCACACTCACCCAGGCCCTCATAGTCCTCTTAGGAAAAAAGAGATGGAGGAAGGCTCTACTCCCACTGACTGAGGAGGACCCACCTTCTTCTGAACCTGGGCAGAGGAAGTGACAATGGGACCAGGGTGGGGACAGCTACATTCTAGGAAATGGAAAGTTACATACAGGCGAGGGATGTGCTTGCATTTCATAGACTGCCTGTTCCAGGACGAGACTTGCTCTTCTGTTCCAGACAGGAAGGGGGGGGGCTCTGTTCAGGGACAGAGAAGGCTCCTAGGAAAACTGAGTAGGCCATAGCCCCTGCTAGCAGAGCTCCCCACCCCAGACCATGCCTCACTATGAGAACTGAGCTGCCCCTTCACCGTAAGGAAGCCCCCTATAGGAGAGCACAGTAAGAGATGCACCAGATGTGAGCTTCAGAGTGATTTATGGGGCAAAGCTCCCAGGCCCGCTCTGCTTGCTGCTGCCGTTTGCTGCCCCCACCCCGGCCCTAGTTTGTTGACTAGGCTAGCTGCTCACACTGTTCCTGGAAATGGGACATTTCATGAAAATAAAGGGGATAGCACTGGGACAATGTTATGTCCAACAATGAGACTGGAATACCCCAGAGTTCCTCCCTGAGGCAAAAGTAGAGTCCATCAACTTTCTCCCTGAATGTATCACATTAGTGGAAACCAGCCCCATGCTCTTCCAGGTAATGATGTTACCCATGCACTGTCCAAAGGTAGGTTTTTTTGGGGGGGGCGGTTGTTTTTGTTTTATTTTGGTTTTTTTGTTGTTGTTGTTTTTGTTCTTCAAGACAGGGTTTCTCTGTATTGCTTTGGAGCCTGTCCTGGAACTAGCTCTGTAGATCAGGCTGGCCTAGAGCTCACAGAGACCCACCTCTGCCTCTGCTGGGATTAAAGGCCTGCACCACCAATGCCCAGCTTTAAAGGTAGGGTTTTATATGTATGGTCAGCTCTGCTAAGGTACAATTCAATAAACATCCAGGGAGACACTCCAGCAGCCAGCCCTGCAAGTCAATTAGAGTTTGGATAAATGCCCCTGCAGACTTTCATCTACACAGGTGGGTGCAGAGGTACAGCCTAGCTACATCTGCTGGGTACTTTAAACAACCTCACCATCTCAGCTATCTGTGTTAACAGAGGCTCTGGGTAGACCCCACTAGGCCCTGTACCAGGCTTATCCTCCACTTCTCTTAAAATCCCAACCTGAGGGGACAGAATAGGCAGCAGTGGTTGAGTGTGCACTGCTCTTGCAGAGGACCTGAGGCTGATTCCTAGCACCAGCATCAGGCAGCTCACAACTACCTATAACGCTAGCTCCACAGGGTATGATGCCCTTCTTCAAGCCTCTGTAAGCTTGAACATGCACAAACCTTTCTTTGCACAGACACATACATACACACAATTCAATTTCTAAATCTAACGTCAAACAAGCAAATATATGTTATATATATATAATTTATATATATAGTTAAACCTTGACTCTTTGAAACCTTCCCTGGCCATTTTCAGGTGATTGTGGACAGTCCAGGAATCAGACCTTGTGTGTGAACTCGTCTATTCCTTCAGGCTAGCTTTCTGGATCTCCCAGACTGAGAGGTCCATGCCCAAGACAAGGGATTGTGCTACATGCTGTTCCTAAGCAGCTGCAGCCTTCCTTCTGAGCACAGTAGGATTGCTTTGCTCTTGCCTCTTGGACATTGAGAATTGCCACGTGTGTCATTTTGGCTAATGAAATATGAATGGAAGTGACATATGTCACTTTTTCCTGGAAGCACCATGGACTATTGCATGTTTCGCCATAGCATTATCATCCTGATGCCCAGCTGTGGGAGTACACACTGGCCTCTATTGGCTTAGGCCCCTTGATAACAAGATCCAGTAGAACCCACAGGCAAATCGTGAAGCATATGCATCACAAACAAGAAGCTACAAATTCCCAGGATTGTTTCTTACTTCAGCACAACCTGGTTCATACTGAATGGCACAGCCTGGTTTGATCACCGATTCCAAGCTTCTAAAATACATCAATGATTACTAGACCCTACTAACTAGTTCAGTGTGGACTTACCTTCAGTTTGAAAGACCATATAATATGATTTATAGATAACAAACACACTTAAGGTTTAGCAAATAGAGAGAAACACCCATACCACACAATCAAAATCAAAACATATAAATTTCCTTCCTTCCTTCCTTCCTTCCTTCCTTCCTTCCTTCCTTCCTTCCTTCCTTCCTTCCTCTATCTAGGCAGAGTTCAAAGACTTCCCCACAAGGAACTAGGTCACTAGGAAGTTTCCATAGTTTCCTATGTATCTGTAGAGGGACAGAGATCTGGGGACATGTCCCACCCAACTGTGAACTGCCAATGCCCAGGCAGCCAAGGGAACAGGGCTGTACTCACACTGGTGGCATACTGGATGTCCTTCCAAATGGAGGTCTCCCGGGACAGGTCAGAGGCCTCAAAGAGATTGTCCAGGATGACCTCCCCGATCATGTCATGACGGGAGAAGCGGTCAAAGTCAAAGACACTGAGATGCAGCTTGCGGTCAGCCAGCTCCTCATAGGGCACAGGGAAGTGGAAGTTCTCGTCAAAGGTGGGGTTTAGGGTCTTGCGGTGCACCCGGGTCTGCAGCTTGCACTTGCGGTCAGGCAGGAGGTAGATCTTGACATAAGGGTCAGAACTTCCACAAAAGTCCTTGGCAGGGAGGTCAAAGGCCTTCAGGATGCGCACAATCAGGGTCTCACTCTCGTAGTCATAGCGTAGGCTGAAGTTGATCTTCCCACAGCTTTTGGCGGCCTCAGACTTGGCATCATCCCCATCCACCGACTTCTGCTTATAGAGCTCAGGCTTGATGCGGCCAATGCTGGTGGGCTGCTCTGCCGCTGGCGGCAGCTCATTGCCATAGTCTACGCTGGAGACATGCATCTGCCGTGGCAGGTGGCGCTTGAAGGATGTGTGCCTGGTAGAGGACAGGAGGCAGACACAAAAAACAAAAACAAAAAACAGTGTGTCAGGGTTTGGGAAGGAGTGGGATAAAGACAGACCCAACCATGGGGCTTATCCTCCCTCTTAGGGGGGGCCCTTCCTTCCCTTTCATTGACCCCACTTTTCCTCTTCATACATTTTGTGCACGAAGTGATTGGGAGCATTGTGTGTCTTAATATATGTAAAGTAGCTGGAATGGTGCCTGCTGTACAGCAATAATAAATGTTAGCCATTGTTTTAATCATCCTTCCTGCTTTTCTGACATCTGCTTTCTAGGTTTCTTTCCTGGTAGGCATGATTACTTTCTCCATTAGATCATGAACCTCATAGTACGAGGAGGACTATCTTTCCCACTGCCTGCATCTTTATAATCATCATCATCACCACTGCCATCATCGTCATCACTTACTTAAGATTTAGCATCCAGCAGACAGCCAAATAGTTGAAGGCACAGGCTTTAGAGATAGGCTACAGGTTAATTTTGGTCCTGCTACTTTTCTCTGCACTACAAAAATAAAGATAACAAAAGTAACAGCTTCGTAGAATTGTGTGAGAGTAAAATAGATGCCTGCAAAATGCTTAGAATGGAGTCGACATGTGATTAGCAACATGTGTTAGCCCTCAGCATTACCACATGGGTTCTTCATGGGTTCCTCACAACAACCTTAGCAGAGGCATTTGCCCTATTTTATAGTTTAGGAAAATGATGCTTAAAGTGAGCTGTATGCCTAAGGCCATATGGCAAACCCAGCCTAGGGGAACCTTAGCATCTTCATGCCTGGCTTCTGGTCTGAAGATCATGCCTCTTTCCCTTTGATCAGTGTCTCTGAGCCTGAAGGAACATTGCAGGGATTCAGGAATCAACAGGATTCTCAGATTTTGAGTAAACACAGTGCCTATCCACATCTTTTAGAGATGTTTCTGGATTGAGTTAGAATAAACAGGCAACCATCACGTTTGTTGCTGGTAGGCTTTTGAATTAGGTGATGCCAGGTTATGCAACTGCTGCCATGTAGGGAACTCAAAGGAATTTTAAAGAAACCCTTTTTCTTAAAAATCCTGAACTCTCTTGCTTTACCTCCAATGCAGTCTATAGCTACTGCCTTACCTCCAATGCATGAGAGTCTGTAACTGCTAGGCTTCACTGACCTAGCCCTTGGTGCATAATGAACTTGCACGCCTCTGGACCTTTCCCTATACTCTTCCCCTGTCCCAAGTCTCTCCTTTCCTCAAAACTCTCAATCCAGCTTCTAGTCAGGTCTTCTTGCATTTGCAACCACATGCTTACCACATGCACAGCCTCTCACCTCCAAGGTTCCTCTTTCACCACACCTACCCTGATGTTACCTCCTCTCCCGATTGCCACTGTGGATCATACCATCTGCTCTGGTCCTCAAAGGAAACATGCTACTATTTCTGGACCCTGATTGTCAGAGGCTGGAATCTCTCTGGTTCACTGTACCAGAAAGAGTGGGTGCATGGCAGTTAGGAAGGGAGGGGTGCACCCTTCACCTGGTAGATGACGCTGGTTCTGTGGTCTGTCGCTGCAGCCTTGTGTGACGCATGATGTGCTCTTTGACCGACATCTGCACCTCGGCTGGGATATCTGGGGAAGTGTGGCTGATCTTCACAGCTGCCTCCAGGAAGCCCAGGGCACTGGGGTCCTTCAGCTTGTCTGCCATGTTGCCTCTGGAGCTGGGACTTTGGAGGGTCTCTGAAGCAGGGTTAGCAGAAGAAGGGCTGGAGGCCTCCTTGTTCCTCCTGGGCATCCAGCACAGCTTCCAAAAGAGAAAGAGAAAAACTGCCACCAGGGCCACGCCACACACAATAACTACCACGGCGAGGAGGCTGACAGAGGTGCCTGCCCTCAGCATGAGGCAGGCAGGGTAGGACAGAGACAGACAAAGGTGGGGATAAGCAGGTGAGGCATTGGGAGGAGGCGCACACAGAAGGGACAAAGACGGAAGAAGAGAAAAGAATGGTTATGAGCAAAGCTGCCAAGTCACGGGAAGAGATGATTCGGGGGTTGACCATTGAAGGTCCATTTTGTCAACTAGCTGCAGCCTACTGTTCACCACAGTCTGATTGCTTCAGTATCACCCTGCCCCCACCTTTTTTCCAGCTTGGGGAACACTGGCTGCTTGCCCTACTGCTCCTGGCTTGTGCCCAGAGAGGGGACAGTGATTTAAACGGGAATCTAAGCAAATGTGCAAATTCCTGAAGCATTCATATTTGTACGCTGTTTGAATTTCTATTAGAGCAGTTACTGTGGACAGACTTATAAGTGTCTTGTTTTTCTTTTGCACTCATTTTATTTTGGTAGTGGGGATGAAACCCAAAGCCTTGCCCTTGTTATGCAAGCAATCTCTCACTGAACTTTATCTCCAGCCCTCAACGGAGATTTTTGTGCACAGCCCATACACAGCCTATGAAGTAGGGGGCAGATACTGGCTAGCTAACTCATGCTCCCTTCTTTGTCCAGGTTCTATCCTTGTTTGATCCTGGAACAAAGCAGGGATCCAATAAACACCCAGCTCTCTCCCAGGGAGGGGAGCCCAGCCCCGTTTCCCTAAGGGCGGGTGTGTTAGCTTCTCTTTTCCTAGAGTTTTCTGCATGCTGTAGACTAACTGGGCACTTGTATTAAGTTGGAATCTGATTACCAGGGTCTGTATAGGTCAAAGTTAAGTACAAAATACAAATGACTCTCATCACTGTCTCCTTCCATTCTGCAATTCTTTGGAAGCTTTGTTGTAAACCTAGTATTTGTGAACGGTGTGGCAAGCTGGGTTGGAAGCAGGCACGTAAAGTCTTAACCTGCTCCCATCTAGACCCAGACATGCCGATCACGTCGAGAGAGCTGTGTAGAATGCCTCCTCGTGTGCAGAGTTGGTACATAGACTCCTACCCCACTTCCTCTCCTCAGATGTGAAAGTGAATCTTTGAGCCCGAGGCAGAAGTCAGAAGGTTCAGAGCCAGAGGTGTGCCTGGCAGGGCTGTCACGTGATCAGTTGTGGACGAGCCAGTAGAGGAGCCTGGTTTGGCTAATACTGTGTGTGTGAGAAGCAATGAAATTCCACAACTGTTACTACCCCAGATGTCTGACTTTTTTTCTGGAAGAGGCCAATGGCTTGTTAACTGGCCCTGGGCAGATTGGTGACGCTGGTGACTCCCTCTGCACAGATGAGTCCCATCAGCTCAACCAACCCTCTGCTGTCTTTCACCCGGCTAGTCCCTGCAGACCTCTGGACCAGCTGCTAACTGCCTTATAACTCTTAGGACTTGCTGTGTGCACTTAGTCAACAAGTACCACGGCAAGGCTGTCTTTTTAAAGATGGGCAGCAGTAGCCCTGAGGAGGGACTTACAAGAGACCACGGGTTAGTCAGATATAGAACTGGGGCCCGGGGCCCAGGCGTCCACTAGCCTCTCCTTTCCATTTCCATGACTTGTTTGTCCCAGATCAAACTCTAGACTCCTCCTATAGGTTCCCGTATAGTGTGTTTTCATTCATGAACCAGCATATAGCAGGCATACATGAATGAATTACAATTCTTTCTCATTTAAGTTCAACTATGCCAGACTGCCAGATGCTGAGCTAGGTTTGGCAAAATGCCTAGGTGCCTCCAGGTTCTTTTACTGTATCCAGTCCTTAAGGAAGGCTACCCTACATCCTGAGGAGGCAAGCACTTTAGCCATGCTCTCAAGGAGCCACCACTGCCTTCCATCTCCCTCTCCAGTCCTTGCCGGGATCAGCAGCCAGGTGCCTCCATGGAAAGGGATGCAGAGATTATGTGCAAGTCTCTTCCCACTACCTCTGCCCCATTCAGCCCAGCACTTCAGATCGCCTCTCTGGCCAAGAACTGCCACTAGCCTGTCCCCTAGAGCAGCAAGTTCTCAACCCCTTTGGGGTCAAATAACCCTTTCTTAGGGTCACCTAAGACTATCAGAAAACACAGATATTTACACCACAATTCACAACAGTAGCAAAATTGCAGTTATTAAGCAGCAACAAAAATAATTTTATGGCTGGGAGTCAGCACAACATGAGGAACTGTATTAAAGGGTTGCGGAATTAGGAAGCATGAGAACCACTGCTCTAGAGACTACCAAGTCTCCAAGGAGACACGCATGTTCCCCAAGAGAAAAAAACTTCCAAAGTATTATAATATTTATTATGTCTTATAAGTAGCCCAAAATCATATATGGATTGACAGTAAGAAGTATTATATTATTGGATTTAGTCAATTTATTCAACACCATTATGTTTAATATTAAAGTGGTTTTTATATATCCAATTATGTGATCCTCTCTAACGAAACAGGTAAAATTATTGTCCTCCTTTAGCATCTAGTTACATCCAGCGAATTAATAGCCTGGTCGCACAGTAAGGTGGGCCTGGTCTCCAGCCTCACCCACACAGCTCAGCAATATCACTTTGGTGGAGCATGTATGTAACTTGGAGACAGGTAAACCTATGTTGGAAGTACTTACACGTTTTCCTGTTGTACATGTATGATCTAAATAGCTTGGAGGCTGTTCTTTCAAGCCTTTGCCCATCTAGTTGCATCTGGAAAGCTATTGTAGATGTGTACATCATTATTCTAAGTGTCTGGACATCTTTGGACCCTTCACATCTGCTCTTTGTTACAGCTGCTCTGGGCCCATTTCTGCAGTGAGTCACTTTAAAACAAAAGGTATTTCTAGGGCCATGCTTTCCTTTGATCATACATTTTACTTGCTCTGGTAATAATTAGAACTAAGGGAGGAGGTAAGGGGGGAATCCAGAGAGCAGAGAGTGCATCTAAATGTTCAGCTTAACCACAAAAAAAACTCCAAAAAACTGAATTCATAAATGAAAGGTAGGGGGAGGGACCAGGGGAACCAGGTGATTCTTTTTTTTTCCCCCCTTCATCTAGTTATTTCAATTTCAATTGCTCCTTCATGTGACCTCCAGCTGCTGTTCCCTTGGCTCTATGCTTAGAAAAGGCAGCAGATATGGATTATTGGGAACCAGTCCCTAGCACTCAATTCTGGTTATAAAAGAACAGGAGAGCTTCCCTATGCCTGGAGAATCTTCTCCCAGGACTAGACGAGCCTGGATATTGGCATCTCACATGAAGGCAATACAAGGAGAACTAGGTTCTGGATATTGAAAGAGTTCATTCATAGGGAAGACATACGGTGGTAAGTAAGAAAGCAAGAGGAGGCCAGGTGGTGGTGGCGCATGCCTTTAATCCTAGCACTCAAGAGGCAGAGGCAGGCAAATCTTTGTGAGTTCAAGGCTAGCCTGGTCTAGTGAGTTCCAGGACAGCCAGGACTACACAGGGAAATCCTATCTCAAAAGAGCGAGAGAGAGGAGAGGGGTTAAAAGGGAGGGAGAGAGAGAGGTAGGGAGGGAGGGAGGGAAGGGGGAGGGAGAAAGGAAGAAAGGAAGGAAGGAAGAAAGGAAGGAAGCAGAATCAGACCAAAGGAGGCTGTAATTGGAGAGGACTTAAAACAACTCTGGGTGGTCTTGAACTCAGCCAGCCTTCATCTCCTAGTGTGTTAGTCAGCTCTCCCGTCATAATAAACACCTGAGATGACCAACTTATAACAAGAAAAGGACCATTTTTGCTCACAGTTTTAGAGGCTTTAGTCTGTGATCTGTCAGTCCCACTGTTTGGTCCATGGTGGTACATCATCATGGATGGATGTGGTAAAACAAGATCTCTTGCATCATGACCAAGAAACAAGAGAGAGGAAGAGAAGGGGGAAGGGACTGGGGTCCTGATATCCCTGTAAGGGGTCTGCTGTAAGACTTCCCACTAGGCCTCATCTCTAGAAGGTTCCACCCCCTCCCAACAGGCCAACTTTAGGAAACAAGCTTGGACATGTAGTCCTTTGGGGAGACACTACAAATCCAAACTATGACACCTGCTTTTGGGATTTGAGACCATGTAGTCACCTCTGGGAGGAAAAAAATGGGTAGATCTATTTATGCTTTGAAGACATAATCCCAAAAATATTGTTTGGAACAAAGGCATGTGGCTTTAACCCTAGCTGGAACCTGGACTTCACAAGGTACTCAGAAACAGGGCAGGTACCTCAGGAGGGGTGTGTGAGGGTAGGGGGCACCAGTGCAGATAACTGAAAAGTACATGCCATCCACATTGCTTTCTGAAGGTTATTCCTGCCTCGCCGGATCATTATGAAAATCTAATAAGCACAGCCCTAATATGCAAGGAATGTCCCCAAAACATAAGCTGCTATTATTCCCCCAGGGCTTGGTTTCCTTCCTTCCTTCCTTCCTTCCTTCCTTCCTTCCTTCCTTCCTTCCTTTCTTTCTTCCTTTTCTTCTTCCTTTCTTTCTTTCTTTCTCTCTTTCTTTCTTTCTTTCTCTCTCTCTTTCTTTCTTTCTTTCTTTCTTTCTTTCTTTCTTTCTTTCTTTCTTTCTTCGTTAAGTATATTTGTTTGCTACATCCAGTTAGGCCACTGGAGTGGAGAATAAAGACCCTGGGCAAAGTGGCAGAGTAGCCTCAGGCCCCTCTTCCTTCCAGAGAAATTAAGATCCCCTCGAAGGTCATTAGGGCAGAGCCTGCTTGGTCACCTTAAGTGAGATTATCTGGTAAAGTGATGGATGTGGCCTCCTTCCTCATCCAGAGATGCTAAGTTATTAATTAGCATCCCAGGGCCTGCTTATCTTCCCTGGCGACACTTCATTCTCTAAAGACAGAGCAGGTGTCTCTTCCTCTTCCCTGCATTTGTAGTGTTAGGATTCATCAGCAACTCTTGCTGCTTGCTATTGTTCTCATTTTTCTAATGTGTTCCCCTGTCAGGAAAGTGCATTTCCTAACCATCACGAGCATTCTTGCTAACAGATTGTAATTGAAAAGACAAACTGGAGAGAGGAATAGCAAAGAAAGAACCGGGTCCCAGCTCACCCCAGTACCAGAGAAGCCTGGCCCAGGGCCTGGAGTTGTTGCTGGCCCCTCAGAAATTCAGGTGCCCAGCCAAGCTTTTCTTCACACCCATATGGAGTCATAGGTGAACCACAGCTCAGGAACCAGAGAAGAAGAGATACAGAGGTCCAATAACACGGGAGGAGCAGCATTTAGTCCAGGGAGGGAAGAGACTCCAGGCAGAGTCATTCATATTAATATTAATGATAGTATTTGCTGCTCATTTCTATGCAGCAGGCATTGTGCCTTTTGTATCATCTCATTTAATCTCTACAGCCTCCTGAAGAAATTCATATTCGCTTCTCACAGATAAACAAAGTATAGAGATGATAACTAGTCACTTGCTCAAGGGATGCAGTGTGCTAAGCAGAAGAGCAGGGATTTGAATGTAGGGCTTTCTGATGCCAAAGTCCAGGCTCTTGAACCAGGCGTCCCTGGGGACTGGGGGTGGGGCAGAAGCACTGCAGACTCTAAGCTGCATAGCCAAGTCAGGGAGGCATTTCTTACCTGGAACCTGGAGAAGGTGAGGCTATTCTCTACTCTTTGGTCTCATCTTGGACAGATCCCTACAGTCTTGGATGGTAACTAGCCTCCACTCTGATTTTTCTTCTCTGAGAACTGCATGTCGAGTTACCATGAACTACCAGACAAATAGCCAGTGGCTCCTGAAAAATCCTATCCAGTGATCTCCCTGAGGAGTGTGTGTGTGTGTGTGTGAGTGTGTGTGTGTGTGTGTGTGTGTGTGTGTGTGTGTGTGTGGTGTGTATTGAGAAAACAGTAGCTTGTCCTTACTGAGGCTAACAGACATGGTCCATTAATAATAAGCCCTGTCGTGGCTTGTAAATTTATTAGGAGAAGTGAGTGTAATTAAATTCAGGGAGGGGGCAGAGGGCCATTGCTTCCTTTTCTCCTTTAGAGAGCTGGGCTGAGCTACTGATGGGAATAATTAGCAGAGTCCAAACAGAGAAGGAATTAATGCTCCTGGAAAAACTGTGATGAGGAGAGACAATGCTGGGCTAATTATGGCAGCACCAAGCTTTATGACTGGGTGCCTGCTTCTACCGTCATTAGAGGGTCCAGAGATAAATTGGAGGCTAATGTAGAATGTTATGGTGAGAAGAGCTTTGGCACCAATTCAGTTATTATTATTATTATTATTATTGCAGATGGTCTCAGTACCTTTCCATCCATGGTCCCCTTGAATGGAGAACTAGAAGTTGGTGTGGTGGAGGGGAGGAACAGTCAGGTAGTCTCTCCCTTCTGTTCTCTGCCACAATTTATATTTGCAACTAGTGAGAGGAGAGATCTGTGTGGATGTCATGGGCAAGAAGAAGTTCAGTGCCCCAGAGAGAGCAGTGAGGGATAGGGTGTCATTTAAGCCTGCAGGGTCTGGACGGGATGCCCAGCTGCCTCAGCTCTGTCTGCGTTTCTTAAGGGGCTCAGTATTAGAGGTTCTTCTTCCTAAGTCCAACCTGCAAAGTGATGATGAGTTCAGTCGGGTCTTCTTGCCATGCTCAACCCAACTCAAGGTAACCCTGAAGGAGCCTGGTCTGACTGGAGCCCCAGAGTCAGTCCCAATTATTTACAGCCTCATATCTCACCCCCCCCCAGTTCAGTGGGCCAAGAAGACATGTTTGAACAGTAAAAAGAGAAAACACAGATTTTTGCAGAGCTTGAAGGAGTGAGACACACTAAAACTACCAGCCCCATTTGGCCCTGTCTCAGTGAGAAGGAGAAAAGATCTTCTGGAGACTCTAGAATACAAGGGCTCTACAGCGGTTAAATGTTGGGCTTTAAGACACTCAATGTGCATTCTAAGTTTAGTGGCACTGTCTCAGGAGGCTGATACAGGGGGGTTGTCACGAGTTTGAGGCCAGCCTGGGCTACATAGCTGGATCCTGTCTCAAGACATCAAGAGAGAAAACAGGTTAAGGCATGAAGCACACTAGGATTGGAAAGCCATCCCACCAGTGGTTTAGGGTGGTGCACTTCTTCCATGAATGTAAAATATAGTATTTCTTTTTGTGTTTAGAAGGAGCCAGGGAGTGTCTGGTTCTTCAGATAAAGAAATGGGAGAAATGTGCATTTCACTTGCCAGCACACACAGGGATAAAAAAAATTTTCTGGGTTGCAAAAGCCAGCTTCAAAGGTAGGTGGATCTCAGAACATCTCTAGAGTCATTAGTGAAGCTAACAAACATCACATCCATCTAGGGCCATTGGTAGGCTGGGAATAGCCACTCCCGGCTGCCAGCCTGCAGCACCAGGCAGCTTGGGCTAGCTTTCGGGTCCCTGCATATCCTAGAACACTCTTAGATTTCTGCTGCACACTTTGTCCTCTGCAACTGGACTATGTATAAAGTTCATTCACCTCCACAAGGAAAATGACTGAAGGAAAGGCCTGTTGGTGACTGTTTGAGTATATGGGGGATATAAGGAGTACATTAAGAAAGAAAGCAGGCTGTTGATCCTTAGGACTTTTAGAGAAAGTGGGGAGTTTGCTTTTAGTTGAGAAGTTTCAGCATAGATCTTTCCAAATAGGAGGGTCTGATTCATCCAGATTTCTGATGCAATTCCTTGCCCAGCCCCTGGCCTATGCAAATGGCAGAAGACTCTGAGTCTCAACTGAATCCTGGGAGCTAGAGACTTCAGAGCTGGCAGAAGGCAGGGGGAAAAGGGAGCCAAGCATACTCTGCCCACTTGCATTTCCCCCCATAAAACTATAGATGAAAGATCTAGCATTGCTTGGGTTGGAGGATGGGATCCTAGATGGAGAACAAAGTGCAGGCTGGGAGGAGGAAGGTCTGAACCCTGCATCGTCCAAGGCAAGGCCCTGTGATCATCTAAATCCCCAAGGTCCTGCAGCCAACTGAGCCACTTTCTCGTGGTGTGATCCAGCTCCCTGTCTACCTGCACCTCTTGTCCTACCTTGGTCCCAGGATCTCTTGGGGCTTGTGACAGACACAGCAACCAAGTTAAGGCTCCCTGGGATCAGAGCAGTTTGTACAACTCTAATTCACCTTAGGGCAGGGTACTGATTCATGTGGTATCCTGTCTCTTGCCCAGGCTTCACTTACCTCAGATTATTCTGATTAAAGGAGTCTTTTGGGGGTCAGAATACCAGTGTCTTCCCCAACGTGCATACAACCCCCCAGCATCAATACCAGTATCTTCCCCCGCACCCTCACCCCCACCCCCTGCACCCCAGCATCTTTGCAGTGGACAGGTAGTAGTGCAGAACTCTGTGGATGTGTTCTGGCCCTCCATACTCTGAGGGAAGACTCCACTGCAGATGGAGCATTTGAGGAAAAGATGGGAGGGAGCTAAAGGAAAGGAGGGAGGTACGAAGTGACTGACTTGAGGAAATTTCTGCCTTGGAAGTACATGGAGCTGGGGGAGGGGTGTAGAAGGAGATGACACCAGAGAAATGGTATCTAATAACAGTCTAATCTGTTCTGAGAATACCAAAGAGGGAAAGCCAACTTTAATCACGGTCCCACTTGTAAAAGTTCCTTAAGTCTAGTGCCTTGGTCTCTTCTGCAGTCATCAACTCATTGATTAAATAGTGCCAGAGAAGGCCAGAGAGAAAAGCAGCGTCCCTAATGACTCATACAGATGTGAGGTGGGCGCCACTCACACAAGGCTGGATGCAGCCTCCTACAGGATACACACAGCCTTCCCTGGCCTCTCTACCCCTCCCTCGAAGGCTACCTATATTCTTAGCCTAGAATCTACCTCTATCTTTGACCTTTAACCTCAAATGGAAACAGGGCTCTGGAGTCTGAGGTCACTGGGGAGCTTACCCAGCCTGCACCTGCCCCCAGAACCTCTCCTCTGGTCGCTGGCCACTTGTCCCTGGGGAGGCGAGTGGGGACTATATTCCTGCCTCTAGCATTCCCCTCTCTTCTTTCCCGCGCCAGCCCATATGGAACCACGAAGCGACCTCCCACTTAAGCCTAGATCCAGAGCTACTAGGGTCCGAGTCCGGGTCTTGGTCGGTGACAAGGTTCAGTGAGTCTGCGGAGCCCCAAGGAACTCCAGAGCCTCAGTCTCTGCAGGATTTCCCCACCCCCCACGCCGCATTCACTCCGGGCCTCGCGCTGCCCCGGGCCCTTCCCTCCGAGGGATCAGGACCCAACTCGCTCTGTCCTGGACCCTCCTAATTGGAGGACAAAGGATCCTGCTGCAGCGGGCGAGCTGCTTGGCGGCAAAGACTGGTGCAGCAGGTACATACCCGGGCCGGTCGGCTGCCACGCCGCGGACACTCCCGCGGCTCCCGCCGCCAGGGCGCGACACGCCACCCCTGTTGTCGCGACTCCCGCGAGACGTCGCGGCCGCACGAGGGACCCTACCCAATGGGCTCGGTCTCGGGACTCACCGTCTCCGGTGAGCTTGACTTGCTCAGGCTGCCTCCTAGTTTCAGCAGCCGCCTGGGGCTGCGTCCGGCGCACGGTCCGCACCTCCCGGGCAGGAGGTTCCCGCCTGGCAAAGTCCGGCGAGAGGCACCGCTCAGTTGCGCACCCGCCCGGAGTCCGAGTGAGTCAGAGAGACCGAGGGAGCGAGTTATAGGGGTGTCGGGGGGGTAAAGCCACGACACCCCGCCCCCAGCTCCCCCCTCGTCCCCTCCGCCTCCCCCCCCCCCCCGTGAGACGCAGACAGCCACTCGCTGCTGAAAGACCTGGACACAAAGACCGCGTGCCAGCTGCAGACGCAAGTTTTTCCCAAGCCCAGGGGCTCGACCCGCCTTCACCCAGTGGGCTCTGGAACCCCCCGGAGGACTCAGTCTTTCCTCCGCAGCCAGGATGTCTCCCTCTCCACGGCTCTGGCCGATGGCCCCTAGGGTGAGCCTAGAGACAAGGGAAACTGAGGCCCCATGGGTGCCGCATCCTCACATTAGTGAGGGGAGAAGAGGTTCTCCTCCCGGGTCCCCTTGGATCTCTTTCTGAGGGCGGTGAACCATCGAACTGGTCCAGACTGGTACCCCAAGCTAGACTTCTGAGGTTCTGGGGGTCTTGGGCCGGTGCCTTGGGGAGGGGAGGCCACCGGGGTGAAAATCCAGGAATGGCGGGGCCTCTGGGTCTCCTGGTACCTGAGTCGGCCGCGCTCGGACTCTGCTCCGGGGGTGGCAGCTCAAAGCTCCGACAAGTCTCCACGTCCAGCCCGAGAGGGGGCGGCCGGGCCCGGCACAGAGAGGCCAGGACCGCGAGCGCCGCTTGGCACCGAGGCCCTCCGGCCCCCCAAACCCCGCTCATGCCCGGTACACTCAGGTCTGAGGAGCAGTGGCTCGAACCCCACACCACGGCCGGACTGGGGCGGGGCAAGGCGGCCTTAAGAAGACCCTCCCGCAGCGGCCCCCTGCGGTGCGGCTCAGCTTTTAATCACTTCCCCGCAGGGTCCCCGCCCCTCACGTGGCATCCCGCGGCAGCTGGCAAGTCTGGCGCCTCTCGGCCGCCCCCTCCACACGCAGGGACCTGCCTGAGTCCGGGAAGGTTCCAACCCCGCTGTCCCACACGGTGCAGGATTCAAGACCAGCTGAGCAATTATGAGGATGTGACCTTGGGCCTTTCTGGGACTCAGTTTTCTTTTCATAAAAGAGATTTGATGATTACTGGTACTTCATGAGTTCCCTGAGTATATAGGTAGTACTTGTGAAAACGTTGGGGAAATTGCCACATATCATACAAGTGCGCATCGCAATAACACAACATAAAAAGGGATAGCCTGACACATGTCACACAAGTGGGCATCGCAATAACACAACATAAAAAGGGATGGCCTGACTGTACGGCGGGAGGACCCTGCCAAGGTTGTTAACAGGAGAAGTTAACCGGACTTGCCGGGTCTCAGCTTCGGAGATAGAAGACCCCAAGACTACAGAACGAGGGGAACTGTAAAGACTTTCAGAGCCCGGCAATCTTGTGGTCCGAGGCACGGCATGTTGCTATGGAGACGGAGGCAGCGGCCGTCTCTCTCCATGGCAACCGGAGGAGAAAGTTTCTGGCGAATAGGAATGGGGAACATTTCAGGAAGGGGTTCGGTTCCCACCAGATCCACCTCCACGCATCAGACCAAATCCACCAGAAACAATATATTTTTTTCTATGAAGCACACATAGCAAGGACCAGAAAGACGGAAAACATAAGGAGGCTAGACTATAAAAAGAGCTCCCCTCGGGAACCGTGAAGTGAGACTCGGAAGCAGGATGGCTAGGATGCTTTACTCAACCCTGGAAATCTAGGAGCCATTGCTAATTGCCAGGGGACCGAGCCCAGTAAAGTCCTATCACGGTAGATTCCTGTCCTTCACCTATCACCAATGTGTCACCTTCCGAGATGGGATCTTGGAAAGAAACTTTAGCTGGAGTTCCTGCACCTTCAATTACGGGGCTGGAGTGTGCAACTGAGAGTGGTAGGGAAGGAGGGTCTTTCCTCCAAATTAACCCTCTAATTGGAAGTGGCTTGGGCTGTGACTCAGGTTCCGGAGGGAGGAGATTCGGAGCGCCAACTCCAGGCGATCCCCATCGTGCACCATCTGCACCAGCCTCATCAGAGGTCCGCTACAAAAGCAAATCCCAGTCAGTGAGGGCCAGGTGAAGCTAGGAAAAGGCTGAGGCCCTGTCCGTGGTGCTGAAGGTTCTGTTGGTACAACCAGCCTGTGCACAACGTGTTAGGGAATAGCGAGGAGGGGCAATTAATTATAGCCAGTTCTCAGCTTCCACCCGGGTCTCTGAAATTTGCCATAGAGAGATGTAGGATTTCAGGCGGGAGGGACCGAGGAGGTTCGATCCATGAGCTCTGTGCAATCCGGACCACCTTCCAGCCGGTGGTGCCGGGTTGCTGTTCCAACAACAGGT